>JADMLD010001013.1:4980000-5602500 GCA_017589585.1 Phylloscopus whistleri
TTGGAAAAGGTCCCCATTCAATGGGAGCCGAGAGCTTTTGCAGATAAGGGCAAAACGGGAGGTTCAAAATGAGGAGAATCAGGATGACACCTGGCAAGAGCCTGCTAGTGGAGTAAAATTTGGGTGGGCCTTAGAGTCTTTGTTTAGTCCTGTTGCAAGCTACCGGAATAGAGACATGTTGTACAGACTCACAGGGCAGGTAGATAGATTAGCAAGGGTTACACGGGAAGGATTTAAAGAACTAAACGTACAATTACAGGCCACCACAAAAATGACCCTACAAAACCGATTGGCTTTGGACATGTTACTCCTGAAAGAACATGGAGTATGTGGATTTCTAAAAGGACAAATTGACCATTGCTGCGTCCACATCCCAAATGTAACAGTAGATGTAGAATATGACATCAGTCAGCTGAAGCAAATAGAGCATGAGGCACAGGAAGAGCAAAAGGATTTAGCAACCAGCTGGTTAGATAAAATTTTTAAAGGGCTAGGATGGAATGTGAGTTCATGGGTGAAATCTATTTTTGAGAGCTTGGTGACTTTGTTAATCATGTTTTTAGCAATTTGGTTAGTTTATAGAATCTTAAGGGGAGAGATACTAAAAAGGACATCCTGGAACAGAACCATAATGAAGGCCTTGACACGAGAAAAGACTACACATCCAGCACCTCCGGTCCGTGATGACACCCCTGATGGAGCCCAGGACAACCACGGATTTGAAGATGAACATCCAGTGTAGACTTTGAGGCCGAATGGACTGTATCCAGTGAAAGCATTTACACTTCGTTTATTAAAGTGAAATACTTTCAAAGGGGGGAATGATAGTATAGGGTTAAAATGATTTTTTGTATAACTGCAAGTGGGTAGCTAAAGGGGGGTGGTGGTTAGGAAAGGTAACGGTTGGGAAGGGAAAGGCCCGGGTTTGCTGGTTAACCGGGCTTTGAGAATAGAACGTTAGCTTTGCTATAGTTGTTGTAGCTAAGGCCTTTGTTTTAACTAAATCAAGTATGACTTTGTTTGGGGAATTGAATATGATTACTGTTTGGCTAAATTACAAGAAATTTTGCTTAGGAACAATTTGGGGCAACCAATCAATATGTAGCTGTGTGGCTGAGGGGTATAAAAATGTGTGTGTTGTTAGTTACTGTCGGAGTCAGATTTGGGTCTGTATGTGTACCCCGGCTCCCGGAGCTCCTCAATAAAAGCACCTGCATATAATCATTCCATGATTATGTGTTTCCGACGCTAACATGCCCACAATTGATCTTTCCTGTGACATTCCATTGAGCAAGAAAGGCCTATGTCATATCACATTCAGAGATTTGGCAAGCACATTTCTGGTGCTTTGTACAGTCAGGTAGATGGAAATGGGGAAAGATGGTTAGGTTTTCTCATGGAAAGGGACTCAAAATGGCACCAAATAAAAGTGTCAACCTTCCCCTCAAAGGCACATATAAAGTGCTTTGATTCAAAACAGAAAAAGTAGGTCCCCTGGACCTGAGATACATCTAAAAGGTGGGGTCCTCTGAAACTTGAGCTCCAGGAAGCCCCTGAGGCTACAGAGATGCAAGACAGATTGCAGTGGTGTTTGCACTTCAGTCCTGTAGCAGATAGAAGCAACTGATAGCAATTCTGCTACTACCCCAAGGAGGTGTTTGAAAAGCCACCCAAATATTGCATAATTCATTAATACAGCATTCTTCCCCAGATATCTTGAAAAAACCCCAAATACTGGTGACTGGCAGTTCTGCTTTGTCAGGAGAAAGCAGAGCTCCGTACTAGTGTTTAGAGACTAGAGACAAATATATGAACCCCTATGACTTAAATTAGGCTATTGTACAACTGAGTCTAAAAGAGGGATTTTGGAAAATCCAGCGGGATTCCAAAACCAAGGTCTTATTGTTAAACATCTGTACGAGTCTATTGACATGTCTAGCCAGGGAGGTTCTTTATTAGCTGTTGTAGTCAGGGCACTGTAGTTGCATTGAACTGTATACACTCACTGGTGAAATCTTGGGGAAATTTACTTCAAAAAGAGAGAAGATATTAAACTGATACAGAGAGTAAGAATTAGAAATCGGTCTATCGTATCATTTGGTAATATACGTAATTAATAATTTCTGAGTTCTGACAAAAACATTTAGAACTATGCATATCAGAAAGCAAAGCTACTGCAAAAGCACTTAGTGACCTTTTACAAATCAGATGAAACCAAGTGCCATGTCTCTAAGGCAGATAATCTAAAATCAGAGTGCAGTTTTTTTAGTATATTGAATGAGCAAATTAAAGTTACGGGGTGGAGGGGAGTAATTAATTAATTGGGCAATTCCATCAATTGACTTCTGCTATCCTATAAATCCTCTTTGCAAATAGCCATTTCAAAAATGTTTTTTAGGCTGAATGTTTTTCACAGCTTAATACAGACATTGTTAGAACTTCCTGCCTGCTGTCATTACATTAAAAAGCAGGAATTAAATATGTTACACCAATTTCAGACAAGTTCTTTGCTTCAGTCAGAGTAAGCACACTTACTGATTGTTCACCATGCTAACGTAAAGTCAAATGTAAATAGAAAGTGAAAATCTGGTATTCTTCCTTACAATTCAACTTCTCAAGCAAGTGCAGATGATGGAAAGAACCAGGAGGGTAACCTTGCTAAAAGAGGGCTCCAAGCCATATAACAAAGCTTGAGTGTGGAGAAGCTATTACAGCTTCCTGGGGTGACAGAGTATTCTTGAAGGGACTGTGGGGAAGGACAAGTCCTGCCTGTCCTGCCTCTTGACAGAGGAAATAAATCACCCTGCACACTTGAGGATACCTTTCCAGGCTGCATGCTGGGAACTTCATTACACAAGCTGTGCCACATATTACTATGCATATTGCCACTGATTGGACATAGCCTTGAATCCGTAGCCTATTTCTGTCATAGTCTTAGGGGGAAGGAATCTGTTTTCTGCTTAAACAGATACTGACTTTGAAAGGATAGGGGAAGAAAAAGACACTGAGCAGCCAAGAGTTCTCAGTGGAAAAAGATCCCCTTGACTAATGATATGTCTAATCTACACTAACCCTGCCTCACGGTGCATGAAATACAGTCATATTGTCATGGTTTTCATGTCCCCTTTGATCTTAATGCAATTGTTCTCAAACTGAAAAGCTACTTGCAGCAATCCTGGCTTCATTAGGAAGATAGAAAGTGCTTTCTCCAAGAGGGCTTTCTAACTTGGCCTTTTTTTCATAGTTCTATAGGTTTATACAGTTTCTGCATACCTGTCAATAACTACAGTAAAATATTAAAGTAAACTTGCTAACAAAGAGTTCATTAGTATTATGTGTGCTTCTAACATATAATCCTAATACTAATATAACTTGAAGATGTTGAGAAAAATTTCACAATATACATGGAGGTGAAGCTGAGACAGGAATATATGACTGTGATTTACACATTGAAGGGAGACGAAGGCTGCCAACCAACTAACTAACTAATACAAGGAGATAAAGAGATGTTTCCTTGTAATACCTGCTTATTAAGTCATCGATTCACGTGCTGCAATGGACTAAGCTGAAAAACATGAGGAAGCTCTCAATTCCAACTACCTTTGTAACCCTTTTCATGATGGTTACTCCCTTGCCAGAATCAAAGTGTCTCATCTAAGGCAGTGCTGAAAGGTCAGAATACTTCCCCATCTGATGTTTCTCCTCATTTAGACACTAAATACCAGCCAACACATCTGCTTGCCTCCATGCCTACCACCTCACCCTCCTGTTTCCCAAATCAAATTAGAAGTGTTTTTACTAATGGGCAATTTTTACTTCTTATGAAGCATCCTACAATTTTGGTCCACTCTGTTAATGAAAAGTAAATGTTTGTCACTTATTTAATGGGCTGGAATCACAGTAGTCGCTATACTGTATACAGTGTCATCTGTATAACCACAAGGTAAAAATAGTGAACTAAAGGCAAAAAATTAATGAAGCAAGCATCCTGTGGACTGAATACAAGTATATTAGAGGTGAGATTTCACTAATTTGGGATACATTACAAAGAGAATGTGTCATGGAGTGGAAAGACAGGTTTCCGCCAGGGAAAGCTGGAGTTTCCCTTGGAATGGAGAATGTAAATCCCTCACCCCCTCCAAATTATTATAATTTTGCAATTAAGGGCTTTCAGGCAAAGATTTGGGAATAGGAATAACAGTTGTTTACTAGGAACAGTAACAATACAAATGTAGTAGTACAAACCAACCAAACAAGCAAACAAACAGCAATCTTAGAAAACTGACAAAGTCAGAGATACAACCTGACACCCTGTTGGTCAGGGTGTTGGAAGCAGTCCACAGTAAGTTCTCCTGGAGTGGCAGATGTGGTGCTGTTGGAGCAAAGATGATCCTGAGAGAAAAGGGTCCAGTGATGGTGAGAAAGGTCCAGTCTTCCTCCAGGAATCCAGTGGAACCAGATACCTTGTGTTCCTACATCTTAGTTTTTATCTAGGTAGGAATGGTTGGCTCCCCCCCACTGGGTGGAGCATCTCACAATGGGATGATGGAATGTGTCCTGTCATTGGTGAGCCTTAATGGCCCATTAGCAGAAGATATCCCCCTGGAGGTGGGGGGGCGGGGAGGACAGGTTGTGGAAGAGATAAGAAACACTGCCCCACCTGGTCTGAACAGCTGTGCCCCTCCCCCCAGAGTTACAAGAGAGAAAGGAAAACATTTCCCGAAGTGCTTTCAACAGATGAAATAGAATACACATTTTTATTCCATAAACCAAGACAGAATGGGAAAAACATAAATGGTAAATAAACCGTGACATTTCTTCCATGATAAAATAAACCATGCCTTTTTTTCTGTAACAAGGGTGCTGCTACTGAAAAAATCCTTATTATCTCAATACAAGTTGGTCCTGTGTGACAGCTGTTAAATACGTATATATATATATACACATGCACATATATGTATATCTATATGATGTGCAAGTGTATATATGAGTATATGTATATGATGTATATGTTACAGTGCATAATATATGTACACATATTTTTGAAGACCTTTTTCTGTCAAAATTCATTTTCACAAAAAAATTCCCATCTACAGCAAGTGTATGGATAAGTAGGATTCTGTTGTACACAAACCTAGAAGCAATATTTACCATATCTTGCAGTAGAGTAAGAATTTAAATAAAATATTGTCAATGTTTTCATTTACTGCACAGCAAAATAATCTTAAATAATTTTAATTTTTGTGTGGGACTCCTGCAAATAAGGATAATGGCACAGATATGTCAAATACAGCATAATTTTTCCTTCCTCTTAAGAAGGTTATAGTAATTGTGCCCAAGATAGCTTTGATGAAGATTTTCGTAAATACCAGAGAAATCTGCAGTTTAGTGGGAGGTTTTCAGGATATTACCATGATATCCTAGCTCATGTTAGGAACCTCTGCATTAAAATATTCCAAATCTGTCACTAGAAATAGAAAATCAAATCTAGAAAAAATATTTATATTGGTAATACAAGGTGACTCATAAATCACTCGCATTTGCAAGGGGATTGCTGCAATCTTGCCTACTAAAGAAAGGGTGGAGCTCTAAGTGTCATTAACTATATCATGTGAAAACTTCCTCTTTACCAAGTCACCACAGACTAATAGCAGCTAAAACCACATAAATCAATTTGCATCCTCTGCTTGAGAAGAAGAATTAATCAGGTTACCCTAATTTCAGTTTGTTAAACAGAATGGTTTATAGGCAGAAATGTTACATTTCTTCTTCTTTCCTTAAATAAGGATATCTTTACCTAAATTACCTAAAGATAATCCTCTATTTCTAATGAGTATGGCATATTTTGAGCATCTGAGTATCCCAGGGGTTATTATGAAGTTCTGGACAGACAAAATGTTAATCATTTCACTGATGTCTATGGATACTTTTCCTATGTTATTCACTAGACTAAAGGCCTTAATTCTGCTTTATGCTTTTTCCTCATTGGCATCAAAAGATAAATCTTCTAAGAAGCTTCCTCTGTGCCACACAATATTCCACTCATTGCTGTCTACCTCTCAAAAGACAAACAGCTGTCCTCTTTTGATATGAATTAAGTAAGGAAAATAGCTGAGCACAGGTAATTCCACCATTTTAATGGTGGAATTTATAATTGCATGTTAAGTGTTAAAAAAGTGATTTCTGTTAACTTTCTCTGACTGCCACAAAGTCAAAAGTCTTTAGATTCAAAAAGTGACAGTTTTACTGGTTTGTCATAATTCCCAGACACACCTGTGTCCATAGAACAGAGATGCAGACTCACTTCTTTAGCCTAACAAACTTCTGAAGTAGAGGTTCTGAATGAACATTTATTGATGCAAATTGATTAACTACAAAAAATGCTCAAATTGTGCTTATTTGTTCTAAATCTATATGTAGACACTAGCTCACACAGGCACAGTCTTCTGCATGAACCAACTCTTCAAATGTGACCCCTATTCAAACCTTTGAGTTCCACACTTCTATACTACCTGTATGTTCACTGAAACAGAACTGAAGTAATAATACGTTTAAAATTAAAAATAAGCTCTGCGTGAGAAGGATAAAGAGAAGAATAAAATCTACAGAGAAGCTGTAAATAAAAGACAAACTAACAAAAGAAAAATTCAGTCCCCAACAGCAATGAATAATGTTGCGCTATCAAAAAATATTACTCAGTGCGGTTTAGTGTGTTGATCTCTCATGACTCAGCCACAAAATTGTGACAGTAACACAGTTGGTTCTGAACCCTAAATTACACGAGAGCAAATAACAATGTAAACTTTATGCAAGAATCCAACAACAAAGTTCATTTAAGAAAAAATCTTGTACTCTTGAAAATAAGTATTTGTAAATCAGTTCCACATGTAAATGTAAGCAGTGCTCTGTTAGCCTTAAATTAAAGATTATCCTTAAATTAATTTATTCTAAATTCTTAAGAATATATTTTTTTCCTGAAACTTCTGCAGAAATATCTTTATTCTTTTTAGTGGCACTAACCACTATGTATTCAAACTTATTGTGCAACCTTTATTTGTCATAGTAGAAAATAACAAACGCTAAGCTGTCCTCAATTTCAAAGTGACTCTTGCATGAAGTATTGCAAGTGTAGTATAAATTAGAGCAAATTGTTTAATCTTACTCGATCTGGTGTATCACGACTCTCAGTGCTTTGGAGAAAAACTGCAGAATGATTTTTTTTTTCTTTTGTATTATATCACACTTTGTAAGATCAAGTATTTTCTTCAGTCCCGGCATACCTTAATTAATACTAATTTGTTAAAGAAGTAAATGTTTTCAGCTTTACACTGAAATAACTAAAAAGGCAGAGCAAACAATCATGATGAGTTTTGTAACAACGTGTGAGAAAGAGGGGTGTAATGTTCTACAAATGCCATTGCAGATAACATTTTGCAGATGGCAAACAAGTTCTTGAGTGTCTGTTTTACAGAAAAATAATAATGCTTATATGCATAGAGGATAAATACACACAAGTTAGCTAGAATAAACATAGTTTTAGAATCAGTCTTTCTACATAGAGGTTTGGATGGGATACTGTTTCAATTGAAAGGTTTGGAGATCTGTCCTCCAGTCTCCTGCTCAAGATATCAGAAGTAGTGAATGAGCTCAGCTGTGAATTCTCGAGTTAGGTCTTGAAAATTCCTCAGGCTCTCTGGGTCACACTGCCCAATACTGCACTTCCCCATGAAGAAGTTCTCCCTAATGTCCAATATGACTATCTCAGGCTACAATTTGTGGTCATTTCAACAAGTTAGTCTTGTACTACCTAGTTGTGTTGAAAATGCCCGTGAAACAGGATTTCATATTAATAGTTTTCTGGAACTATTAGACCACCCTTTTACATCCTTTCTCCCACACTAAAAAAGCCCAGCTCATCATCTCACCAAGCAATCTTTCCAGAAATCGAGGATGCGACTTCTGCTTTTGGGCCAACCACTCCTCATTCTGTATGGTCAACAAACCTACTGAGGGTGCTCTCTGTCATCAAGTGCAACTAATCATTCTCAAGAAGACCTCTTGAATACTCTTTTTTTTCTGTCTGCTATCTTGTCCACTGCTACAATTCATACCTGAAAGTCTAGCAAAATTTTAATTCACCTAGGTCTTCTTATCAATGTTCCCTTTACAAATGAATGCTTTGGGAGGTAGAGATCATCCAGGACTTTCCACCTTGTTCATAGAGCTCATACGTTGCAGAAGGCAATCAAATTGAATTAGCACAAATTATCTTTGGTAAATGCAGGCTGACTATTCTCAATTAATTTTCTTGTATATCATATTCTTGTAAATTAATTGTAAGAGTACAAACTTCCACTCACAGGTCTGAGGCAAGGGTCTCCTCCACTCCTCTATTTCTAGATAGAAGTTAGCACTAACTTTGGCATTGAGAACTACACCATGAACTATACCCAGCTGGCCCTATGGATTTCAAAGAATGCAACTGGTGTAAGCAGCTCCAAAACTTTTATTGCACTACTACTGCCTGCCCTTTCCTTCTTAACTGTGCTGGTATGTGTAAAGGTGGAGGAGAAGGTACTGACTGCAAAGACAGTGCAAAAGAGGCAGCAAAAGCTGAAAACTACCATGAGGCTGGAAAAGTGAAAGGAAGAACATAGTTTTGAAGTTCTAAAAAACTTACAGCTTATTTACTCTTTTTATTACATTTTGTTTGACTTTACATTTATGATGACCAAGAGCAAATTTATAAATACAGCATTGAAAAAACTTGGTATGGTCTCTTTCACAAATTTATACACACTAAAGATGAAACATGCTATGAATATTTTTCAAATTGTTTTACTCACCTATGGATGACAGCTCAGGAAATGACGACAGCTCAAAGAGCCCCTTCTTGTGCTTTCCAGTACATTTAGACATATTGACTCCCTTCTCTTTTTAACTGAAAGCATTTGCTATCTCACAAGTACTAAGCACTCGATACTAACAAAAAATGGAGAAGGGAATTAAATTGATGGAGTATTGTATGACTGTTTTTCTTTTTTTAAAAACAGGATTGATTTAATTTTCTCAGCATGACACAGTTGTGTGGTCATTGCCTAAGACAGAGCTTTCAAAATTTGGCTAATAAAGAAAATCTTCTGGTGACATTTTTTCTACAACTAAATGTAAATGGTGGTGTAAACCCCCACGAAATACTGGAAAATACTGACACTTATAAAATCCTCTGATAAACATTGTTCAAATACACCATCAAGATAGAGTATTTCATTACATTATAGGAATATTTCCTTTACATATGTAAGATATAACAAAAGTAATTCTCTTTGCAAAGTTTGAGTGCTGAACTACATAAAGGAAAGGTGCTAAAAGTTATCTTGATTGTGCGGAAAATATATTTCACTACCTATATGACCATGCTGAAACCCATGGACAAAAGCTTCTGTCCATGACAAAAGAGACCTCTAGGACAAAAAAACCCCCAAAACAACAACAACAACAACAACAACAACAACAACAACAACAACAACAACAACAACAACAACAAACAAAACAACAACAACAACAACAACAAAACAACAACAACACCCCCCCCCTTCTTCTCCCTTTCATAAAACAAAAAACACCCAACCCCCCTAAGTCTGATGGAGTAAAATAATGGAGTAAAAGAATTAGTCATTAAAATATATTAGGCTTCAGAGTTGGATCTTGCACCAAACACATTCTTCCTCTAAACCTGAAAAAAAAAGTTCCAGGTACATTTCACACATTCACTCTTGATCGACCTATAACAGTCCCATACCTTTACCTTGGTGGTGCAATCCAAAGCAAACTCATTTCTCTTTGTACAATGACTCTTGCAACACTCGTCCAGAGTGTAGACTGGAATTTCTCCATGAGTAAATGACACGGCTAGAGAAGTTACCCTCTTCACCACACCTGATCTGATTTCAGCTGTGATTATCCCCATTGTTGGCACTCTCTATAGCCCTTCTTCCTCCTAACACACAATGGTCACAATATTTGCCAGCATGGTACTCTCATCCACACTAATGTCCAGACTGGGATAAAAAACTAGAGTTTACTCATTTAGAGAAATTTCCATCTAATCCACCTTCAACTCTCTCCTCTTAATTTACTTCAAAACAAAATAAAAACTTTAAAGATTGTGGGCAAGAGGGATTTACTCCCAAATCTGCGAAAAAATGACATGGACCAAGGTGAAATCAGGATTTTCTTGAAAGAAACTCTGTTCCTGCCCTTTGAGATAAGAAGTTGAATTTTTAAATAATTGTGGATTACTTGATTCATCTTATGTATCTGCTGCAATGACATAATATGCTATAAGAAAGGCACACCTTCTCTTAGGATATTAACCCACCCAGGCATCAGAAACAATGGCACAAGAAAAAGTTGTTACTTTAAGATAATCAATTTGACTTCTGTTCATCTCCTGTGTTCTTTCTAGGATAGTCCAGAAGGGGAAAAGAAATTATCATACCAACTAAATATTTTTGCTACTGTGTGCAGGTTCCTTGAAGATGTACAAAAATATCCATGCCAGCAAATCCCACACTTGGTGTTGATTACTTGATTACTTGAAAAGTAGTGGTTGGGTGGATTACAATAACCACCCTGTTTGGGCACGATCTCTTTTACACTGAAATTGTTCTAGCTCAGACCCCTAACAGACCACACCACCACTTCCCAAAAAAGTGTGACAAAACAAGAGTGACACTAAATGTATGTAGGCTGGTGCTGATGCCTAAAGATTTTTGCTTTTTATATGTCTGTAGCTTTATAGATTTTAATATATAGTTGCATAGTTTCTAACACAGTCACTTTAGCATAGCATTTGCACTTTCTCACATATCTTGGAACTCTCTATAGTCTTGCTTTTTAGTCTAGCAAGTACACCATGTTTTGCACCACACATCATAGACATAATGAAATGTTGGGCTAAAAGATCAGGGGGGCTCCAGTGGGGCAGAACCTGGGGGAAAATACTTATCCAACTGCTCTTCTAATTGGACAATATTTGTTAGAGATACTAATTAATTAGCCTTATAAAATTGCACAAATGTGATTCCACGTGTGCCTATAGCCATGGGCACACCTGGAAGTTTCTATTAAAGAACTGCTTTCTATATTTTCTATATTAATATTATCTGGAAATTGTTTTTTTCTTTCTCGATTCAGGCAACAATGCCTTCTTGAGTTAAATTATTTTTTTTATTATTACTATTAGTTACAACATAACATACAGTGATTAATAAATAATTATTATTCAGAGCCTTGTGACAATATTTCTGCACATCATGGCAGAGTCTCTTAGTAAATATGTTTATTTCATGTTTCACCTTAGCAATTAATACTGCTCCAATTCTTCCTAAATGGAGTAATACCCTATACAGATTTAATCACTTTCAGCTGCCGTGACTGATCCCATAATTAAGCAGCAGGTAACCAAGTTTTAAATGTGTTAATAACTTAAGGATTGCTGTTTTAAGAAAATGACTGTGTCATCATATTGGTACAAAAATTTTTGATTTTTACAAAATAACTTCTGGTTCTGACTTTCAATAACAATTGTCATGTATGACTGCAAGATGACACAAAATGCTCCACCTTTTGCTGTATTTCTGATAGCTGACTGTAAGGGACCTAGAAGATCAGGAAGAATTTGAGGCTACCACGTCTGTTTAAATATTTTTAAATTCTTGGATAATCTCATAGGCTACTGTATCTGTGAAGTGCTTTGTATCCATATTCTTTGTTTCTAATAGCATTATCCTTGGTATCAAAAACAAAGTACAAAAAGGCAGCTCTTTGGTAGACACATATAGCCACAAATGCATTTTTTTCTCAGAAAGACTGAAAGCTTTAGTAAAGGCAGCTACAGTGAGACAATCATTTCATTTCATTGTAAATTGACCTAGTGTAGACTTCACACTTCAAAGTTGCACAAAAATGACTTCCAGCTAAAGCAAATACATAAATATTTTAGAGAGAGTTACTTTAACAAAGGTGATAAGTATGACTTCAGAAAGAACATTACGCACCAGCAGGAGATGAACTAATCTGCTGATTGCTGAATTGCTGCACAGATCCACTAAACCATTACCTAAGAAAATGTTGTAAGAATGGATAAATCAGTTTGTAGTCAGTAATGTTTTCCTGCCTTCGGGCCTCTTTGGACATCAGATAATGGGAAAATTCTCTTAAATAACACTGGATAGTTATCTAAATCAGTTCTCTTCATTGATGCTCTCCAAATTTGTGTCAGGTAAATATTGGCACTAGGGTTAAACTACTATGGCAGCCTAGAATAAAGCATGGAAGTACACACTTTTTACTGCAAGTATAACTCTTACATCAATGTTCTTGTTTTGGAAAATCTATCAACAAGTACCCCACTGAAAATTTTTTGACAATAAGACTGAGTGCGTCTTCACAAAGTTAAAGACCTCATTTTTTCACTGTTCTAGTCAGGAATATTGGTCATAGTTTACTATATTGTATCAAAATTACCAGCAGTAATTCAGTACATATTACCTCAAAGTTCCAGGGAAAGAGAAAAACATAAAAAAATCCATTGGCAATCACCAGAATAGTGATTGATGTGAAAGTAACAAGACTAATTACCATATCAACATTTAACCAAAGAGTTTCATAGCAGAACTGGATATCATTACAACAGTTTTTTTAAGATGTCAACTCCTCCACAAAAGCATTCTTGTGTGCTATATGTGAGCCTCATTCATCAGAGCTGAGCAGACTTTCAGCTTTCAAACTGTTGCTATGATGAGAAAATGGCCCTAGAACTCTTTCACAATGGCAAAACAAAACCTCCACATCCTGCTTCCATATTCTTCAAGAATATTCTTCAGGGTCTCCTTTTACAGCTGAAAGTCTGTCCAATATTTTACAACTAATGAATTGGAAATTCTAGCTGGGAATGATGCTCCTGAATTTATTAGCCAGTGGTGGATCATCAGCATTGAGCTCCAGAGAAAAGCTATGGAGACCTGAAAGCTTTAGTGAAAAAGGTTCAGAAATCCCTTGATCTTAAGATGGGATGGAAATTGGATCTCCACCAGATTGCATTCCCAGACCTTGCTGCTGCACTCTCTGTCCATGATGCTCAGAACAGGCTCTTTGAGGACCACACAGCATACTTGAGCCAGTACTGTGCTGGAGAGCTTTATACTTGTTAGAATATAAAGTACTTCCAGATTTAATTTTGGAGGAACAGAGTAAAATCCAACTTGGGATTCTTTTTCTTAAAGAAAATAAATGTTTCATGGGCAAACTTTTCTATGTAAAGCAGGAGGCTGAAGGGACCCATCTGTCTATTGACACTAAAAGAGTTTCTTCCTATTTCCATGTTCTTATACCTATCCCTGAAACGGCTTTGGTTTTTTTCCTGATAATGTATAAAAAACATTCAAAAGTTGTACAGTGCTGTGTGAAGAGCAACTGCTTTGGGCTGAAGCATGATGGAATCTGTTAACTTTCTAGACCCAATTATCTTTCTACCACAGTACTGTGTGAAAGTACTAAAATGACTACCTAAAGAAAATAATGGATGAGAATATTATTTATTTTAAAAAGGTAAGAAAGAAAATTCCTCAAAATGAGGAGCAGGTACTCATTTTCTCAATTGTACTTGAAATGGTCAAAACCAGAATTACTTCCTTTCACTGATTTTGTAGCAAAACATCCAGATGCGGACTTTACAAATCAAGGCATAAAAGACTAAACAAGTGATTTTACTTGATAAAATAGTTCCCTCAGTGATTTATAATCTGGGATTATAAAATGTCCCTTGGAAATATTCTAAGAACACAGGCAGGTTTGTTGAAACTCTAAAATCCAGTGTGAAACTGTCTACATTGTCAATGACCAAATGATTTTTTTTCATTACAATCTGGAGGGAAAGAAGAAGTTAACAAAATGAAGAAAGGAAATATAATTTCCTGAGTGAAACTCCCAGAGCGTTAGTTAGCAGATATGACTTTGTCTCCAAAACGTTCAGTCTGGAATCTCAGAGTCTTTGCAGATTTTTTGCCAGCTTTATGAGTTTGCCTGCAGGAAGAAACATATAGATCCAAGCACTTTAGGACATTAAAAAGATGTAAAAATGTTCTTATAACTGTATGCCCAATTTGTAAGTTGGAAATTATTTATTTCTGTTTCACATATTCTTGGATCATAAAATCTTCCAGGTCATTACTCTGAAAAGCATGGTGAAGTCCTTTGCCAAATGGATAATAAATTGGTCAACAGAAAGCACAAGGCAGTTAAATATTTCTACAGCTTTAGAAACTGACAAGTTTAACTCTTAAATAATGCCTAAAATGATAGGGCTGGCATTGTGGTTTTCCAAAAGCCCATGTTTCCCTATTATCTTTACCCTTTTATGCAATATTTACTGCTATCCAATCCAACTCTGGAAGTGTTGCTAAACTTGTAGGTAGGGGTCTGACACCCAATTGGCTCAAAACTCCTTTTTTTTTTTTTTTTTTTTTCTCATACATTTGGCATGTATTTTTCTGGATTTGTAATCTCACAGTTCACTGTCCTTGGCTATGTCACTCAGTTTTCCTACCTGATGCTCATCCGTAAGGGCAGGCCTGCAAAGAGAAATAAATAATTCAGAAACCATTCTGCAAAAATGTTTTGCTTTGGACATGACATGCACAGTGTAGATGTTAAGTATGTTAAGAGCAGCTTACATTTAGATATAATCTCATTTAAAGAAACCTGGAATATACATGTAGAAGACTGAAAGATGAACTAGGGATTCTAAATATTGTTTTCAAGAAAATTTAAAAAATCTTTGCACAATAATTATTGTGACAGAATTCAGAGAACCTGCAAAATAAATAGAAAATAAAGGCTAAGATTTCTGCTATTAATTTGTATGCTGTGTTTCATACTAATGTATTTTCTGGTAATCACTGATGAGGTGATCCCACAGATATGCCCTGAAGGCATTTGAGGTTCCTATCCAAAAACAGAAAGTTCACAGCTTCTGTGAACACCACAGCCACCTCTTATCAGGAGTTATTTCAGATGTCCTCTAGACATGTCATCAAAGATGATTCATTCACTGAAAGACATTCCTCATGGTTCCTGTCCAACTGCGTCATGTGCTTCATAGCTTCAAGAAAGTAGCAGTAAAGGTGTTTTTCCTTGGCAAAACACTATTTTCACACACCGAAGTGGCTTGGGCAGTAAGAGAACACAGATTTGTGCTGATAAGAAATGTACCTGACTTTTCCCGACCACCACCATGGATACTGGAATTATTCCACATGTGTCTTGGGTTGTGGAACCAAAAATGTGTATTCTATTTCATCTGTTGAAAGCAATTGGGGAGAGGATTTTTCTTTCTCTCTTGTAACTCTGGGGGGAGGAGAGCAGATGCCTTCTGATAATGGGGCAGCTGTTCAGACCAGGTGGGGCAGTGTTTCTTATCTCTTCCACAACCTGTCCTCCCCGCCCCCCCACCTCCAGGGGGATATCTTCTGCTAATGGGCCATTAAGGCTCACCAATGACAGGACACATTCCATCATCCCATTGTGAGATGCTCCACCCAGTGGGGGGGAGCCAACCATTCCTACCTAGATAAAAACTAAGATGTAGGAACACAAGGTATCTGGTTCCACTGGATTCCTGGAGGAAGACTGGACCTTTCTCACCATCACTGGACCCTTTTCTCTCAGGATCATCTTTGCTCCAACAGCACCACATCTGCCACTCCAGGAGAACTTACTGTGGACTGCTTCCAACACCCTGACCAACAGGGTGTCAGGTTGTATCTCTGACTTTGTCAGTTTTCTAAGATTGCTGTTTGTTTGCTTGTTTGGTTGGTTTGTACTACTACATTTGTATTGTTACTGTTCCTAGTAAACAACTGTTATTCCTATTCCCAAATCTTTGCCTGAAAGCCCTTAATTGCAAAATTATAATAATTTGGAGGGGGTGAGGGATTTACATTCTCTATTCTAAGGGAAACTCCAACTTTCCCCGGCAGATACCTGTCTTTCCAAACCAAGACAACATGGTAAGCAAATTATATTTGAGCAGGCTTAAGTCATATTCCTGAAGATTTCATACAGTCAAAATATTACTAATACTAATATTATTACTAATACACTATAAAATGTTAGTGAGTTACAGAATTATTTATGTCTTACAGCACATATACTGCTGGATATAATAACCTCCCACAAAATTTGTTACAAAGTTATAATGGTCTATCTGCACCAGATTATCCTAAATAACCACAATGGTAGTATCACTGTCAGTACACTGGAAAATACTTTATGTAATTTTTAACCTATGAATATTTTTTTCCATCTTGCCTGTTTTTGACAGATTACTAAAGCATTATAATAAATTTTCCCACTATCTGTGAATCTGGGCAGTAACACTCATTGGTAAAAGCCAGAATCTGCCTTCAAGCACAGGTGTGAGCGAAGACCAAGGCACAAACATTACCATCCAAAAGTAGACATTAGAAGTGGTGTCATTTGTATTTCTTATTCACAGGTTATTCCTTAAAGGTTCTCTGTTTCTCTGGGCCGACGCTTTTCTGACCTTTTGTTTCACCTTAGGGCTTTATAGCATCAATTATTTCCCCCTCTCCATTCACAAAGACACAGGGTGCTTTAAAGTCTAACCCCAAAGCAGTGTAGGACAATGCAACTGATAATTTTTTGTGAGTAGTTCTAAGAGATAAGGACTACAAGAGGCTGAATTGGCACTTGTTTAAACTTAACAGAAACACTATAGAGTTTTATGATTATTTCATTTTAAAAGTGGCCTTGCCAGTTAAATATGAAGTTAAATGCTGTATTGCTGTAGAATATCTACTCTTGCATAGAATTAAGGCATCTCTCCCCAGTTTGTCTCCTTAGAAAGTATGATTTTCTTTGTTTCTGCAGCAGTCCTTACTGAAGCTCTAACTGGCACATCATAGAGATGCTGCTTTCTTGTCATTAACAGTATCTCCCTACTGGCAAAACAGCAGGGCAATAACATGTGGGATTGCACCCAGCAGCAGTGCCAGCAGGTTGATGGGGGCGATCCTTCCCTCTGTTCAGCACTGTTGAGCTACATCTGAGGTTCTGGGTCTGGTGCTGGACTCATCAGTACAAGAAAGACATGAATATACTCAGAGCCATCAGAAAAATGTACAGGCTTTTTGTCTGCCAACAGGATGAGAGGCAATGGTCACACACTGAAACACAAGTAATTTCACTTTAGCGTAAGAAATCTTTTTTACTTTGAGTGTGGGAAAACACTGGCATGGGGATTCTGAAGTCTCTTCTTTGGAGACTTTAAAAATTCAACTGGACATAGTCATGGGCAACCAGCTCTACTGAGGTCCACTGAAGCAAAGGCATTGGACTGCATGATGTGCTTAGGTCCCTTCCAGTCTTAACAAGTATGTGGCCCTTGGGATCAGCAGGACCCCAAAGCCCTTCCCAGATGCCTCAGGCATCTAATTCTCTCCATCAATAAAGGAAATCAGCCCTTCTGCTGGTAATCCACTGATGAAGAAACTGCATGTACCAATTTCCCCAGACCTTGTTGCTAACAGCTCCTCTTACCAACCTCAAAGGATAGACATGCTGGTACCTATTCATTTGCTATGCCATCATCAGCATTTTAGAGTATTTCCTTGGGGTTAGGAAGTATTTGTCTTTCAGAGAGGCTGATAGATTGAGGCATTCCACACCATTTTTTTTCTGCTGCTTTTCTTCTCATTAGGAAACACAGCTATCCAAAGTCCTGTCAAAAGCAGACTCTGCTGAGCACAGACTCTAAAACCTTGTGTCTTAATTTGCTGCAGGAATAAATTTAATTGGCCAATTCTACATCCTGACCATCAACACCTTAACACCAACTGCTTAGGCTGGAAAAAATCATGCTAAGAGGCTTTTTTTTATTAAGTGAAAAGCACAGTGTGAATGACATCCAAGGGAGAATAGTCTTAATTTTATTTATTTGCACATTTTCAAACATTGTTATTTTCTACTCTTGTACAGTCTGATGGGCATCCTTCTAAAAAGGAACTGCTTTCTAATCACTAGTTTCAAGTACTCTGCTAAAACACATTATTTCCCACACAAGAAAATCAGAGACGGACTCGGCCTCAAATAATTTAGAAAATGATCCTAGATCATATCTAAGAGGGTGAACATTCACATATTGCAGAATATTTTCTCCTTATTGCTCAAAAGTTTGCGTGTTACAGAAGCTTCATCACTGCATATTTATACAAAGGGCTTCAGTTTGAGGCTCAAACTCCCAGAAATTTCTCATTTCGACAGTACACACATAGAAAGAAATTTAAACATGGGCCAAATCGCCTGATTGCCAGACTTTGGGTTCTGAGTATGCATACTACAAACTAAGAGCAATTAATTAAAACAAAAACCAGCACCCAAGCTGATTTTCATTCATAAATGCAGCACATGGAAAGATGTTTCTACATGCTTTTCTGCAAAAGAGAAAAAACAGTAATAACATGGCTGTTCAGAACAGTCATCACCTAAAAGCATTAGAAATATAGACTTTCCTTACACTGAGAAAATTCCACCCTACCATTTTCATGTCATACGATGATTAAATTTTAACAGCAAATATTTAGAACAGTCTGAATGGGAAAAAAATACAAACCAAAAAAACACCACACAACAACAACAACATGCAAAAACCCAACGAAAAAGCTCAAAAATCAACCAGCCAACCAAAAAAGTTTTCCTGGAAGCATTCTCCTCCCTGACACAGATGTGTTTTTTCCTGTGCTTCTTTAGCAAATACATTGCACATGAAAGTCAACCATAAATTATTAAATACCTTCCTTGAAAGAAGAAAAAATATCAATCTCTATGTCCTCCCACTGAAATACTGTAAGTCCTTGGATAAGTTATTTGATATGTCCATGCCTCAAATATTTTTTGTAATATGAGTGTAATACTACAATTCCAGACATTTTAAAGTGATGTGCCAGTGACAAGCACTATGTGATGACTTCCTAAACAGAAATAATACTGCTATGAATCATTGCCTTTAGTAGCCTAAGTGGATATAGGAAATCTTCTTACTCATACATAAAAAAATCGAGAGGTATGACTGCATTTTTCTAGAGAACAGGTTGCTGAATCTCATTTTCATTGAAATTCTTTTAAGGTTCATTTGCAAGATGTCAAGGCTTCTGAGCAGAAACATGCTTATCCCCCACTCACAATGTTGCCATGTGAAATTCTGCAAAGCTAGGGAATGAGCACTTAATCTATTTGCTTCTCAGCATTGCCAGTGATCAGATCAGACGTCTTGAGCTCAAATGGCATGGAAGCAAAACACTATTTAGAGCAGCCTTTGGTCTTCTTTAGCTTAATGTAGAGGGTGAGAAATTCAAACTAGGGATAGTATAAGTCTTTTTGTCTCTGTCTCTGACCCAAAACCAGAAGTAAAGGTCTTGTGACTCAGGCTTAAACAATATGAGATTTTTTTAAAAAGAAAAGTTTTCAGCAGCAACACATGCTTTTCAAGGTAGAGAATTACAAAAGACCATAAAACAAGTGCAAAAAGCTGTTGCTCAAGGCTTACTTGTAATAGACTTGTACTCTAAACAAAGGTAGATATAGGATCACTTCTAGATGTTCACTTTTTTTTTTCTCCCCCACACACTGGCCAACAGTTTGTCCTTGCTCCTGCTCAGCTGATTGATTTAGTTGTCTTTATTGTCGCAATAAGGGTGTCAGAAAATATATTTATTCCTAATAATTTTGCTTTTTGAATATCAAGTTGGGAATTTTTTAATTAAATCCCACTATATTTAAAGAAAAAAGAAGGGTTAGGTTCTTTTTTTGTTCTTTTTGTATGTTTGTTTTGGAGGTTTTTGCTTGTTTGTATGTTTTTGTTTGGTTGGTGTTTATTTGTTGTTTGTTGCTGTTTCTTTTTCTGAACACAATGGTCATATGGATTTGCACAGAAACAGTTTCAGCGCAAAATGTTTGTACCAGCTCTGCTCTTGCCAGATGTTCTTTGAAATGTTACCACCTCTGAAGCTGTCATACTCATGAAATCCAAATGGTAAATAGTGCACTAGCTAACACGGGGAGAATAATTTTCTCTGAAAATTCAGAGCAGATAAGCCAGAAAGAAGAACAAACTTGTTGGTAAATGTTCCTTGTTGGTAAATGACAACAATCATGTTTTGCTTTTCCCAGTTACTCCTGATGTCCTTGTATGCCTGTATGCTCAATGTCTTCCCCTGTCTTTGACAGTGTAGTCAACAAGAAACTTAATGAGACTACCTAGAGTTATGGCAACATTGAGGTGCTTGATATATGGATATATTTATCTCCTAATAAAGGTGTGCCAGCCTATCCAAAAGGATGTGTTGGCAGATAATTTGAAGACTCCTGTTAAAACAGAAGCTGTATAGTAGCATACCTGGATTACCTTGTTGCTTAGGGATTTGTTCATGGGTTGCCATCCTGGTGCTAGGTGCTGTACCAGCACAGATTCATGGAGAGTAAGGAGAAGACCAGAAGGACAGACCAGGTAGTGAGATATGGATCAAGGACAATGGGGACTGGATCCCACAATCCTTGATGTGGGTTCTCCTTTGGGAAACAATACATTTACAATAAAAAAGGAAATACCAAGTTTAGGCAACTGACATTATGGGTAACAGGAGGGCGGGCAATCTGGATAAAAACTTATTGGAAAAGTTGACTGATATGTATCTGCCCTCTAAAATGGAAATCAGCTAGTGTCCTCAAATAAATAACTCTTTCATTTGCAGGTGAAAACTTAAAGCAGAATTTCATGATTTTGAAATTTGTAACCAGTGCCTGCTATCAATCAATGAAAAATCTGCAAGTCTATTTTTAAGCATATTTTTGGCTCACATTTCTAAATCACATATTGTTTGTATTTACATACTTTTTTTCTAGAGAATATTTTCAATAATCTGGAGTTTTATTTAATCATTGTCTTGGTTTTTTCCATTTGTTTCAAAGTGAGAACACACAGCAGGAGAACTATTATTTTTGTCCTTCTAAAACACTGTACATATCTTTTTTATTTTTTCTTTTCAGGCTAAGGAGCTGTATGCTAGAAGTAAAATCAACCTTTTCTCTTTGAAAGGCTCTCTGTAGGATTATGTGCTATGTATTTCTCGCTCTAGCCTTTCTTGCTAAAAGGTAACAGGTGTAAATTATATTCACACCTCTTAATTGGAGTCATTTAGTGTTCTCTGGGCTATCTTCTGTCTTAAGATCTTGGGTTTCCTAAGAAACAACTAGAAGTCAGAGTTAGGAGTCTCTGCAAGCTTTTGCTTGTACAAGGATGTGTTTAGAGTGTGATTTTTTTTATGTTTGTTGTTTTCTTGCAAAATTTCTTTTCTGTCAACATTCCTACCACAGACAAGATTTTATAAGCAAGAAGGTGCTTTTGTTGCTATGGCTGTTACATGGGAGCTGATACAAGCAAGACCATCACTTATGCTTTTTTGCTTGTACATTCTGTATCTACTAGGAGATTTTCCATTTTACATGAGCTGCAGGCAGGAGTGTTTGCATCTTTCTCTGGTGATGCAAATTCTTAAGAGTTTGGTTTTGGATGTATTTTGGGGGGGTGGAGGAGTTTTTTTTGTTTCTTTGTTGGGGTTTTTTGGTTTTTGTTTTGTTTTGTTTTTTTCCTGTTTAGTATTGTGCAAATCAATTTGAGAGTAAGGAGAAAAAAAATCAGTTATTTACCTTGTTTTGCAGAAAAAACACAGAACTGGAAGCACTGTTCTCTCAACAGCTTGATAAAATACACTAACAATTCATGAAAAAAGTTAGGTACAAGCCAAATATATTTATTCATGAAACTGAACCAATTTGCACTACTTAACTGCAGTGAACATCAAAATGCCCTTCCATGGCCTTTTAAAAGGCCTGTACCACTTCTGCGTGATTTTCTTGCAATTTCCTTTGACTTAACTCTCTGAAAGCAAGTTTGATTTCACATTCTGCACCAACATGCATTCCTCTTGTGTTCACAGGTATAAATGCTGCAAATACCAGGCTCAGTTATCATCCCTAAACTCCAGTCTAGGCAGAAGAGATCACTACCACCACAAAAAAATGACCATCATTTTTGCAGTCTACAGATAAGTAGGAAGCTTACTGATGAGTCTACACTGTCACTTGAATTCAATCTGAATGTAAGGTTAGTTTGAACCCATGAAATCACCTAAATAATACTCTTATGAAATAATAATAATAATTGAAAACCAATAAACTAACAGTCAGGAAAGACCATGTGTAAAGGTGCCATGTACCTCTGTTGTATTGCTTAGAGTTACCTTAAAAACTCTTTAGATCTCTCCAAAATCTGGACAAACTTAGGTACTAAATAAAATCAGCCTAGAGTGGGTGTCATCTAGAATGGAGACAGATTCTCTGTAATTAGAAGTAAAATTAGGAATTGTTCCTGTATGGATAGAGACTGACCGTCACAACATATGCAGGTCTGTGTCGGCAAAGTAGGCAGACTCAAATGTAGGAAACCTCAAAGCCTTGCAATCTTGTTGCATCATAGATTTTGCAGGAGCCATCTGGGATCCTATATGCCCCTAAAGGATGCATAAAGCGAGTTCAAAAATAAGAAAAGCAGCCTATCATTCTTAGTTGAAAATCATCTTAGACCTTTGTAGAGAAGTGCTGAGCAAGAACCACAGTGTAACTTTGTCTGACAGAGGTTCTGAAGTATAATTGTGGGTCACAGCTTTCATCATTGTTCATCACTGCCATTGATCTCCAGCTACAAGTTAACTTCCTCTTCTCCACCAAAATTAGTATAAAAAGAAATTAGTATAAAAAGAAGTTATGGTATAGTCCTCCCTCAACTCTATGAATAAAAACCCCCTCATACAAAAAAAAAAAAAAAAAAAAAAAAAAAAAAAAAAAATCCGCAGTAAATATCATGTAATACAAAGTTACTGGGTATTTGGATGAAAGTCTTTCTCAGATTATTCTCTCTGACCCCTTTGATATATAAAAACATAGCTATAAATGGGGGAAAGAACTTGAATATAGGCTTTTAAAATGAATGACCCAATTCTTTTGAGGTTTTCATCTAGTTTGATACGCATTTTAAAGTTGAGCCTCAACTAACTCCAAAACCACAAGTCTATCCATCATCTCAGCTTTTGTTGCACTCCTTTTTATTTTAGTATACTAGAGCGTTTTTAATTCAAAGAGCTTTTTTCTCTTTATTTTTTATTCTTTGTTTGTTTGTTTGTTTTTCAATCTGAGAACATACTGTGCTTTGAAGACCCTTGAAACTATACAGACCAAATAAATCTTTCAATGACTTTTTAAGAATCGCTTTGCATTTGTATATCCTGGCTGTAATTCCCAAAATTCACCACACAATCACTTCTTAATTAGTGAACTGCATGTCTTATAAAATCCATTCAGATGTGGAACTCATATATGTTCAAAATTTAGTGGATCTTCCTCCACCCAGTCCATGGAAAAAACAGAAAAGGTGAAGCCAAGATGAGCTCTCCAGGGAAAAGGAGGTTGAGACAATGCAAGGAAAATCAGTGTTTGAGCAGATGTTTTTACATATAAGTAACCTATGTTTCAAAATTATAATTTTCTCTTTTGGTAAGTGCAGTAATACACAGTGATGATCATACATCAATACTTAACTAATACTAGTACTACAAGACAAGTTGAAAAATAAAGAAAGTAATACAACAAAACCTCCTTATTTCTTTAAAAACATGCATGTCCCATATACTTCCCCTTTGTGTTCCAATTGGTTTTCCACAATTGGTTTTCACTGACTGCTACTGGCTTAAATGCACAAGAAATTAACTTCCGTTATCTCAGAGTTGTTGTGTAAATGCTAAATTTGTCTTCTTACTGTCTGCCTATTTTTACGTTCCTATATAAATAAAAATTATGTAAGAAGATATTCTTGTACTTGATTTAGAAAACCTCAGCAATGCTCATCTCACAATCTAAGCTATATCTCTAAATGTGCTATTTTTCCTATGATTTTGTTGTCTCCTATGAATTTTTTAAAAATCTAATTTATTTATAAACAGTGAATAAATCACTGGTTTCCCAGTAGAGTCATATTGTTAACATGAACCACATCTTTCCTGACTTTGCATAGCGGTTTTAGGGGTTGGACTCCATAATTGGTCCAATTATAAATACAGTTGTCAATCAGTTAGCTTTCCTGGAACTTTGGAATAGCACCAATGTGTCTGGTTTTATTCAGTTCCAAGTTCTCAATTGCAACTGACCAAAAAATTACATGCCAGCTAAACCTATCAGACCTTTCATGCTGTTCTCTTCTACACAAATTAAAATGAGGTTCTTTGCTGAAATTAAAATCTTCCAATATGTTTTTCATGAGCTGCTGAATTTAGTGCTCACATCTTTCTTTTGCAATACAGAGTAAGTGTGGATCCAGAGCTCAGCTTCAAAAGAGGCCCTCCAAATGGTATATTTTCATCATAGCATGCATTCACAATGCAAATATAATATCCATCTAGGCCTTATAGGACCTCAATTTATCCGTGCTTATTTATGATCATTAAGTGCACCATGTGATAAGAATCCGTGTGGTATCTCTACTGACCTGAAGTGGGGAAGAGATTATTAATCTTACTTATGAGGCCTAGCAAATAAATTACATGATATCACTCATGATAAAAAACAAATCCTCAGCTAATGACATAAATGTGTTGGACTAAGCTGTTCTCTTCTAGCACATGTGTAAAATAATAGCACAAGGGGAATGACAGAACATCAAGCATCATTTCTTTATCAAAGCTGAGAGAGCCGTGTAGAAGTCCCAAGGAAATTTCCAAACCATTAGATTAGAACGTATAGATTAGTTCTGTAGCAACAGAAATGTACTTAGGGGATGGGCTGTGTCAGAGCCCCAGGTCAGGAAGTTTGGAGAAGCTCTTTTGAGATCAAAGTTCCATCACTCTAGGGAAGTTGTTTTAAGACACCTGCAAGACACTGCAAGTCTGGTTTTGGGTTGACTCACCTTCCCACCTCTTCCCACAAAACCAGTAAAAACACATGTACACATGCCTATTTGTACAAAGTGTTGTGGGTTTTTTTTTTTTAAATAAGTATCTGTCACAACCTTCTAAAGCAATATACAATTGAAATATTTAAGGCAGTCAGTCATATATTATATCACTAAGGTGGTGTGAAGTCTGTATTCAGAGTTCTCAGTGGGGTGCAGTGTAAAACATTGAGCTAATGTACAACAGTGGTGAGGTGTTGTGCAGATAAACAAAGTCATCTGCAGATCCAGATACACAGCAGTGCTGTCACAAGAGGGTAGGGACTGCTGTAGATCCTAGTCTTCATCTGGACCATCCTATATCAGCCTCCCTTATAGCCATAGCTTTAGATACTTAAAGCTGCATTTGCTCAAACAAGCCAGAAATAAGTTTCTATTACTGAAGGAGATCTTTGAAAGTTGCAAAGTCTCTTACTCCCTTTTTTGAAATTGGTATAAAATTCCTGCACCTTATGGAGATTTCACAAGACCCAGAAAAAATAAAAAGGTCAAGAATATCCATATTTATGCCTGGAAAGAGCTAGACATCATTCGTTCTTCCAAGACACAGCAGCAGGATAATGCCACCTCCTCAGACCAGACTGTGGCTGTAAAAACCTTGTATATGAAGAAACCACACTACCACCACCCTCTTTTCCCTCTTTTGATGAGCTCCTCTGCACTGTACATGGAAGACCTTGAGGTACTCTCATTGTCTGTGTAGGAGAAGACAGAATGAAAGGTCAGGTCGCTCTGTCTTCTGGTCTTTTGGCATCTCTCTCTTGCTGTTCAGTGCTTTTGATCCAAAGGCTCCTGGCTGCAAAATAGTCATAATCTCCCTAGGCAGACCCTTCAGCCTCTCAGAAGGCAAGTAGGACCAGATAGTTGCTAAATATGGGGTAACCTAGCAGTGTGCCAACACAGAAATTTTAGGCCTGAAAGAATTTTCAGTTTAAACAGGAAAAGTCACAGCAATATTAAGCATCTAGGAGCCAGAAACTGTTTTTTGTTTAAATGTGTTTAGTTGGCTAAAGTATTTATCTGTTTTCTATACATGCCCTCTTGTGATTTCCCGAAGTGCCTAAGAATTTAATTTACCTAATTCTCGTTGAAATTTGGACCTTAGGAGTCACTGGTTTTCAGTAAGTCTTACAGAAATCTTACCATGTTTTTAATGAACTTGCAAGTTTTAATGAATAGTAATGCAATTTTGGAGTCTTCTTGTCTGGAAGCAAAGCTGGTCTATAAATCATTAGATCATTAATAGCTGTTCCTTTGCCTTTCATTCTAAGTATGGTAGTAATTATCTGTTTTGCAAAGCACAATAAAATGTGTCATCATATTCAGAATATTCATGTAGTGAGAATTCTAAAGTTATCATAGATGATATATAGACAGTAGTGTGTTCATAGTGAACCAGATTTCTAAGAGAGCTTAGTTTCCAAGCCCCCAATCATAAACTTTGATAGGAGAAACTGCAGTGGCCTGCAAATCACCAGAAATTAAAGGGATAAATTTCTCCAGTGCTGGAAAAATCCAAGATCTTTGATGAATTGCAGGTCCTTAAGACTTAACATGATTTAAAATTCTTGACCAATGTTGTTTCAATGTACGGTTCAAAAATGGTTTTGTTGCTGCAGTTGAATATGCTTGAGAATTAAGGTTCTTGCAATATTTGAAGGAAAAACCTGTTAAAACCCATAAGAATTATTGTAGGTAAGCTGTAGTTATTTACTGTTGGTAATAATTTTGTGGCTCTTGTTGCTACAGGAGACTGACCCTACAGAGGTGGATGCTTAGGGTGACTGCTGCTTCCTATGTAACACAAGGATAGTATACAGCACATGCCTACTGCTCCCCTCCAGCTCTGTGCTCCCTCACATATGCTGAAAAATGGCTTTGAGTAAGGTCTTGGTACGTCCGCTCTGCTTGCTTTCCCTCTGCCGCTTGTCCCGACTGTGTGACTTGTCACCTCCCACATTTCCCCTTGTGGCTCTCAAACATGGAAGTGACGGGTTTTTTCCAGCCTTTGTCCCTGCTGTTTTATGTCATCCTAAACTCCATCTCCATCCTTGTGCTAGTGGATGTAGCAGAACACGTTCAAACCACAGATTTGACATTTGGTCTTGCTAATGATTTTTTTAAGAATGTAAATATTTATGGAACTCTTATGGTTTGAAAACTACATTTGGGATTAAAGGAGAAGCTGATAGAGGAAAAAAAATCACAGCAGAGATGGTTTTCAGGCTTTAACTGTGAACATCTTTTGACACCAGGAACTGCTTGGGTTAGATTGCTTTCTCCACCAAAATCGTGTGGAGCTGAACTATGCATTAAAGGTGCTACTTAAGAAGTTGCAGAAAAATTACATGGAAAGTTAGAGGCAGAAGAGGTATGAGCAATATTCACAAAAGTCTTTTCAGAAAGGCTAGACGAAACCTCTGCATTTCTCTAGCACAACCAGAATGTGAACATTATAACATTTCAAAAAAAAAAAAACCCAAACCAAACCAACAATAGGAAAAAAAAAAGAAAAAACAAACAAGCAAAACAAAAACCAAACAAACAAACAAAAACCAAAACAAAATGCACAAAGAAACCCCCAAATGAAAAACCCTCAAAATCCTAAAGTAATTTCTGAAAGCTTTCTGTTGCCATGATAAGCAAATTCATCAGTGCTTTTCCCACTGAATGCATAATATTCTCAAAACAGTTTTCTTGACAAGATACAGAAGTCATTTTTTACCTGTACTGGTGGACAGCTGCCAGCTGGGAATGCCAGAGGCTGGGGCAAAGCAGGAACTCTGTATCCTAATACGTGGAAGGAATTAGTTAGTATTGATTGTAAATCTGTCCTCCAGCACACTTCATTGAGAAATGGCCTCGTAATAAAATCTACAAAAATCTCAGGTTCTTTCAAGAACCTGAACCAGAACTAAGCTGTGCAAAGCCTGTGTAAACTGTGTCCTGCTCCAGCAGTGTGCTTGACTAATTCAGACACTTGGTCTGTGTGTTCTATCACTTCCATTCACTTACTAGGTTCTTGATTGATTAATTCAAATTATCCATTGAGTTTCTTATTCAAGGTGGAGGTAGGTTTGAAGGCAAACAAGTTGTTAGGATTTTTTTTTTTTTGATTAACATCTGCTAAACTGCATTTAAGTATGTGTCTTGGCTTTTCGAATTGCTTAGTCTTCCTTTTTTTCCCAAAAACTTAATTTCAGAATATTTTTTGGACATGTATAAGACACATCGACATCTCTCTCTCACCAAGTTATAGCAATCTTTGATGGGGTATATTTTGCATTTCCTCTTGATTTTAAAACCATGAAAATGAGCTTGAGGGAAGCCTGGATATGCTCAGTGAATACAGAAGAATATTAAGTTATCGAAAGTGTGAGTTTCCAATCACATTGAATGGGCAAGATGGCTTTCAATAGTAAATATCTCAGGGCCAAAAATGATAAATCAATGCTACCTGGGTTCATTTTCATCTAATCTTGAGAAATTCTGAGCTTAAAACAAAAATTTTGGCCCATACTTTTGTCTGAAAGCAAGTATTTTTTTCAAAATTTCAGATTTTTTTCTTCTGTGTACATGAAAGCAATGGTCATATTTTTTCCCACATCATTCCATTTGTATCCACCAAAATTTTCTTTTTTCTCTCATACCCATCTTTACATTGCATGGGCTTCCTTCAGGATTCTTCAAATACGTGGGAATTAAATCAATTGATTTTTGAACAGGTTTATGGCTATAAAAAGACAGTGCTCAGACAAACATATCTGACTAGAGAAACTAAAGATCCACTTCCTTCACCTGTTGAACTGATTGTGGTGAACAGTAAAGCCTTGTTGTTGGGATTTTTATCAAGGAAGGTTATTTTAGGTTTGTCCATTCAAAGAAAATGACTGCACAATGATATTTACTGACTTGTAATTCAGCATCTCTGAAAACACTGTATTAACTGGAATCCTATAACTGACTTGTTATTCCCAGGCCCTTGAGACAGCTTGCCCATCTCCCAAAGGTTTGTACCTCCAAAAATAAGTTGGAGGTACAAACAGAACTAACACACAGGCTGTTAGTTCTGCCCTCCAGAGCAACCCTTCCAAATAATAACAGACAAAATCACAGAATGATAGAATGATTTGGTTGGAGGGACCTTAAAGCTCAGCCACCTTCCCACCAGACCAGGTTTCTCCCAGCCCATCCAACCTGGCCTTGAAAACTTTCAGAGATGGACAGCCACAGCTTCTCTGGACAACCTGTGCCTCACCAATGAAGATTTCTTTCCTAATATCCAAACATGATGTGATCAGGCTGAAATCATCTAGATAACACACCTTAGTACATGTGGCTGTAAGCATATATTGCTGTCCAGCAAATCCTGAGACTTACAGTTCAGCCAACACAGAAGTCCCAGTGAATCCCTTTCTCCCCTATACAGATATACTCTGGACCTGAGGGATGGTTAAATCACACTTCTCTGGGAATTTTTTATTTTTTCCCTTGGAAATGTGGAATGCTCTGAGGTATCAGAGTGAAATTTCTCTCTGTCTTCATCTTGAATGTGTTTGGGGCTCAGCTTATTTCTCTAAAGGCATTGCAGCAGATTTCTGTGTCACACAAAATCCAAAAAGGCCAGGATGGCTCTAAAAGAGATAAGAATAACAACTACATTAGCATCATTATACAGAGCATGAGCCAGCTGCTTTCCAAAGGGGCTTTTATGGGATCTGAAATTTCCAAGAGAAGGGAAGTAACAGAGCATTAGAAAAGTTGAGAAGCAATCAATGGCCTTTTACAGAACTGGTCTTTCAGGAGCTTTGATTAGTTGAGGGAGATTAATAATCCACTATTAACTACTGATTATAGTGAAGAATTCTGAAATTCATTCATTTTCGTATCTCCTTTTCCTGGTAAAAATATCTAAAAGAATTAGATATTTTTTCCTTCTGTTTATGCTTCCTCTCTGCTCCTTCCTTTTGCAGCAGAACCCCTCTGAAAGCAGTGTTGAGTGATTCCTGTGAACCTGCCTGCTCCCTTTTTCCTTTTGCTGAAAAGTGTAGGACTGAACAAGGGCAAGGAATATGGACAGCCCAGGATCAACATGTGGACAGACATTCATCTGGATCACTGGGTCTGCACAGCAGTATTTGTTTTGAGTGCCATCAGATTGTGATTAAGGCACTGGGAATAGAAAGATTTTAAAGAAAAGAGAGTGCATCTAGGAAGCCATCATTAAATAATCCAAATTAATCCAATAAAAGTTTGAAAATTGAGTTTGTTCTATAGTATTTCTAATTTACCTAAAGGATATACAATTGCGTAACTCTTTGAGCCATTTTTACATAACTATTATTAAAATCTAGGAAAACTCTACCTAAAGCATTAAGATTAGAATTTTATCTCCCATCAGTAAATAAAATTCCATCATGGCTTTCTTTACCTTCTGCTGCTTACCTTGATCTTGTTTGTATTCCTAAAAAGGCACAAGAATGTGTCTTTTCATAGAAGGCCAGGAGGTAGCAAAACTTTATGTTAAAGTTCTAATCCCCTGAATACAGTCCTTTATGGATGTGTTAAGTATGTTGACAGAAGACCCTCTACATTAAGTCTCAGAGCCTAATATAACTGCCAAGAGCTGAGAATTTTACAAGAATTAGTTCATCTGCTTTCAGGTAATGGCTGTGTGAGTTAAGACGTGGTTTCCTTGAGGGCTTTTTTTGTTTGTTTGTTTTTTCCAAAAGCAACCAAAAAAATCATTCTACCCCTCTTCCACATGCAAATGCCTCAGTGCTAAGTACTGGGGAACCCAACTTATAGCCTCAAAGGAGGACACTGCAATCTAAATATTGTATTATCAAATTCCCAAGATAAATAGATAAGAAGGGCTCAGGTGCCATACCTGATGAGATACATCATACACAAGGAAGTGGAACTGGGGAGCAACAATCTTCCATGTGAAAAAGCTCTTTCTGGTGTTTCAGTTCCTTGTATAAGGATCCAATAATATTTGCGAATCTGCCATAGTAATTCAATCTATCATAAGTGACCTTACTATCATAGTCACCTTACTTTTCTTTCAGAACATGTAAACCCTTTATTCAACCATCCAGTGGTTTCTCAGCAACAGGAGCTATCATGGTAATTTTCTCCATCCCTAAACATCTTCACTGGTGCCTGAAGAAAACCAGAGGAGTCAGTCCACTCTGAGAGGAACACGTCCTATCTGACCTGTCACCACTACTACCACAAAGGAACATAGTAAAAAACCATCCTGTATGGGAGAAAGTTAGAGTGAGAGTCCCTCTCCTAATTGCCAAAGTTATGTATTTTCCATGTTAGCTTGTTGCCAGCGCTGGTTAGAATTGCCAGTAACAGTCGGCATATGCAGACAAGAACAATGACATGAAAGTGGCTTTTTTTTTTTGCCCTTCTTCCTATTAATTTAAGGAATAAATAAGGAAGACTGTGAAATCTTCTAGAGATCAGATGTCTAGGCATTTAAACCTGTGTTCAGGACAAATTTTGCAAAAAAATTTAATCTGGTTCTCCCTCTTCTGTCTCTGGATTACCACCCTGTATTTTCTATTGCTAAAGGGAAAGCAGGTGAAAAAGAAAAAAAACTTTACAAATAGTCCTAAATCACTCAGTTTTCTCTTCATTTCTACATTTCTGGGGAAGGGGGTTCTTTGCTCCTAGCATAGTCTGTTTTCCAACATGCACAAATGGCTGGTTAATTGATGATGTGACTAAGAAAGAAAAGTTATGATACAACGGGTCTACCGAAAACCTTCTGACAGAATTGTAGCGAGGTAAATACTCTGTGAATGCCCTTTGGATAGGTTCACAAGTTCAGAAGTAGAACTCTATGGAACAGAGACAAATAAAAAACAAACACCAAGCCTAGATCCAAAAAAGTCCGTTCTACCTTTCTCCCAGGTGAGTTTGCAAGCACAACGTATTAAAAATTTTTCCAGTTCAAAATCATTAATAATAAATTCATGCTGTCAGTAAAATGACATTTTCTGCTCTGGTACCACAGCTGTTTCCCATTCTCAACACACCAGACTCCTCAGACAAGAAAAATAAGTGGCTACTAAAATCTCTGGTTGTCCCATCATAACACTACTAAGTAGGTCAAAAATGGGGGAAAACAAGTAAACAAACAAAACAAATTGAGAGTATAAAATTTCAGGCATTATCGTGATCTGTAAAATTGGACCAATTTAGGAAATGCCTGACATTTGTGGGTTTTATTTTTCAATAATTTCAGTTCAAATTCTCATTTGCTTTGCACACTTGAAGCTATGTAAGTGAATTGTCATAAGAGCCATATTGACTTTCAGTGAGATGTAGATGAAATCCAAGGGATCATACATACAAAAGAGGCTAACATGTTTGATAGGATCACAGCCTATTACCTATTATAATTTGTGAATTACCAGCTGTTAAGATGAAATTGTCTAACAAAGAGAAATGTATGCCTTTATAGGTGAGCAGTCGTACTTTAGCAGACTCCAAAAAAGCAAAAAGGCATCAACTGTTTTATTGTCCTCTAAAACAAAGCCAGTGTTTATTTAACAGTTATTGATGCACCGAAAAGAGAAGAGAGCACAGCAACAGAAAAATCCCATCCAAATTATAACTGAAAAGAAATCAAAAAATAGAAGGCTGTTTAATTACATCACTGGTTTTCAGAAACAGTGGAGAGATGCAATGGCTGCCAAATTTTCACAAAACATCTAAACATCTTGGGCATACAATGAGGGCTAATGTTCTTTGAAAACCTGGCCAGTGATTTCATTATGAAACTGTCCTGTTGCAAGCTTGTTTGTAAATATGGTCCATATTTAACAAAGTTAAGATTGCTGTTCATAATCAAGTTCCACTTTGAGATGCCAAGAACTTAAAATTCTCATTACAGGATCTTTTTGACGTAATGGTAAAATATCAAAATAGGCCAATTTAGAGCCCACCATCCAGATCACAATTATCTAGCTCAAAGATGCAGGATTTTGGCAGTGTTTATCAGGTCAGTCTGAAGAAAAGCTGAATCATTTTTCCTGAAGGATTTCTCCCTTCTTGCTCCATCTTAGGGTCTCAGGGGCTGATATGCAGGTCTTACCATGGCTTGACAGCCCTTGCTAATTTCTTTGTGGGGTTGGAACACGTTTGCATTTTGTTAACACAACATTCATACAATAGGATGAAGAACTCAACATTCAAAGTCCTTCAGGAACAATTTAAAAAATACAAGAATAAAGCAGTTATAAATACTTAAAATTTTGAAGGCATTGGCTACAGTGTCTGCTTGGACACATTTTGGTTCTGTTCCCTCTCTTCCTGTTTGTACCTGAATGTTGTCCCACTTGAATACATTCGAATAAGTAAAAGTGATAGCACATTTAAAAAGCTACACATGGCCTTGTTACTTCAACAAACATTCCTATATCAGCTTCAACAAGTGTTCACATGTCAAATACTTTGACAGTTCCTTTGAAGCCAATCAATGTAGGTTCCACATTGAAAAATGACACCTTTTTCATCAAGGTTCCTTACAGTCAATGGATTTCTACTGCTTTTGATATCAGAAAAGAGATTGCATATTCCCTGTAAAGGATAATGATTCTATTCTATTCAGAATTCATAAAAATACTGAGAAATCATTCAGTGAAAATCTCAAATTAAAATAACAAGATTTTGTTCTAGAAATTTATGAGATACTCCAAGAACACTGGACCCTTATCAAATCTGCCATTGGTTGGATGATAAAAACACCTTACAGGACATAAGGATCACGCCTTAGATAAAGGCATAAGAGAAGCTGGATGACAAGAATGTAATCATAACCAGAAAAATAAAGCAAAACCCTAAAATGCTCACAGAAAATTAAAAGAAATAGATTTCCAGTAGAAGGACTAAGAGATTTTTATTATGTGGATTTACCACATACATTTCCACATCTGGCCTTTTGAGGACTGTGAGTTCTCTGGTCATTATTTTAATCATCAACACACACACACACACACGTGCACATAATTAGATCTGCATATGTTAGCCTCAAGGGCTAACTATCAATAATAAAGTGATAACTGAAAGCTAAGGTGGAAGACAAGGCAGATCTACTACCTCTTTGACCGAATATGTCTTTTAGATAAAGATAGTCAATACTTTGCCCATGAAACAGTTCACAAAAAAAATAACCTTGGCTTCAACTGTAATCCTTTTGAACCATCGGTTGAAAGACCAATATCAGCAAAGGAAGAGAAATCAGTAGGCTAAGCCTGCAGTGTTATTTAGTCACTATTAGCAATTCAGCACAGTGGCGTGCTGCTTGGCAGGCTCCTCTTGTGCTTGTGGCATGGCATGGTCACTTCAGCAATATAACTTCTTAAGAACAAACCAAAACAGAAGAAAACCCAGTGTTTTCAATCAAAATTTACATTTTAAATATAATTGACAACACTCTAGAGATACACTTGCAAAACATGCCCTGAGAATATTTGTGCTGAGGCATGGAAAGGAATTTAACAAATATTTTCATAACTGGCACCAAAAGGTGTTTGGAAATCTGATTTTCTTTCTTTCGCCATTTTTTCTGATCAAGCCTTAGAATCAACTAATCAACTAATAGAGTAGCCACAGAACTTTATTCATGCCAGGGGCAAGTGTGGAAAATTGTTTCTAAAAATGAAACCCAACACCTCTTACAGTGCAGCAGAGTCTCCCTTCTACCTTTTACATAAAGTCCTTCTCCTTAAAATATTTCAGAGCAGGAGGGAGGAGAGAAAAGACCCAATCCAATGGATTATTTTAACACTCACCTATGATAATTTAGGAAAAATCTGTCTAAATTTCTACTAATTTGAGTGTGCTTTTTCTTTAAAAATAAGTGGGTTTTTTCCCAAAAAATTCTAAACACACAAAACTGAAACACAGCATACATAAATCAAATAAAAATAGCAAATCATTAAATTTCTTCCTCCACAGGAAAAGAAAAAATTGTTTAACCAGTTTTCAATCAGATTCCTTATTGTTTTGGTAGTGTCTGTGCAGAATTCTTTGTTAGTCATTTTATTTCATTATTTGTTCCACATTGATCTCTGTGAAGATTTCTTAACGTAACTAAATTCCTATTTCTCAATCAACAATCAAATCTTACTATAGTCAGTTTCTAGGTCTTCCTAACAGAAAATATTACATCTCTTTCCAAGTTGACTTTAATACAAAGAGAGTTACTAAACTAACCGAACTAAAGTGAGCAGATCTGCAAGTTGAGATGGCTGTTACTGCTGTTCATGAGAGCTGGGATCAAGAATGATGGATTGCAGACCATAGAATTGATAATCCATGTAAGAAGCAGGATCCCATCCTGGATTATCTTGAACTGGCCTACCTAAAGGTTTTGTGATGCAAATTGGAGGCTCTGGGCACAGTAACAACCTGCAGAATATATGACATTCTTCTGTCTGGTAGTGCCTGGGAGGCTCTCAACTGTCATGTTCGAGCCTCATTAATCAGCCCTGTGTTGTACATCTCTGTCTGATATGAAGCTGCCATGCCTTGTCACCAATTACAGGCTCTGCAAAGACCCATCTCATTATAGTACTTATATTGCTTGTTCCTGAAGGTGATACTTGGTGTGCCACATCCTCAGCTTGCCAGTAGGAAAATTGCCCTTGAAGTGAAGACATGTCATTCACAAGGCACAAAAAAGCAGCAAAAAAAAATGTTATGAAACGCTCCCTGGAATAGTAATCATAACACTGTGTAAAATCAGGTTCATAAAATTGAAACAAGAGAAGAGAGGTTTCTGAGCAGTCCAACTAAACTGGATATCTCCTCAATAGATCCAGGGCTGGGCAAGGTTTTGGTGGGGCACCAGTCAGAACATGATTGTGATTGTTTACTTTAGTGTGGTTTTATTATTAAAGAAAAAGTCCCAAATGTTACTCCCCTCCAAATCTCTCCTGCATCCACTGGAAATCAGAAAAAAACTTCAACACCTCTCCTGCAGACATTGCAAATGTCTTCATTTGAGTCACTAATTGTAAAACCAATGTCAGTCAGAAATATCTGCAGTACATTCAAAGAGTTGCAGTGATGTGACAAAATGCAGGGTGACCTGTTTTCTCCTTACATTCATATCTTCCTTGTGATAATTTGATCTCCCAAGTGACATGAGCAAATCCAAATCCATTGGACTTGATATGTCCAATGAAATACATACACTGGATTTATTTTTTTACAATATAGTATAATTTATGCTGTTCGTGCATTTTTACCATTATTAGTGACTTTTCTCAGTTTACCAGCAGGTTTTATTTGATAGTCCTGATGTGTAGCTATGACCCCTTCTGGCTGCATAGGCTCTCTCCAACAGTATAAAATCCATACAAATTATATATAAATACAGCCCAAATTTGCAAATTTCATGAAAAGTATTTTTAAAACTCTCCAGCATTTTCTTCTCTATGTAATATATGATAAAAACACAGTGATGATTATCCTAATAGGAAAGACATTTAAGCACTTTACATTCAAAGATAATATGCTAAAATATATAAGCTTTTAAGAAAAGAGAAATTCATATTTTTGGCTACAGTCTGCCCTGATGGCAGTTGAGTTTAGAGCTCAAGTGAGAGGGAAGATTTTTCTCTGCATGCCATTCTTTTACAATTTTGAAAGCAGAAGTATTTGCTCTTAAGCAAAGAATACATCCCTATTCAATTTTTCAGAAGCTGTCTCAAGAAAAAATAGACAGGATAAAGAAAGATTTATCAGTGTCAATTAAAAAGAAAAAAGCCAGAATTATCCTGACCTTGATTATTTTTTCTCTTTCCAGTACCTGTACACACATTTATGGGGAGTGGAAGAGAAAACAATAATGCTCCTTCGTAAAGAAAAAAAATACCATTAAGTCACAAAAAACCTAAAACACTTAATAGTAACATAAATCTCTCTGTCTAGATGGCAATTTCCAACCCACAGTATTGTGAAACAGGAAATACAAGTTCATCCTCTGGAAAGAATTGCAGACTACATTATCGTAAGAATCTTATATCAAAAGTGCCTTTCATCATGATGTCTAAGCAGTTTCAGAACTAAAGGCTACTACATCTCAAAGCCAAAATTCTGTGTCAAAATATTTCCAAACAAGCCAAAACTTTACCTGCAATTTACAGGTTAAATGAACAAAAAAACCCCAAAACACTAAAACCAAAAAGAGACCCCCAACCAAATCAACAAAAAACCTCAAACCACCACCACTACCACTAAAAAAACCCAAAGAAAAACAAAGCTAACCAAACAAAAAAGCAAACAAAGAAAAAAAAAAAAAAAACACAAAAAACGAGCCCTGCCTCTCAAAAAAACACAAACAAACAAAAATAAAAAAATCCCCAAACCCCCAAACCCATGACTTTACAATATAATGCTGAGCAACAATAAAGAGTAATGGATCATCATTTTCTGTAGGTAAAAAAGTGGAAACTTGTGCACAGAGACTTTCTTCAGCTTTCCAGGTGTTTAAGTATAAGGTATGGCATTTTAAAAAATGTTGCTTCTACTCCATATTGACAGCATCTCTGTTATTCTGCAAAATGAGTCTTTACATAACTGACAGATCATCTGAGGGTACATATTATACACATACTGCAATGACATTTTAATGCCTTTCCAAAGAGATACAGCAAGACTATAAAGCTATCTATTTTTCCCCAACCAGATGCTCCTTTCCTTCTCACACTGATAAAGAGAGAGCAGCAGGAAATTGCAGACTTCTGAAGAAATGAAGATGAGAAGACTTTGGACATGGCAAAAACCGCAAGACTCAACAAAGGACTGAGAGCACTGGTAAATATATATCAGAGAGATACTGAATGAGATATTTTTCTCACTTTTGTGTTTCATTCAGGGTGCTAGAACATTCAGAAGTCAGCTTAAACTTTTCCATGAGCTAAATTCATGTACATAATGTGCAGTTTTCTTCTACAGAGGGTTTTTTTTTTGTTTTCTAACATATACGTAGCAGTCTATTTGCATGAATACATGTTTTGCCTAATCAATATGGCACAAGCTAAAAGTAAGTGATAGGGAAAATACTGAACACTAGGAAACTGATGAGATAAATCAGTACTGAATGTATCTTTTCCATCAGCTTTTTCCACTATCAGAAAAAAACCTCAGGGTTATAATTTTGAATCAAAAGTGAGAAGCATCCAACATCTAAGAACTAAACTAATACTTGCAGTTAAAAGAGCTCAGAAGTCAGTGGAACATTAATGTTTCTATTTTATGAATAAATCAGTGTTTTCCACATCTTTGGAGCCAAAAACTATGGTAAGTTCCACACTAAGCAAATTTTTTCTGAGAGAAAAAAACAAGTGCAGAAGCAGCACAATTGAAACCTCTGCCTCTAAAACCAAAGACATATGCTTCTGCTCCCAGATGACAAGCCAAATCAAGACAGACCTCTTCCCTTGGGAGTATCAAACAGGCAGAGGAAAGATGACAGTGGTAGAAGCTGCTCTTCTGTTTCTGAGATAACAGGTAGCATGGAAGAAAAAGTATGCCAACACAAAAGTTCCTTGTCAAGAAATAACAGACGAAACCAAGTCAATGTTTTACATTAGGGTTATAGCCATTTTATGTTTTCTTGGAGTTTTCCTGGCCTGAGTAGCTTCATTCTTCATCCGTGACTACTGCCAACATTGACCATGTCATCTGACCTGTTGTCATGATCCAGTTACTAAGGCTCTTAGAAGTGCTCCTGCCTGAATTAAAGTGCAAACAAAGACCATATGCCAGTGACAATAATATAGGTTTTACTTGATAATAAATATGAGAGAGGGAGAGAAAGAAAGAGAGAGAGAGGCAGAGATAGAAATAGAAAATAAGTGGGGGGAAGAGAAAGACTATGACAAGGAGAGAAAAGGAAAAATATCACCACTCTGTGGATCCCAATGACGTTCCATTGATCCTCTTCTTCTCCTTGGCGGTGAAGGTCCCCCCAAAAAGCACAGAATTTGATGTACCCAGGGTTCCACCATGTTCACATCTGCTCAGGCCAGGTAGGAAAATCCAGGCACCTCCCTGGGGTGGGGGGAGTTTGGCATTTTCTCCTACAACAGATTCTGGGTTTGCTGCATCAGGTGCAGTCCTGTGATGCAAGGAATGACCTCAGGAATGACTGAGGGGCACTTGGGGGGGTCTTTGATGGATTAAGGCATCTCCTCAGCTGCCCCTCAGCTGTCCCATGGATGTGGCATTCCCAGGGTTGAGGGCTCCACAGCCAGTCTGTGTAAGGAAGGAGGGGTTCACTGCCCCTGAGCAGAGGTCACAACACAGCCAAACTTCCTGCCCCCACCTCGGCTGGGGGGAAATCTGTGCAAACCTGCTTGCGGCAAATGGATCTGTGGGCTACAGCCTCTTCCATCCCAAAGTAAGCCAGAGATGGTTCTTGGCAGGGCTGCTGGGTTTGGGCCACATTCTTTTCCCTGTTTACTTGTTTGTTTCAGGTGATTGAAGAATGAGTTTTCCCTTTATCCTATCTCAGCAGTTTGACTTTCAGTCCAAAGTCACAGACAGGTATCATCAGGGAGGCTTCTTTGGTTGTAGCTTCTTTACACAGTTTTTGTTAAAATGAGCAAAACTTTATTTGAGTGTTTGAGGCATGAACTATTTCAGTCTCTGATACATGTGCTCTGAAAGGCAGAAAAGCATCTACATCATTCTGTGTGCCATTTGTTTAAGCAACCAGTCATAATCTCATTGGCTTAACTAGCCTCCAACTAACCAAGATTTCTAGAATCTTTCATAAACACTTATTTTTAAAAATAATTGGTAAAAAGATTGTTTATTTGGGGCTCTTTTTAACATTTCATTGCGACTTTTATTACTATACACACTAAACAAAATCATTTTGAAATGAAAAATCAAAACGTTCAGTTGTATGTCTGCCAAAGCAGAAAAATTTATTACCACAATTCTGTCTTTCACTTTTGTTTCATCATAAATAAAATTGAAATTGATACTTAAAAAAAAATGCTTCAATGCAGGAAAATCAACATCCTTCACCAAAAAAATCACAATAAAATAAATTATAAAACTTATTAATTAGAAAAATATTATGACCAGTAGTACTCTCAAATATGACCATCATTAGGTGATGCTGAAGAAGACTCAGTGGCTGAAGGTTGTCAGATAGCTCTTCTAAGGTATTCAAAGCATAATTTAAAGACTCAAGCTTACACTAAATTGTTTGAAAGGCTGGATTTTCAGCTAAACAGAGAAGCAATGAATTCATCAAATCTACTGCCATCATTCCCATTCATTTCAGCTATGCACACTACAGTTAAGATTTTGGTCTAGACCTAGTGTGAGCAAATATTAAGATGAAAAGAGGTACAAAACCAGTTTCTTAAACTTTCATTGTTCTCTTATAGGGCTACAGAAGCCTCTGATATATGTAAGATGAGCTGTCTTACAAAAAAGTAAGACATTAATCTAGGGCAGAGCGTAATACTTCCATGCTGTCTTCAGAGAAGGAAAAGTGCTGTCAGATAAGGCTTGGAGCATTTTTGTTTCTTTTAATCTCTTAATTTCAGATTTGAATAATATCAGATTAGAGCTTTTACCAAGAACAAAACAGTGAACACAAAAAGGGAAACAGAAACATACAAAGCCTCATGGTGATAAATTAGCTGACTCACTTCTTGTTCATCTTGCATGAGCAGCAGATTAGACATATTTGGTAGCTTTGGCTACTGAAACTTGTGGTCCCTTCTCTTCCACTCATCAGTTTTCAGGGAAGCAGCCAAGGTGGTCATGTACTGCTTCAGCCCAACACTCCTGGGACACAATCTGTACTTGTTATGCTTTCTTGTCGCAGACATAGGAAGAGAGTTTTCTAAAAGTGCTCATAGTTGGAACTCAATGATTTTCATTTGCCATTATCATTGGTTCAGGGATAAAAGACCATCACACTAGTATTAAGGACATTCTCTGTCTTTTAGTACTGCTTAGACCTTTTCTGCATCAGGGAAGTGACTACTTCATGATAGAATGCAGTGGACGCAATCAGAATAAGAGCCCAAAGAATTTAACATGGCAGGCAAATATTCCATGACCCAAAAAAGCATCTTCAGGTAGGTTAAAATTTTAAACAATCCCAGTACAAATCTCATGGAAGTTCTGTGTCCAACAGACATTTAAGAATACATTTCATTCCAAAAGATCCATCTCACTGACATCAGTGGGAGTGGTGTCACTTTTGCTTTCTTGGGGCAAAGGTTTAAGGTTCCAATCAAGGTTCATGAATGTAAAGCAGGGCATTATCTATACAACACAAACAATTATCCCTTTAATAAGCACTTCCAAATACTGACCACAATCATGATTTTCTTACTTAAAGCACACTTTTCATTACTTTACAAATAATACACAATAATCAGATGCACTGCGGTCATAGGTATTTTGGGCTGCAGTGGAGCTGTTCTGACAGCCATGACTGCTTATCTTCATGGATTACTTCAATATATTCCCAGGAATTTATGGGCATGTAAATATTGGTATATCCACAGAACACCACATAGTCCTGAAAATCTCTATTTGTTAAATTCTGGAATACTGTGTTGAGAAGAAAAGCCATAACAGAAAATTGACACAGCAAGAATGGTGGAAGGATTTTGGTGTGCTCTTCCATCTAAGACCAGTATTTTCAGAGCACTCCAGAGGAGGAAGCATTGAGGACAGGGAAATAAAATTATGGAAAAGTTCCTTCCACTAGTGTCTCTCATGCAGAGGCTTTAAAAAGAATGAAAAACACATTTGAGAAAGTAGGTGGGTAATTGTTAAGGTTCTTCTGGCATTTCCAATATTCCTAGGTTTGTAGTTGCAAGTGAAGCATTCCCTCTGGGCTTGACTGTCAAACTAAAGCAACCCACCTTTGGAAAGATCCCTCCTCTGAACGCTTAAAAAGAATGTGTAGTGTTGGAGTTTTTTTGTCATAAATAAGGTCAAGTTTTATTTTTATATTACTTTATTGAAATTTTGTTCTACACTTGAGGTTTTTGTTGGTTTTTTTTTTTTAATATTCAAAAAGGGGGAGACTATGGCATCTTAGAAATCCTAAATTAATGGCAAGAATCTCTAGGTGACATTAGGATTAAATAAATAAGATATAGTTCACTGTCTTACGCATATTTTTGCCAGCAAGAAATGTCCAGTAAAGATCTTATTTTAGTACAGGAGTTAGAAACTCTTTCAAGGCATATCACAGATACAAATGATGATTTTCAGATAAATGTCCAAGGTACACAATTGTCACTTCAATTTCCCTAGGAGGGAACTAGTTCAGTACATCACAACTTTACAAATACCAGGATATGTCTTGCTAAGATTAATTCCTGTCTGGTACACGTAAGCAGGAGGGTTTTGTGGAATTTTTTCCAAATCCTTGGTTCAAACCCAAGCTAGAATCACTCCACCCCTGCTTTCCACTTCTTACACACTTATTTCCAGCTGAAACACATGGACTGACAAGGGTGACAGTGCTCTTCATCATGTCCCCAGGTGTCTGTGACACTGAATATTTGCGCACAGAGAGGTCATGATAATGAAAGTTTTGTAGCACCTAAATATTACCCTTTTTGAGAGTGTATTTTGTAAAATCTGTGCTTTTCACATGCTTACTTGTAATGGAATTCAGACCTCAAGCCCTACCAAACTCCATCTGACTGCATGTAGCCTTTGAAATGACCATTATCAAACTGAAGGGTTTCATGAAGTTTCTCAATTCTGCAGTGATGCTTACTTCCTATGATGCAGAAGAAGGCAATATCTACTGAAGCCCCTCTACCAATAGCTGTCAGAACACTGTAAGACTCACCCACACTGTTGGCATGTAAGTAGAGCAACTCAGAAATCTGACAGCATCATTGCAGGAAAATGCTGGAGAAACTGAGGTAGTGTTTTAAACACAGGGCGGGCAAGGTTCATTGAGATCATCACAGTCCATCAAGCCCATCCCCTGGCCCATTAAATGTTTAGAACCAGGGCACTGAAATGTCAGAGGAGGTTTTTTAACTCTGTGTGTGTTATTGGAAGTCTCTTTCAGAGCTTCACTGCTCTGACAGTTACATATCTCCTGCCACCAGAATTAATTAGTTATATATTTGCACCTATCTACAGATACACTAAAATTTTTTCTTTGGTTTCAGTAGAGCTACTCAGCCTCCTGACCTACTGCACTCACATCTATGGAGACTACTCACATCTTCCTCCCAGATTTCCTAGCAATGCATTGACCTCACTTCCTGGTGATACACTTAATGGAATTACATCATTCTAAAAGTTAGTGCATTCTGGACTCCTTTCAACCCACAAAACCCTTGGCCTTAGACACAGATAGCTTTTATGCACTTCCAAACAGCCTTCCTGAAAGGGAGCTCTGCAGTTCTGGCTCCTCAGTCCCAAGGACACTCACCAAATTTCCAGTGCCTCTAGATCCCAGGTTTTTCAGTCACTGGTCAGGTCAGCCTGTGGAAAAACTCAGAGGTTAGTGAGCCTAAGAAATATATGTCTTTTCAAAACCACCACCTGATTTTTAGTCTTTCCAATTTTCAAAGGGAATGCTATGGAATCTCAATTTGAGAAACAATTTTTTTATGATTTGGGTTTTCCTGATTTTTTAATGAAAAGGGCACTTTTTTTACAAAAAATAATTACGGATTTTTTTCTGACATTGAAACACAGCATTCCCTCAAACACTAAAAAAAATGTACAAATTTTTAGTTTAAACTACATGATTTGCTAGACTAAAAACATAAATTAAGATAGATATTCTGACATGATTAATGGACTATATCCTCTGTGTTGAGAAACCACTCAATACATAACTTGCACTGCAGAGAAGTAGTAATTTTCTCTCATCATGTTGACAGGGACCTTTCTAGTAACTTAAAATTCCTTAAAGACCTATTCAATTTCTCTTCTTTATGTCTTGAGCAAATTTTTTGTTTGCTTGTTTTGCTTTTTCTAAAAATAATGCTAGAAACCAAAGCACTCTGATACTTATTGGAAATAAATTAGGAAAGTTCAGTCTTTAGACAGCTATGGATAACTTATCCATGGCTCTTTCTGATGTCGTTCTTGTTTTCCTTTGATTCCCTATAAGCAGTCAATAACAAAATTACAATATTTTTGCAGTTGTATCTGGTTACAGAATTGATTGGTTTAGGTTTGGTGAATACTGATTCATTGGGAAAAGTAGCACAGAGGATGTGTCATAGTTAGTGCTTTAATGAGAAAACACAGGCTTTCTACAAAGAGGGAAGTGTCTTGGGAACCATGTCTTCAGGAGGTTGTTGCTGTTGGATAGCTCTTAGATTAAGATGAAGCCTTGCACAGAGGGGAAAGAAACTGGTTCTGCCTTTGTCTCAGAAGACGAAAACCAGTGAAGAGTATAAGAAATGAATTATCAGACTTCTCTCTTCCTGTCCCATCAGGTGAATGGAATAATTACTTTTTAATTCCGCAAGGACCAAGCATCTTTTTAGAACCCTGTGATTCTCAAGGTTGGATAAATCAAGATGTGCAAAAATAGGCTCCACACTGAAAAGGAAACTATAATGTTTAATACTGAGCATGGAAAACACAGCTTGGATCACCCCTATCTCCTGGAGAAATTAATTCTCTAATGAAACTAAATGCTTTTCTACTAGAATTTTCAAGTTGCTCATCTTGAAGCAGCTAGACACCCAACTTCCTAAAGGATATACATTTTGGTAGCTCCAAAACCAGCAAAGAGTTAGGCAAGAAAGGTTAGTCAGACCCTGAAGGAAGCAGGAATGTTCTTTTAGCATTTAGACATATGAGTCTCACTGATCATCCAATTACATAGCAGGGCAGCTTGCTTATAGTTTGCACCTTCTGATTCTTCCTTAGCAGAACTGATACTGTCAGTATCTGCTCGTAGCTGGGTGTTGCCTGCTTTACGTGCTCTTTCATCAGCAGAGTCATCCAACAGGATATGCAAGCATAGGATGTTCTTCAAGAGATAAATTATAAGGCTTGATGTGGCTGACTGCAATTTTTTCACCTGAGGTTTCCCTAATAAAACCCCAATGGTGCAAAATACAAGTTTCAGAGCACAAAACTCATGAGGAATGTCTGAGGCAGCTGGCTTTTTTAGCCTCTAGAAACGGAATCTCCAGGGAGACCAAATCCGTCTCCACATCTGTGTGAAAGGAGGTTGTAACCATGTAGAGGTCAGCCTCTTATCTCAGGGATCAAGTGACAGACCCAGAGAAGAAGGCCTCAGGATGGGCCGGAAAAAAAAATTAAATTGGACATCAGAAAATACTTTTTTCTCTGAAAGGATGATCAAGCATTGGAAGAGGCTGCCAAGGGAAGTGTTAAAATCGCTGTCCCCAGAAGTGTTCAACACTTGTGTAAATGTGGCACTTGGTGATATGGTTTAGTGGTGAACACCATGGTGCTGGTAAACTCAATGCTTTTAAGGTCTTTTGCAATTGTAATATTTCTGAGGTTCTATGATTCTATGATCTAACATCAGTAAGCAGGGCTAACCCTCAGTGACTTTGCACCCTGATGCATCCGTATCAGGTTCTGGGTGACTCTAGAGCTGTTCTTAAAATATCTCAGCAGCATTGTGGGAGTCATTTTCACAGCCTTACTGTAACAGAAAAGAACACAGTGACCTCTTCTAACAAGTAATGAGCTTCAAACATATATATCCATGGCTTCTAGACAAATAAAATACCTAGGGGAAAGCTGGTTTCAGCTTTCTTCCAGCAACAGTGTTAGAAGAGGAAGAAGGAGCACAGAGAACTACTTTTAATGCCATTCAAATTCTCAGCCCAGTCCCGACGCTGACTAGAGTGCCCTGAAAAAATGCTGGGAAAAAAAAGCCCCAGTGGGTCTTCATTAGCTAAGAAATTCTGAACTACAATTTTATAAAGGAAAGAAATGCAAGTTTGGTAGTCTTTTCATCTGGCCTTCTTTCTCCACAGGCTGACCCAAGAGGTTTCCCAAAAGGGAAAACACCAGGATATACTTAACAGCATGGACTTGTATTCATTCCAGGTGGAGTCTTCCTCTTTCCATATGCTTCCATCTAAGCTAGCATTGAACATACAGAACATTGCTCCAGTATCCTTCTAATAAAACAAGATATACGAGAGCTTGCTTCATGTATATGTATATGCATATTCACATCTACAGACACACACCTCTCAGTCCAAAGAGATTTGAAAAGAGTGCATTGAAGACAAGAATGGTAGTTGAATGGCAAATCTTATAAACTTGAATCTGTTTCTCACAATGGTGAGACTGATGCTGATGTCTTGACATTCAAAAATACTTCTCCCCCTCCACCATTTCAAAGTACAGTTGGGCAGGTTTGTCCCACCTGTCATTGTTTCCAGAGATATCTCTACTGCTACATAATTTAATCATTCCAGCTGATGTGTCAAGCAGTTAAATGTATTATTAGTTTAAAATGGATGGGACAGTTTACACTGAAATACAAGACTTAGGTTTAGGTGTGTTAATTGTTACACACAGGAAGAAGAATGAAAATGATTTTTCAATTTAAATAGTCACATTTCCTTATCTACTGCCTTAGTTCTGTTCAGAAAGATGTTCAAGTATCCACCAGCTTGTTTTTAATGTTCAAAACATGTATCAAAAATCCAAGAAATGCACTTTGAGAAAAGGTAAATGGAAAAATATGTAACTCAGCATTTCTGATGAAGTCGTATTTGGAGCCTAGATGACAAATTCAAATATAAATGGCAGGATGCGAAACAGCCACACAAGAATTTTCAATTAATTAATCAAATACAGTAGTGTAAAAGTTTAGGAGTTAGTTAAGGCAAATTGTGCTATACAGAGGTTTCAGACTTATTCAATGTAAATGCTCCATGAAGTTCCTTAAGAAGGAGACTCTGGGAGTACTATTTTAGAGTGGTGTCTAGTGAATCAGTGATTTAAAGTAATAGGAGTCATGTGGCTAAATCACGAGGCACCACTCTGAAGATGCACCCTTGAGACTTTGCTTGGCTGATCTCTTCTAAGGTTGAGTCCACCCTAATACAGTTTCTGATACCAAGTATAACATTAAAAACTGTTCTAAATTGTGATGGGATTCCTGCTGTGCTATGAAATCACATCAACTACTGCACTGAGGCTAGTATTTAATTCTTCAAAAAAAAAGAAATCCCTTCAGGATATATTAGAAAAGTCTACAACTTGAGTGTTGAATTTCTCAGGTGGTGGATTTCCTCTTGTCTTCTGAAAGTAGAATCCACTCTTGTAAAAAAAAAAAAAAAAAACAAAAACAAAACAAAAAAAAAACCCACACAACAAACAAACAAACAAACAACAAAATTAAAATGAAACCATGAAGGCACTTTTTTTGTTTTTTAATATGCTTTTTTCAGGTGTACTTTTGCCTGTTCAGAATAAAATTAATACTTCACCCATTTTGATTATGTTGAACCAGTAAAAGAATAACATGCTCTTTATTTTAGAAGATAGATGCTTTACCAGGAGGCAGCTAAGAGGACATATTCATTTCACCCTAAGAGGTGCTTATATCTGGAAACAGTACCACTATAGACTATATGATTCAAAATGAAAGTACTGATTGGGAAGCACTCAGATCCCTGAGGAGCACCCCTGCTCCTGTGCAAAGATACTTCCTGTTTCATATTTCATCATCAAGTTTGGTGGGGGCTGTAACTGGTTTCCTCCCTCCCCCTCAAATTCCACACTCTGAAAAAACTGCATCTACATAGCTATGCACAAACGGGTTGCAACTGTGTACCCTGCTCCCTGTCCCTTTAGATCTGTGCTCCACTGGCCCCATTTGCACTGCTTTGGAAATAGCTTAAGGTACACAAAGAAAAGCTGCTCTTGTTTCAGAAAGAGAAAGGGCTTAATACAGAAATATGCACAGTTAAAAACATAGTTTTAATTACACAAACATTATTTGTTATACAGGATACAAGTGTATCCTGTTGTTTACATATGGCCCTGACCAAACACTGACCCCTTGCTGTTGTCTATTGTAGCTTCAAAAAGTTTCTTCTTTGCCTTTCCTCTCAAAAATCCTCTGTAAATTTTTCTGCCGATGGGAGTACTGTGATCTAAAATTTTGTTGGACCTAGTCCTCATGTTTACAGTCTCTTATCATCCAAAAATCATAGATGTTAATGCACAGTTTTCATCATCTAGCAATTTTCTCAGTCACTCATCCTTCTGACTAATTACCTCAGTTTGGCATCTGAGAAGTTGCATGAACTGGATACACACTGGATTAATCACAAAACAAATCTCAAGGAATTAAGCAGGCTGTTGTTGATACCTGTCATTCAGGACACCCTTGAGTCTTCAACTAGCAAAAGTGAGCTACAGCACACTTCCCATTTATCTTTGCAGTCTTTGGTATTTGGCAGCAAATTTGTGTTTGGTAAGTTGCAGCCACCCCAACGACCTATGTGAGATTCTAAGAGTATATCTAGGAACATCTCACAGAACATGACAGCTTCTGTAGAAGACTCATGCTTATGTCAGAGAGGCTTTGCTGATGGAAGTAACGTGTCTACCCAGGCACGGACAGCAAAGATTACCAGCCACCAAAAGCAGAAAAGCAGCTGAAGGGCTGCAGAAGAAATTGCCTTGATAACAAAACCCAAGGTGGATGTATAATGCAGCATTCACTGAGGTTCAGAAATAGCAGTATCAATGGATGTCTGATAAGGCAAAATCACCTTTTACTCTGTAAAGAAATCACACACTCTGATCTGCACACAAAATATGATTTGTGTATACAGCAATTGTGGGATGAGATTTTTAATAATTATTAACTTTCACCAAAATATCCAAATAGTACTATGTTGTATGAATGCTGAATACAGGAATCAGATATATTTGGGGGTGGGATGCAGATGCAGGTCTCATATGTGACCTTAAATTTGCAGCTAATGAGTGTGACATATCAGATGGTATGAAAAAAGCTGCAAATAGTTTCTTTTCTGTAGTCTACGTGTTTATCCTGTCTCTGAGAGAACTGAATTACTTTGGTCCTTCGAAGAGTGGTGTCTCTATAAAAGACCAAAAGAAAAACTCTGAGGAATCAGAAATTATATGATAGCAACCAGAATAAACCTTGTTCCTGGGTAGGTGTCTAGCCCATCTGTAGATCACACCTGTACACTCAGCAGTTGATCCCATGCTCCCTTTTCTATTAAGGAAACTCTTAGTTTGCAACATATTGGATGGGTGCTCAGGAGAAGGAACCAGAAGTTTGGAGAGTGCCAAAGGGCACCACAAAATGCAACAAAGTGTGAGAACACTGAGAGCTCCTTATCTTTCCAAGGGCTCCATTAGATTATGTGCTGACTTCCTGGGCAAGGCTGGGTAGAAATTTCCCTTTCATTACCACTCCAGAAAAGAGGATATCTTTAACCTTAGTTATTTCAGAGAGCCAGTTTACAGTAAAGAGACATAAACAGTTGTATTGGCAGAGCAAAGTTAGTTAGGAACAGAGAGCAAGACTATTGTTGTGTCTTCTCTGCTGCTGCTAGCAGAATTGGCTACACCAGCCTTTCGCAGCTCTTCCAATCCTTTGACATCAAATTCTCACTTGGCTTCATCCTTAGAATCAGCTATACAACAAAGTTATTAGAATGATATCCCACCAGGTTTCATTTATGGTATATGCAAACAAATCCAGCAAAAATTGAAGGTTGGGCTTGTGTGTGTTTATGAGAACGTACGTTGCAGCTGACAGAGAGCCATCAACTCCCACAGAAGCAGGTCTCAGGAGCAGAAATGCAGTGAAGACTGAAAAAATAAGTCAAAACAAATGAGAATATACCGTTTTCCCCTGACAATAATAATACCCAAGGAGGTTTCTTATCCACTCCCAAGCAACCAGAGGTCTCGGCTTGGTCAGGTGCTGAGCGATAGAGGTCTATAGTGCTCAGCAGGAGCTAACCCCGATGGGAATCCTGCTGGCCTGAAACAGGGAGATAAATTTCGATTGAATAAGGCATGGTTCATAAGACTTTTGTCTTCACTCCTCATTGTGGGATGGCTGGTTTTGTTATAAAACTAATTAACATACATGTGGAAGTACTTTGTGGAAGCATCTTAATCCCAAGCAAATGTGAAAATAAGCCTGTATTTTTTCTAGGGACTGATTTACATTAATTATCTTCTACTTTAAAAAACCTCACAGACTCTTCTTTTTAATCATTGTTTCTTTGTGGAAAAATGAAGAACAGAACACATCTGTAAAACCCTGTACATACAAATTTCTAGCATTTCCATCAAGGATGTATTCTCCAAAGGCAGAAAGGCTTGAGTCTAAGTCAAAAATGCTTCTTCACAACCAGCTAAAGTCAGAGACCTCAATTTACATCTAGCTACCCAAATTACTAGCTTCATTCTCAAAAGATTATGACCTTCTGTGTACCAGATTTAATTTTAAGAACCTATATGTGGATTTAGGTGCCTAAACTTAGCCATACTGCGTTACTTTTTTTTTTTTTTTTAATACTTAACTACAGCATTGCTCATTTTCCCACATAAAAGGTATCAGGACAGTTTGTAATCTCAGAAAAAGACTGTTTCACAAAATTTAACCAGCAACAATGCAGCAACTTCAGACTGCAAATATCCATAATGAAAGCATATGGATTTTCAGGGTGTATGTCGGTGTCTAACTTCTGCTTTGGGCATGGCCCTTTGCCAGATCCCAGTCTTTTATTCATCCTGCGAGGGATGAAGTGCATCCTTGCTGTCTTCTGAGGCAGGCACTGGAGCTTTTTTACACAGTAGTTTGAACCAGTGGAGGGGATGACCTGTGTCTCAGCCCAGCATGGAGCAGGGGCTCAGCTGCAGCACATGGATGGACCTGGGAGTCTGCACTTAGTCCCAGCTGTAGAGATCCACTTGCACACAACTAGGATCCACTCTATCTAACATTTTTAAAGAAAGACTCTCATCCCTCCTGAACAAGTAAAGAAAAGAAGCTGAATTGTCCACCTAAGTCAATATTATCTCATGGAATAAGTTCCCCACAAAATGATCATTGAGTAAACATCCCAAATGGTTCCAGTTCAAAGAATTTCAGGCACTGCTTGGCAGCAGCAGTCTTATAAATTCAAAAACCTGCCTGATGCACCTGCTTCCATCTTTGCTGTGAGGAAAAGGTAGGAGTGTCACACAGGACTTCTGCCTGTGTCTCTCTGCCTCCAGCAGCTAGGGATAGGCAAAGAGAGCAGAGATGGATTTGTAGATCTAAACATTACTTCTCTCTCCTAGTGTGAAGGGACAGAGAGCCAAGATTCCTTTCCCAAAAGTATCTCTGAATAGAGTGTATATCTAGCTCCTTCATGTTGGAGGAAAAAAGCTCCTTTTGTTTTATGACTGCTGCCTGTCTCTTGAGTTGGAGGTCATGGGTTAAGGAGCAAGGCGTACATTGGCAGGCTTGCCTTGAAGAAAAGAAGTGTTAAGAAATGAGATGTCAAGCAAACAGACAGTTTTGGTGTGGAAGATGGGCTTAGCCTGACAAATCTGTGACAATGTGCACCTGGATGTCCAGGGATCATCACAGCTGTCTATGCCTCGGGGTCCCAGTAGGGACACATGCTGTTGGCTCCTCTGCAGTCTGGTAGCAAAGGCAGCCTGGTTTGGCCACTGCTAGTGTCAAAAATAAATAGTCATGCAACTCTTTTGTTTTAAACAAATCCTTAAACAGAGCTGTGGAAGGAGGCCAGATTGAAACAGGATATACAGGCTTTCAGACCTTTAAAGTAGAAACCCCCACACCTAAAACAAGTACTATTTGCCTCTATCCAGATCCTGTACGAAGACTTGCCATAGCACAAAACCTTCAGATTTTTTTGCAGAACATACCCTTGTTGACAGTCTCTGGGACACCTATTTCACAGCAAGACCACGGTGGGCTCAGCCTTAGCGAATCCGTAAATTTACTTTGTTGGAGATGGTGCATTTCCCATGGAGATGCTGTTACTTCTGCTAGGAAAAAAAATCTAAACCAGAAAGTATCTCATGACATGAGGAATAAACATGAATAAGACTTTTCTCTCAAAAATGGAATATTCTGTAAAACCTTTTCTTCCTCTCCCCAGGCTGCTTTTACTCAAATATAAAATCCAGTTCTTCCCTTGACTTAATTACCTTAAATATTCTATTTATAACCAGAGCATAGTGTCTATCCTTGTAATTTTCACTAAGGAAATATCTATATTTTCCTCACTCATATTTTTCCAATCCTGAGTACAGAACCAACACTCTCACCCATTTCTATCAAAACCTGAGCTGTTAATGGATTTTCGTGTATATTTCATTTAAAGCTCTACTGTGTTTAAACACTTAGAGTGCTGAATGTAAAAATAGCTGACAATCTCAGAAGTGAACATTTTATTTGTAATATGGGTGATTTTATCATGAGCCACAACATTTTTTTTACTCATCATTTATTAATATTTTATATAGCTCATCAAAAATGAAGGTTGAGGTCAATAATTGCTGACACATAAAAGAACAAGGGAAAGGACGAGCAAGGGCATTATCCAGAGCATTGTGGACTATCAAAAACACTCTCAGATTTTCTTTGCACACCTTGACATACAGTAACCACTTAAAAGACCCAAGTCAAGGAAAAAGATTTTTTTATTTTTAATAATCAACGTGGTTTCCATTTTCCTGTATATTCACATGTGCTTTCGAAAGCATCTGGATTTTTATTGGCATCAGTTTTTACTTATCAGTTTCATTCTGTAGCCTCTATCATTGCTTTGGTGCTGGGGAGCCTCATCTCCTCTGAGCAGACTGGTGTGCAGAAGACAGTTTTCCACTTGGCTCACAGCCCCACACTATGCATTGTTGACATGACTGTGTTTAATAATAATTCCTGCTGATTCTGTTGTGGAAAAACTTACTCTTCATATGCTGACTAGCTTGTGGTGCCAGTGCATGTGTGTATAATTTATTTTTTTTTTCTCTTTTTAAGGGACTTGGGCCCTGGTTTAGAAAAGACTGCTTGAGCTAAACATACTCGTCCCCACCTCTATTTAGCAAAGCACTTCAGTATGTCTTGAATCTGGCTGGCTTCAAAGGGACTTATATGTGTGCTGAAGTGCTTGCTGATTCAGAGTCTCAGCTCTCAGAAGTAAATTCTAGCTCAGATACTCTCTCAAGCCTACCTACAACTCCCTCTCCAACAGAAAGATTTATGTCTTTCACTACAATAGACTTACCAATTTACAAGTTATCACATTTCCCCTGGGTGAATACATTGTGTATAGTAGAAAACTATACCAAAGATATGATCAAAAATACCTCTCCAGAGCAGCCAGCGATCTACTTAATCTGCATTTCTGTGTCACTTCATAATACAGCAGGGGGGAGAAAAGAAAACCTATTAAATGAGTCTATAATTGTTATGCAAAGGATACCAATGGTTCCATTTCAATTACATCACAGTTTTCCTCTAATAGATACACTCTCCCTAAATAGCAGAGGTGCTTCCTCCTTCAATAAAAATAAAGGAACAAGAACCATGTTTCTATATGCTCTGGTGTTTAACACATACCTTTTACAAGACTGTACGCTAGTGAAATATTAAAGTAAATACATACAGCTTCAAAATCTTCATCAGCTCTTTATAAAACCTTATATTATAGGAGGAGTAGTCAGAAGTGGGAATTGGGTTAACTCACTCATGAGATTTATTTAGGGTAGTAGTCAAACTGCAACAAATGTTTTCAAATTACATGCTTCCTCTGTCTCCAGAAGAAGGACTTATTTCAAGCAAACAACAAAAGTGGACTGTACTACACTTCCTTAGTTCATAAGCTCTTAGCATCATTTTAGAGTGCCAACCTATTAAGAAGGATTTTCAGAAACTGCTGTCATTGTAGCTGGAGCTGTCAGGGCATGCAGTGAAAACGTATAATTTCATTTTATTCTAGGAAACACAATTTTGCAAAGAGCAATAGGCAGTAAAGCAGCAACTTTATCTAGTAATTCCTTTTTCTAAAAGTGCTGATTTACAGATGCACACCTTACCAAATTATCTCTCTTTGATTTTTATATCTGTTTAGACTGTTACCTCAGTTATGCAAACACCAGGTACATGAATTTATGGTTGGAACACCTGAGCAAGTAACACTGCTGTTTCACACCATTCCCTGGATACTCGCTTCACGGATACCAAATACAGGCTTAAGTCCACACAAGGTCACCAGGTAACTTGCAATCATGGCAGAATCTATAGCTCCATAAAGGTTTCTAGGTTATCTATGAAACTTAAAAGAACAAAACGGGCAGGTTGCAATTTCAATGAGCCAGTAGGAACTCTCTTTCTTTCTCAAAACAACAACAACAACAACAACAACAACAACAAAAAACCAACCAAAAAAAAACCCACAAAAAACCCCCCAAAACAAACAAACAAACAAACAAACAAAAACTTAAATCCTCTTCTTTTTTTTTTTGATCTAACCCATCTTCCTGAGCTTGCTGTTTGGCTCTTCTCCTAGGATGGCTGGAAATATTGCCATGAGCCTGGACATCCTGCTTGCTGAGGAAGACAGTAAGAGCTATTACATAACACATGGAAATCTTCCCTACCACCACCCCACTCGGTAAATACGTTGGTGCTTTGCGAAAAGAGATAACCTGAAGGTAGTCCGATTCAAATCTACTGGGTATCAGTTTTTATATGCCTGTTTATCTATGTTACATATGCAGATTGTGTATTGTCTTTGTTGAATATGCAATATAGTGTGTTGCCTTCTTTTAGAGCAGTTCAGGCTACCTGCACAATTTCAGAATTTTGACCCTGGTTTTCAGGAAACAAATCACCTGCAAGTAAGACATCAGGGTTAGACACCTCACTAACTGACAGATTCCAGCCCAAGATCTTTGCTAAGAATGAGTGGTGTATCAGCATCAACCTCCTTCTGCCTCCCTGGTACCTGGGATAGCAAAACCTGCCCAACTTTTTTGTTGTTGTTATTTCATCAGCTTCATACAAAATTACAGCACTTTTTGAAAGGGCAGGTCAGTGAGAAAACTTCACTGGTATAGAGATAGCGGGAAAAATAAATACAGCAGTGATATTTTTGCATGCACGTGTGTCCTCAGGTGCATGCAGTTAATAATAAGATGGTCCTGCCACTGAAGAGCAATCTGTAAAACATTTACATACATCAAACTGATTAATTATTAATATACTTCTAAACTATTTTACTGAAAGGACTATTTACTTTCCTTCCCCATTAATAGGAGTGACCTAACTGAAAAATAAGCTTGTGGCCCCATGCTTTCTAGGTTTAGAAACAAAACCTACCTTCCCTCTGCTAAATCAAACATCACAGTGTCAAATGTTCTGCAGACATTTCCCTCAGGAATCTGAAAGGCTAATTAGGGTGAGCTTCACCATAAAGAATATAGTTGTTAAAACAGCTTTTGTACACACTAGAGTAATGATCATTCTCATACAGACGCAGTGATTTGTTGCTGCAATTTGCAGCCATATATCTCTCAGGAGCTAATTCGGATGTTGTTATTTATTGCACGTATGATTATTAATGATATCTTAGCAACTGCTGGAAGTGACTGGTTTCACCTCAGGAAGTAAAGTATTTTGGCTCAATGTTTACAGACCTAAGGAGACGTCAGTTTCTGTAGAAAATCAGTTCTTCATTTGACCTCTCCCACCTCTTACTGTAAGGTCTGTACCATCATTACTTACAGGTATTTTCCTCATACTGTAAAAAAATTATTATGAAATGAGACAATATTATAAAGAAGAACTGATAGGTTAACCCTATCAGTTCTTCTTTATATTGAAAAAAGTTATTTACCAGGAAAATAAAAAGGAAGAGTTTTTTTTAAAATGCCTCTGAAAAAGAGAGAAAAAAGCAGTATTGTATAAAGAAGTACTTTCATTTTAATTGAAAAAGAAGTATTTTCACTTTCCCTCTCAAAATTTACAAGCGGTCTGAGAAGTTAGCCCTGTATATTCTACATGCATAATTATTTATTTATATATAAAAGTAAATTTATGTATAAAAATAAGGTACTTCTTTTTCAATTAAAAATGCTGCTGATCTGCAGAAGCACTTGCAGAAATGAAAACCTTACAAGATCACTCATATATTTCACAGTACTCTTACTTCCAATGGCTTATGCTTTTGTGTTTTATACATCAAAAATCAGTAGTTTTCTATTCCATGATATTCTATCAAGTTGTTGCTGAACCTACACTTAGACTGAGATCTTCCCTCTTGGTGTCTGAGGGGAAAAATGAGTGTAATCAAGAAAACCAAATGAGCTCATTCTGACTAATTTAGATCCCATTTGAGCACTGACTTTCAAAGAGTGACTGTAGCACAGCCTTTATTGGAGATGTGTTACCCTTAAAAGAGAATGTGAAAAATTCATGGGAGTTCAGATGAATCCTAATAAAACAAAGAATAGTAAGTGAATTTGCCTCTTTAGCTCTTGCCTGAAGTCATCTTGTTTGCAGCTCAGTCTGGTCCAGGAATTTGCCCTGTGTAGGTAGTGGAAATTCCTCTGAAGGACAGAAAACATGAGATCTGAAGATCTTGTAAATTTACTGAGAGTAAAGTGATAAAACAAGAAAAGGTGTGATAATGGTAGATTTTTCAAGGGGGACAAAAAGCCAAAGAATTTTACAGACTACACAAGATATGCCCTTTCATAATCACAAGTGTTAAAAGAAAAATTGAAATATTATGTTTTACAATTATCTAATAACTAACAGTTAACAACAAATAATTAGATATTAGTGTATCAAAAACATATGGTATTATAAAATTTTTAATTATCCTGATCATTTTAGTAAACCTTTCATGCTCAATGTCAAATAGCAATACTAGAACAAAGAGAAAAAAGAAATCTAATATTCACTGGGCAGAGCTATGTTAATCTCATCTGTACATTAATATATTAATGAAAAACTGTGATCCCTAGTTAACATATTGCATAATTTCTTCACAATAGTTAACAACAGCTTACTTTCTGCTTTTCTTTAAGGATGAGTATGTAAGAATAATTTCATCTCAGCCCTACAGCATTTTGTAGCTATTTGCTGTAACAAAATACCTAAAAATACTAAAAATCATTTGTCTATCAGCCAACAGTATTCCTGAATTATATTAGTCTAAATTGAAAGCAATGATACCAGAAACTACAGAATCTGGTTTAGGGTCTAGAGTGTTGTATTCCCCTGGGAAGTGGTCTTTCCTGGGAAACCCCCCAGGGATTGGGACCCTTGGTCCGACCCTACCTTTCCCTTATCTCTAGCCTATGGCTCTCTGCCAGGTATCCCATCCCGGGACAGAGACTAGATAAAAACCCCTGCTCTTCCTTGTTCGCCCTCTTGGACCTCCGGTATCCCTTCAGAATAAAGCCTTGGAATATTATCAGAGGTAAGAGCTTCTTTTGAATCTTTTGCCCTATTCCATGAGGTATTCCCCCCAAAAGCTCCCCAGAAACTGAGCTAGCACAGGAACCCAGGGGGGCAGGAGGGAGGGAGTGCTTCACTAGGGTGGTTTAGATTTGTAGGTATCTGATTTTTTTCTTAAAATAAAAACACTGAATTTGGATTTATGGTATGTTCTTGTTTGCATGCTCATAGGTTTTTAAGAATTTGCATGAATGATGGAAGCTAGCTCACAAATATATATTTGCATAAATGTGCAGACAGGTAGCATCACAGAAATCCACATACATTTATTCCTGTATCATATATATGTTGACAAAAATTGCTTATCAATCCATCATCCTGTTCTGCAAAAAGGTGCAATACTGGTGGTCAGTTATGGTGTTTGTGGTTATTAAGAAAACTGCAAACATTAGCAATTTTCACAGATAAAGGATTCATGGGGTGAGGCTTTTCTTCTGTAGACATCATGGTTGAAAAATTTGCTATAACAAAAGAGAGAAAAACCAAAATCTCTTCACAGACACATCTCAAACATAAAAGGCAACAGACTTGTCAAAACATTTGTTGTGAATTGTTTATCTGAGCGTGATGCTTCGTAGCTTACTTCTTCAGTGTAATTTGAGAATCATATGAGAAAAATTATCCAAAATATCAAAGATTTTACTTGTTGGCATTCTAATATTTGCATACATATATATTGTGCTTAGACTTACATTTCTGTCTTGCTATTTTGCACAAAGTACACAGACCTGCACACTAGTGGAAAAAAATAAACCTGTAAAATGTTCAAATATCATAAATTATAGTGAATGGTGGCTAAAAGGGATATCTGATATATGAGACGACAGAAAATCTCGAACACTTGCTGGAGTTTTGCATGGTTTGAATTTGTTATTTTTGATAGCAATTATTGCCATAGGACGCAAAAACCCACCTTGATCCAACCCCTTACATTGCAAAGGAACCTTTTAGCGTTCCTCCTACTTTGCCATTAAACCATAACATTGTCATATTTATGTAGGAAAACAGAACTTTTCAGCTTCTGTCCTTAAAAACCCACAGAGAATAAGGTTACTATATAATTTACATGTTTTTTGTTGGTTTATTGTTTGTTTTGATTTGGGATTTTTTTAAGGAAAAGTACTGTAATGTTTAAATACCTGAGTACCTAAGCACATCGTTCCCAAGAGGCTCTGTAAAGATTTTGGGGCTGAGTAACAAGCCTTTAGGACTATCCCAGTATGACTGAGCAGGTAAGGCTTGAAGGAAAGCAATGAGCCTGCATATTTAGACTACAAAAACAACATCAGATAAAACAAGTGAATATCAGGACTGAAAGGGCTGTAGAAATTTGCAAGCAGATGTCAAAAAACATACCAGAATATGTCAAGAAAAGTGTAACAAGCACTGGTTGCAGAGATTAGGGTGATAAATACGTGTATGATGAGGACTATGCTAGAACTTGCTCTCCTAGAAGCAGCTTTGCAAGCAACAGTGTAAAAAAATGCCTCAAACCCTCACAACCAAATGCAAAAAATAATAAAAAATTAGTGATCAATGTCTGCAGAAAATCTTGGATTCAGAATGTAAACAGAGGACGCCTCTGGAAAGTCTCAGTCATTGCTGTTTTATCTGAGCTTGGGCAACTTGTTCTGCTCTTCAGAAAGGAGAACAAATGAGCAGCAATTTTTAAGAGATCACATGGAGAATCTGAAGTGTTGAGCTTGCACCCACATATTCTCCAAGGGTCCAGCCCTGTTCAGAGTGCTGGCTTAAAAATAATTAGTGGGACCGCATGATTGTTGTGCCTTGCAACTCAAAAAGGTTTAATAAAACAATGCAAAATAATACAAAATGCAAACAGAAATCAAAGCCATGCACAGTGTAAGGACAGATCCTACACCTGCTACAACACCCCAAAAATGCCACGAGACCCTTTGTTCTGTCACCTTTTCTACCTAGTGATCCAGGATGGATCTATTGGCAAACTGTCAATAGGAAGGGGTAAAGGTTTTGATGAACAGTGACAAGGTCAAACATGTGCTCCTCTCCTGGCACTGAGCCAATTACAAAGAGAGAAACACAGAACTTTCTGGCTAAACTTCCTAAAATGTCCAAAAGTAAACCGAAACCCCTTCCTCATACAGAAATGCCCACTCAGGAGTGGAGGGTGCATTACTACATTGAAGAAAATAATTATGGTTAGCATTTGGAAATGCTTTCCTGAAGGTATGAATAAGAAAAGGTGCTCTGGAAGTGCAGGTTCTTATGTGTAGGTAATAGCAAGTTCTTGTGTATGGCACTTAGATAGCAGCAAGTCATGCTGGGCCAGGTGCAGGCTCTGAAAAGCCAATGTTCTCCAGTGGAAAATCCACATGGTGTTGGGGAAGCACTGCAATCCGAGGGGTTGTTCATCATCTCTCTGGAGCCACTGAAATGAGCAGGAAGAGCAAATGGCCAGGAGCTCCTGAGTTGGAAACCCATTGAAATTACAGCTGCAGAGAGAAAATGAACAAATCTTTAGGCAATGTTGTAGAAGGCTTCTCATCAGAGTGTCTGTGGCAGCTGTTAGTTATGGCATACACTGAGAGTCATCAGCATCAACATTGCATGCTTTGCCCTTTGTTCACAGTTTCAATATTTAACAGGTAAGGTTCTTCCCTGAAAATCACAGGAGCAGAAGTTACCATGGTGTAAAATATTGTCCTTCCTGGTTTCCACCTCTTGTGCGGGACTGCAGCAGTGGGGGAGCCTTGTGGGGCTGTGTGGGAATGAAATTTGGAGGGATGAATGCACCCTGCCTTTCTCATGAAACTCTTGCAGGGGCTGGCCAGCATGTCATGCTTAAAAAAACAGCCTGTTAGAGAGACCTTTCTGATTCATATTTTTCACTTACTTTGTAGTGAAAATTTGTTAATTAATTTTGTTTGACTATGGCCACTGATGTGTTTGGGTAGTACAAAACCATTGTCTTATCTCTTGAGGAGAAAGTTAGGTCACACTTAATTTCAAAAGTTAGCTCACACTTAATTTCAAAACTGGTCAGCATGCAATTTTTGTTTAACTTGTATACTTGGCACTGTGATCACCACATGAAAACATTGATTCCCAGTTATCCATGTCATGTAGGCTACTGCAATATGGGCTATCCATAAAATAATTACAGGTTTCCTGTTCAGTAGTGCACACTCACAATTAAGTATCTGAATACATATTCCACTGATTTGTAAAAAACACAAGCATGAGATGTAAGTACATATATGCATACTCTCTGTTTGAAGAGATTATTTCTATTGAAAGTGGATGCACATAAAGACAGCACCATATTTGGTGCTACACGATGAAGTTTCCTAGCACAAGCAGCAGCTGTAGAGTTGATTCAACAAACCAAGTTTTTCATGTTTTTGTAGCTAGTCTACTGAATTCAGAGATGTCTGTGGGGAAGCACAAATGAATTTCAAGTGTGGCCAGTTAGGTAAGTAAGCAAAACTGATACATTTTTGAATTGCCATGGGTTATAGAACATGAATCATTGTCACAGGTCAGCTGCTTATAAGTTTCTGAATGCCAACTAGTTTTGTGCCTTTAGACTTAAAGTAGTTGCCATCAAAGGAAATGCCACTTATGTCCAAGCCTTCCAGACTTTGGATGAGTTCCTAATGTAAATACTTGTGTTCTGTTTCAGGAGACTTGCAGGAGAAAAACTCCCTGAATCTTAGCTGGAAAAGCTGAATCTTAGCTGATTCTTAGCCTCATAGGTTCAAGAGGCACAAGCATGAGGTTGGTACTGCTGCTGCTGTATCCATGGATAGATGGAGCACATCATGCTAAAGAAGAAATGGTAGAGACCTAACACTGCATGGTGCACCAGCTTGCCACAGCAATTGTGCAAAGAGGGAGACTTATTTTCTGCTAATATACACAAAACCCACAAGTTAACCCCTTCAATGAAAACAATAGAAGTGTAGAGATGAAGAGGTTTTGGATGAATGATGCAGTTTAGCCACCACCCAGCTTACGGAAATTTAATCACCCATCTTGCTGAAGTTCCATTTTTTTTCCTCCACTTGTTTAACATGCTTAACAAAGTAGGTCCAAATTGACATAGATCCAGAAGAAGAAAACATGATGTAAAAAAATCCCCAAACTATAGAACTTGTACACAGTAGGAAATTAAAAGTTAAAGAAAGCTCTCCATTATTTCCAGGAATAACTACCTTCACCTCTTTGGTGTTCAAGTTATGCAAACTTAGATTCCTCAAGAGATCAGCAAATAAAAGAGTGCAGTGGATGGTAAGGAAGCCTTTGTTTGATCTCCTTTGCAGACCACTCCTGATTTGGCCCTGATAATTTCAGAGAAACTATATATTAATTTACTTCCACAACAGGGTCTTTCATACTGTATGGTCTGTCTCATTCTGACAATTTATTTTCCATGGCCTATTAAATTTCCTAGTGGAAACATTGATGAAAGCTGCAAAACAATTTTATGGCTATAAGAGTCCATCCATATTTTCTCTCCTTCTGCGAACATTTTAAAAAATGAAGAAAAACATACCATAGCATAATTAATCAAAAATAATACAATCAAATAACCATAATCTGGCGACTTTTTCCCCAATAAAGACAGAAAGAACAAACCAAATAAAATTGAAACTCTCTTTTATTGAGAAATGACACTATTTCTAGATAAGTAGTAAATGCTGGCAAAAAGAAAAACGAGGCTTGTTAATGATGCAATGCTTGGAATCAAAGAACATTAAGTCTAGCACTCAGTTAAACACACAAAGAATTGCTGTAAGAAATGAGAAGCTCTGACAGAAACTGAACAGTCTGAAACCTTGTCTTTCTAGCCAGGGAATGGTTAGAGGTCTCAAAAGATCTAAAATAAATTCCAAAAAGCTATAAAAACAAGAGAATGGAAACCACATGCAACATAATGGAGTCTCAAAGCACCAAAGAACTTCAGTCCAATATAGACAGAATACACAGATGTATATACGTTACTTTCAGCTTGGATGAGTTTTGAACATTTATATACAGAAAGCTTTTTTTTTTTTTTTTTTTTTTTTTTTTTCATGAAATGATGCAGTTTGAGCATATTTGTGACACATCTGGTGAACAATTACTTTTACTGGCCACTTTGTTTGACTGCCCTCCCTCAAAATTTAAACTATTGTGTGGCAGAAGATACTTCTTTCCCATATTTTTTATTTCTGTTTTTTGATTTACTCTGTTGTTCTTCATGCATTAGATGCACTGCTAATGATGAATAGAGCTTCAGCAGTCATATGCTGGTACTTGACATTGGAAGGTATTCTGTTCTTTATTATTCTGGTGGTCTAGTGAGTGTGACAGAGGATGAAATTTAGTTCTAATTTTGTCATTTCATAACTCACAAAAACACTGTCAGTGCAGTAATTAAGGTGAATATAAGCAAGACACAATATTAAGTATCTTTTGAGTTATAACTAACAACACTACATAGTGGCAAAATTCAAGAGATAATGGATGAGACTCCACTGTGGCTGCTCTATTACCTAAGGTTTTTTCCTTCTCCCTTACTTGTTTTCTTTTTTTAACATATATTTTTATTTTGTAGAAAAAACATACTGTCAATAGTTACAAAATTAAAAGCACTCTGCACCAAAATCACATGTATCAACCCTTTATCAGAGAGACACCAGGAATGCCTCTTTCCTCTCCCAGGTGCTCTCAGGATGTTTTAGCCTCACTTTAGGAGAAAACCACTTAAGTACTGGAGAATAATGCACATTTTATCTCAGGTCTCCTGTTGAGATCATGAGGCAGGGTACCTCATTTTAGGAAGGCCATATTGCAATTCATGTACTTATCCACTAAGGAGTGGACTGACCTCACTGGCCAATTTTTTGTGTATTAAAGCACCAAATGGTAACAGATGTCACTTGATACCAGAGTAAGCTAATGTCATGGGTTGATGCTGGCTGTATGCCAGGCACCCACAAAAGCTTCTCACTCACTCCACTGCTGCAGCTAGACAGAAGAGAGAAAATTTAATGGAGGTTATATAGATTGTGATAGGGACCAGAAGAAATTGCTCACTAAATACCATTAAAGGCAAAACAGGCTGAATGTGGAGATATAAAGTGAATTAATTGCTAAAAAAACAGAGCAGGATAATGAGAAATAAACTAAGACTTTAGAAATATCTTCCCCTCACCCTTCCCTCCTTCTCAGCTCTACCTCCTACCCCAGTGGTGCAAAGAGACATGGAATGGGGGTTATGGTCAGTATATCTCTTGCGGCTTCTCCTGCTGCTCAGGAAGAGGAGTCATTCCCCTGCTGCACTGTGGGGTCTCTCCCACAGGACACAGTTCTCCATGAACTTCTCTGACGTGGCTCCATCTCAAGAGCAACAGCTTCCTGTGAACTGCTGCAATGTGAGTCCATACCCCAGGCAGCTCCTCCCCAGACTGCTGCAGCGTGGGTCACTCTTCCATGGGGGAAGACCCTCAAGGACAGGCTGCTCCAGCACAGGAGCAGGGCCCTCTCTCCACAGGTCTCCCACAGCACCACAGCTTCCTCCCAGACATCCACCTGCTTTGGTGGGGGCTCCTCCATGGGCTGCAGGTGGATCTCTACATCCCTGTGGACCTCCATGGGCTGCAGGGGCACAGCTGCTTCGCCATGGTCTTCACTGCCGCTTGCAGAAGAATCTCAGCTCCAGCACCTGGGGCACCTCCTCCCTCTCCTTTCTCCATTGACCTTGTGTCTACTTGCTATTTACCTCACATATTTTCAGCCTGCTTTTCTCTGACGGGAATTAAAACTGCTCCAAAACATTTGCTTTGATTTCTTCCTAAATATGTTATCACAGGTGTGTTACCACCATTTCTAATTGGCCCTGCCTTGGCCAGCAGCATGTCCATCTTCAGAACCATCAGGGATTAGCTCTGCCAGATGTGGTGGAATTTTCTAGAAGCTTCTCACAGACACTACCCCATGGATCCCCTGCTACCAAAATGAGGATATGCAAAACCAATACAGCTAGTTCTCAAAACAAAGACCACTTCAACCATCCAGCTCACTGTCTCAAATTTTACTCACCCTAACTACACCTTTCAACACTGTCGAATAATGAAAAGCCTCTATTTTATCCTAAAGGCAGAGATAAATTTCTTGTTGTTATTGTAGACTTCAGAAACTGTTTGGTGATGGTGCACAAGCCTTGCATTTCAGATTTCTAAAGCTTCCTCCTCATCACAAGTGAGAAGTGTTATTCATAGGAGACAGTACCTTCATGTTTCAGTCATTAGTAGAAATGGGACATAGATCATGTCATGTTGTTTCTAACCTAGTTAGATTTTGACAGCAGACAGGTTCCAAAATCATAGGTTCACATTAGAAACCTTTAAAAACTCATTAGCTCCTTATAATTATTCTAATATCCAAAGCACTAAAAATCAAAAAGCTCATTTCTGGTTCAGAACCAACTGTGAATGTGTTCAGAAAAAGCTTTGCCTTTTCTTTCTCAGTAACAAAAGAAATAGCTTCTCTGAATATGAACGTTTGGAGCTGCTACAGAAAAAGACTACTTTCCTTCCTGAGCATGAAGAATGAAGTCAATCCTTTCTGTAACCAGGATGAAAAACATACAACTTAACTTTAGCTCATTGTTCTGCTTTGGGGCATCATCTTTTCCAGGCCATCTCCTCCTGAACATTTGACATCCCTCTACCCAATTCAGAAAACACTGCCTTTTTCTAAACTAATTTTTTTTCTTTTTAATCTTGGCTGGATTTTTTTGTTGTTGTTTTTTTGGTGGTTTGTTTTTGTTTTTGTTTTTGTTTTGTTTTGTTTTGTTTGTGGGGTTTTTTGTTGTTTTTTTTTTGTTTGGTTTTTTTGGTGGTTTTTTGTTTGTTTGTTTGGTTGGGTTTTTTTTGGTTTTTGGGGTTTTTTTGCAGTCACTGTAGAAAAGGTTTCTGTGAGATCTTATATGTTGAAAGCTTTATAAACAACACGCTCTTGAGTGCACCTTGTCATCTTCATGGTTAGGACCACCCTCTGTTGTTCTAACATTGCAGTCCCAGTCTTTATTATATTTTGAACCATACAAGGACCCAGCCCACATACTTAAATGTGTTTTAAGTCACAAACAAAGTAACCCAAAAATACCTTTCCCCACTAGATGAAAGAACCATTAAATGAAGAAAGAACCATTCTTTCAGGTTATTTAGCACCAGCTGTCCATTAAAGCCCCTGGATAGGATGACTGGACAATGACTCTAAGCTGGAGCACAATTTTAATTTGATCTTACTGTAAGTCACAACTAAACCAAACTTTATTCACCCTCATTTCCAATAGATTTAAGCCAAGTCTGTCCAAATTTGTTTCTATACTTAATTTTGATAGCACAACCATTTAATTTCATAACAGCAGTTCTATAAAAATATATTGCTCTGTATTTTTTTTTCCATACTGTCTCCAGAGTATGGACAAAACCCTGCTGGAACAAACAAACCAGCAAAATACAATGACGAACCCTTTAAAAAGACAAAAAAATATTTAAAATGTACATAAAGACAATCAGCTTATTCGTAACTTTTTTATTACATCCTTCTTCTCATCAAGCTGGATTTCTCTGAAAATGTGTTTTCCACAATTTCTGGAACATTGCGCTTCTCTTCTCAGTAGAGATCATGAATTGCCTTTGACTGCTCTGTGGAACTAGCAGAGGACAATTACAATCAAAGTCAGGGTTTTTCACTTAGACCTCCAGTATAAAACAAATAATAATCATAAAATTAATTTTTGTTATACTTTTTTCATGCACTGTACTTTTCAGGACCTTCAGAGCTAAAAGGAACATGTTGACCTAAGGAAGCAGAGATTATCGCCATGGTTACATAGGACACATTTACTTGTGTGGGTTAAGTACAGAGGTAGATTTATAAAAGACACTCACTGGCAATATTTCTTGCCCAATAATGTAGAGTTTGTTCCCCAAAGAACCAGTAATTGCCATACCAGCAGTGCATTGAGCACTTTTATTACAAAGTTTATTAAAATGCCACAAACATTTAAAGAAACAATCACCAAGGACATTAGCTTCTGTGCAACAGAATTTTCTTAAGCTACCAGCTCTGCAAACACAATTCTAGTACTTGAAAAATAATCTAGTTCTACTATTTTGGCAGCTTACGTGGCTTACATCACAAATTGCAATAAATGTGACAGGATCATAAAGAAACTGGACGTACTTTGATCTTTCCTGGGGAAGTGCAGGAATAGTTCTGTGCTCTTCAGTGATGCAACAGTTTCACCAGAAATTTTGATGTGACGTGTAGCCACATGCTGGGGAGTTACATGAATATTTTCCTTTCATGAGTCCCCTCAGTCACTTCACTGGCCAAAAGTGTTGGCAGCAGCTTCTTTTCAGGGTGACCAAGCTGGGATGTTCCAGGGAGGTACCCAGTTTTCAAAGGGTAACATATCTCCTGTTGTCTACCCAAAACCACATGATACCTAGCCAGCACTGAACACATTTGTTTATACAGGACAGCATCAGAGATACTGTCTACATCAGTGAAATTAGACTTGGAAGCGTAGGCATGTGCAGCTTCAAACATTTCTTATTGCTCAGAGTCCCATCCAACCTGGCCAGGACACCTCCAGGGATGCTCAACCACAGCTTCCCTGGGCAACCTGTGCCAGCGCCTCTTCGCTCTCACAGTAAAACATTTTTTCTTAATATCTAATCTAAACCTACTAAAGTGCACAACTATACAGGAAAGAGTGGGGGCTGTTTGATCAATAAAATACAAGTGAAAATGTCTGAGAAGTCTTTTCATACCTGCAACAAATGTCATACAGAACTGTCATTGTGGAGCAATGTTAGCTGTGTAATATAACAACTCAGTTTTGAGGAGAAATTCTTTTTCTTTCCCTATGTTTGACTGCATCTGCTTCCTTCATTTTATCCATTAACCCTGTGAAATCCTCCATTTTGGAGCACTTGGTGTGAGATTGGGGAAAGCATACAGGTGGTGCTGCCTCAGCAGGAAACACTCCTTTCGAGGAACTGTCAGTTATTTGCAGGGAAACTAAAACAGAAGAATAAATATTATATGCTGATGGATATTTGTCAGAAAAGATAGGAATACTTTCAGCAGACCTTGTCAGACATGATACGTTCCGCACATCTACATTTTCTATGGCAAAGGGAATAGAGCTCTCCAGCTGCTCCCCTGGCAAGATGAAGGTTTTGTCTCAGAAATTTAAATTATAGATGACATAATGGTGGAATGGAAACTGATTGCACCTAAAGAGATAAATCCAGAAAAAAACCCTGGAAGGAAGAAATGAAAAGTTTCTGACATATCACAGATCTTCCGTTTGTTGTGATATTCTCTTCAACTCAACACTTTGTGAAGCAATTTGTTTCTTTTTTAATTCTCCTCTGCCTCCATGGAAAGTGATGAACATTTTTGTGAAGCTCACAGAGTGCTATGTTGCAAATATAACAAAGAGTTTGCCAATGCCTGGGAGTCCTAACTAACAATATTTTCAGTTGTGAGTGTGTTTAAGTATTATTGTAATGTCATCATATCATGGCATAAAAAAATAACATGGAAGCATTTGTGCCAAAAGCTTAATGTTTCACTGAAAGTACACACTAAGTATCCATAGGTATTTTTGGGTTCTTTGCCAAAAGATCAGTTTAATATGAACCATTCAATGTTTTTTCCACTCACTCATGAGAAACTTTACATTTTAATTTAAACCAATAAGACAGGTTTAAAGACAGGCACTGGCAGGTTTTCTGCATCTGAGACTGATGGGGAATAATGACGAAATTGTTTGATAAACTGCAGTACCTTGGGATGATTTAACAGCTTTGGAAAGGAGATGATCTCAGGTCTGGTGAAGGTTCTGGAGATTTTTTTCACACAATGAACTTGTCACTTTTGTAAAATGTGCAGAACTCCACGACAGATTTATCAACCTATGTCAATGATAAAGCAAAGTCTTGTAAGTAAGTAGAGGCAGAGGGAAAAGAAGACTAAAGAGGCAGAATTTTATTCAGGAATGAGTAAAATATTCTGTCTCATTTTTTGACTTCAGTGAAAATGATATCTGAACCATCAAAAGAGGAAATTAGAGAAGTGCTGTTGTATACTGTATCACTGGACATTAAACATTTGAAGGCATATTAGGCTTGAGAGGCAACTGGAAATAAAATCTAAAATTGAATAAAATGAAAAATACACATGATTCAGACCATATTCAGATTCAGATTACTGTCTTATCATACAAATATACTAAGTGTGAAGAATAGGAATTTATTTCTATGACTGTTATTAAACAGAGCTTTTCTTTTGGATAATCCAGCATAAATTCATCCAGCTGCACTCTGACAAACATCAGCTCTTGGGTGAAGGTAGAAGTAGAATTTGGTCAGTACTCAGAACTCTCTGATCGTTTGAAAACTCTGTACTTTATTATACTGTGGACTTTGCTAGAAATTGTTACAGTGATTTCAGTGCCAGCTCAGGACCAAGTGGCAGCAAAAAGTGAGGCCAAAAGTCTGGCCCAAGGACTTAAACTGCAGAAACAGATGCTGAAAGAAAATTCACCTGAAACAAACACATTTTGTTTCTTCACATTTAGGCCTGATCAACAAGGGCATAATGAAAGAGATCTCAAAACAAAAGACTTGAATGTAAGTGCTATGCACTAATGATGCCATACATAAAGAGTTACAGCAAAGATGACAGCAGAAAACCATCTTTTAAAAACTTCTCCCTCCTCCTCATGTTTTCTGTCTGTCTCTACCCAGAGTGACCATTAGGTCTTTTTAGAATCACAGAATCACTGGGTTTGAAGAGACCTTTGAGATCGAGTCCAACCCATGCCCTAACCCCTCAACTAAACCCTGGCACTGAGTGCCACATCCAGTCTTTTTTTGAAACACCATCCAGGGATGGTGACCACACCACCTCCCCAGGCAGATCATTCCAGTACTTTATCACCCTTTCTCAATTGTTGCTGCAGCCTCCCAGCAAGAGTACAGGGAAGCCAATCCCTTTACATCCTTTAAATGGAACTAATCCATCTTATAAAATCATAGAGCCATAGAAGTTTGGGTTGGAAGGGACCTTGAAAATCATTTAGTTTCAACATCCCATGGACAGGGTTTCTACCCACCAGATTGGATTTCTGCCATGGATCTTCTCCATGATCTTCCCAGGGACAGAGGTGAGGCTCAGTGATCTGTAATATAATATGGATGCAGCAAAGTGATATACCAGTGATTCCTAAAGTCTCTTCTGTGCTGTTTGTTAGGTTGTTTATAAGTGGTCAAACCTTCAAAATAGATTAGGTTTAAATAAAGGCTACCTGCCATATTTCAGGGCTCAGAATAGGCAGGATCTTTCTTACAGCAAGGTTTTTGATGAATACAAAACCTGGTTTTATACATATTTTTCTCATTTAGAATTTTCCTGCTTCTACAATTTTTTCTGCAGCCAGATTTATTTGCTAGGATACATGTGAAAAGTAGACAAAAAAAGGAGTGTAAACACATTAAATGTGAGTTAGCTTAGAATTTAATAATGAAAAGAAATGCACAGCAATTTTCTACAGCTCTTGCCTGGCAATGGCTGTTAGAGCATCCAAATCAAATATAGAAAGCTACATGCAGATGCCAGGTGTTAAGGTGTCTACAACCTCACCTTTCAGGATAAGCACTGAAAAAAGGTAAAGTGGAGATCATAAAGGACTAAATTTTAAAAGCATTATGAGACCTATGGCTGCAGTTAGACACATGGACTTCGGATTTTAGGGGAGTTTTGCACATTTCTATCTGAATGGGTTGAGATGAATTTGACCTGCCTCAAGCCCAAGACAGTTCCAGCCTGGGATGCCATATAACTACAACAGCAGCTCTGCCAGACACTTACTTTGAACACATTGAAATATTAATTGGTTCATCCAGTTTCCAAAATTCCAAAATTCCTCCTAAATTTTTTTTGCATGCCACCAGCGCTCCATTGCCAACAAAAAATATACCTCTCTAGGACCTCAAATCCTTGCAAGACAAGTGAAAATCTAAAACTCCTCTTATAGCCTAGGTAAATACTACACAATGAGCTGCCACAACTGTGTTGCGAAAAGACTGACTTCTGCTTGTGTTTAGGGAGCAGTTCAAATCTGACTCCAGAGTGGTGATCCTAAACACAAGAGATACCTTCTGGTGTTTAGACTATTATCTCTCAATTCTGTCAAACCAGCATGACAATAGAGCACTTCATGTTCTAAAGAAAACTATAGTTATTAAATGAGCAACTTCTTTCAACTTTTTTATCAAATATATATCCACCTAATTGCACACATTCAACAGCTTCTCCTGGTTCAGCCTGTTGTGTCTCTCCATTGGCTTCTGTGGAGTTAGGCTGAAATGTGATGGCTGAAAGGAAGACTATATTATCCTGCTAAACTCTAGGGTGGTAAAGCTCCGAAAGCAGCTAGCAAGGCTTGCTCATAGCCTCATTCATCTTCAGGCTTTGTATCCAAAACCAGAAAATTCGCAGCAGCTTCTGACATGCTGCCGAGACAGCAGCCTTAGAAACAGAGCGCGCTCCAACCAAAAGCCCCCAAACACATCCCTAAATCAGCAGGGTGCTGCCAAAAACAGAAATAAGTCACTGGGCCCTCCAGAATGGGAAAACATGCTTCAAACTTCTTAGAAAGCCACAAGTCAGAGAGGAAAAGTGTACTACTGGCCTACATGAGAAGTCATTTGCACCTGGCAGAGGCAGAAGACCTAAAGAGTCATAAAAGCCTGATGTATGGGAGTGTTTTTTGTCTTACAAATGAGAGTGAGGATTGGAGTTTTGTCAGCTTTGCCATAAAGCTGTGAATCACAGGTTCCTGGTGTGTGCAGCTGTGCCAGGGCTCTTCTCAGCAGCAGTGTATGCACCAGCATATGCTGCTCTTTTCCTGGCTAGGTTGCTGAAGGTGATTAAAACTAGTTTTAACATCCCTCTTGTTTTCCCTTCTTCCACCATCTTCCCCTTGCTTCATTCTCTCTAGTATTAAACAACTATTTTAAGACAGAAAAGAAAAAATAAACTGCAGGTAAATCTCGTTCATTAGGCTTTGTACACTACTTTCTGACTAATTTCTCCCTTGGCCATCTTATAGTCACTGTAACTCTTAAAATAAAGAATGAGCCTAAATGAAGCCTTTGATGTTTTTTAGAATTTCTTAGTATTTCTAGCATTACAGAAACACAGTGGTACTCAGAAAAACCCTGGACACGACCATTATGACTTTTCAGTGCCTATTCTATCTCTGATTTTGGTTTAATTAGCTGCTTAAAGGGTCTGCACAGTAGATGGGACAGTAGGTTAAGAATTTTAATCGTTCAGGCATATACAGGTTACATTTACTACCCCTGATGTACTGTGGCATTCAGTGCATAGCTACTCAGCAGGGACACAGGATTCTGTTGTGCTGTACAGGTTATATACTGTAAGGAATGTTCCTAGTTCAGGGTGAGTTTTATCTCTGAATGAGAGCAGCAGCTGAGGGCTTCTCTTCAGATAACTTTGCTTCCTGCCTTAAGGTAGTTTTGTGGGCCAGATGAACTCTTCAGTTCAGAAAAAACCCCTGATTTGAATATGTTCTAGCACACATCTTTATTGCACTGTTTAAAGAATTTGTCAGCTAGATAAAGAAAGGTGGCATCAAATCTTCAAGTAAAAAAAAAGAATAATTTTTAAAAATTAAATTATTTGCAAACTGCTTGGCGATTTGGTATAATGGATTTATTTTGCTAACAAATGGATATACATAAAATGCAACATGAGGCACAATTTTGCATATGTTTTATAAAGATGTTATTTTCGCTGTGGAATAGAACCTCTGAAGATTGCTGGTAGAAATACAGTTATTTTTTAAATTAATAAAATCTCTGTTTGGGATGGATGTTCATACCAGCTTCTTAAAATCAGAAGCAATACAAAAAGTTTTGAGGATGGGAAGTAAAAAGTACTATATCCACTTAAATCTACGGAGGTGATCCACACACGCACAGCTGAACTTGGAATGAATCTGGCACACAGGGGTTAACCTCTTACCCAAAGTGTCAGGGATCTTTTCACAGGAATAAACTACAGATTGCAAAACAATTACCTTAACTAGTTCCTGATGTGCTGTATCACATCACATTCAAATCTCCATCTGTGGTGTCTGCAAGTACTGCTCACAAAATGGATGTTTTAATGTAAAAATAAATATGATGTAGCTCTGTGACAGTGACACAGAGTGATTTTTGTCATATTATAGGCCTAGACATTTAATCTGAAAGATACCTCAAGCTTGTGTAAATCCCACATAATGCCTAGTTTGCAGGTCTAGGAGAGTACACAGGCATAATTTTCAGTATTATCAAGCGGGACTCTAAATATATTCCTCAAAGTATTGTTCTTTTCCTGTTTTATCACACCGGGTTGCTATTCATTGTTACAGAGTACCCAAATACTACTCCAGACATGACTGCATTTTCAAAGAATGAAATACTTTTAATGCAGCGGTATTTATAGTACAAAGGCTTGGGTAACCACATGGTATGTGTATATCACACCACAAAACATTATTGACCCATGAAGCAGAGGCACAAGTTTTTTGTGCAAATCTCTTTTGTCTGTGCTTCTTTTTTGGTGGGGTCAAATTGCCCCAATTCCCTCCCCTCCTTCTTGAATGTTTGACCAAACTGGGGAGGAGCAGCAGCTATGTTCCCAAAATGCTACCTAGGAGCAAATTAATCATGAGCCAATAGTAGCTACTAATAATCTACCAGAGTCCCTGAAGGGTAAAAAATTAACTTGAGTGGTAGCATCTACAAAGAGATTATAGAACTAGACTGCCTGATAAAGCCACCACCACCATAGCCCGAAGCAGCAAATAGTTTAGGAAGTAGTAAAGAAAGATTTGTCTTTAGAGGTGGGAAAAAGCAGAGACCAGGAACGAGGATTTCGACTGAGCAGGGAACATTACCCTGATAGAAAAAGAGTAAAACAAAGCAAAGGGACAAAAGGGGTTTGATGAGGTGAAGCAGGGAAAAAACTCAAGGGGAGGAGAAAAAGAATTTGTAGGAAAAAGGACAATGTGGGAATCTTCTTGAATGGAATAATAATACCAGAGTTCCAGGGTGACCCCTTTCAAGTGTCTTGATGCTGTCTCTAAAAGCACAGACAGCTAATTTCATGACCACATTTCTAGCAATGCCTTTCTATTTATTCATTTTGATCTGATATGGTCCTCCTGAGAAGTCTCAGAGAGGTAACAATAGTGAAAGGAAAGTGAGCCTTTCTACAATTGCAATAGACATTGAAAGATACTAACCTGACTGGACCCTATAGTTACATTTTTTGGGCTTTGGGGAATTTTTTCCTGTTTGAATTCTATTTCTTCCAAGTTTAAAATATGCAAATGCTAGAGGAAGGAACAACCTACGTTCACAGTATCAATATCTTTCATTGTGACAAAATATATTTCTGCAAATACACATTTATTTGAAATACAATTTTTGAAGAATCCTGATAATACTTGGCTAAAATTATCTCTAGTATAATTCCACTGAATTAAAAGAGGCTGCAGAGGAAGGGGATGAATTTGCCTCCTGGTATTATTGGTGAAATATAAAAGAGTTTTATGTCAAGATGTTTTTTATGAACTTGAATCCAGTTTCTAATCATCCAGATTGCCCTGTACAATAAACTCTTGATTATGACTGCTGGCGTTAACAGTAATAAGACAAGATGATGTGCAGCACAATTTTCTTCATTCAGCTTTTCATTCTTCCACTGCTCCTTAAAAGTCTCCCTATCTTTCTGTCAGTTTTGCTTAAAAGTCATGTAAAATTAGATATTATCAATCAAGTCACACATTCTCAAGTGCAAAAAAATTATTTTGTTGATTGCCATGTAGATTTGTGGGATGAATTGGTGCAGTTCCACTCCTTGTTGGGGAAAGTTGGCTCTGTCTTGCTCATGCAACTTTCTGCTGAACTGAGAGCATAGGAGAAAGCACCAACTTTCCATTGGTTTAAAGCAGTGCTGTGGAGAGTGATCGAAGACTTTTCTGCATTTTCTCCATTCTGAATCCTCAACCGTGTGCACTTCTCTCCACTAACACTAAGTAAACCAAGGAGGAAAAAAAATAGATGTTTGCACTCTAAAGAAATTTATTTCAAAAGAGAATAGCTTACTAGAAAGATAATCAACAAAAGGCTTTAATTTTGAAATCACAGTCCAGCTTTCCCCTGGCTTCCTTGTTTGGGCTCAGGGTTTGGAAACCTTTCAGGCCTTGTTCTGTTTGGTTTATCAATATCAAGAGTTCATTGTAGGCATGGGAACTCAAGCCTGGAAGTTACTGTAGAAATCCTAGGATATGCATCCAAGAACAGCGTGGTTAACGGGATGTATCAGTATCCTGCTGGGAATTACTGCTTCAAATAAGAAAAATATGTGGGATTTCATGCACTGGGGAGTTTGTCCTCTCTATTTCAAGCATCTCTCTAGTGTCTTTACTCAGTCAGCCAAATAACATTCTTCTCTGTCTGGGCGTGAATTTCATCCAAATTTTTTATTTAGTCCTATACAAAAATCTTCAATTTCTATAGTATCAGAGAAATTTATATGGCTGATATTTTAAATGGATGTGTGGAAAACCTTTTTCTCTACCAAATAATTAAAACATCATAATTCTCTTCAGTAGCAAAATAGCCTAAAGACCGAGGCACAGCTTACCAAGCACAAACTACAGTCAACAGGATCAGATGGGGAAAAAAAAAAACCAAAAACAAAAACAAACCTACACCACAGGTATGAGAGATGAGACCAAACTCCTCTCTAAGAGTTTGTGGTAGCTAAAAGGATGCCTACACCTCTATGAGATGCTGGTATAAACAGAGTTCTGCCTCTAATGCTCTCCTATAAGAGAACATACCATCTCTGTCTTTAGAGGAAATCAGTTAGCTGCGCAGTGCCTGTGGGTCTTTCAAGCTGGTCTGATTTTTGGAAAAAGGGAAACAAGGACCTAGAGTTTAGTCTTCCAGCACAACTGCTTTTGAAGATGACTTGGAAGGAGGCACCAATCTATTGTCCAACCTCTCTTAACTCTCCCCACAACGCAGTTCTATTGGTGTTGCAAAGTGCTAAACACTATTTAGGGAATCCTTAAGCTACCTCACATATCCCAGGAGCTTGAGTGGGTCATGACTTATCTGGCTCTCTGGCTGAGGCAGGTCTCCACGCTTTTGTAGGATCAGAGTTATGTCCAAGCTGAGGATCAAACAACAATGAGAGTCCTCCATGGCCTCAGGAAATTGGAATGGGATTAGAAGAAGCAGTGACTAGTGCTGCATTTGCATGACCCTAAAACAGACCAGATCAAAGCTGGTTCTCAAGTTAATTAATTCTTCTACTTCAGTCTTAAGAAAGGTATAAGTACCATGAATAAGGAGGATTTTTAGGCGGTGTGGAAAAGATGTTCCTGTTATATACAGAATAATCAACCTTCTTCAAGCCAAAAGTACTGGCTACATGATGAAATAGCCCAGTTTCTAGCAATTTCTATGTCACAACAGAGCACAGAGGATTTTAAAGTAGTCTAAATGCCTTTACACATTTCTGAAGTTTCTGACATTATGTCTTCTCTTTTGCAGAGGAGGCAGAGATTTGATCCCCAGCTGCCCATGGCTCTCCTCAAAATTGTCTTTCTATAGAGAATTGCAGACAGTTATTGCAACACTCCCTTTCAGTAAGTGACCTCATGTACATGGCATTTTTCCTTCAGAGCTAACTGGTCATGTCTGACACACAACTCGCTACAAAAAAATCCGAATAAATTCTTCCCTTTGAGGGTGAAGAGGCCCCGGCACAAGCTGCAGAGAGAAGCTGTGGCTGTGCCATTCCCAGAATTGCTCAAGGACAGGTTGAACAGGGCTCAGAGCAACCTGGTCTAGTGGAAGGAGTCCCTGCCCATGGCAGGGAGTTGGAACAAGATGATCTTTAAGGTCCCTCCCAACCCAAAATATTCTGTGATTCTTTGGTTCTATTATACATACATATTTTGTAGATATATATACTACATATATGTAGAAATGCTTGCATAAACATATGTATGTGTATTTGTATTTTTTCATATATGCACAGTAATTTTACTGGCCAGTGCAGGGAATTTGCTTAATCTCTTTTATTTTCTTAAGAAAGCGGTAAGATTTATTTAGCAAAAGATATGACGTACTTTTAAAAGCATAAGAGAAATATCCTTTCAGAACCAGAAAGGGAGATTTGCAACCTGAAAAATACAAGAAGGAAAAGAACAAACTTCAAATCTAGACTAATCACATGCACACCATGATTTGTTACTTTACATTCTTCCCCCTCATTCCCAAAATATTATCAATGCATAGAAATATCTATATATAGTGCAAGAATGTGAGAGTCATAGAAGTATAAAACAGTGTGGGGCACTAATACTACAGCCTTCACACAAAGAGTGGCGATTGTGAGAAATGTCTAAAGGTCTAAACACACATTAACATTATTAAAATACACCACAACCTCTTTCCCACTCAAACACAGTCCACTTCTCGTATAAGAACACTGGCTTGGATGGTAGAGGAGGAAAACATTGGTATAAGGTCCAGGAGTGACAGAACAGTATGAGTTCAGAGATGCCTGATGCTTAATGGAAAAAAATTGGGGTGGGTTACTATTTATGCTGAAATGCCTTTGTCTCCCTTCTCACCTTCCAGGAGCAGAATATAAATATTAAGGACATCAGTCCATGGAGGACCCATCCCAAAAACTGCCTCCCCTTCTGCAGTGAGAAGGGCTGGACCTTGGGGCTGGTTAAGGAAAATGAGTGTCACTTCAGCAGCCAGGTTGGTGTTACCTTGGTTTACATGAAACAGGACCATTTCAGATGCAAGCATTTCACTCTCATGACACTTTACGTCACTTTAAAACACTACTGAGAGCATACAATGTACTTTGCACCAGCAATTCCCATACAGCATTGTGTTTCATATTTTTTCTTTTCTGCACTTTCAAAGTGCCTGAAGTAAATGTATTGATTTTCTAAAAGTTGTTTCATTAATATCATCTTTACTTTCTGTTATCTGAATGTAGCTGCTTGCTTTGGAGGAAGGTCCTGCACAGCCTCCCAGTGTCCTAGTGAGCAAACCTTGACAGCTTTGAAAGCACAGGTTTTTCTTTAAAAATACATTTGACTCTTCTGAAAACGGAGTCGTGTGAACAGCCATCTTCAGAGCTAGGTGTAGTAGACCTTTAGTAGGCATGTTTATGTGAGTGTAGGGGCTATGCCCATTCATGGGCCTTTGATACCATGGGAGCTTTGCATAGGAACAAAACACACCAGACAAAACTGCTGCCAGTTCTTCTCCTCCTTGTCCTCACACCTTTGTGGCCAAATCTCTTAGCAAAACAGAAGAATTTCACTAGTTTTTAAAAATGTTACTGTCTGTTGACTGTTCTAAGGATTTGCGTTGCTGAAAGGAGAGGTATCTGACTCTTTCCTCTTGAAATCAGGAGGTAAAGCAAGCATTTGGCACAGCCAGAGTTAATATGTCATGAGGAAAGACACTTCTTGTCAACTTTTTTAATGCTTCCAGGTGGGTCACTATTTGACATGCCACAGAAGACGCCCTTGTTTATTGACATTTAGTTTTTCTTTGCAGGAATAGTCACACTCTCCAGTCATTGGCTTTCTTGTGGCTTTCATGATGAGCCTGTAAGAACAGGATGTTCAAGAGCTGTCCCATATGGTGACGTGCTGTCTATTGTTCAGACAATTGGCTTCAAGCACTAGTTGGCTTTCACTTTTTGCTTTGAGCTGGTTATGGCTGAAACTTGCATCAGCTGCTGGGCTGGGTAGAAAAAATGCATCTCAGTGACGGGCAGATCCTCAAAGAGTCTTCTTTTCATTACATGAATTTAACACATCTGCTGCAGTTAGATTTCTTTTTGTACTAGGGCATCATGGTTCAAATTAGAGGGATATTTTAAGATCATAAGAATATAATTCCCATCTAAAGCAGTTGTATTTTTAGTTTCATTATATTGCTTATTTATTTCAACACATTTGTGATTTGTCCAGGGTTTTGGTTAATGTGCCTATTTATACATGCTTTTCAGGATGGTCGTTTTATGTAGATTTACCAGTTATGTTGATTTAACTGGTTTTCATGTATCTAAGTCTACTAGGAGTATCCACATACACAACTAAATGGTGAGACAAAAGTTGTCTGCATTAAATGGAATAGAATGAAAAAACCTGGAGAGATCAGGCTGACTATATTTGCTCCAATCAATAATTGTTTTCTCTCTCCTCTTGTAAGAGGTCTTCCACACCTTTTCCCTGCTTCTTTCTAAATACAAAGAGAAGTTGCAATGTTGTAACATGAATCTATATAGTAAAACTATTCTCTGTTCTGGTCAGTGGCATAAATAAAGCACCCAGAGTTTATCATGTAAGACAATGTTAAGACCTGATAATAACAGTTATGCATTACTTTCTGACCACTGTGAGTGACCAAAAGATTGATGGTCTCTGCAATTTCTTCCTAGTCATTTTAGATCTTTTTATCTCCGTCAGTGAATGTTCACTGCCTCGTCTAGTTTGTCTGCCACTATCTGTAAACTAGTTTTAGCTTACTGTGTATTTGGTTTATGCAGCATGAAAAAAAAAACATTAGTCTATAAAACCACTCCTTAAGTATATCACACCTCGCAGAATTTAAGGGTTATGAATGCTCTTTGCATTATAGGGTCCAAAGTGTCTGGTATCCTGTAATTTAAAAAAAAAATCATCAAAGAATAATGAAACACACACACACACTGACGTGCACGTGCACACACACACATACACAATTTAATAAATGCACTAAAATACTAGTTTGTTTCCCAATGAGACACACAGACTGCCTCACTACCTCCAAACAAACCATCAAAGCCTAAGCTCCCCCACATGAAGGCAGCATTTTCTTGCCCATTTTATTTCTCATTACATGAAGGCAGCATTTTCTTGTCCATTTTTCTTCTCATTACACTCACAGAATAAAATGCTGATGAGTGTTAGACCTGAACACCTTTGACAATGGAAACTTTGCACCCACAACTATAACATGCAAAAACTATGGATGGTTTCAACAGCATCTGCTGGAATCTGCACAGCTGAGGTGCCGTTTGCAAACTTGAAGTATTTTGCCTCTTTGTCTGAGAGACCACATTGTCTAGTTGTGCAGGCTCTTTCTAGTCTAATGTATTCTTTTCAGGAAGGGTTTTGTGGAATGCATGGGGATGATGGCATCCTTACACCACAGAGCTCCAGTGCAGAGTCCCTGGAGGCATGGCATGCAGGTTTAGGGAGACTTGTATGAGCAGGATTATTAAGTACACGCTCTATTTGAGCAGGCATGCATGCTGGATCTCTTTTCTCTCAACTCATTATTAATGGACTCTGTGTGTTGGGATGGGGAGACTGACTGAAATTACAAATGAGCTAATTTCCTTTTGCAACTCCACATCAAGAACAGAGAAGTTTGTAACACTTTTTCCTTCCCAGGCAGACTCCACACCCCAAGGAGCATTTTTAAGGGTTGCCTCTCTCTCCATGCTCTTTTTGTATCTCTCTTAACTCAAAATTTCAACAGCACTACTGTGGAGGGGAATACTCACTAAACTAAAATGTGATGCCTGGAAGAGAAAGTATTATCCAAATCTAATTATTAGACACTGCAAGCATTTTGAGAGTCAGAGATCCTACTGAGATGGCAGAATGCCTCATAAGTAATGCAGCAGGCAGGTCTTATTTCATTTCTAGGAGACTATTCATCTGTGGATACAAAGAATTTTTGATAAGTATGCGCATGAAGATAAACCACTATCATTTTGGTGTCACTATCAATTCCCACTTAGCAAGTACCACTGATACACCTCACTGCACATTGTGTGAAGCGTACCCAGCTTGTAACTGGTGTAATAAGAGGGTAAATATTGTGCTGATTAGTGCCATGTCACTAAGTGCATGGAAGATGACAATGATAGGAAACAGTTGTAACACAAAATTATACACAGAATTTTTTTCACAGGTTTTGAGGAGAGAAGCAACATGGTCCAGTAAACTTAGAGACATTACTCTGCTGACCTTGGTAGTCTCAGACGAGTATTTTTAAGGCTAGTGATACAAAATCATTGCTGAATATTTTTTAATGGGAAAAATGGAATATGACTCACACTCAGCAAAGGCCCAAAAACCCTAATATGAATGACCAAATTTAATATTTTAAGGCAGTTCTTTTTAGCCTTTAGTTAATTGTAGATTGAGGCCTGCACTGTTGATTGGTTGATGGGAAGACAGAATGTAAATGTTCTCATGTATGGAAATGTGTAAAGGTTTGATTGTGTGTCCTGTAAATAATTGATATGGAAATATTTTGTTTTAATACTGACAAAAGTTTACATGGACTACTTGTGCCATCTGAACTCACCTATTCCAGTCAAGGTGACTTCCATGTATTCTGATGCGATACTTTATCCAGTTCCACTTTCCTCCTGTAACATTCTTTCAGTATCAGTATTGTATTGTTTAGAGGGGACTTGCCAGTGGTATGTGTTCTTGTTTCTGTTTTGTGCTCTTTTGTTTTCTTATCTTACTTATTTTAGATATTTTGAGAACAACCTCATGGTACACTCCCACACCCTCCACCTCTGGAAGCCACAGCTGTAGTCTAACAGGACACACTGATACTGTTATACAATGGAAAGAGTTAATGGCTGATGTGGTCTCTTGAGGAAATGAGACAGTCAAATTCTAGATGATATATTCAGTTCTCAACCAAACAAATTGCCTGAGAATAGAGGAGTGGCCCTGAGGACTCCCTTCTCCATTCTCAGAGCCCTCACTCCAGAGAATGCAGCTCAAGCTCACTCCCTCGGAGGTGTTGGAAAATGTCCTGCATGCTTGCAACACAGAAGACAAAGGGATAGCTATCTGTTAGACAGAAATTCACAGGCCATATAAAGGGACTTTAGGGCACTGGGTCAAGTGATTGATAGGGCAGGAGCACACATAGGGTTCTGCTCAGCTTCTTTTGTGGCAGAGAAAAAAAATGAAACGAACAGGAGAGCCCACATTATTAGCAAGTGGCTCTAGAATTGGTGTCATCAGCAGAATTTTGGGTTCTTTGATCATGGAGCAACTTTTTCAGCACCTGGCCTGGATGGGCTGCATCTATATGTTAAGGGCAGAAGGATTTTAGCTTGTGAACTCGCAGAACTTATTGAGAGGGCTTTAAACTACGTTCCAAGTGGGAAGGGGATGCAGCTGGGCCGTCTGGAGACAGGGCCAAGGGTGATAAACCTGAGTTAGTGATGAAATCAGCAGCCCAGCTGAGGTGCATGAGCTGGAGGCCATGGTGCAGCAGCAAAGCTTTGATGTAGTCGCTGTCATGGAAACATGGTGGGATGATTCACATAGCTGGGGCACTGCAATGAATGGCTACAGGCTCTTCAGAAGAGACAGGAAAAGGAGAAGAGGTGGAGGGGTGACCCTTAACATTAGGGAAGCTTTTGATGCCATGGGTACTGAAACTAATGAAACTAATGAACTGAAACTTCTGCCTCTGTGTAAGAACTAAGGGGAAGGCCAACAAGGCTGACATCCTGGCGGGAGTCTGTTATCGTCCACCCAACCAGGGAAAAGAGCTGGACAACTTATTCTATAAGCAGCTGGAGAGTGTTTCAGGATCACCACCCCTTGTTCTTGTAAGTGATTTTAGTCTACCAGACATCTTCTGGGAACTTAATACAGCAGAAAAGAGGCAATCCAGGAAGATTTTAGAGTGTGAGGAAGACAACTTTTTGTTGCAGCTGGTGAGTGAGTCCACCAGGGGTAGGACTATGTTAGACCTGTCGTTTGCAAATAGAGATGGACTGGTGGGACATGTGGTGGTTGGAGGCCACTTGGGGCAGAGTGATCATGAAATTGTAGAGTTCTCAATATTTGGTGAAATCAGGAAGAATATCAATAAGATTTTACGTTGGACTTCTGGAGGGCAGACTTTGGCCTACTTAGGAGACTTATTCAGAGAGTTCCTTTGGAAGGAGCCCTTAAAAACAAAGGAGTCTAGGAAACCCGGGCATGTAAGAAAACAGAGATCCTGAGGGCACAGGAACAGACTGTCCCTGTATGCCAAAAGATGCGTCGATGAGGCAAATGTCCAATCTGGATGGGCAAGGAGGTTTTGAAGGAACTTAGGAATAAAAAGAGGATGTATCATCTTTGGAAAGAGGGTCAGGTCAGGTTTTTCTGCAGGAAATATTTAAGGAGGATGCTAGGGTATGGAGGAAAAAATCAGGCCAAAGCTCAGTTCAAATTTAATTTGGCAACCTTTGTAAAGGATAATAAAAAATGTTTTTACAAGTATATTAATGGCAAACAGAAGGGTAAGACCAAAGTTTTTTCCTTATTGGTTGAGGGAGGGAACTTAATAACTGCAGATGAGGAGAAGGCAGAAGTGCTTAAAGCCTTCTTTGCCTCAGTCTTTAGTGAGAAGGAAGATGGCTTGTCCTCAGGACAGCTGTCCTCCTGGATTGGTAGATGGTGTCAGGGAGAAGAGCACCCACCCTGTTATCCAGGAGGAGGCAGTCAGAGAACTGCTGAGATGCTTGGATATTCATAAATCTATGGAACCAGATGGGATCCATCCCAGGGTGATGAGGGAGCTGGCAGATGAGCTTGCGAAGCTGCTCTCCATCATTTACCAACAGTCCTGGCTCACTGGGGAGGTTCCAGATGACTAGAAGCTGGCCAGTGTGATGCCCATTCATAAAAAGGGTGGGAAGTAGGATCCTGGTAATTATAGGCCAGTCAGCCTGACCTCAGTACCAGGTAAGATAATGGAACAGTTTATATTGAGTGCCATCACACAAAATTTACAGGATGGCCAGGGTATCAGACCCAGCCAGCTCGGGTTTAGGAGGGGTAGGTCATGTTTGATCAATCTGGTTTCCTTTTATGACCAGGTGACTTGTCTGGTGGATGCACAAAAGGCTCTGTATGTTGTCTGTTTGGACTTCAGCAAGGCCTTTGACACTGTCTCCCACACCATCCTCCTGGAAAAGCTGGCAGCCCAGAGCTTGGACAGGAGCACTCTTATCTGGGTTAGGAACTGCCTGGATGGCCAAGCCCAGAGAGTGGTGGTGATGCCTTAGGAAGGCTGATCTGAAACAGAGGCTGGATAGAGCTAGATAATAAAGTAGATATTTATTAAAAGGCTTCCAGGACACACCCTGGGCATTACAGGAACCTGACCAAGGCTGCACCCTGGATGGGTTAGGGAATGCCACACAAAATGGCTACCCAATCACGAGATTTTACATTTTTATAAGTTTTGGTCCATTTGTATATTGGGGTTTAATTGTCCAATTACAACTTTAGGTGGTGAGGTCCCATCCTTCTTGTTCCTCTCTTCAGTCCACCATTGTTTATGCTTTTTGGGATGAAAGTTGTCTTTGGTCCTTAGCAGGAAAAGATTGTTTTGTCTACTTGTTCTGTGAAGAGAGCTTACTAACACTTAATATGAGGCTCAAAACTACATCCTTAGGTGGCACAGAATCAGAAACTATGAAAGCTAAAATCTAAAGCATCAGCGGTGAGCAGTGCTGCATCCAGCTGGCAGCCAGTCACCAGTGGTGTTCCTCAGGGATCTGTGCTGGGGCCAGTTCTGTTCAATATTTTTATTGACAACATGGATGAGGGTATTGAGTCTTTCATTAGTAAATTTGCAGACACTAAGCTGGGAGTGTGTGTCATTCTGTTGGAAGGTAGGAGGGCTCTGCAGAGAGACCTGGGACAGTTGGATGGATGGGCAGAGTCCAGTAAGATGCAGTTTAATAAATCCAAATGCCGAGTCCTGCACTTTGGCCACAATAACCCCCTGCAGTGTTATAGGCTGGGGATGGTGTGGCTGGACAGTGCCCAGGCAGAAAGGGCCCTGGGGGTTCTGGTGACAGCAGCTGAACATGAGCCAGCAGTGTGCCCTGGTGGCCAAGAATGCCAAAGGCATCCTGGCCTGTATCAGGAATGGTGTGGCCAGCAGGAGCAAGGAGCTCATTCTTCCCCTGTACTGGGCACTGGTGAGGCCACACCTGGAGTACTGTGTCCAGCTCTGGGCCCCTCAGTTCAGGAAGGACATTGAGACACTTGAGCATGTCCAGAGGAGGCAACGAGGCTGGTGAGGGGCTTGGAGCACAAACCCTGTGAGGAGCAACTGAGGGAGCTGGGGTTGTTTAGGCTGGAGAAAAGGAGACTCAGAGGTGACCTTATCACTCTCTACAACTTCCTGAAGGGTGGTTGTAGTCAGCTGGGGGTTGGTCTCTTTCTCCAGGCAGCAACTGACAGAACAAGAGGACACAGTCTTAAGCTGCACCAAGGGAAATATGGGTTAGATATTAGGAGGAAATTTTTTACAGAAAGGGTGATAAAGTACTGGAATGGTCTACCCAGGGAGGTGGTGGAGTCACAATCCTTGGATGTGTTTAAAAAAAGACTGGATGTGGCACTTGGTGCTGCCATAGTCTAATTGAGGTGTTTGGGCTGGGTTGGACTTGATGATCTTGAAGGTCTTGGACTTGAAGGTCTTTTCCAAACTAGTGATTCTGTGATTCTGTAATTCTGTGATATTAGCTTCCAGAATTGCTCATGCTACATTCACTTGCTGCATTTAAGACCTTTGGACACCAACTAGATGATGAAGAGAGCTTTTCTGATGAAACCTTTTGGGTTACTGAAGGAATTTTGGAAGGACACTTGGAACAGTGACAGAAAAGTCTGACCATACACTTCTAGTTCACACTAATACTGATAAATTGAAATATTCAATACAGTTTTCTAGCACAACTGTGAGCTAAAGTGCTCTCAATAACATAAAAATTGCCAAAGTGCACCTTCACAAAACATAATAGTCATAATTTTTCAGTAATTAATATGGAAAATGTAAAGGAGAGTAGATTGTTTTCTATATCAACAGTTCACTGAGAAGATTGTTTTAATTACAAGGCTCTCACATCTTTTTATATTAGGTGTCTTGTTGAGGTTGAAAAGCCATTAGTGTCTCAATGTCTTGCAAAGCTTTCTCTACAATTGTATAACAGTTACTTAGCAGTTATATGAAGCATATCATTTAAACAAAATTTAAGTCCACAATTACTCTGTTAATAAAATGTAAATTTAAAAATACATGCAACCATCATGAAGATGGAACACTTAATTCTCACTTAGCTTCCCACAGAATGAAGGGTTACTTTGGTAAAAGAGATAAGAAGACGGCAGTAATTGCTCTTATCTGCTGTTTCGTGGGTGAAAATAACTTCTAAGACTTTAAATTCTGAGGCCTAAATCAAGTGTTCATTTTATCTAGCTATAACTTCCCTGGAACATTAGAAGGAACAATTAGCATATATCTACCTGTGTATCTTAAGTTATGGTTAATGCATGGGAATGGTATGCTTAATTTTACTGCTTTGAAAATATATCCCCTGGAGAATAAAAGAAAGACATTGGTGTTCTCAGTAACAGTAAAAAAGGAAGAGCTTGATTTATTTAGTTTCTCTTTTGTGATAAACTTGTTCTTTTTCGGCACAAATTCTCAACAGGAAGTATATAAAAAATAAAATTAAAACCAACAAAACAAATAAACAATATAAACACAATAAAGAGGATTTCTGGATATTCTGGAACACAGTGGAAATACTGGTCCAGTGTGTCTCAGCCAGAAGACAGTAGAGACATCGGGTTTCTTCTGACAAAAGTTATTCTTTGATATTTTACCATAAGCCTTCCTGGGACCATCACTGTAACGAACAGGAAAAATAAATGAGTCAGTCCTGGACAAGCAGGAATGCCATCCAGCAACTAACACAAGAAAGGTTTTCCAATGCTGGAGCAGTTAGAGGAAGGGTTGCAGAAGGCAGGACTAGGTTTATAACCCAAGGAAGACAGGTGACATCAATCAGAAAATGAAGGTCCAGTACTGCTAAAAGTAGTTGTTAAGAACCAGTGGGCAGTACATAAAGAAGAGGTAGCTTTTACCACAGAGACAACAGGGAACATTCCTCAGCAGGGAGACTGGCATCATATTTCCAGTCAAAGGGAGAAAGAATAGAAAAGGGAATTTGAAGAATTAAGCCTCAGGGAACAAGATCACTCTTGTAACCCCGAGTTAGAGGAGCCTAAGGGACTTTCACATCCCAAATGCATCCAATGCCAAAGGTAGTTGGATGAATTCAAGAGTACGAACTTTTTAGCACCTGTCTGAAAATCTTAGCCATATGTATCTGTTACCGGCCTTTATAGCGGCTGCTTAGAAACTGGTAATTTGAATATTTGTTATTATCTTTGAACAACACACATATGGGGAAGTCATTCCCCTTTTGGGGGAAAGAACTAGATCCCTTTATTTCTCTTCAGCCTTTATTTCTCTTCAGCCTTTATTTCTCTTCAGTCTTTATTTTTTTACTTTTTTCAGTCTCTCGTGAAATATCTCTTTTACAAGGTGCACAGTCCAGGTCAGAAAAATTTTTAGCGACATGTACACATCTAATTTATATCATGCTCTTAAAAAGAATTTAGAAAGTTAGGTCATAATTGATTTGATCCTATATGGTGTGACTGGGAAATACTGAAAGTGAGTGAGCTGTTCATGCGGCCAAGGAGTCTTCCTTCATTTTAACTCCAGTTCTTTATTTAGTGTTGTCTGTTTTTACCTACAAAAATCAGATCAGCTATTCACATCTTCCAAAGAGCTCACACCTCAAATTTTGAGGAAGAATCTTGTTTTCAGCATCCTACAGGTTGAAAATTTAAAATGAGGGGCATCTTTGATTATGTTTCCCTGTTGATCAGTAAGTTATTAAGCTGTCTCCTAACAATCTGTTAGGAGATTAATTCAATTCTTTGAATTGAATCCTAACAATCAAATTGCTCTTTGATATTCTGTGGTCAGAATATCAATCAAAATATTAATTTTTATGTAGATGGTTTAACTTGTCCTCACCATTTTTAATATTCACTATCCACTCAGAAGGAGTTTGCATCTAAAAAGTAAAGCTTTTATGTTTTTGTGATGTCTTATATTCTTACCATTACAGGCTACATGAAAATATTTCTGTAAAAATAATTTTTTAAAAAGTGTTAAACCATATTATTTCCTGTGTTGCCTGCATTATGGAACCTCACCCACAAAAAAAGGAAAAATTAGCCATTTCTACTTATTATGCACCACCATAGCCTGCATTCCAGATCAGGGTAAACTCAGTGGGAAGAAAAGAAATGACTGAACACTATATGTGGAAAAAATAGAAACAGTGAAAACAAAAAGTTTACTGCAGTAGCTGGTCTGCAGTAACTTACAAATTACTAACAACTTATGTAAGTTTTACATGCCTATTCCATCTGCTATTCATTAAAAAAACACGTTACCATGGTAACTGCCACATGCCATGGTATTTATGCTGCTTCTGATGTACAAAGCATAGTTTGTGTAGGAGTGTGTGTATGTATATGATGTGGCAGCTGTCGTCTCTGCCATTTTGTTGCTGCTCCAGAAAAAAATAAAGCAAGTAGTGGCTATGAATACTCATTTGAGTAACGATACTCACACCCATTTGACTAAGGGCCCACACAGAGCTCCACATGGTTATCATCTGACCAACCCACATATGGGGTGTTCTCACAACGGGGCAGAGCTGGGTGAGCTACCTTTAAATATAACACTGCTATCTGTCACTGAATTAACAGTCTGGGAGGCAAAAAGATACCCATATTTTTAGTGGCACGCAGAAAACAAAGGCTTTCAGAATGACCCTTTTCATCATTCCTATAAAAATATAAATGGGAAACAGCCCAAATGGCTCTGCCCTTTAGAGAAATACAAATTTACCATGTAATAGGAAAGGAGGCAATTCAAGGTACTTCCCAATATTCCTCTTTCTGCTTATGATTTTAAAAAGAGGATGGACAAGCTGCTGAGGATGGACAAGCTGGTAAGAATAAAATAGACACAAAACTTTGTCCAGTACTTCCCTGGTACCTCTCTTGAACATTAATAGCATTATGGCATTTTCATTTTATTTGCTGTGCATTTAACTTTGACATTTCACACAAAACACATCCTTCAAAAGGTTTTTTCATACCATTTTGTCTTTATTTACATAATTCAGTGTCTATTAAGAACTTAAAAGACAAGGTCTTATGTCATGTTTGATACCTGCCTGAAGAATTGTTTAGTTTCGCACCTGTATCCTATACTCTCATACAGTTATGCAGCTTTCCAGCTTAAGTCAACTCTCTTCATTTTTACTGAGCTTGCTTTTTGCAAACAATCAGCAAATAGATATTTCAAGTTCATTAATATGATCTCAATGGTTCTAAAGGCAGAAATCCACCCAGAAAAAACATTGAACTCTTGTTGATTCTGCTTTCTTGTGTAGATTAATTTTAAAAAAAATTGAGACAATCTGAGGAAATTGTTTGCATACCCTTGCATACAATATTATAAATAATTCACTACTGAAGGAAAAACTTCTGCTTTGTGGAATATGTGTAATTACATAGAGTCAGACAGCTGAAGAGTCAGATAGGTAGTCAGACAGCTACCTTTACTCAGTGCCATGACATAACCTGTTTTCATTAAAACATACCTGCAAACTAATTAAAAACATAAGATGGAAGGAAAGGGCAGCATCAATGACACTGGCGATTAGAGATAAGAGAAGCAGCCTGGCTGTATTTATTAGCCTTCTTGCACACTCCTTGACAATGACAAATCATCAAACCATATCAGAGTCCTGTATTACAGGAAATGAACTGAAGCATCTTGAGCAGAACCATTGCCTGCACACCTTCAGCTGACTTTATGGTGTCCCAGATTCATCAATTTCAGAAGAACTCTGTAGATCAGGAATCATGATATACAGCTGTGCAAAGATTACAAGGATGCAAATAGATGATCATTTTTTCAGTAGAATGTGTTTGCTCCTTACTGAAAATATCTCAAATGTGTATACTGAGCAGAATAAAAAGCAAGAATCACTTATTCATGGGAAGGAGGTATCAGGCCTCAGACTGAATAGCTTTTCACATAGTGGAATCATTTATAACCTTAATTATAAGTGCCTATAAAATTCTCTTCCTCATCAGAATTTTCTTTTCATACTTGCATACAGAATTTCAGGCATGTGCAGAGGTACATGGCCAAACAGTGGCCTGAGAGTACTTTATCATAAAGCATCAGACCCTGAAGCCTTTTTTCTCTCACAGTTATGTGTCTTGTGTCCATTTGTTCTTAAGAACAGAGGAATAAAAGAACAAAACCTGGGAACTTTCAAAAGCCATAGGAAGGAACTAAAGGAGTTAATTAAAAAGCCCTCTCTTCCTACATTAGTGATACTTTGTGTGTATAACAGCAGCCTGAGCTCCTCTCATTTTACCATGCATTTGACCCCACAAGGCTGTTCTAGCAGGCAGGGAATTAGTGGAAAGTCAACATGTCATACCCTGACCCTGAGGCAACAGCCAGAGCAGGTTATCATAGGAGTCATTATAGCTTTAAAAATGGAATCCTCAATTGGCCAGTTAAGCCTGTTTCAAGCTGTCAGAATGATGCAAAGCAGCAGCATCAGGTCAGAGAAGGCATTTTCAGGTTTTACAGTAAAAGAATGAAGAGTAGTTCTTCAATAAAGAATTTTATGATTTACCAGGCATGAACCCAGTTCTGTGCGCTTTGGGCTTTTTGGTAGAGAGCTAATAGCATTCATAAATAAATCCATCACATAAACAGTAACCCAAAGAAATCCAACCAGCCCAAGCAATAAACAACCAAACAAAAAATTGAGTCTTGTGCCTTTTGTATTTCAGTTAGTACCAGCCTTGCACATGGCTGCTATGCAAGCTTCTCCCAGACCCAAACACACCACCTTTTCCAATGCACATTTGCTTTCCACATCCTGTCCAGTGCAAGGTATTTTAGGAATCCAGGGTGGAAAGGTTTCATCCCAAAGAAAATAATTACTTTATTTGTAAAACTATATTAAACTTACAGCATCATGTATGCTTAAAAAATAGGAAAGGACCTGGTACAAACTACTGTGTAATTCCAGGAGGTTGATGACACAAAGAACTGTTATTTGGCCCAGATTGCTTCACATATCTAAATGATTATCTTTTATCTACCACTGCTTTGCTTCTCTGTATATTCAGCTGTAATTACCCTATCTTTCAGGATGATACCTCAGGTAGTCATGACTGTTGTGCTACAAGAAGCAAGGGAAACATCTTCAGCTTTAAAAGCTATCACAGGTTTTCGCAGGTGTGTTTGAGACTAGCATAGCACAAATGAAGTTATCTAATGTGAGAGCTAGACAATATGCACTACACGCAAGAGGGGCAATTAGCATAAACAGGGGAATAATCTACAGTGCTGGAAAAATAAACAGAGCATTTCCACATAGAATCTAAAATCCCAATTACATACCAGAACACAGATGTTAATCCCGTAAAATAAATGCAGTTGGCACCTTTGGGTTATGATTAAATCCTCCAGGCACTGAACAAAATATATACCTTTTCCCTTCACAACACATTTTCCTTTTTGCTAAGAAGCAAAAATTCCTTTGCACCCAATTTCCACCCATAGGTATTTATATATCTTATATATATAATATATCTTATATATCTCACATATTTTTATTTATATAAAGAAAATTATCTTTAGTATCATTTAATCTCAAGCTTATAGCATATGAGAATCTCATCTTCCTCTCTCAAAAGAGCAAAACTGAGACCAGTGATTCTGACAATATAATCATGCAAGTCAGGATTTCCCAGGAGTGCAATTAGTCTTCCTTGTGTTATTCTCATGCGTAGATCTCATTCCATTGTCCCTGGCTAACTCCAGACCATTTCAACAACATATTCTTCAACAGAGTCACTGGAACAAGGCCAACTCTTCAACATGATTTTGAAGATACTAAGTGATACTCAAAAGTTCTCTGAAAGTGTTTCCTGGATGTATTCCACCTCCAGAAAATGGCCATAGAAATAATGAAAGCATTTTAGATCATCATGCATGTATCTTCATAAAATGAGTGTTATGAATACCAAGGATAAGACAAAGCGTTTGACATGTAACACTAACAAGAAATCAGATATTTTATTCCTGTCAACCATAGAGCACAAAGACCAAGATAAACAAAAGGGTGCAGTGTAGAAAATTACAGTTTCCTTTTCTGATTGTTTTTTTTGGGGGGGACGGGGAGGGAGGGTATTGGTTTTGCGGTTTTTTTGTTTGTTTCAGCTAGTTTTTTTTTTACTGGAGGCATTGTTTGTTTTTTGTGTTTTTTTGATTTTTTGTTGTGGTGGTGTTCAGTTTTTTGTTGTTTTGTTTTGTTTTTAATTGATATCAACCCTCCCTTCAGTTTCTGGGACTAATTTTTGCAGTGAAGTTCCTATTTAGCCCCAGTGCTCTGGTCTTGTATAATTGATGAGCATTACATCCCTTAGATTTAATGAGAATATGAAGATCTCTGAAATTCTGATCTTTAATGCAATGTTTAGACATGTAAACCTGAGAGAACTTCAGTTCCCACTTGGAAAACAAACCCTTTAGCACTGCTAATATGAAGTATTTTTGTACTAAACAGGAGTTTTTGAGACAGGTGACACGTGCTTTGTTTCTGTTCTTTGTGAGCCTTTAATATCTAACAATTAAAATCTATCAGACAGCTCCATGAATGAATAGCATTGGCTCAATCCATCCTGCTTGTATAGTATAGCATGCAGAATTAGGAGGCTTAGACAGGGAGTCAGCACATCAGCCAGTGCTGATCACATTTGTCAGTGAAGACCTAAACCACAGACCTCAAAAGACACAGAAGGTGTTTTATGAGCAGTGCTGCCTGCAGGTGAAGGTTAGATCTCAGTGAAGATTGTGAACCAAGTGTAAAACTAATCTCTTAGACAAGGATGCAAGGAAAAAAGGAAAGCATGTAAAGCATGTTAACACCACCCCCCCCCTCAGATTTTATACTCTTTCTGCAATAGATTCTTGGGACTTTGTGCAACCAAAACCATGATTTTTTGGAGATACAAGGACAGGAAATAAAAGGACAGCTTGGCTGCCAGCATGCAGCAGGATGCACTTCTGGGAAAAACAACCATCTCCCAACCTAACTTTCTTACAGGAGTATGGTAAACTTTTCAAGACCAGAAAAACCTTACAGTGGGAAGGAAAGCTGAAGATACCTGCACAGAACATGGTGCTCCCTCAAAGACAATGGGATCTACAGGTACAAAATTCTCAGGAGAACTTTTGGGCTCTCTGAGCCATCCAGGGAGCAGACTGAAGTCCAGGAAGATGTTTTTTCTTGGCTTTTTGAATATGTATGTTGGAGAAGTATGGACCTTACTTATTTACCTCAAGGACTTGTGACACAAGGACTTTACAAGTGCAAGAATGAATAGGTCTTCATATCAAAGCGCAGGAGATAAACATTTTCACTGTGGTACACTGCATGTACCAAACTGCAGGTTCAGTCCAATTAACCACCTTGGTTCATTCTCGCTGTTGAGAAGGATCATTAGCTTGGACTGGGGATCCATATTATCCTTCTCATCCTGACAGAATCATATTAGAATTATAGAATAATTTGTTTTGGGAAGGGTCAACTAGTCCAGCTCCGTGGCAAGGTCAGGGACATATTCCACTAGATAAAGTCGCTCAGAGCCACATCCAACTGGCCTCAAACACTTACAGGGATGGGGCATTCACATCTTGTCTGGGCAGCCTGTGCCAGAGCCTCACCACCCTCAATGCAAAAGATTTCCTCCTTACGTCTAATCTAAATTGACGGTGCTTTAGTTGTTAACCTTTTCACATTCTATTGCAATAGGCCCTATTAAAATGCTGGTCTTTCATACAGGTCGCCTTTAGACCACATGGACCCCTTCCAGATCCCTCTGAATGGCATCCTGTTCTTCAGGCATGTCAACCACACCACTCAGCTTGGTGTCATCTGCACATGTGGTGAAGGAACAGGTGGTCCCTTTGCCCATGTCATTGACAATGTCATTGAATTAGATAATTCAGGTTAGGCCAGACAACAGACAGAGGTCATGAAAGGATCTAGTATTTGGATGTTTGGTCTCCTGGTCCCAAAAGGAGATATGTTACTAGAGAGTTGACTTTGAGATGAGGAAGGTAACTATAAAGTAAACCCAAAACCTAGGTTGTAGGAATCCATAGAGTTTTTGCCTGAAGCCTATATTCTTAAGGTGTCTCAATCTAAATTGGATTAGACTGCTTTTCTGAATTGCTGCCCTGCAATAAGTGCCTATGCTGTTAGTCAGCAGCCAGCTGTAATATCCATGCAAGATGGAAACTATAACTAAGTGGTGGAAAATCAGGGCTTTCAAATAACTTTATACTTATAATTAATTAATGTTTTATGAGGATGCAAGGCTCTGAGTCATGCGCCTGGGTCCCACAAAACTAAGATTGACACAAATGTGGCCATCTGACAAGAGCTTGCTGTCTTGTGTTTCTTATTGCCTACTTTTAGAAAAAGAGAATCACAACATCATTTAGGTTGGAAAAGTCCTCAAGATCATCGAGTTCAACCACTAGTTCAACACTACCAACCCACAACTAAACCATATCCCCAGGTGCCACGTCAACATGTCTTTCAAATACCTCCAGGGATGGTGACCCCACCATTGGCCTGGCTAGCCTATTCCAGGGCTTGACAAGTGTTTTAGCAAACTTTTTCCCAATATCCCATCTAATCTGTTCCTGACATAACTTGAGGCCATTTCCTCTAGCCATAGAATCACAGAATCATGGAATGGCTTGGGTTGGAAGGGACCTTAAAGATCATGTAGTTCCAACAACTCTACTATAGACAGGGGTATCTTCCACTAGAATGGGCCCCATCCAGACTGGCCTTGAACAATTCCAGGGACCAGGCAATCCCACAGGATGTCCTGTTGTTTTTCAGTTGGGAGAATAGACTGACCCCCACCTATAACCTTCTGTCAGGTAGTTGTAGACATTAATAAGGTCAAAGATTAGTTCTCTAGTTTTTTTAACCAGTTCTGCTGTTCTCTGGACTGCCTCCAGCACCTCAATGGCTTTCTTGTTGTGAGGGGCCCAAAACTGAACAGAAGATTTGAGGTGTGACCTCACCATTGCCAAGTGCGCACTGAGGGACAGTCACTGCCCTGGTCCTGCTGGTCCCACTATTGTTGACCCAAGCCAGGATGCCATTGCCCTTCTTGGTCACCTGGGCCCACCCTGGCTTACGTTCAGCCGTCTGTCAAGCAGGATCTCCAGGTCCTTTCCTTCCTGGCCTCTTTCCAGTTACTCAGCCCTCGCTTGCAACACTGCAGGGGCTTGTTGTGGCCCAAGTGCATGACACAGTGCAGAGCCTTGTAGAGTCTTATACCACTGGCCTTGGGCAATTAATCCAGACTCTCCAGGTCCCCCTGCAGAGGTTTCTTACCCTCCAGCAGACCAAAACACCCACACAACTTGCTGCCATCTGCAAGCTCATTGACAGCGTACTGGATCCCCCTTGTCCAGATCATTGATAAAGATGTAAATTAGAACTGGATGTGTGGTCAATCAAGGATTCAGAGGAAATTGAGGATTCACAAAATTAAGTCTCTCCAAATATAAAATATTCATCCATTTGCATTTGTGGTATTTGACCTCCTGTTATTTTTGATTAATTCACATTCTTTCAATTCACTTCCTTGTCATTGTCTTGCTGGAGTCTTCAGGCTATTTGATGTTTAATTTTAGCTTTGCATTTCATCGAGGCTGTTCAGGTTCAGGAACAAATCAACTAATTATCATCAAGGAAGAATGTTACACTGTGAACCAGCAGGCACTTGCTTCCAGAATTTAAACCTTTATGAGAATGATGTGCCTCTCTACCAATGATGATATATATATGCTGTGAAGGTCAGAATTCTGCTGCACAGAACAAAGCCAAAGTGGAGTGCAAAAAGGTACACCTGGCCCTTGACCCATGAAATGAGCACATCAACTCAAAATTATGAAACACAGGTGCTTCTTTTCAACGTGATGCATTACTGAAACGTAGAATTGCAGTAGCCCTCAGACCTTTGCTCCCACCTGTGCAACGATCTGGATTTTATAATCAAGGGAGGCTTATAGACATTGTAGGAATATGGGTTTTTTGAGATCTCCTGGAGCTTTTCCCTTATAGTGACATCCTTGCTTGCATAAGTAGCAAGAAAGGAATGAAGAAGCATGATGGGAACCTGTTTTCTTGTTAGCTTTTTCTTTGCTTTTCTTTTGCAAAATATATTCTGAAGAATGACAGGAGCATCATAATAAAAGATCATTACTGAGATATTCTCTTTTTTTTCACAGTTCCTGGAGTGGAATCAACAGAATTGGCAGGCTGCACTAGCCTAAAACTGTGCAATTGTTTGACAGGTAAATGTTTTATTGAGAAGTTTTATTTTATTCCTGCACCATTTCCATAAAGGGGGGGAGGGAGAGGGAGATGAGATGAAAGAAAGAGGCATTTATGCCCTACACAAAAAATTACAACAGCATGGTGGTTTTGTGGGAGAATGCCACTCTTCATACACCATTCATTTGAACTTTTGAGTTAAGAATATGTCAATAAAAATGGGGGGTCTATTATTAATAGAATAACAGGTATATTCCTGTTTCCAATAGGTCACTGGAAAGAAACCAAAGAGTAATAATGGCAGGAAAAGGAATGACAGCCATAAATTGGAAAAACAGAAACAATTCCATCACACAAATGAAAGAAACTACAGTAGAAAATGTATAATATGGAATAGCAAAGGAAACAGGATGATTTACTGAAAGTTCCATCTTTTACACTTTTGTGTAACAATGTGATATTTGGCAAAAAAAAGTGTATGCCCTTTGCAATGAGCCCCTTAGTCCCACATCCCAGAATCTGCCTTCAGTAAAAGAACTTCCATTCACACACACACAATAAAGGTATGGCTTTAGTTCAGCCACGTATTACTAGTAAAACTAGGTAGGTTTAGGGAAAATGGAAAAGGGGACCCATAAGGACAGAGCAGTCCCCTCCTGAATCTGAATGACAGCCAGTCTCAAGCGCCCTATATTTTTATGCACCTGTAAATCCTAACAGTTACATCAAGTTCTTCCCAGTGTCCTTGTCCTCTGATGATACACTATTTCACAGTAGTTTATGTGACATTAGACTATTACATAACCAAAGCTTGTACCATAAAGGTGATGCTCAAAATGAGACTAGAGATTCTGGGTTTTGGCATTTTCTAGCCTTTTATGTGCTTGACAGAAAAAGTTTGACATTATTCCAAACACATTAAATTTCAGATATTTTCAGATAGCGTGCAGCAATGTATTTTTTTAGTCCTTCCCTGTCTTGGGAATAAAAATTCCCAAGTCTTTCCATTGAATATAAGTGCTAATATAAATTTAATGCTTAATAAAATACACTTTTTTTTTTTTGTCTAAATCAAGAAGCGTTTCCATTCAACAAACACTTCAGTCCTTAAGGGAAGCATGGTAATTTCAAAAGGGCAGGGAAATAGAGGTAAGGAATTATGGAATTACTGGAAGTGGAACAGGAAGCAGTAAGAACCTGCATAGGAAGAATGATATTCAGTGAAAATGATAAAAAGTTGTACAGTTACTTTACATGTTATCCTACATTTTTGTTTCTCTCCTCCTCTTTCTCCTAAATTTTGGTCATGTCAATATCTTGGACCAGACACTTGGAGATATTATAAGCAATCCATGTTCGTTACTCCATACAAGTTAAATAAATGATCAGCTCTAAACTGTACTAAAAGATGAAAAGAAAAAAGTCTGTCCCATCTATTCTTCAGGCATTAATTGTTCAAACAAACTAGTTTTTTTCACAGTTACTCTGAAAAGTCAGATTCTCTGAAAAGTGAAAATAAGAATAACATGATCAGAAAAAAGAATTGAAAGGCTGTATTATAAGAATTGTCGCATTTTGGACCATGCTCATTAAAGGGATGTCTGTTTTGTTAACTTGTTTAGTTTTTAAAAATGACATTTCTGTTTGCTATAATTTTAAAGTCCATACCTAAGTAATTCTGGGAGCAATTACTAAATATAGTGGTTTTAGAGATATATTTCTATGTATTGATATGCACAGGATGCTGCACGGTTTTAAATCTTATTTCACTGGATTCTGTATCTTCCTGGCTGCTATTCTACCATAAATATTGGTGCCCTATATCATTACTAAGATACTAATTTTGACAAATAAAAATGCCAGTGAATTATGAAAGCTGATATTCTACCAGAAATGCTTTGAGGACAGTTCATCACGAGGCAAAAAATATAGCTAAGAAATTCCCTTCTCCCTCCTCTTGTAAAGAATGATTTGATGTGTGAATGACTTGAAGGAAGAGTGCCTCCAGTATGGGGCTCCCTGTGGTTTCATTCTGAGAGCCTTGGTTTAGGTCAAGGCTTGCAGCTGCTGTTTGAGGGATTTTCCCAGATCTGGGTGTATCAGGTGTTGGTTGATGCTTTAAGCACAGAGGCCTGTCATCACACTGACAGGGTGTGACATAAGGGGAAGTTACAAGAAGCAGCTAGGCAGAAACGAGAAAGAAAACTTGTGCAGATATCAACGAACATTTCAAGCAGAAGTTGTTAAAAAGGTTTAGAGCTCTCTGAATAAGAGAAAAGCTTTTTGGTCCCAATCTTGTGATATATTACTATGCCAACTACTATATAAAGCTCCAACTAGAAAAAAATATAAAGATTAAAAAAAAAAAAAAAAAAGCAATAGAAAGGATTTTAGAACTAAGCTGTCATCCTATGCTACGCCATTAACTCAAGGGTGGCTCTGCCGAAGGGGTTCTTAGTACTGCATGAGTATTCCAGTCTGAAAAATGAGAAAATTTAATCCTTGTAGAATACATTAATCTTCACCCCATTCTATATGACACTGTCAGCAGTTAATTTAACAGCAGAGCTTCACAAATGAAAGATCAATGCAGGGAAAATTCCTCTGAAATCTTGGTTTATGCAATGAACCTTGTCTAACATCTACAGCCCAGGCAGAAAGGTGTGGTCCATTAAATAAACCAGGCAACCACTAGAGCAAGTAGATGGAATTGCACATGTTCACGACCAAGTCTCAAAATCATTTTCAGATTTCTTGTTCCCAGAAACACACAGATTTCCATAGAAGGATAACCTGCCAAACAACTGATATTTTTACGTCCTGTAAGGTGTACCATACCTCCTCCACACCTTTACATACCCAGTCATGCACTAAGTCAGAGCTGAGTCTGAAAAAAATAATTAAAAAACAGCAGCCACACAACAGTACCAACCCAAAAACTGGATATAAACCTGAATAACTTCCCAAGTGTAGGCTCCTACAACTGAACTGGTACAATGACGTCCACAATTTATAAAGGCAGGTTTTAGATATTAAGTCCTTCGCCCATGGTGTATCAGGCACAATAAATGCAGCAGACGTGAACAAGAAAGACACCAATGGCAGAATATTTGCACTCATCTTCATTTTTGCTGCTGGCATCCTAAAGAGGATGGAAAAACAACGGTGTAAAAAAGTCACTATACTTCCTTCATAAACTTAAAGTCACTGAATGATGAAAGACATTTTCCCACTTTCTGAGCATTCCATTATCTTTTCTATATTATAAAGCATAGCTTGAAATGAAGTTTTGTCACCAAAATCAGCTCCTGGTGACATTCTAGTTGGTTTCTAAAAAAAGGATAAGAGCTTTATTTATGGCGTCCTGTCCTTTAAAGTAGTTGCTTCACCCACTGGATTTTTCCAAGTCACTCAGCAGGGATTAATGCGGAGCAGCATGAGTATATTTAAAGTTCCCCATGCCACTGCACTGCTGCAAGTACACCTCAGCAGGCCTGCAGGTTTGTTTTTTTTTTCCTCTCTGGAAAAATAGAGGATGTCATACAACTTGTCCTGAAAATAACAACTTATATTCAACTACAAAGCAATAAAGTAGAAAGCATGTCAGGTCAGATTTAGTGAAGATGCAATTAGCAGAACACTGTAAAGAAGTGGGGATGGATGACTGTAAACCTCTCTTCTGCTCCCATGGTACCTGGCAAAAATGCCATGAAGAGAATTTGCACACTGGCTTCAGATACTTGCAATGATTGACTTTCAAAGACTGATGTTTTCTCTAGTGGTTTGGACAGCTTCAGTTTTTTGGGTATAAATTTGCAGGATTCTGCCTGATGAGTAGTATGAATTATGCACAGAGCAAAAAGTCCACATCCACTATAATTTCAATCCTTAAAAAGACAGAGGTTACTGCAAATTCAATTTAACAAATGCATGAGTGATGAGCATTTATATATGTCTTTCAGCAACCCTTGTCTCACCATAATTAGCATGTATTTTTATTCTTCCAAATCTTTCATTCCCTTAAAAAAAAAAAAAAAAAAGAAGAAAAGGTTTATCTGTCTGATTAACAAGTTTTCCTTGCACTCAAGCTTTCCTCTGCTGAGAACATCGAGACATAGTTCTCAGATATTGCTAATAATGCAACATGTGGAAGTAACTAGAATAAAACCCATGAACAGAAACATTGATTGTCATATCACTTGTATTAAGTAAGGTGGGAAGGACAGCTGTGAGAAATTAGGATGATGTTATGACTTGTTATGAGAACACAGCACTTTGAAAGATTTGCAAAAACTGGGGTGTTTTATTCCTAGTTTGTTTCAATACAATCCATTAAGTGTCCAGCAATAGCTATCACCTGGTAATTATGTGGTGTCCTGAGTGAGATGCATCAATGTTGTCAGCTGAATTTAAATCAAATGTTATTCATGATACAGAATCATCACGGATTATGAGAAATTATAATTACTTCTCCTTTGCAGGGGACTATAATTTTTATATCAAAATATAAGCCAGGTTTAGACCTGAACAGAAAGTGAAGAAATGCTGTTGCATTCTTTTCATTCAGTCACAGAGCAGAACTACTGTTCTACATTTTGGAGATGCCCAATATATACTGAAAACTCATTAAAAAAATGTATACTAACTATGAGCTGTTTTCTACCTCTTTTTGCAATAACTAAGCTTGATAATGGTTCCAAGAGGGAAATTACAACTTCTCAACAAAACCAAGTATCATTACTTGAAAAGGAGTTCTTCCATATACGCTTTATACTTTTAATAAGAAAATATGGCTGCTGTATCCATAACTAGATTTGATAGCTGTATGGCATCAACAAAACTATACTCTGTAAGTTTCTTATGGGAAAATAAAGGAAAAAAAATATGGGAAGAAAAAAAAAGAAAAAGAACACTTGAACCCTCAGAATATAATTTAATAAAGTCCAGATATGCATAATGGTGTTGCAAATAATTAGTATACTTGATCCAAGTAAAATCAAAAGCTGAGCTTATTCAGGTGTTGTACAAATAAAAACTAGCTCTATTTAGGACAGTCTAATAAGGAGAAGATTGTTAGCTTATATCAGCAAGTATGGCAATATTGGACAAAGAACTACATGGTATATCAAAAAACTACAAGGGACACTTAACTACTCCATTTTAATCATTTATTATATATTGCCAGGAAACTACTGCATTTTTTCCTGACTGAAGAGCAAAAAAAAAAAAAATAGATCACACATCATTCCCTCTGATTCTTATAGAAAACTTTTTAAAAAATCTACTGAATCAACTCAATCGACCATTGATGAAACAATGTCAATAGCAAAATGCTGTACTTACAAAAGCACCTGTCAGAGAGAGAGTCCATCAAGATGATAAACAGAGCAGTCCCTAGACAGAATATAAAAACATCTTGTCCCCATCAAAATAAGTGTATGAGTTGTGAATACAGCATGAACAACTGGACAAACATCTAGGGATGTGCAGCTCCCAGTCCTGCCTGGCTGCTGGTCAAGGTTTGGAAAAGCTCTTGTTGCCACAGTATATTGCATTTGCAAGCTGAAGCTCTGCACATGAAGGGAAGTGAAGAAGGTTTATGAGCAATATATCAGCTATCCCCGACTCACAATTCAAACACAGTCTTGGAGACTTCCCATCATCTTTGCAGTGTGAAAAGAGTGATGATATAGCCACAGGCCACATTTTTCCTCTATCAAAACAAGGGGACGGAGATGAGTAAGAAAAAATACTTCTTCTCACTGATCCCCTAGAATTTTCTTCCACGTGTGCCACATGAATTCTAATGTTTGCTGCAAGACATGGAAAACCAGAGAAAATTCAATCTTAATATTTAAATCAACAGCCAAATCATATAAAATGTATTATGAAATAGTCAGTAGCAGATCTTCTCTGAGATGCTTAGCTTCCAAGTCCATCATCTAACTATAGAAAATTTGGTGAAAAGCAAGTCAAGATTAATCAGTCTCATTTAACAGAATTATAAATATTTCCTACAATCATATCAGGATAGCAGTTGGCCATATTGCAAAAAAGAGTCTTGTAAATGGAAAAGTTATAAATAAATAGATAAGCCTTTTGGTTGTTTTCCTTCTTACTTAGAAATAGAGCATGATTTTTTCATCAGGGTAAAGAAAGTTCAACAAAGATTTTAGGCACTGAAGTGAAAGAATAAATTAAAAATAGAAGCAGACAAGGAGATAAAAAAGCAAAACAAAACAAAACAAAACAAAAGAACACCAAAAAAACCCACAGGAAAAAAAACAAAAAACAAACAAACACAAAAAAACCCCAAACCAAAACAAACAAACAAAAAAAAACCCAACCAAACCACTAAACACTCCTGATTATCTATTTGACCATGAAGATCAATTAATGAATGCTGAGGTTGAGATTTTAACTGATTATTGTCAAAGATTACACTGTTTAGGACCTGACAGAAAATTCTGTGAGGAAAGGAAGCACAGTCATCTCTGTGTTGTGGATGTGGAACTGGTGCATAGGCCGTCTTTAATGGGCCCTGGCAAAATCCCAGCTTCCTGACTGTAACAATACAAACTCAAAACTTTTTCTATTGTCTCCCCAGTTGTTCTGGAAACAGGGAAACAGAGCGTGAAGGACAACTGCAATGGAATTGAGTTTGGGATATTTTTTACTAGGCTCCCTTGCATAACATGATGCCACTTTTCAAGTAAAATTTGTTTTGCAGAAAAAAGGCATAGCCAGAGAGACCTGACACTAACATTACAGTCCCATCAAAAGGTAGGCATATGAGCCTATGAAAGGTTTGTGTACCACTGCATGGCATTGTACATTTTCTGTTTCTTCAGACCCCAATTTTTTACTTTTTTCCCCCAACAGTGTTTAATCGCCATGTCTATCAGGAACAAAGAATGAAAGAAATGGTAACAGCTGCTTATTTTCCACAGGAATGTTATCCTTCCCCTTGGTTTTCAAGCCTTAAATTACTTTCCCATTTTGCGTTTTTTGCTTTCACAGGCAAACTGCTTGTGTCTTTTTTTCAAAGTTCTTTGAAAACTGATTTTTTTATATTTTAATTAGAAATTCATCAAGAATAATTTTCTCTAAAGTTGAAAAGTGAGTTTCAGGCAGTGATTAGATCCATTTCCCTAAAAATCTCCACAGTTTTTACAATCAATCAAAAAACCCCAAGCACTGACAATTTAAAACTAGGAAGAAATATGGTTCCTTTAGCTGCCAGCAATTGTACCAAAATGACAACACAAAGGAGAAAAAAATTGCATTTTCAAAAATTCTCAAATGAATTAGAGCTATATCCTTAGAACCCCAAACCTCCATGTATTCTCAAAAGAAAACAACGATTTCATATCTTCTCCATGAAATTTTGTGGAAGTCAGAGGAGGGGCAAGACCTCATTTCTAATCAAATTTCCAGGCTCAAAGTGCACATCTACCTTGATGCTGAGACAGATCTACTTCCAAATGGGAGGTTTCTAAACAGAAAACCAGGAGCTGCAACTCTGGGAGCCAGCATTGACCAGTCCTTGCACCAGGCTGAACCACCTGGTCAGAAGGTGTGAAATATCAGTGTTTGAAGTTATTCATATCAAGAAAGCCAGTTCAGAAATCAGGAAAAATTATCTTCATTTTTATAGAAAAAAAATTGAATATGCAACATTTTTAACATCTCTTTAATTTTTTTTGTTCTGGGTCCTTTGTTTTTAACTATAATTCTGCATAAAAGGAAACTGGATTAAATACTAACAAAGGAAAAAAATTTACATGTGTATTACTCTTACCTTCGCAGTTCTCTATCTTACTATTTTATTACTAGAGAGTTTTTTTAATTTGGCTATAAAATGCCATGTCAATTTAAAATATATATGTATTGTATGAACAGGGTAAAATCTCATCTTTTTACTTTCCCGGATGATAGCTTTTGTCATCAGAACTGCATCATTTGATTGTGATGGATTCAGGCTAAAGAACGGCACATCAAGGCCATGGAAACAAGATCTCTTGAAACATATGAACTTATTCAACTTAGACATCCTTTATCTGTTCAGGCCAGTTTTCCAAAGATAAAGTACAAAAGAGGAGAAAGTCTGGCAAGCTTTGCCCAAGAGATAAGGATGGTAAGACCCTTAAAAAAATCTGGGTTTTTTTTGGTTGCTTGTTTGTTTGTGTGTGTGTGTGCACATATATATATCTAAACCTATAGATAAAGATTATATAGATAGAGATTATATAGATTAGATATAGATAGTTATAGATTATGTAGATGTGTATATATATAGATTAGATAGATATAGATATAGATGATATAGATATAGATAGATTATATATAGATCTCTATCAGATGGACAAGACAGTACCTCTACCATATCTTCCATTTAAATTCTCAAAACTCTGCATCTCAAGAAGCAAATTAAAAATGCATTCTGGCTACAACTTTGCCCTTGCAGAAGGGTTACTTTCAGGGATAACAGCCTTAAATGTTGCAGGTACAGAGGGTGAAAAATAGTTTGCAATTCTGCCCTGCTCTGGAATCATTTAAAATAAATGCCAGGAACCTTGAAAAGGCTCTGCTGGCAGTAGAATAGCTGCATATGAAACTGAAAAACGATTTTGAAAACTCGGAAAGGAACTGTGGCCCAATTGGATCAATAATTTGGAGCACAGGACTGAACCATTGTGACCACACAACAGAAATAATTGCAATTGCTGCTAAAATAAGTAACATATCTCAACGCAGCTGAGATGAGGCTAATGATTCACTTTGTTTTAAATGTGAATTATTGAAAGCAGGAATCAGAAAGTTCAAGGATGAAATTAGCCTCAAAACAAATTATTCTATTTTAAAGTTTTGGAAGAAAAAAAAATCCAACTTGTACAGTACTGGGAAAAAGAAAATCTACAGAATACAACTCCAAGCTTCCAAGCTCAAACTTAATCTGATGATATATCTGAATATTGATAACCTGGGCACAGTTCCATCTCCAGAGAGAGATATGCCTGCTATGATTATCTCTCTGGTAGCTGTCAAACAAAGAGATGTCATTCTGTCTACAGTTAAACAACAACAGATGGAACATACCCTCAGCCAAGGTAAGTACCATCACTCCAAAGCTTTCAAATGGAGCTTCACCATGGTTTGCACCAGATGAAGGTGTATTCCAGATCTCTATTCCAAGGCGAGGGCTAATCTCATCTGTAATGTGAGATCACAACCGAAGAGCAAGGGAAGAAACTGGGTCTTTAAGGCACAGCCTTATATCGCTGTGGCTGTGGCATGCACCCTTGTCACTTACTCTTTCTACTTGCTTCAGAGGACACTTAGCACATAAAGCCTCTCCATTTCCTGAGTTTATGAGCTGCAAATCTCCTGCAAAACCACCAAGGTTTGGGAATAGAAGGTGCCCCATTTTACCTGATTTTGCATATTGTTTCTGGTCAGTCGACTAACTGAGTTTTAGAGCCTCCACTGAAAGAAAGAGGAATTTTTAGACAGCAACTCTTTAGTTGTAAGAGTATTGCTTAAAAAAGGTCAGATGATCCAAGCACCTTGCAAATACACTTCTCCCTCCACTGAGTATAAAACAATGCACACTGAGTCTGATATTTATTCTGCAGTTGTTTACATATAGGTGAGAAGCTCTAGACATTGTGCCCAAACTTTTTTTTTTTTTTTCTGTAACAGTGAGAATTAATGGATAGACCAATTTGGTCATGATTTTCCTAAACACACATTGCATCCTTTCTGTAGTATTAAACATAAATTATGGATCAAAAGTATAATAAATAAGATTTCTAAAAATTTGAGGGTATTTATCTTCAAATCAAAATAAATGATGCCCCAAGAATAGAGTAAAAAGATTGTATACACATTTTCATATAAAAAAAATCTTAGAAAAGAAAGAGGAAGAGAAAGAATGTTCCACATTTACTAACCTTTATTCCAAAATTCCCATAAGACTAATAACTTTTGTTACCTTGATGCAAGACAAGACCATAGAGTTTTGGCTAGAATGCAATTTGTAAGGAATTTATTTTCTGTCCTGTCATGTGAATTAATCTTGAAATCACCTTAATCTAGTGATATTCATAAGGAAATGTATTTCAGTTTAAGCATACATTTACCAAGTTGTTCAGAAATACTGTTGTTTAAGATATGTGGATTGGAATTGTGATTCAGGCACATTAGAAATGGAAAAAGTCTATCAGAGAAACCGTTCCTGCCAGTAGAGCGCTGTTCCACCAAGATTGCTTTCTGGTCTTTTTTCCAATCTAATTTCAAAGTCAATCTGCATATATGAGCAAGCATGTTATTAAAGTGTGTGATAGGTTTTGAATCTATGATTTTTATCCAAAAAGCTCTCTTTATTACTCAGTGGGAAAGAGGGGGGGAAGGAAATAAAAAAATATTACTTCTTTTGTTTACTCTAATTCTGGAAGAGACCACCCAAAATCCTACTTGACAAGGGACCCACATCTAATGGTATTAATAGTCCGAAGCAACCACAGTGGCTAAGCAAAGATAGACAAACAAACTTATCATAAGTATGCATCTCAGCAAACTGGAGTTCAAGGCCACCGAAAACTGCAGTCAGAAGATTATAAGCTGAAACACCCTTGGTCCCATACTGCTGCAGGTACCTGACCCTCAGTTCAGTGCTCATGCATGCAATTCTCTGAATACAAATAGCAACGACTACAACGTAAATATAACTAAAGGAACACAACACGATAGAAGACTGGCATTATCAGAGAGACTTGGGAATTAAGAAAACATGGTGGTCAGAAAGAAGAGCTTTTGAAATATCTGTTCAGACCAGTTTTTTTATTTTGAGATCACTTCTAAGGCTCATGCAGTAAATAAACACTTTGTTGTAGACTGGAATTAGATTGATTTTTCCCATATTAGACCAAGAAATGCTTGGAAGGAGAAAGAATAGCATTCTGGTTTTTATGAGGTAAGCTAAATTCAGCTCTTTCAATTTCAGTGGACAATCCTTTCTTTTTTACATGGTCCCTGCTACTCTGGCATCCAAGGAGCATACAGGGTTTAAATTGCGCTGTTCTTTCTCAAAAGACAGTCACACCATTGCTGTTAGTCCAAGTTATCCCATTCTCATTTTACAAAACAAAATCTCTGAGACAGAGGAATATAATCATAACTCAGTTCCCAGCCTTAATATATAGTTCCCAGGATCATGCTTTTGACGTGAAAAACAGAACCATCTTTTAAAACAGGATTCACAGGCACAAAACACTGAATTTGAATGTTTCCTCAAATCTTGCCTGCTCTACCTAAAGATATCTGTGAGTTTGGTATCTCTGCAGGCTCTAAGCTGCAAATCCATGGCTAGACTAGGATGCCTGAAGCAAATACTCAAAAAGAGAACAAGGAATTTTTAAAAAGGGCACAGTGAGATGGTTACAGGCAATTACTTGGAGTACATCTACCTGGAAAGAGGAAGGTTCAGAATTCAAGCCCTCCTAAATCTGACGAATTGAAGCTCATGCCTCCGACTTTTAAAAATTTCTTAATTATCAAGGTAACAGTAAAGGAAAGAGGAAAAGGACATTGTGTGGGATGACCCACCAGGAAAAGGAGCAGGTAAAACAAGATTTGACTAAACATACCAGATAAAGTCTATGGTCTTGAAAGGGAAGAAATCAGGTCACTGGTACACTAATGAGCAATATGCATAGCCTAAAAATGAACTCTGTTCCCAAAGTTCATGTCAGAGAGGAGCAGAGAAGCACAACCGGAAGTAATAACACAAATTGTGTCTACCCTTTAAAGAACTGTGTTTAAATCGTCCCTACTAAGGGACCTTGACTGCCCTTTCTGCACAACAACAGAGCTTTCCCAATAAAGACAGCAGATATCTACTCTTTTCCCAGAGCAGACCACAATAAGAGGTAGAAAATTTTAAATGTCACACACTGAAAGGAGCCTACAAAGCAGGGAAGAAAGTGGTTCTGTGACATAACCAAGTAGCAAGAAACTACTAGTCTCAGTAAGTGATCCTAAGACACTTGGCTATTTATGAACTGAAAAATTCAAAATAGCCCCTGTCAAAAAATAAAGGGAAGGACAGGGAAAAGGAAAATTACAAGGCATGATGTTTCATTTTTAGTAGCCAAAATGATGTATGGACCATTTCCTTCCACTTCTTAAAGCATTGTATCCCCTGGAACAAGTGGTGAATGACAGGTCATTCTTCTTTTAAGCTTGTAAAATACACACATACATGTTGCCAAAACTACCACACTTCTTGCTGAACTCAAGACTGTCTGCTCATGGCAGGCTCTCAGAGGACATCTAACAGACCAGGATTTTTAGAGAGATAACTGAAAATGTCATTTCTGAATAGACTGCAAATGAGCCTAGTTCTCAACTCATCTGAGGACAGTGGTGCTTTTGAATACATTTAAATGATCTTTTTCTATCTTTTCTGTCTTAGACAAAGCCAACGTACATGTCCTTTCAGGCACCTAAGCTGTCTGAGTTCTCACAGAGTACTTCCCTGAACAAAGATGTCTAAATTAAGCTTGAGTTACACTTTAGGTTTCTAAGTGCTTTTTTGGATGTCAACCAGACTAAGAAACTTGTCCAAGGTCATTTACAAAGTTTATGGCAGAAAAGGAAACTGATCTGGGGTGTCTGAGGTCTCAGGCTAGCACCCACAGCACTTTCATCTCTGCTGCTCTTATCGAAACAAAATGACACAAAAGATCAGAAAAGATAAAGACAGGAATGAATATGTTGAAGGATCAACTAATTTCATCTAGAAGATTCTGAAACATGATCTATGCTTAATTTTATCCATATATTACTTTCTTACCCTCTGCAGATGATTGCAGAAATGCCAAGTCCATCTATTTTTAAAGCAGTGAAACAGTCAAGTGTTCTCTAATGCACCATTTCCAAGTGCAAGTAATATATGATGACCAGCTTGTAACTATCTTGGCAAGGATTCACACACCTGTTAGGATTTTAATTTATCAAAGACAGACATATTTATATATCTGTCTGTGGCTGCATGCTCATGAAATAGGAAAGGATGTTAAAACAACACTAGTGCTTTAAGAGCAGCTAGGAAACTCAGTGTTAAGGTTTGTTCCTCTGTCCTTAGCTCACCTGTGCTCTGCTCAGCTCTTGTATACGTCTAGAAAAAGCCTATGAACAGAGCTGATAAGAATCAAACAAGGCTCTGTAATATTGTGCCAAAATTAACCAAACTTAAGCAAATGTGAAAAAAAAAGCTTGAATTGTACCTACCATTCTCTAGATGAGGTGGGTTCAGATTTGGCATCTTTGATTTGTCTTTGGTTAATGAAGGTGAGTATAGCAGACTTCCTCACATGAAACCTGTTAATATTGTTCATGCATAGCAACAACCCCTGAGGATCTTGGGGAGCCTTCAGGTACTCCCATGGAGTGCCTGCCCCTCTGCAGATGTGGTGTAATTTTCGTAGAACTGTTTCTTTCAGACCCATTACACACATAAAAGATACAAACCCATTATCAGCAGATCATTCAAGTGATAGTAATGACTCTTCAGGAGGTAGACAGTACATCAACCTGAAGTGGAGTGTGTTTTATAGACCAGATATAATTCCACAGGAAATGCTGGAAGGCCCTTGACTGAACCAGCAACCAACATCACCAAAATTCCACAGTGACAGTAAAAGGTTAGGCCTTTCCCTGCCCTCAGTCCACAAAAGAACTGAGGTTCATGGGAGTTGCACAACTGGATGTAGTCTTAGTCTGGACATTTATTTTTTTAAATCCTGTTAAATTATATTTTACCCATCAAACTGCCAAGGCACCACTAAGCCATGTCCTGAACTGCCATAGAAAAGTATTTTAGATTCACCAGACAAGACTGCAAAATATTAGCGTAGTTCTAAACTATTATCGCTAAAGAGACATTCGTCCCATTTTTATGGTGTACTTAATTTCCCTTTTTAAAATAATAGTTTAATATTGACCATTATGCCATGGAACAACTTTCTGAATAATCCAGATATATTTTTCTAATATTAATTAGTTGAAAATTTTAAATCTTCACGACAAAATAGCACCATTTGTGACAAATAAACACATAACACATTGTAATATCATCTTCACAGTTTTTTAATTAGAAGATTTATTAAAAAAACAATTATTAACTGACAAAACTTGAATTTTATAAACAACACAGGGTGAAAAGAAATACTCCCAGTCTGAGACTTCTGTATTTCTATGCAAGTCTTCCAATTTCAATTACTTGTAACTTAAAAAAATTACGTTCTAAGATAGTCTACTTCCTGCAAAACCTACACAGTAATTCTTGACAACAATGGGGACTTTATAGAAGATATTTAAGTGCATTCAATTTTTACAAACGTGTCCCAATATAAATGTAAAACTTGCATGCAATGCATGTAACAAAACACAGTTGGTAAGAACAACGAGCTAAATAAAACTGGTAGCAACCTCAAAATGCAAGCACTGCATGCTTATTTCAATCAATCTTATTTCTAAAAAGGTTATCAATGGCCACTGATTTTACTTCAGTCATTAAGCAGACAGGTCAGAAAGAAATAAAAGGGCAATGATTTGCATATTATTTGGAAGCCATATCCTTTACACTCTCCTTACAATTGCATTGTCTTACTTGTCTTGCAGTAAGTCAATTTCAGTGTTGTGAATAAAAAAAACAAATACACATATTAGATTAAAATTTGTGAATTTCCTGAAATTCCATATAACTATTGGTCTAGCTCCCTTGGCACAATCTCAGCTGTAAAGCAAAGTTTGGCAGTCTGAATTTCAGGAACAGTTCATGCAGTATATGCTCACAGGAAAATGAATTCTAAATTGAAAATATCCATGCTATCACACAGACTTGGCTCACTCCTTGTCTCAATTCCTTTACTCTCATGATATGTCTCGTTTTGGTTTAGCTCATTGACAAAAGACAAGCTTACGGCAACTTTAAATTGGTTTACATTGGCTTGAGGGAGTGTTGTCCAGGCAGGGTTTAGTCAAAACTACTTTAATGTTGACATGACTCAGGTCTGGGCACTCACTTTCCTTCCTTTTCTTTTCAGTTTATCACACTTTCAGACTCAATGACATATATCCTTGCCTGGAGGCAAAGTGGTTTTTTTTTTTTACATAGGCACTTGAAATGTTCAACAATACTTCTGCTTTTACTTTGGTTATGAATTTCAACAACATCTTGGGAGATGGTAAGTGCTGACACCAGAAAGTATGTCACAGAATGAGGTTAAAATTAAATGCCCTATAGAAACCCTGTACAAACATACAATCCAGTGTAATGTAAGTAAAATGTTTATTTTCAGAAATAGCCTTCGGTATTCAGAAAGCATGTTCCAAAATTTTGTACAATCAGCAAGCTTGAAATAGCAGCTTTAAAAAGGTTTTCTTTAACAGTGACAGGAAAAATCCTTCATTACAGCAGAGAATACAGTGCTGTCTGACAGCCCATGTTGACAGTAGGGAGGTACTAAAGTCCAAACTGGCCCTACACTTATTTGTCTGTTCAAGGCAGATGTATACTTTCCCATTTTTCCCATTACTTACAGCTCTCCCTTAATATGTTTCCTTGGAAATCTTCTGACATTAAGAGGAAACTGAAAACTGAAATACTTAGATTTTAAACAAATCTAAATAAACAGTGTATAAATAATGTACTTTTTCTTTTGCCAGTACTTTTTATGTCTTTTACTTCACTTACGTCTCATTACCCCATTTCTCCTTTACTCCCAACAGTCTCTATTGGCTCTTCCCTGAGCTTGTCAAGATTGCATAGAGGAAAGGAGAAAGGAAAGTCTTGCACACATCAGTGTTTCCCTCCAGTTCTCACTGCTTTTCTGCAGAAGGCAGGTAGTTCTTCACAAAGAGCTGTACACAAGTTTTCCTGAGTCTCTGGAAAGTTGCTTCAGCTGCTTCTAGAATGAATAGAAGTGGCATTGAGTAACTTACTTTCTACTTTCTAAGCTGGAGTAAAATGCTCATGATCCAAATGATTTTGTAACGAAGAATCACCTGAAAACTCAGAGAAGTCAAAGAAGTAAAAAAAGCTTTTCTAATAATTTGTCTTGTCCCAAAAGCCTGTTTTCCTTTTTTCAGGAAAGAAAAACTTTTGATTACCTTTATTACATTTCTGACAAAAGCTCAATTGAAGGTAGACTCAGCTACTCAGTAATGCAGTGTCAGTTTTTGCCTCCATACAACCCATTAATTTCAATAGTAAAAATTCCCAGTTACAGCTGGCCATTATGGACAATAGTGAATGGCTAAAAGAAACCAAGGGTGGCCTTAGGAAAAGCACTTAAAATATTTCAGCCCTTCCATTCCCACTGCCTTGGCAAAAGGAATGCTCCAGGTCACATGCCTTGGTGAACAGCCTTATCACTTCAACTCCTTCACAAGTGTATATTCCCATTTGCAGAATCTGAGGCAACAATCTCAGAGGAAGAGTCTGCACCTGATCTGTGGTGGTCTAACTTAAGCAGTTGAAAACTCACCAGCAGTTGAAAATTCACCTATGATAATCCATTTTTCAATGACCTGCAAGAAAAGAGAAGATTCCTTGACAAATCTCAGGAGCGTTAAGGAGCACCTTGTGGCCACGCCTCCAACTTTAGCTGTACCTTGATCTTTCTGACAGCTCAACTGATGGCAGATTAGATAAGGGTACCCCTCACAAATTATCTCTTGTTCAGGTGTCCAGTACAACACTGTCTTTCCATCATGCTTGTAAACCCAGCTCACAGCTTTTCATGGTTTCTGTAGCCAGTTTAGTTCTGTATTTAGTACTGGAAAATATTGTTGTCTCCATTTTCTACTCTTAAAGGGATTCACTTCCTCTTTAGTCCTTGTAGCTGAATTAGCTTAGTTAATGCATATATAGAAGACAACTTTATCAAAGATATGTAATGATTCATTCTTTCTTTATTCGCAGAGCTTCTTTCATAAATGTACTTGGAGACACATGAGGTTTTTCCTAAAGTCAAAAACCCTGCCAGCTTTCACAGGCATTCCTCATTGGCAGCTGTAGCCATAACAGAATTATCTGTCTTTTTCCATGGATCCACAGGTGAAGATGACACATTGAGATTTTTTATGGATTATGTTGGCCCAAATGGAAAAATACTCCAAAAATTTAAATTATTCCTGTTAAACTAAATTATCTTAGATACAAGCTTCACATTTTGATATTTTTCATCACTACAAGGAGAACTAGAAGGTGAGGTACTACTAGCCAGTATAGAAGACTCTAACACCATATATGCAAATCATCTCATTGTAATGGAAGGTTTGTCATGGCATCCTGCAGAAGGCTAAATAATGTCTGGATTTCACATGTTAATGTATGCTGGCAAAAATATACTGTAGGACACTATCAATGGCAACATCATCCTTTATATTCTGAAAAAAAAATACAAAGGGAAAAAATATAAAGGCGAGAAAAGACTACAGAAAGTTGGTCATTTAGTAATCCTCCAAAGTGAAATCCTATTTATAGCAACAGTGTAATCAAATAATATGCGATCACTTGGAGGTTTGCAACATTTGACAAATTGTAATTTTGTTCTTCACAAACTCCTAAACACTTCCTGCTAAGTGACAACAAGCATCAGCAAGTTTCAACAAACCTTCTGCAGTTTCTTTATCTCACTATAAAGAACAGATGCCGTTCTGGGGCTGCTGTGAACTCTTCTGTTCTTTGTGTAATGTGCACATGTATATGCGAGTGCACATCACATGAAAATGTGATAGCCAAGGCCCATCTCAGATGCTTTTTCTATGGTGCACAGTAAGCAAACAGCTGGTTCCAGGCAAGAAGCTTCTGTCAATCATAGCAAAAATGTGATCCATATAAAATTTCATAGCAAAAGTGACAGAATTCTCAGCATTAATAATGAAATTTGGGCTGTTAAAATATACAAAAATGGCCCCATAGTGTTTTCCAGTATGTCTGTGAAAATGATTATCTGTTTCTGCCCTTCACCACTAGAAAGTGGGAAGTATCAAAAATACGTGAGTTAGATAGAGCTGATGTTCCCAGAAAGTAGTTACTTTCAGGCTATCAGCATGATTTAAAATCTTTCTGCAAAGAACTTTACAAAACAAGGAGCCCAAACTGCAAACTTCAAGAATGCAAACTTTAAGAATGTAGGAATTCCATTTCACAAATCAGAAAAAATGTCCCCTACACATTAGAACATTGTTGAACAAAGTTTTGAGCATCCCAGCCTTTACCAGTACTTTTTTTTTTCTGTTTGTTTTCATTTCAGGGCTCTTTTATGATCAGGGCTAAAAAGATAAACATCACAAGTCTCACTAATTACATATTGAAAATGAGATTCCTTGTAAAAAGAAGGTACTTGTGTTTGAAAGGCAGTAACATTCCAGATGGAGAAGGAAAGCAAGGAAACATGCAACTCACAAGGGGAATAACATCAAAGAGAATGCAGGAAATGAAACTGAGCAGTAAAAATGGATCTCTCCATAGAGGGGTAAGAAAATTACCAAAATCAGAGAAAGAGAAAAAACAAAACAAAACAACACAAACAAACAAACAAAAACCAAACAAACCAAACAAACAAACCAAAAGCCAAAAACCAAACCAACAAACAAAAAAAAACACCTAGACAACAAGGTTACTTAAAAAAAGGAGCACATCAAGAAATACATCTTGAAACAAATAATGTCAATTTACCTTGTTTTAATCAGGTAGTCAGCTGCATCATTATACAAGTATTGAAAAGGTAGAAAACACAGAGGATAGAAGAATATGATGTCTTCTCTGCAGTTGCCTTATGATGAGATTTTTCTGATCCTGAGTAGTCTTCCAGTTTAATGTGTCCAAGTTTTTCATTTGTAATCTTTCACTGGAAAAAACAGTTCACTCCAAAACATGTAGGAGAGAACATGTCTTGCAGCAAGCATAGACTTCTTGTTCTAGGAAGAATGTATTATAAATATCAGAATAACCAGAGGCATGGCAAAAGGGGCATCTCCTGCAGGGAGAGGACCCATGTTCAGGCTCTGTTCCCCTGGACTAAGAGCTAAGATTTCATCTTCAGCCTTTTCCCAGTAAGCCCTCAAGGCTATCCATTACTCTTGATGGAACATTTTCAATCTCAACTATTAGAGCAGCTCTATTTTGTATAAATTGTATTAAGTATTCATTGAATTTTGGGTTTCAACACCAGGGGTTAGTGCCCTAATCACCTGGCTATTCTAGGAAGACATGAGGCGGGGCAGAGCATGGTAGGATTCATACAATAAGACTCAACAGCTTCTATAAACTTTCTATATCAAGCTCCACACTTCACCATTGCTGACCTCACTAATGGGAGTCCTGACATTTATCCAAACCTCCTTTACTCGATGAGGTTATGATTATGTCATTGGTGGAATAGGTTGAAATGTCTGTGGCAAACCCTCCTCTTTTTTCCCTAGGAGGATGACGAGGGGCTTGGATGTAATGAGACAAGCCATAGGACAGTCTAGAAATGGCAAAACATTTTTGAAACATTTGAAACATTTTGAAAAAACTAATTACTTCCTGAATTACAAAATGTAATTCTAAGGATATACTAAAATAATAACTTTTTTGCTCTACTTAAGAAAACATTAAAAAAAAAATGAAACAAAACATACATAATAAAACTGGAAAAGAACCCTAAAAGATGTTGCTGAATGCATGGGTTGTCTGGGTGTTTACCTCTACACATAGTTTCTTTTTTGAAGAAGAGCTGTAATTCCAAAGTAACTTTAAAAGAAAGTCAATAAAAAGTAGGGATAAAGCTTTGCTTTGATAAAGCAAAAATTAATTGTGAATTACTCACATCTGAAGTTTAAAATTACATGGAAAAGCTTCACTTTGAAACAATATGGAGAGTTTTTGCTGTTGCTGCAAATTTTCTCTAGAAATGCCTCTGCTAACACCACAATAAAATTATATCACATACACTGTAATAGTACATTACATATTTTAGTTTACAATGGCAATAGAGATATGAGAAATATGAGAGCTCAGCACTGTAGAGCACAGACAGTTTGTATGAGCCAGATTCTTGATAGCTCATTGATTCATTCACCCTACATGTGTAGCATTCCCTGCAGAGACACCACACTTTTAAACACAGAGCTGGACTTGACCAGAAAAAAGCCTCAGCAGATTAAAGGCAACCTTTATTCTACTTGAATGTTTACATACATGCCAAGCAAGGGACAGCAAAACTGTACAGGAGAAAAGGACCCACCAATTGAGTAGGAAATGCTAAAATTAAAAAGAAGGGATGATTGCTGCCTGTTTTCTTTTTTCCCTTGCCCCCATAGGCCCAGGAGCATGAAGTACACACTACACAGCTCGTGACCAGTGGTTGATTATTACTGTCCTAATCTACATGGCAGACAGAAGAGGGAATGGACTTGGAATTCCACATCATTGCAACAAGCCTTGAGGTATGCAGCAGTTCCTACAAGACATGTCCCACCTATGGAATTCTGTACCTCCCCAGTATCTTCGGATCTAACAGGAGCAAGGAAGATGCTGATTCTGCAGAGGGATGTCTCATTAACCTTTGCTTTATAGACTACGAAAATCACAGAATAGTTCCAACTGAAAAAGACCTTTTCAACATCATTTAGTCCAACTCCCTCTGCAATAAGCAGGGACACCTTCCACTAGATAAGGCTGCTCAGAGCCCCATCCAATCCAGCCTTCGGTATTTCCAGGGATGGGGCATTTACCACCACTGCAACAATGTTTTGCCATCCTCATTGTAAAATGTCTCCTCCTGTCTAATATAAACAAACTCTCCTTCTGTTTAAAACCATTGCATCTTATACTGTCACAACAGGCCCTGACAAAAGATTTATCTCCATTTTACAGGCTTTAAAGACATTTGTGGATAATTCTGGAATCTATATCATGTCTTGCCAACACAGTAACAAATGCTAAAATGTATCTATCATTTTATAATCAATTTCTAGTTCATATTCTCCTTTCCAATATTCAGAAGGATCTCATCTCATAAAAGATGGGAAAAAATTGGTTGTCTTTCTCAGTATTTTTTGTTCTCTAGATGCTTTTTGTGCTTTCATATTTTCAAAAGAGCACTTTTTATTCAAATCAATTCTATTTCTCATGTGAAGTTCATGGTAAACCATAAATAACAAATAGATCTTAGTTTACTAATATTTTAAAACATGGGGTATATTTCCAAAACCCTCTTTTGAATTTAGTGGATAGATTAAGTCAGCAAAATAAAATAAACACTAAGCTGTACCATAAAGTCTTCCCTCTGTCACAAGTAGGTCAACAATTTGTAATTATTGATAATATTTTCTTCATTCTTTCTTCATGCAACTTCCAATGGAGCTGTCGCATGGAAGATTTGAAATAATATTTTTTTATTTTCTTATGATACTTACAGTCTGTCTGAAGTTATACAAACGAAAAATACAGTCATGTCTGTCTCTGTCTTAAATAATTCTCTGACCTCTCTTGATTATCCATAAAATCATAAAAATAATAACAAGTTTGAAATTTGAAAAACATGAAAAATACTTTGATTACTCAAAGTAATCTCTTTCAAATCTCTTTCAACTCAAACAAATCTCTTTCAATTTTTTATGCTCTGAAGACACTTGGTACATATCACAAACAATGACAGCAGAGTTTCAGTGGATTAAACATAGGGTATATCCGATCTTTGATATCCATGTGTCATCTCAGTAGAGATTATTATAAGAATTGACCAAAAGTTCTGAAGCTCTTACACTTCTAAGTGAGTTGTGTAGTAATATTTTTTGCTTTGAATTTCAATTTCAAAATTTTTGGAAACAATTAAGCAGAAGAAATGTCAAGAGAGAAAATGAACTGAGAATGAGTGGTACTGTGATTTCAGGTTTTAAGTGCCAAAAAAGCATGTTGGCTTATCTCACTATATATGAAGAGAAAAAAAAAGAGTGTTTACATCAGGAAATTAAGCATGATAGTCATGACCTATGAAAAGCAAAATACATTTTTTAATCTTTAGAACAAAGAGCATATTTCCTGCTGTATTTTTTCTTGAATAGACACATTACTGGCTATCATGTGATTTGCAAATTTCAGTTTGGTTAATCTGAAAAATATCCCAGATCAGAAATGTTCTTCTTCTCTCCTAATCATTTTGCTTAGTCCTCAAATTAAATGTGATTCAAACCTCTCTATCAATATTCATTCAAAATCAAACTTTTCCCATTAGAGTTATCTGCAGTCTCCCATTAGAGTTATCTGCAGCTATATGCTGATTGACACATGGGCATGAATGACTCTACAGAAATCATGAGAAAAAAGGAAAATTACACCATAAGAGCTACTTGTCTGGTCCTGATTTCACTACCTTTCCTCCCAATTTTTTTCCTTCAACTTCTTTTTAGCTTTTCCATATTGCAAAGTCCTGGGCACCTTACTCTCAAGGAAAGCTTTTTTTGTGTACGTGCATAACTTGAAGGAATACCAAGAAAAGTTTTTTATTGTGTATGTGTGATCCATATGTGAAATTCTTAGGGCAATATTATATATAAAAGGGCTAATAAAACATATTGACAAGCTGAGAAATGCAAGCACACACTGAGGTCCACAAAAAACCCAGTCATGATCTGATAATTTCATAGGTCCTAACCAAAGTTCAGGGCAACATTAAGACTAAACTTATTACTCAGCTCTGATGCTTTGAGTCAGAGTGCCTTTGATTGAGGGTCAAACAAAATAGCACTTATCACCATTATAAAGTGACATTACCATAGTTTCTGATTTGAAATTTTAAAATAAAAATATTATTGCAGTTCTGGAAGTTGTTGGATCTGTGTTTTCTAGCTCTAATTTTCTTCAGATTGCTGAGGATATTTCTTTATTTCTCCTTCTATTCCCATTCTGGTGCTTTTCTGTTTTTCATTCATTCTCACTTGTTTGTGAGGGTCCATCACGGTCTGCCCCAGCTTGCTTACACTCACAATTGTAACCTAATACAGCTCACCTACCTCATTCTGTTATTTCCTCTGAAGAAAAGCAGGAAACTTCAGCTATCATCCCCCACACAAGAGAAGAAAGGAGTGAACAATACATGTTCTCTTCTAGGAGAAACACAATTCTGAAATGGTCTGAAAAAAATCAGCATTTATCTCATATGTGCTGACTATAAAATATTTGCATGTGACTCGTTTCCTGGCAACAATTATATTCTGGCAAGCAATGAAGCAATGATGAATTACTTTCTTTTCATGATTCAATACAAGTTTTTAGTACCTCAAATGAAGCCACTCATTCTTCATAATAAAATATAGAGAAGAGTAATAATAAAATAAAACAAGATTTAAAGAAAGGAAGCATAATTAATTTTGCCCAGTTTACAAATAAACTCACCATAGGGTGTGTTAAAATTTGATATGAATACAACTTCTCCTCAAAATTTATGACTCCACACTTCTTACTGCTCCCAACACAATGCATTTGAACATAAGAGTATTAGCTATAAACCTGTCTGATGAAATCATGTTTTAAATTGCAAATATCTGGCCACCTTAAGCCTACGCATCAGTATAAGCTGGCTCTAGGAACAGCTTACAGCTTTAGAAATATGTTAAATCCATGCCTGTGAATATGCAATGAAAATGACCCTCCAGTCATTTCCAAATCCACTTCCAAACAAACAGTTCCAAGTCTGATTCCTAGCAGAGGAAAGAAGAACCCAAAGACCCCTACTATCCAAATCTTGTGTTTCAGGTACTCAGATCAACAAATCACAGATGAGATTTCTCTTGTGTGATAGAGTAACTGATTGGAAAGAAAAGTTGTGATTGGATTCCCACTTGAGGAAGGAAGTGAATAAGAAAGACAAAGGGACAGAAATAGAGGCATGAGAAGACAAAGGGAGGGAGAAGGGGAGATAAGGAGATAAGGTGTAACAGCAAGCAGAGATAAAGCTAATACAGATAAGAGGAAAACCACCTGCTCCATTTTCAGTGTTTGTAACCCCAGGAAAGCCAATTCTGAGATCATGCTGCTCAAACAAGGGGTTGATCAGCATGTTCATGGGCTGCAAACAGGCCAGCTTGTGGCAGAGAAGAGGCTGGTGAGGGAACAAACATGAGATTTGGAGCAGTAAGGAACCTTAAGAGAGGCCAGCCAGGCATACTCTGCACCATCCGCCTGACATGTGGCCATGGCTGATTAAAGAGTAAAAGTGTGGAGGAAGAGAAGTTAAGTAAGGCCCTGCCAGAAGAGTTAACTCAGCTAAGATCTGTCACCAGGAAGAAAAACAATTTTGAGGCAGAAGACAGTGTCTGGATAGGAGCTGCCATTGTGGTGGAGAGGAGATGTACTTAGATCACAGTCTAAACACCATAGAAAAAAACAAATAGTAGGCATCTCAGTCTGGCTGACCATAAAAAAACAATGAGAAGCTCTGGGTTTGATCTTTCTCAGTTCTTTTAAAATTTAATTAGTACTTCTTTTAGTATTTCTCAGCCTTAATTGCATTCTGTAATAGTCATAATACAAAGCTTAAACATGTTAATTTCACTTAAAGGTGAAAGTTTAACTGCTATCTCCCTCTCAGTTTATAAAATAATTTAAGCCCTTGTCCTCTGTTGAAAACGTTTTATGTTAAAAACTAACAAGATGGATGTACAAGGTAGAAATAACTACACATTTAGACTCCCAGACCTGGACCATTAAGCTACAGCTTAACGGTAAACCTAAAAGGAAGAAAATTTCTTCCTGCTAAAACTTGTATCAACAAGTTTTGTGATGTTTTAGAACTCAATCATAAAAAGACATTCTATTGCAGAAATAAGATTACTGTGCATTTACCCAAATAACTTTTTTATTGTTCAGGGCTGTTTGTACAACCAAGTAAATACTGCAGATTAGTAGTCCTGTAGCACAATCTTTGGTTTTGAGGGTCTGATGCATGCATTGTATGGGTTTCCTGATAGCTGACTTTGAACATGCTGCCATTTTTGGCCACTGCCGAATCAAAATAGAAATTTTGGGTAGTGGATAAAAGATCACACATCATTGTATAGCTGAAGCAGAAAAGGGAGTTGTATCTGGGGCTCTGGTTTTTAAGGTAGAGGACATGAAAGTCTTCCAGGTTACCACCTCTCACAAAAACATGCTGAGAGTATCAGTGAATTATTTAAAAATTTATTAAATCACCTCAAAACAATTAGTAATTCATCAAGTGCTCTCTTGCCTTGTAGCAGTCTTACCCTAAGATGGAAATTACTAGGCAAATGAGTCTTTAAGTATTCAAGATATTAATTTAGTTAATATCTGAAATATAAATTTCTTCAGGGTTTCCCAAGAAGCTCCCTTACTTTTTACAAACATCAGAAAACAATATATTTGCATATATAAATATCTAAAGTAATAAAGATTTTTTTTTTGGTTGATGAACTACTTAAATTTCATAATTGAAGCTGTTTGCACACACTCTAGTCTGTTAGGCACTCAGAAAAAAACCAAAAGACAGTAGTAATGTGATCTATTAAATTCATAGAGGGCTCAGATTTAACATACGACATTTTAGTTTATGCTGTTTAGTTTATGGCTGAAATAGCTCCATTCGCTTTACTTTGCAAAAATAAAGGAAGAAAGAAAAGAAGAGAGAATATGTCCTTAGAGCCATTTTCTGTTTTTCGCATTCTTGCAGAAGTCAAAAAGCTATCTCTCAGGGTGTTTTCTTTCCATTTTCTTCACTCTGCTAAAAGCTTTGACAAGACAATTTTTCCACCTAGATAAATGCTTTCACTTCTTACTCTCCCAACTCCCCACCCACTGTGAGAAAAATTCCTCTATAAACAGCTGGATAGGGTATGAACAGGGAGATACTTTCATATATATTTTAGCTATAATGTAATTTATATTAAAAAACTCCTTGAAAATATTATAACTTCTATTATATATTATTATAACTATAACTTATAATATTTGTTACATTATATTTGCCTTAAAATATTTATTTTGTGCACCCAGAGTTTTTCCCCTTTCGTTTTCCACACAATAGTCCCTTCCCTTCCCTTCCCTTCCCTTCCCTTCCCTTCCCTTCCCTTCCCTTCCCTTCCCTTCCCTTCCCTTCCCTTCCCTTCCCTTCCCTTCCCTTCCCTTCCCTTCCCTTCCCTTCCCTTCCCTTCCCTTCCCTTCCCTTCCCTTCCCTTCCCTTCCCTTCCCTTCCCTTCCCTTCCCTTCCCTTCCCTTCCCTTCCCTTCCCTTCCCTTCCCTTCCCTTCCCTTCCCTTCCCTTCCCTTCCCTTCCCTTCCCTCCCCTTCCCTTCCCTTCCCTTCCCTCCCCTCCCCTCCCCTCCCCTCCCCTCCCCTCCCCTCCCCTCCCCTCCCCTCCCCTCCCCTCTTTTCGATGAAAGACAGATAAAGAAGATGCAAATGAACTCTCCTGCAACTACTGCTGAAAAATCTGTTGGTATGGTGATAAGTGGCTCCCCACCTTGTTGTATAGCAGAAGGCAGACTATTTCCTAAATTTGGATTAATACACTCCACAGAGTTGTATTTGCTACAGGCCACAGCACTGAGCAGTGATTTCAGACCACCAGAGAATAAGGCAGCTTCCCAATTCAGAGAATATGTATTTTGCCAAAGAAGTATGTTCATCATTGTGAGGGGCTGCAAACTGCAGGGGGTAGAAGAAAAGCAATGTGAAGTAGGGAAGACCATGAGGTGCTGAGAGGAGAAACCAGTGAAGTGCCTGAGCACTCAGAAGTTCTGGGAGCCCTTCTCAGGTTTGAAAATACCTATCAAATGCAATGCAAAAGAACCAAGTTTCTTTCATTCAAAGCAACAAATTTAATTCATTTATTATTTCACAGATTCAGTGGCATAACCCAAGGACATCAGCATTATCACTAGTGGAAAAACCATGTCAATGAAGACAAGAATTAGTATTATATCATTGTGAATAAGTATTATGACTAGCATGGCTATAAGGAGTATTAGCAGATAACATTAGTAGTTCTTCAAAATGCTTGAGTTTATCATCAGCCTTTTTGTTGTAAACATTAAGAACTAAAAGCTTATATGCAATTATAAGAGAAAAAAGAAAACCAACCAAATTGACAAAGGCTTTTGACAAGTAGAGACAAAAAGACACAAAGAAAAGACAAAAATATCTTCAACAGTCTGCAATAGATTTTCTTTTATCATTCCTTGAGTTACTTATTGCAACCAGTGTTAAAGTGAGGAGTAAACTATCCACTTTCTTCCTCTTGTAGGCAGAGGTTTGTTGTTTCCCTTAGCTCTCCTTCTCTCTTTCTCTTCTCTTTTTTCTCTTTTCTCTTTTCTCTTTTCTCTTTTCTCTTTTCTCTTTTCTCTTTTCTCTTTTCTCTTTTCTCTTTTCTCTTTTCTCTTTTCTCTTTTCTCTTTTCTTCTTTCCTTTCTGCTTTTTCTTTTTTCTTCTTATTCTTCTTTTTTCTTTCTCTCATCCTTCTTTTTCTGTATTTCTTTTTTCTTTTTTTTCTTTTTCTTTTTCTTTTTCTTTTTCTTTTTCTTTTTCTTTTTCTTTTTCTTTTTCTTTTTCTTTTTCTTTTTCTTTTTCTTTTTCTTTTTCTTTTTCTTTTTCTTTTTCTTTTTTCCTCTCCTCTCCTCTCCTCTCCTCTCCTCTCCTCTCCTCTCCTCTCCTCTCCTCTCCTCTCCTCTCCTCTCCTCTCCTCTCCTCTCCTCTCCTCTCCTCTCCTCTCCTCTCCTCTCCTCTCCTCTCCCTTCTTTCCTTTTCTTTTTTCCTTTTTTCCTTTTTTTTCCTTTTTTCCTTTTATCCTTTTTTCTTTTTTCCTTTTATCCTTTTTTCTTTTTTCCTTTTATTTTCCCTTTTTTCCTTTTTTTCCCTTTTTCCCTTTTTTTCTTTTTGATTTACCTAACATTTTCCCAGTATTAACAAGCATGTTTGAATACTGTGTCACTATTGAATACTCTCAAACTCTCACTCACTGTGCACAGAAACAAAGAAGTTTCCAACCAAATTTGAATAACAAATTTAATCTGTGATCAGGTTAAAATTCTGCATATATAATTCAGTGTGAAACATTAATTTATATCTTCTGGGAAAGGTACTTATGGAATAGCACAAAAAGAATATAGGAAGAGGAGAAAGTACAATTTTGAGAAGTAGTCAGAAAAGAAAACATTTGGGGCTACATATGCATTTCAACAGAATTTCTATGCTTTGTTTAGCAGAATACTGTTGCACAGATGTTAAATAGTTATTCTGGTTTGGGGCTAAGAGCCCAAGACTCTATTCTTTCAACTAATTACTTTAATTTTACAATTAGAGCACAATGCTCTCTTGTCCCTCCTCCAAACACTCCATCTCCCCCCTCACTTTTCCCATAAGTAAATCCTACATGCTCAGCTTGATCAGCCTCTTATCCCCTAACTCACTCACATGCTCCCTTTACTTCTATCAGAAAAATAATTTTCTCTGGTTTTACAGAGAGAAGATGCTTGAAGGAGAGAAGCACATAATCTGTTTTTTCCCCCAACAGTGTTCTGATGACAGTCAATTGAGCTTACCAATGCAAGCATTTCTTCATTTTGAGGGGAAGAACAGGAAGATTTTAAGAAGAGGGAATGAAAAATAAAGTTGAGGGGTTTTTACCATTATGGAGAACACAGCATAGCAGTCTGACCAGACCTTCTGGTCTAACCAGAAGATCTAACCTAACAAGACTGTACAGGAATAGACAAAAAAAACAGATAAAAATACAGATCTGTATCCATCTACATAGAATTTTATGACAAGGCATCAGCCAATTGGAAGGTGTGCCAAAAATGTTGTTTCTTATCAAAAATAGAATAACTGTCATATGGTCAGCTTTTCAAAAGGCAATTCTTGTAAAAAACAATGGAATGGAAATGGATCGAGCACACAGATCCCCAGAAATCTTCTAAGAATAGAGTACAGACAGGTTAATATGTGTATCTTAAAGTTAAAACCAAATAATTTTTTGTCAATGAGTTCTCCTTGTGCCTGAACAGAGGCTCTTAATTATGGATATCGACAGCTCATTTCTAGAAGTTCCTCTACAACTTTGACAACTACAGTTTCCACTCTGTTGATATGAAGCTGACTTTTTTGAAGGTAATATAGGTACTGTGTAATGCATTAAGATAGATTTGACTCTTTAATATTTATAAGATTAGCATTTATATTAGACCATAATGAGCTCCAATTAGTATCATTCCAATCTAACCTAAGGTCTATAACCCACTTTTCTTACATTTCAGACTTCATCTTCAAAGTTAAGATGGAAAAGAATTGATTGATTCATGACAACATTTTTTAGGGTCTACTGGGAAGAAGAATTTCTTGAATGATTGATCAGCATTTTTTCATCTGTCACTTCAGGTATCTTTAATGAGAAATACTTAATAAAGCTGTGAATTCACCGCTAATAGCAATTTTTTTTGGTTGTTTAAAATCTAAACATTCCCTTCCTTGTCAAAAAAGATCTTTAACTGAATTGATTTCCCTGTTGCATCTTCTTCACAGGTAGATTGTTAATCGCTTGAAACCTGAAGGTGTTGCCGGGTTGATATCTAAATAAATTTATCCCCCTGATGACACCTTGTGCTCTGCTTTAATCAACAATGCTGTGACTGACCAGAAAGTTATTATTGTGAGATTTTCAGCTTGTATATCCAGCAATCCACCATATTTTGACTGAGCCTACTGCACACACTGAGATATGGAAAGTGAATCCTGTAGAGAAGCTGATGGACACACAGAGCTGGTGCTTTATGAAAAAGACATGGTGAATGCCTGCTAGAAACAGGGAAATGGCAGATAAAAAGAAAGCATAAGAGGGATATTAGACTCACAAGGACGGCAGAAGGATAAGCACTGCTTAACTTGATAAATCAGTAAGCAGTTGATCAACTTGTGAGGATAATTATAAACTATGGGCTTTTTTCATCAGGTTGTAAGTTTAGACAAGAGTAACCTTCCCTTTATATATTGCTTTCCAAGTAAGGCTAATTTTTTTTGAAGTTTTTCAGCAGAAGAGAGTTGTAAATCAGATACAGCACAGAAACTGTCAGGAGAATAAAATCATAAGCAGTATCAGAAATTGATGCATTTGAACAGTGATGAAGCAATAGGATAAGGCTGAGTAAAGACGGAGCTACAAGGGGCCAGTGTTTGTGTGCAAAAGCCTCCAAGTCCATCATTTGGCCTCTGCAACTTCTTCCAGAAACCAGCCCAGAAACATATTCTCTTTCTTCTGAAGAGCTACACAGAAACCATTATTTCCATATCAAAAGAAAGCATATTTTTCCTAATGTTCAGCCTATAAATCACAATTAATCTACATACATCCATAACATAGATTCCAGTGCACATACAATCCAATTTACATACATGTCTTCAAGCAAGGTCTCCTCACCTGTTTTTAAGCACTTTACCTTTACCCAGTGCAGTTCCCTGGTGGTGTACACCAATCCAACAACAATCCTATACTTTTGTACATGCTCCCTGTTTTAGAGTTCAATATATAAAAAACTTCATAAACATAAATAAAATAATGATAAAGTGTTTTCATGGGAGTTACATTAACAGATGCTGCTCTGCCCATAGGAAAGCTACAACTGATGCCAACAGTCAGTGAAAGCAAATATCCAAAATGTTACCCTTACTCTACCTTCCAGTAATTTCCACCTTCAATTCAGTCCATGATATCAAATACTCCTAAACAAGTACTCAAGTCAGCTCATAGCCAGTACGTACTGTTCCATCAGTAATGATGGAATGCTGTTTTATGTTTCTGTACTCAGTATCTGCAGAAAAAATTAAATGGACATATTTTGAAAAAAATAGTCCTTCATTCTCATGTTTAGTGAAGTAAACTCAGTGACTTCCACCCTCTTTTAGCTTTTTCCCTTTCCAGAAAAGCTAGTACCTCTCCATTTCAGCTACCAGGACATCTTCTTTGCTACTTCAATTTTATACTTTTACCTGTGTTCAGAAATTGTAAAATCAATTGACTCAATATGCCATTGAGCAAAGGAATATTATGCAGGAATATAAGTGAAACTCCTGAAACAGAGAGAGGTTACATAATTCAAGAATAATATTTCTGTAAACATTGCCCACTAAAAAAAAAGCTTCATGCTCATTTCAATCTCTCCTTGTTAGGCCCACCAGCTTTCAGAAAGTGGAGCTATTTCAAATGGGCTACACAAGTTCCTGCAGCTGAAAATCAACACAGGAATGAGAAAAGGGTTGCTAATAAAGTACTGAAAAATGAAAAAAAAAAAAAGAAAAAAAAGACAAAACACCACCAACAGCAACTAAAGCTAAAACCCAGCACTTAAAGCTAAAAAAGAAAATATGTCAAGACTGGAAATTACCTATCTGAAGCAGAAATAGAGCGAAGCCTTAAATGTTCACATGAATTACGATTAAATGCAGTGCATTCAGGTTACTTAAATTCAGGGTGTCATGGTATTCAGATGCTTGAATTGTTTAGAAGACACTAATTTACAGTTGCTAAAATGTTTGGGATATCAGTTATTCCTTCAGTGGCATACTTCTCTCTCTATCCTAAACTGACAGAGGTACTCTCATTCGGCAGTCTTCAGCTGACACCACAATGAGAAAAAAAAAATAAAAAAAGGCTAAAGACTGAAATAAAAAGCATCTGTATTCTTTTGAATCTGAGAGAAGATCCAGTGGAGGACTATGAGGATGATGAAGGAACCAAAACACCTGTTCTATGCAGGTAGACCTGGGCCATTTTAGCCTTAAGAGAGAGCTGAGAGGAGATCTTAGCAATGCACACAAATGTCTTACAAGCAGATGTCAAGAAGATGGGGCCAGACACTTTTCAGTGGCGCCCAATGGCAGGACACGGGCAATGGGCACAAACTCAAAAGTTCTGCCTAAATAACAGGAAAAGTATCTTCACTTTAACAGTGATAGAGCATTGGAAAAGGCTGCTCAGAGAGATCATGGATTCTCCTCTGGAGATAATCAAAGCCCATCTGGATAAGATCCTGTGCAACTTGCTCAGGGTGAACCTGCTTGAGCAGGGGGTTTTGAACTAGATGATATTGAGAAGTCCTTTCCAATCCCAGCTATTCTGTGGCTCTGTGATTACAAGCACATTTAATGCCATAATGTCTAGGGGCTCTCTCAGAGTTACTCCTGCTTTCCCAAAGGATGTAACAACAATGAAAAATGTTTGATCCATCTGCACACAGCAGTAAGTTTGTGACCATTATTCTCTAAGGCAGTTAAGTATGAATTTCTGACCAAGAGATTCAGTTGAGTCTCAGGGCTTTCCAGGAACTGCTCTCAGAGAGCTCTGATAAGACTCAGAGCCGAACATACTTATCAGTGATGTAGTAGATTTGATAACAGAGGACAACAAAACCATCATTTTTCTCTTTCTGCAGTACTAAAAAAAGATCGAGACTAGGACTTAATAACAGGTATTCTCCATGTCAATATTCAGTGAATTTTTAGCTATTTCAGTTGGAAAATGTTATTTCTTTTGAAATGTTTCTTTTTTTCCTAGCATTTCTGGATTTTTTTTTTGCTAAAAATGCAAAAGCTGAAATGTGTATATATACAACAAATGGATTTTTTTCATCAAGAAAACTTCCTTATACTAGAAAAGAAGGTTGCCTTGCTAAGCAAAATACATTTTAAAAAGCTAAGTTCACTTTCCCACTTGAAGCAAAATGCATACTGCTAAGCTATTATCTGTGAGACAACATATTTTCTGAAATGAGTACATCTAAATTAAGATAGATCTTTGGGATCTGCTTTGAAAGCTACTACATGACAAGTTATATGACTTGTATATCTCTTTGGATCATAAAATCGGCTTAAAGGTACAAAAACCAGCAGTGATTTGATCAAGGATTTGGTTTAAAAATAAAATATTTTCTAGAGTTACAATCACTTATTGGTATTTTAAATAAATGGGCAGTCTTGTCTATATCCTAAAGCCCTCTTGAGGTATTTTGTCCCGAGAAGCATCTCCCAGAGGCTTTTTTCATGTCTGGAAAGGGGGCATATTCACAGAGTATTATTTATGATTTGTCTTCAAGGTACATTCCACTTTTTTTAGACAATGTTTTCTGTGGATAAACAAATAGTTCAAGACAGAATCTTTTAAACTTCAAAACAGTCTAAATTTCTCCTTGCCACATGACAAATAAGTCCATCTCATGCCTTTATGTAAGTATTTGAAAATATTCAGCGATGATCTGATCACTGGACTAAGCCACCGAACCCTGGCGATTGGTAATTTTGACACTACACACAATACTTTTGCAACATTTTCCCATAAAACCAGGAAATCCTTAATGTAAGGCACTTGCCTGCCCTAGTTGGACTACAAAATCAAATCTCGATGAGATCTGACATGACTTCAGCAAGTAAATGGAAAGTTGTTGCCCACGTTTTCCAACAACCTCAGAATTTCTCCCTGCCTTCTACTGGGTGATATATCAGTGTGAATCAGTAGATACACTCCTGAGAGCCAAGATTTTATCACTCATTCATTTTATCGCATATTCCACTTCATGTCCAAAGCCTTGAAATCCCTCTTTTTATTACTTAAAGAACAAACAACTTATGCAGAAGAAAATCACTTTGTTCATCTTGAATTCCCAATCCACGTCATCAGGAGCTTCCCACTTTTTCTGAAATGATCTTCTGGATATTTTTTTCCTCAAGTACACTTAACTAAAATGATATATAGCTAATGAGTTGTTTCAGAATTTGAAGAGTAGCAGTAGTCTACAAAAGGAAAACTATATTGCACCAGGTGGGAAGAGATAGAAGAAAATGGAGACACTGGGGACGGTCAGCTGTGGTTCTGAATTTCTTGCAGGTGTACAGATCACTCATACCATTCTGCTCTGAAGAGTAAAAAGGCACTCACTGAAGTGTGCATTACAGGCCAGACTGTTCAATGTAATTCTCAGTGTGAAAGAAAAGAGAAATTTGCCCACCATTTTAACATATTTGGTTTTATTCCACTGAAAGCACATCTCGGATTAACATGTCAGTCCAAATGACTTGCATGAGTCAGCAGCAGTCTAATCACTGTCGTATTTAGGTTGACAGGTTATGGGTGAAAACAGTTTAATGAACTCAAATCCTTTTCCAGCTCAGAAGCTGTATTCCCGTTAGTGTAAAAACTGAGGATATTTGTGTTGTATAATGACTGTGCATAAGGCATTCAGTCACCAAGTTGCATGTACATCTGACTCAGTGCATTCTAATAACTAACTTAATGTGAGGTTCTGTATCAACAGATTAAAAAAAAAAAAAAAAAAAAAAAAACAAACAAACAAACAAACAAAAAAACCACAAAAACAAAACAAAAAAAACCAAACAAACAAACAAAAAAAACCAAACCAAACACAAAAAACAGCACAAAAACTTTCTTTGTAGCAGTAAGCCTAAAGGTCTTTTCAATTTTGTATTTTTCAAAATTTGAAGGTGGAACAATCTCTTTTCAGTTTTCTTTACTGAAAGGCTCCTCAAGCTCATTAGCTCAGTTGTGTTTGGTTCCTATAATTTTGTTCTTGATGAATAAGCATAGATTTCAGGAGCAAATTATTCTAGATGATGAATTTAAGACAAGCTCTTCTTTATATTATGTTGAGCGACACCTTAATATTCCAAATATAAGTAGATGTAGAAATCAGCCAAAAGTGATCCTGCTTTTTCACAATCTTGATTCAGGTCTCTGTGAACCCCATTTGTCTATGAATATGGGAAAAGAAAACAAGGGAAAAAAGGATTGTTGAAACTGGAGGTTAAAAGATACTTCAGACTGGAGTGCTTTAACAGCTTTTCCAAATAGGAATTTTCACTGCTGTATCAGTTGAGTTTAGTTTCATTCTTGACTATTGTGAGTCTTGTCCAAATATGTAGATAATTTTTAGCTTTTTTAATGTTATGATTCTAATCTGAATTTCACTGTGAAGAGTACAGTGTAAGAATGGTGAAATCAGCCTGCTAAGGTAAAATTGGTATTTAAGAGGAAAGACTCACACAAGAACTGACAAAATAATGCAACAAATTAAGCATTTAGTGTGAGAAGTCATGAGAATTATTTTGTCAATTGTCAGCAAAACATCAAGTATTTTCATGTTAGCTTGGAAATAGCAGTTCCCATTAAGAGATCCCAGCAGCTGAAATCCTGCTATTCACAAGTAAATAATAAGAAAAAACCCTTACTAAACAATATCGCTTTGTATTATCTACCAAACCCTATGCATGAGTTCTTCTCTTGAATATCACTGCTTTGTTTCACACTGATGTATTTAATGGTCTCATTTGTGTATTGGTTCACATTTTCATTATATTTTGTTATTTAGCATTCTCCATGATTTTGTCTCATTGAACAGATGCACTACAGTTTCTCTGCAGCAAATTCTATGATCCTTAATTAGATGTCAATATGTTTTCTTGTAATGCTATTGTGAATTGAACACATTTTTAGTTACATGGACATTAATTAAAATCATATGCTGGATTGTTACATTTTTTCAAGCCTGTTGAATAAAATATTTCTGGCTTACTTGAGTGCTGTAAAACATTTAGTTTTATTTCTTCATTAGTTGCTGTACTGGAGATTCTACCCCACCCTACCCCAAATGACGCACTATCAACATGCATAAAATGATGCCCTGCCCTGCACGCACAGATCTAAGTGCTAAAGAATGCCTTCAGTTATGTTCCCTTGAATGGGAGATGATGACAGCTTCTCTCTCTAGGAAATGAGATGTGTATTTATTAAACATGACAGAGGGAAGGCAAGACCTAGAATGTACCTTCATCTCAGGAGCCACTTATACAGGGGGCATACTGGAAAATAAATGTGACTTTAAATCATTGCCTATACAGGGGCATATTGGAAAATAATTGTGACTTTAAATCAAGGAAGAACCAGGTCTGTAGTCCCAAACTAAGTGCTACAAGAAAATTTTAGAAACTTGACTGTTGTTGACAGATAGGAAGAACAGAGGGAACAAGAGTAGTACCAAGATCTTGCATAATCACTGACATGATTTATATACTAAATGATGTAATTTTTTTTTCCCTGTAGGGGAATCAGTTTTGATGGGCAGGAGCTAAGAATTTTTTTTAAAAAAATCCGTAGCAGTAAGTTTTCAAGGAGATTTCAAGCAGGTCTCAACAGAATGAATGGCATAAGGCTGGCATAAGATGTGTGAAATAACTGTAAACAGCTAGTGGGATGTGAGCTAGTGAGGAAAAGAGCAAAGAACAGCTTAAAATATTAAGGCAAACCAGTGAGAACCAATATTCTTCCCTATTATTGTAGGTGGTATGTCCTTCCAAAAACACCCTTTTGGTTAGTATAACATTTATTCCTGCTTCCTACTCAGTGAGAGCAAGTTTTGCCTCTACTTTGTAGTTGCCAAAGTTTCCAAGACAGAAATTATGAGATTCAAAAGTGAAGTTGGGGTTCATACTCTCCTTTTTTTGGTAGAGGTTTACTCCATGGAAAATGTTGCTGCAGACCACAGGGACAACAGAGACAGGTAGAAGAGGTGTGCAACAAAAAAACAAACAAACTACCAGACAAACAAAACAAAACAAAAACAAAACAAACAGGAAAAAAAAAAACCAAAACCAAAACCAAAACCAAAAAACAAAAAAGACCCCAAACCAAAACTACAAAACAGCCAAAAAACCCATCGAAAACAAAGAAACAAAAGAACTCCATTGATCCCTCATTTAAATCCCCCATGTAAGGCAAAATAAGGCTGAACTGTTCAATGAGATGGTTCTCCATTGTTCCCTTTTATTCCCCTGCTGTTACAACCCATTTTTGCCCAGTTCCTCTCCGGAGAGCTTAGTTACGTGTAAGGTTGCTCCCTGAAGAATCAAGGACCTAGAGAAGGTAAATTCTGCTTTTTCATATGATTATATCACACAAATTGCAGTATTTAAGAAACTTTCAACAGAGAGGCCAAGGATTTGATTAGGAAAGTATGATTGAACTTAAAGAGTAGAAAAAGATTAATCCAATCCTCTAAACAAGTCCACCAAGCCCACAGGTGTTTTGCTGCACTGGGAAGATGCTGCTAACTTGAGTACAAAACCAATATTTTTGCAGCTTTTTAGTCTCTGTCCTCCCTTACCGCTCTCCATATGCAGCTCTGTAAGGAAGTTTATAACTAGAGCTTGCAGGAATGTTCCTTCAGCATTTTCCAGAAGATGCTAATTGATTAAAATCTGAATGTTTATAAGATGGGTATTTGCAAAATGAAACATTCAGAAGGAGAAATGGAAAAATTATTCTTCATCCCATTCATTGTTATTTTAATGAAAAGTTCAAATTTTTAGCTTTCAGAAAATACAGGGAAACTTATGTGAAAACAAAAGAAAAAAAATATAGATGACAGTCGTTTTTCAAGTTTCAGCTCGTAAAACTTAGAGAGACTGCAAATTCTCCTCCTGACTTAGCTCTATTTTCAGTGAGAGCACATGCGGTTCTAATGAGTGTCATTAGGTCCATGACAAATTTTCTGTGTATCGAACCAGCTTATGGTAAAACACAGACTTCACAAAATTAAAAATAGAGTACTGAGTTCTTAGGAGATTGAAAGGCAAACATTCTGAACTATGAATAAGTCATTTTATTAAAACCTGTAAGAAATCTCAAATTTAGAGAGGAGCTCAATTTGCATGCAAGATTTACTGTAAATTTTGAACACAAATGTCATCAAAATGTTCACAGAATTAGGTTACACAAAAGACAAATTCTGACTGAAGACTATTATTTGCAAGTATCACAAAGACAGATAGCTAAAGGAGTTAGGAGTTTAAAGTCTGTGGATCAAGGCTTGGATTCTCTGAACACATCAAAAAGTCTCATAGCAGCTCCCAAGGTTCTGCTGATTAACCCAGTAGGATATTAATTAAGGAAACATCTGCCATCCATACTCAGCATTCTCTTTCACCAATTAGGAGAGATCTGGGTAATTCAGACTTCTGAAGAGCATCTCCTTTTTTTTCTTCTTTTTTTTTTTTCCTTTTTTTTTTTTTTTTTTTCTTCTTTTTCCACTGAGAATTAAGTCTGTATAGCACTGACTGAAATAAGCCAGTTTACTACTAAAACACACTGCAATACCTACTGGAAGTAGGAGAACTGAAGGAAAAAGGAGATTATCATTGTAAAAATAGTTCAAGCTACCTGACCCAGTTTTGTGTAGCTGCTGGATTCTCAAGCTGACATCCTCCTGTCTCTGTATTGGAAGAACAAGTGGTTAGCTGGTCACATCCCAGAGAAAAAGCTCTGAAACAAAGAAAAACAACCAAACAATTCAGAGGAGCCCCCCACACGCAAAAGAAAAAAAGAAAAAAAAAAGACTAGTTAAGGAGAAGAGGATTAATATTTTTTGAAGCTGAATACAAAGAGGCCAAATTCAGAAATATGCTAGTCACTTCCCTTGTAGTGTACTTGCCTTCACATGATCTTGTGGTGCTATAAAATACTGAAGGTGAAATTTGTATGACTACAGTCAAAGATACAACGATGTTTCTGCAACATCTGCTTTGCAGTGGATTATACATTTCAATTAAATATACACCAGAGCTCAGCAGATTAGCAGCAGAACTTTTTTATCCTTCTTGAGAGAGGATAGCCTTACCTGTTTCACCCCTTCCATCTTGACTTCTCTAATCAAAGCCAGGCAAAGACTGAAGCCAATTATGCCCATTTAAAGCTTGCAGAGACCTGTCACTTTCCCAAAGCTACCATACCATCTTCCTTGCAGTCCATTTAGTTCCCCCTCCTTTAACCTGCTGCACTCTCCAGCATGTGCTCCCACACTGTCCAAGTTATCTCTCCTTGGACTTGACTGAGATGCCAAAACCTCCAGCTGACCTGTGGCAGACACTTCCCTTGTGCTTTCACATTCACTCTCTGTGAGAACATGGGACTGGAAAATAACCATTTAATTTTCATGTTTCAAAACTAACCTTAAAAATTCTCCTCTGCCATGATGCTTGAAAAAAATTGTCCATGGTTAAGCAGCTGGTGTGCCAAGACCACTGCATACTGTGCCAGTCAATTTCCTCTTATTTTTAACGCTCCCCTTGCAAGACCAGCCATCTGTTTCTTGTTTTATCCCTTGATTGCAATCTTTTGGGGATGGGTTTATTTCTGTACATTTAGCACCAGCCAGACTGGGGTCAATGAACCCAGGCAGCCCCATTCAGTAGTTTATAAATACATCATATAGCCCTCCATACTATAGTGGTGGGGATTGGGTATATTTTCCTTTGCCATTACCATGGGAAGCAATCCAGCATTTTCCCCTCAGTTAATTTTATTTATTTTTTAATTAGACTCCAATAAATGCAGAAAAATAATAAAAATTAAAAATTGTTCAAGTATTACAGACCATGAATTAATAACATTTAAGAATATAATTGATGGCTGAATACTGAATAACTGCAGTGAACCTTTCTCCCCCACATAAGAACACTGAACACTAAAGCAATCTATGACACATTAGATTTGTTTCTTAATTCTTAATTACACTGAGAGAGATTACATGTTGATCTGTGATTATCTTCACAACAAAAGGAGTGAAAGTATAGAAGAACTGGAATAAAATGATAAAAATTGGGAGCCTTGAAAGGCATGTCTAAAAGGGCTTAATTTCAGTGCTTGCAGTAAGGCCTGTTTTGGATCAGTGGAAGATCTAGAAACCAGAATTCCAGAACCCATGTATATTGTGTCCATTACAAACTCGTGTAGATTGTGCCTTCTGGGTGGTGCCATCCAATTCATTGCTAAATTGCAGGATGTATCGAACAGATGCCAAGCTTTTCCAAACTAGCTGTCATTGCTGCCACCAAAGAGATGATTCTTTTTTCCCTGCTTATTTCACAGAGCCTTTGTCCTTCTGCTTTGCAAAGTACGGGCATGGCATGTGGCAGATAATTTTGTGAATAGACGTTCTTATTACAACAGAAAAAAGTGAGACGTGGAATTTCACATGTTCTTTTTGCCTTAGAAAGCTTAAATGTGGTTTCCCACCTGAGCTCTTTAATTATCCAGAAACAGGTAAATCTATGGTGAAGCTATACTGCTTCCCCTGAACATTTTGCATTCCTTTAGGCAATACTAAGTAGCTTTTACTACAAACTCTACTCCATTTTGGAGTAGAATTATGTGTTGTGCATCAGCTTATATACTTTCCTGCCATTTGTTCATAGCCCAGTGTATTTTCACAGTGTCTTGGTTTGGAAAGACAGGTATTTGCCAGGGAAACTGGGGTTTCCCTTAGAATAGGGAATGCAAACTCCTCACTCTTTGCTAAATTATAATTTTGCAATTAAGGCTCTCAGGCAAAGATTTGGGAATAGGAATAACAGTTCTTTACTAGTAATATCAATAATACAAATGTGGTAGAAAAACAAAATTACCCCACTAAACCAGCAAACAAACAAACAACAATTTTGGAAAGCCCTGACAGAGTCAGCTACAATCTGATACCCTGTTGGTCAAGACATTGGTAGCAGTCTAAAAGTTTTCTTGGGGTGGCAGATGTGGTTCTGTTGGAGTGGAGATGATCTTGAAGCTAAAAGGGTTCAGAGGTGGTGAGAGGGAGTCCAGTCATGGTGAGAAAGGGTCTTGTCTTCTTCCGGTAATCGGATGAAGCAAGAGAAATATCTTGTTTTGTAGTTCTAGTTTTATCCAGGTAGGAATGGTTGGCTCCCCCCACTGGGTGGAGCATCTCACAATAGAATGATGGAATGTGAATGTACTATCTTGGAGAGGGTAAGTTTTTTTGGGATGTGTGCTTTTAGGGGTGCAATAGGATGATGGAATGTGAATGTACTATTTTGGGGAGGGTAAGTTTTGGGATGTGTGCTTTTAGGGGTGTTTAAATGGTCTATTAGCAGAAAAAAGATAAGAAACAATGCCCTACCTGGTTTTAACAGTTGGGCCATTATCAAAAGGCACCCGCTCCACTTCTTCTAGAGTAAACAAGAGATAAAACAAAACATCTCCTTAACTGCTTTCAGCAGACGAAAATAGAATACACATCCTAGGTTCCACAACCCAAGACATTATCCACCCCTTATTCTATTATCATCTGCATCATACTTAAATCAATGAACTACTATACAGAATGAATCTTTACACTCAGTTCTCACTTAGGATTAGGTTTTCTTGTGGTACACAACTGGTTTTTCTATCTTTCTGCATTACTCACTAAGTGTAACTAGGTTCTTGAGCAAAAATAATCTTACGGATGGGTTCGTCTTTGCCCGAGGTGGGGTTAATCCAAAGAGTCTTTCTTAAAATACCTCTCATGTGCACCACAGGGACTTTATTTCTATCTACTGTGTGCAAAGGGGTAGACTGGGCAGGACTAGCTCGATTGATGGAGCTTTGGGTGTTGACTATCTAGGTGGCTTTTGCTAAGTTCACTTCTTAGTTCTTAAAGGTTCCTCTGCCAAGTGCTTTTAGAGTGGTTTTAAGTAGTCTATTGCACTGTTTTACTTTTTCGGCAGTTGGTGCATGATAAGGGATGTGATAGATCTATTCAATGCTGTGTTATTTAGCCCAGGTGTTTATAAGGTTGTTTTTGAAATGGGTCTTGTTGTCTGACTCGATTCTTTCAGGGGTGCCATGTCTCCACAGGACTTGTTTTTCTAGGCCCAGGATGGTGCTCTGGGCAGTGGCATGAGGCACTGGGTAGGTCTCCAGCCACGCAGTGGTGGCTTTTACCATGGTCAGCATGTAGCTCTTGCCTTGGTGGGTTTGGGGCAGGGTGATATAGTCAATCTGTCAGGCTTCTTCATACTTATATTTGGACCACCGTCCACCGTACCAGAGGGGCTTCACCCGCTTGGCCTGCTTGATGGCAGCACACGTCTCACAGTCATGGATAACCTGTGAAATACTACGTGTGTCTACGGTTAAATCCACCCCTCGGTCTCGTGCCCACTTATAGGTGGCATCTCTGCCCTGATGACCTGAGGCATCATGGACCTACCGAGGTAGGAACAACTCTCTCTTATGTTGCCAATTCAAGTCTATCTTGGACACTTTTATCCTCGCGGCTTGATCTACTTGCTCGTTGTTCTGGTGTTCTTCATTGGCCTGACTCTTGGGAACATGGGCATCCACATGACGGACTTTCACAGGTAGTTTCTTTACTCTGGTGGCAATGTTCTTCTACTCATCAGCAGCCTAGATTGTTTTTTTCTTACGCTGCCAGTTGGCTTTTTTCCACCTTTCCAGCCAGCCCCACAGAGCATTAGCTACTATCTACGAATCAGTGTAGAGGTAGAGCTTTGGCCACTTCTCTCTTTTAGCAATGTCCAGGGCCAATTGAACAGCTTTGAGTTCAGCAAGCTGGCTTGACTTACTTTTTCTTTCAGTGGCTTGTCCAACTTGTCTTGTGGGGCTCTACACGGCTGCTTTCTACTTCTGGTTCATCTTTACGATGCGACAGGAACCGTCAGTGAAAAGAGCGTAGCGTGCTTTTTTTGCTGGCAGTTGGTTATATGGTGGAGCTTCTTTAGCCTGGGTTACTTGCTCTTGTTCTTCTTTGTCGGTGAGACTGAAGTTTTCAGCTTCTGGCTAGTTGGTGATCACTTCTAGAATCTTAGGGCGATTCGGGTTTCTAATACGGGCGCGCTGAGTGATGAGGGCAATCTATTTGCTCTATGTGGCATCAGTGGCATGATGGGTAGAAGGAACCTTTCTTTTAAACATCTATCTCAGCACCGGTAGTCGGGGTGCCAGGAGGAGCTATGCTTCTGTGCTAATCACCTCTGAGGCAGCTTGAACTCTTTCATAGGTGGCCAAGATCTCTTTTTCTGTGGGAGTGTAATTGGCTTTGGACCCTCTGTAGCTTCGGCTCTAGAATTTTAGTGGTCGGCTTCAAGGCTCACCAGGCACCTTCTGCCAAAGGCTCCAGGACAAACTATGGCTCTCGGCTGCAGAGTAAAGCACATTCTTTACTTCTGGTCCTGTCCTGACTGGGCTAAGGGCCACCGCATGAGTGATTTTTTGTTTGATCTGGGCGAAGGCGTGTTGCTGCTCTGGACCCCAGTGGAAATCATTTTTCTTGCGGGTAACTAGGTACAGAGGACTTACAATCTGGCTGTACTCAGGAATGTGCATTCTCTAAAAGCCTATGGCACTTAGGAAAGCTTGTGTTTCCTTCTTGCTCGTTGGTGGAGACATCGCGGTGATCTTGTTGATTACTTCTGTGGGTATTTGGCGACGACCATCTTGCCACTTCACTCCTAGGAACTGGATTTCTTGAGCCGGTCTCTTAACCTTACTTCGCTTAATGGCAAAACTAGCTTTTAGCAGAATCTGGATAATTTTCTTTCTTTTCTCGAAGACTTCCTTTGCTGTGTTCTCCCATACGATGATGTCGTCAATGTACTGTAGATGTTCAGGAGGCTCACTTTTTTTTAATGCAGCTTGAATTAATCTATGGCAAATGGTGGGACTGTGCTTCTACTCTTGGGGCAGTTGGTTTTAGGTGTACTGCACGCCCTTCTAGGTGAAAGCAAACTGGGGCTTGCACTCTGCTGCCAAAGGAATGGAGAAGAAGGCATTGGCAATATCGATGGTCGCATACCACTTTGCTGCTTTGGACTCTAGCTCGTACTGAAGCTCTAACATGTCTGGTACAGCAGCACTCAGTGGTGGCGTGACCTTATTTAGACCACGATAATCTACAGTCAGTCTCCATTCTCTATTGGACTTACGCACTGGCCATATAGGGCTGTTGAACAGTGAATGAGCTCTGCTGACCACCCCTTGGCTCTCTAGTTTACGAATCATCTCATGGATGGGAGTCACAGAGTCTCTGTCAGTACGATATTGCCGACGGTGTACTGTTGCTGTGGCGATTGGCACCTGTTGTTCTTTAACTCTCAGCAGTCCCACAGCAGAGGGGTCGTCGGAGAGACTAGGCAGGGTATTTAGTTGCCTGATGGCTTCCGTCTCTACAGCAGCTACTCCAAAAGCCCAACGATATCCTTTTGGGTCTTTGAAATGTCCATTTCTGAGATAATCTATGCCGAGGATGCGCGGGGCCTCTGGGCCAGTCACAATGGGGTGTTTCTGCCACCCAGTCCCGGTTAAACTCACTTCGGCCTCCAATACAGTCAGCTGCTGGGACTCTCCTGTCACTCCAGAAATAGAAATGGGCTCTGCTCTCACATACCCTGATGGCATCAGGGTACATTGGGAGCCAGTGTCAACTAAAGCCGTGTATTTCTGTGGGTCAGATGTGCCAGGCGATCGGATTCACACAGTCTAATAGATCTGATTGTCCCTCTCCTCTACTTGGCTAGAGGCAGGGCCCCTCTAGCACTGGTTATTTTCTCCCTGAGCATACATACTAGAGGTTCTAGCATCTTGACTACTGGCAGCCTGGGCATAGGAGGTTGAGGCTAGTTTTATTTTGGTGGCACCCCCTTGGTGACTGTTCTTCTTCTTGAGCTCACGCACCCATGCTGCCAGGACAGAAGTGGGTTTCCCATCTCACACTCTCATGTCTTCTCCATGGTCACGTAGATAAAACTACAGGTCAGCTCTTGGGGTGTACCCTCTCTCTCTAGCTGGGGGTCGTTGGGTTCTAACTCTGGGGCCTGTGACTTGTACTGGTGCCATACTGGAAATGTTCTTCTTCATCTTCTCCCTCACCTCCCTCATTTCCTCTTTGAGTTCTTTCACAACGGCGGAGATATGAGCCTGCATTGGGCCATTGATCATACTCTCATAGTTCCTAAGCTTATTTGCAACAGATCCTACGGTTTCTTGGTTGTCCTCAGCATTAATGGTTGCAATGAATGTAGTATACTGAGATGGCCCCAGATTTGCCAGGTTCTATAACATCTGCGCTGTGCATCTAACCTTGTCAGGGTCATTATCATGCTGTCCACTCCTCCCAAAAAGTACCTCCAGTACTGCCACTTCTCTCAGCTGTTGGTTTCTTTCTTCCAGAGTTTTCTAGCGCATTCTATGGTGGTGCTCTTGCATTCTTTTTCTGTGGACAAATCTTTCTCTCACACTCATTAAAAGCTGTTGCCAGAGGGAAAGGGGTCCAGGCTCTTTTACAAATACTTGATTTATACCCGAGTCCTGGGTCAGGGGTCCCAAATTCCTTGCCTCACCACCATCTAGTTGCACACCTGTGCCCATAAGATCCCAGACCCGAAGCAGCCAGGCAGTGTAAGCCTCACGTTCCAGTCGTACAATGTCTTTTTGCAGATTACGGAGACTTTCATATGACAGGGACTCAGTGATGATTTGAACATGTGATTCTTCTGCAGCTTGTGAGGGCCCTCCTTTCTTATCCTTATTGTCTGGGTTCGCTGTTTTCACCTTAGATTTCTTAGTTTCCACAGGGGCAACTGCTGCTGGCTGTGACTGCCCCTGTGGCTCAGCTGGGACCTGGACAGTTGTAATGTCTGTGGGTTCTATATCAGATTCTTTTTTGTCAGGGCAGGGCGAGGGTTTCTCACCAGCTGGGGAAATGTACTCCCTCAGCATCTGGCCCATCTCATGTATTTCCTTTATCAGAGCCCCCACCCAAACTGGGTGGTTTATCTCTGAGGCAGGCTGTGGGGCAGGGGTGGACTCTTGAGCAACATCTTTATTTTCTGGGGTACTTATCAAGGTGCTTACCCAGGCCATTCTCCCCTTATCTCTGAATGCCAAACAGAACAGGCACACTAGCAACACCAGCCACTGTATGATATCATTAGCATTCAGAGGAAATTTGAACCCCTGAAAAACTGGTGGGGTAGATCTAAAGAGCTGGGTGAGGGGTTGAGAGAAAATTTCTCCCGGTGCCATTTCTTCACAATAGGTACCATTATTAAAGTAACCCCAGAAACACAGAGTTAGTGTATGGTAGCCCTGAATCCATGTGCCTGCCTTCCAAAGGAAGTTAAAAATCCATGAATTCCTCACCTTATTAACCCACAAAATAAACTGGATGCCAGCTACAGTAGCCTTAGTTATAGGGCCCATGTTTAAATAAGGGCCAGCAAATGGCAGAAATACAGCCACGACCACGTGCCACCCAAACCAGGGAAAGCTAGACCACATGATTTCGTCCAGTGGGTTTCTATCTACTACAAGAATTGTTATTCCTTTCTCTCAATGCTCTCGAGCCACACGCTGGGCGCCAAAATCTGTCTTGGTTTGGAAAGACAGGTATTTGCCAGGGAAACTGGGGTTTCCCTTAGAATAGGGAATGCAAACTCCTCACTCTTTGCTAAATTATAATTTTGCAATTAAGGCTCTCAGGCAAAGATTTGGGAATAGGAATAACAGTTCTTTACTAGTAACATCAATAATACAAATGTGGTAGAAAAACAAAATTACCCCACTAAACCAGCAAACAAACAAACAACAATTTTGGAAAGCCCTGACTGAGTCAGCTACAACCTGATGCCCTGTTGGTCAGAACGTTGGTAGCAGTCTAAAAGTTTTCTTGGGGTGGCAGATGTGGTTCTGTTGGAGTGGAGATGATCTTGAAGCTAAAAGGGTTCAGAGGTGGTGAGAGGGAGTCCGGTCATGGTGAGAAAGGGTCTTGTCTTCTTCCGGTAATCGGATGAAGCAAGAGAAATATCTTGTTTTGTAGTTCTAGTTTTATCCAGGTAGGAATGGTTGGCTCCCCCCACTGGGTGGAGCATCTCACAATAGAATGATGGAATGTGAATGTACTATCTTGGAGAGGGTAAGTTTTTTTGGGATGTGTGCTTTTAGGGGTGCAATAGGATGATGGAATGTGAATGTACTATTTTGGGGAGGGTAAGTTTTGGGATGTGTGCTTTTAGGGGTGTTTAAATGGTCCATTAGCAGAAAAAAGATAAGAAACAATGCCCTACCTGGTTTTAACAGTTGGGCCATTATCAAAAGGCACCCGCTCCACTTCTTCCAGAGTAAACAAGAGATAAAACAAAACAGCTCCCTAACTGCTTTCAGCAGATGAAAATAGAATACACATCCTAGGTTCCACAACCCAAGACACACAGATATATAGTGTTAGAACACTTACTTTATAAATGCCAGAGGGAATTAAACATGTTGGTCAGTATTTCTCAGAACTGAAAAGTCTTGCTTATTCCCAGCCATGCCGAGAAGATGAAATTTCTTATGAAATCGCTCTTCTGAAAAAGCATGCTGGAATGGATTTGAGTTTCAGAAGTTACATGCTGAAGAGATGGATTTAATCATCAGAATTTTGGCCTGAGGTGAAGAATGGTGATTAATCACCTAATCACATAATTTTCAGTATCTACTTATGCATACAGTACTCTCTAATTTCTAAAATGGTCCTGTAGGAAATATGGCAGTGTGGTACAGCTGTGATAGAGAAACAAAAAAAAAATATAATGAAGTTTAAAAAAAGAAAGAAAAAGAGAGACAGAGAAGTCTAAGTTAGTGCAGAAGAGAGAAGAGCGATGGAAAAAAAGACAAACAGCAGTTAGCCTGTCATTTTATCTTGCTGTCATTTTTGATTTATGAAATCCAAGAGAAAAACAGTACTTAAATAAAAAAATCTGTCCCTTAGACGTTTGCTGGGATTTCAGGTCACACAAAAAAAGCTACCTTATCATAAGAATTTTCAGGGGATTATTTCTCCCATATCTCTGGGATCTCTTGGCTATCTGTTTTGAATCTGACACTCGTGAAAAGGGGAGGCTAATAAAATTAATCAGATCCACCCTTGCACAAAATTGTGCAATCTGTCATACATCCAAACACAAACAAAAAAACCCCCCTCAAAACAGGCACAGAGTCCTGCAGGGTTTTCCTCAATGAAATCTTATTTCCCTAAAGACAACCCCAGAATACAGTTCATGTTATTTCACAAAAGCAATGGGTACAATCCTTCACATCTGGAGTACTCTGAAGCAGAAACATAAAAGTGCCAAGTTATGTGGTGGTTGCTGTAGTAACAAATGCTTGGTAGGGATTTATAAGAAAAAAATTAGCTCTGGCAAGAGTGATAAAAATGTACTAATGTACTAGTACTTCTCCACCTCAAACATTCATCTTTCTGTGGGTAGATAGGGACCAACAAACACGGCCAACAAAGTTGTTCATTACTGATCTAAACCAAAGAATGAGTCCAGAGGTGAAACCCACCTATAATTAATTTTTTCCATCCTGGATTCACAGGTTGCAGAATAAAGGAATTAAGCTACCATTTATTTTGGTTGTTCCTAGTGTTCTGTATGAAAGCAGTGGCTGATGAGCAGCTGTATCATCCTAGTTCAAACACAAGGAATTTGAATCAAAATAAATACATGTCACTTCAGTTATTAAGAGAAAATATAAACAGTCACTAGAAGAGGAGATGACTATTCTACCATGTTTTACTATCATCTAAAATGTCTTGATTTTGTTTGATTTTTCCCCAGGAAGTGCCAGAAATCTGGCTGTCAACAACTTTCAGGTTTCTTTTACAAAGCTATAGATTTTCTAAGACTGTGCAGCAAACCAGAATTTGTGATGATTTACACCCACTCACACTGTATGTGCAGATGGAAATCTAAACAATGAAATAAGGCCCATATATATCCCTCCCTTTTCTGACCTGCACTGCAGTGCTTTATGCAGAACACCCAACAATACAAATTTTTATTGAGTATTTTCTACAGATTTTTGTAATCTAGAGATTACAAAAATGTTATAGCTCACCTCAAAACAAACAAACAAACCCACCAAGACAAACAAACAAAAAACCCACAAAAACAAACAAACAAACAAGCAAAACCCCCTCTCTCCTGACAATAATAGGCCCAAGAATATTTCTATGCATTTTCTGAACACTAAGATATTTTCCCATGTGCTTCACCGACACAAAGTTTTATTTCTGGACTATGAGATGTGTGCGAGGCTTGGACAATGGAGAAACCCCACCTTATTTCCTTTCTGCCCAGATTACATATCAGTATAGTCCCTTTTACCTGTGGTCCACAGTGATGAAAAAAAACAAAGAAGCAAGTCTATCTCTGCTTACATGCAGTGGATTTGATCACCTGGAGAGGGGAGAAGCAGAGCTGAAAGTTTCCCTTCAGAAACGTCTTGGCTCTGGTTTTCAACAATTATCAGTCAACTAATACTCAAAAGGACCCACGTTGTTAGGCTTTTACTTCATGTGATGAATGAATGCTAAAGCAGTTAAACTGTGAGTTCACATAGAAAAGCCACCAAATCTAGCTATAAATCCTAGTAGATGAGAGCTTCTTAGCCAGCTAAATTGAGTAATTCAGCACAAAACTAGCATAAAAGACACAAACTTGCCCTCAGAACTTACTGGGAGTATTTCTGGATTTCTTTGAAAGAACCAAGAAGTTCTTGTGTTTTCTATATTTCATCTTTCTCAGGTGTCTTTTACCACTCCATCACCAGTATTTGGCAATATCACCATTAATACCAACATCAATCTCTCCATTCAGAATGGCACTTCATCTAATTTTAGATGGCACTTCTAACACAATAATCAGAAGGATATATATATCATATACACACCTTCTGATATGTAGAACACAAGAATTAGAACTCATCTCACTCTTTGGGGTTTTTTGGTGAACATAAATAATTTGCAATAATTTTATATTATTAAGAAATAGTAGAACAAAAAATCAGGTTACTTACTCGAATTCTTGCTAATGATTTGACTAATGTCTATGTTGTTCTTTGTTTGGGGAATGGAGAGGAGGTTAAAATCTTAATGCACTATTATAATGTAATCTTATATTACCAGAATTATTGTGATGAATTGAGTATAGTCTATTAAGAACTACCATTACAACCAAAGTGAGCCAAACTTTTAATTCTGACCAAAAGTGATGTGTAGCTCTGTGTGATACGGGTTGTAAAGAACCCACTTTCAGACTTGGTGGTATTCAACCAAAAAGGTTACAATTCTTATATATCCCTTCTATCTTCAAACAATATAAACTTTAAAGTTGTATTATCAGCAAGCCATTGTCATTAGAGCATGCATGATGTTAACCTGTTCTTGCCTCTAGTGTGTTGCATGGTGCACACCCAGCATATACACCCAGGATAAAGTTTGTCTGTCAGCAGAGGCTGTAGCCAGCTGTTCACCATCCGTTTCAGATTGTCACAGGATTGATGGATCTCAGGGCCAGCACTGCCTATGCTGACAAGCACAACGTAAAATTAAGCTAGAAAAAGCCTAGATCCTGAAAATCTCCATATTCATCTTTGGACTTTTGACCATTATTGTATCAGATAGGCTATAAATTGATGCTCTTTACCTGCCCCGGTCAAGAGTGGAAACTTTAATGTTCAAAGAGAAATTACTATGCCTGAGTATTCACTGTTTCCTGATCTTAAATGTATTTCATGCTTCTGTAAGCTGGCTGGGACAGAAAAAAAAGAAATGTTAAATCCACAGTGTACCTTGAACTGTTAGGATGTGCACCAACTTATTCGACAGCACCAAAGTGCCACTTTCTTTGAAATGTGATGGCCTAACTATAAAGCTCATACAGAAGTAAAGTCTTTCAGATCTTTCTGGTAAAATTCCTCCTTTTCTTTTCCTTTTCTTTTCTTTTCTTTTCTTTTCTTTTCTTTTCTTTTCTTTTCTTTTCTTTTCTTTTCTTTTCTTTTCTTTTCTTTTTTCTTTTCTTTTCTTTTCTCTCTTCTCTTCTCTTCTCTTCTCTTCTCTTCTCTTCTCTTCTCTTCTCTTCTCTTCTCTTCTCTTCTCTTCTCTTCTCTTCTCTTCTCTTCTCTTCTCTTCTCTTCTCTTCTCTTCTCTTCTCTTCTCTTCTCTTCTCTTCTCTTCTCTTCTCTTCTCTTCTCTCTTTTCTCTTTCTTTTCTCTTTCTTTTCTTTTTCTTTTTTCTCTTTTTTCCTTTTCCCTTCCCTTCCCTTCCCTTCCCTTCCCTTCCCTTCCCTTCCCTTCCCTTCCCTTCCCTTCCCTTCCCTTCCCTTCCCTTCCCTTCCCTTCCCTTCCCTTCCCTTCCCTTCCCTTCCCTTCCCTTCCCTTTCCCCTTCCCCTTCCCTTTCCCCTTCCCCTTCCCCTTCCCCTCCCCCTTCCCCTTCCCCTTCCCCTTCCCCTTTTTCTTTCTTTCTTTTTTCTTTTTCTTTTCTTTTTCTTTTTCTTTTTCTTTTTCTTTTTCTTTTTCTTTTTCTTTTTCTTTTTCTTTTCTTTTTCTTTTTCTTTTTTTTTTTCTTTTTCTTTTTCTTTTTCTTTTTCTTTTTCTTTTTCTTTTTCTTTTTCTTTTTCTTTTTCTTTTTCTTTTTCTTTTTCTTTTTCTTTTTCTTTTTCTTTTTCTTTTTCTTTTTCTTTCATTTGTGCTTCCAAACACCCACCCAATACTGGAGAAACTTGTCTATGTGAGGAATGGTGCCAGGAAGATTCAGTCTCTGCAGCTACACTGCAAGAGGCACTACAGACCAACTGCACCTGCTGTGCTGGAGAGGGGTGAGAAGCTCAGAGAAAATACCTTCTCTTTCAAAGAACAGACTGCTATTCACGTTTTTTTTCATTATTATTATTTTTGCAGCCCTGTTTAGTCCATCATAATGCTGTAAAACAACGTAAAGTGATTTAAAGCCATACTATCGTGTTTGTGTATGCTCAAGTTCTTTTGACTCTGAATACTTCCTTTAACAACCAGGATTGTGTTGGATTTTTTTTCCATAGCTATTTCTTTGTGGACTGCTGTTAATCACACATGTAACAGTATACTGAACTAAAATAAATTTATTCAGTTTGAAAAACTGTTATGCTCCCCTCCCTTGTCCCTGTGCTGTTACCACAAGTAATTTTCACAGGTTGGCTTTTTTGAAGGGTTGTTTCGTGGTGATTGGGGTTGGTTGTTTTTTTTTTCATCTAAACACATCCTTCCAAAGCTGTCATTATAAAACAGAAAGGTGTTTTCACCATGTTCTCATTATTTGCTGACATTATCTACTTGCATTGGAAAGAACTTACAGAACCAGAAATTAGTATAAAAATGGATATAGCAATAATGGACAGAGAATGTAACAGGAAATGCCTCCTAATGTCTCCATGATTCCTGGGCATGAAAGAAGTTTGTATGTTTTGTAAATTTAGGCCTTAAGGACCTAATTTAACCAAAAAAATTAATAGCACTCTGATTTATAAACAGTGGATTCCTTAAAAGTTTCAATACTTCCATACATCTCAGCTTGCTCAAACCAAGCAAGCTCAAAAGGTTCCATAGTCTTGCTTCTTGTTGAAGGTCTTTACTGCAAACTATTAACTTAAATACATAGTGGAGAAGAAATGCAGAGGTCCCACCACTCCCAACCACATGTAACTTGCAGAAATAATTTTTAAGTTTCACACTTTTATATTTATATTTTTTATATTTAATAGTGGATGAGAAGGTAAAGGCAGTGATTTGATTTAATTTCAGTTCATAAGAACCCTGTTTACTCAAAATCAAATTTTCCAGTAGTAGTTAGACTTACAGAAGATGAAGCCCTTTAGTTGCATTGAAATACACAGAATTATCTCCTACATCCCTCTGCTACTCTTAAAAAAGGAGATGGGAACAGGCAGACATCAGCAGGCAGCAAGCAGATATCAACTGCCTGCTCTAAAATAGGTCAGCAAGACAGGGTTATTGATCAGAGAAACATAAGGACAGTTAATGGAGAAATTTCTCGGCTATTTTATCCTTCCTTTCTTTACAGTGTTGAGCACGAGCAATATGGGGCTGAAATCTACATGATGGGAGCAGCAAGGTCCACTTCATGAGGATTTTGCATGGAACATTTTCATTCAGTCACAAACCTATGCCTTGTGAAGCTCCTCGTGGATATCCAGAAGGTTCATTAAAAAAAATATTAAAAGGAAAAATATTTGCCTCGATTTCTTTTTTTATCCAGCATTATGTAGAGAGATTATTGACCAAATTTGTCTTTTTTGGTAGATATGTTAGGTTTCAGTAGAGGATTCCTGTAAACTGAAAATTGGTGATAGCTCTAATTTGGCTTCTGAGAGCATGTAATAAAATACACATTTCACAATGTGGAAAGGAACTGCACTGAAGGAAAAGCAGGAGAGAGCAAGGTGTTTACCATCACAGGAATACGATGAACCAATAAAACACTGAAATTTTGTGAGGCAGATCATCATTTCCCCAGGCTTACAATAATGAAATGTTTCATTTAATACAACAAAAGTGCTGAGGGGAACCAGAGAAGGTTGCATATATCCTGCATAGGAGCTCTCGCACATCCTTAACCACCCATTCTCACAGAAGTTCCCTCTTTTAAGGATATGACTTCCAGTACAAACTGGAAGCAAAGTAGCACACAAGTACAGTGGTATGAAAGCATCTTTTCTTCTAGGCAGGACAACATAAATTGCTGTTTCACTACAATTTATGGTTTACAGTAAAGCAATACTCAATAGTAATTGTATTACTACACTTTGTGATTACATTAAAGAATAGTGTTATATTTGAGGAGATGGTTTCCCACAAGCCCTTGGCAGAGAGCTTTCTTTCGTCAGACATCATCTTTCTGAAAGGGACTGATTTCTTTCCCCTAGTACCTTTACAGAGTGAAGTCCTGTTAGTTACATTTAACTTCTAGGACTCTAAAATTCTATAAAGAAACAAGCTTGATTGATTTGCTTTTCTAGTGCTCTATTATCAAACATCACCATGTTTTTCTGAACAGCAATAACAATGTAAAAAGCTCCATATTTCAAACCAGAAAGCTCAAATCAAACATTTTTTTCTTTAAAAAAAAGACTTGAAAACCACGTCTGTAGATTATCTTTTATCCAACAAAAAAGCTATACATCATTGAAAATTCTGTCCATTCCCAGCCTTTAAAATTACTTGAAACGTCAGTAGCAGAGGTATTATCCCATGTACTGTGCCAAATGGAAGCAACTCTATTCCACCCACCTGTGTTCTTTCTTTAGTTTAATTGAATGGTTTAATTGAAATGTTTTCATTTCCTGCACTAAAATGGTGTGCAACATCCCAGCTCAGACTTATCCACCTTCTTTCAATCAGCAGTGTGTTTCTGTGGAAATGTAAACCATTCCATTATGTGTATAAAATAATTTGTGATCTCAGGTGCTATAAGACACTGATTAATAGCATTATTTATCCTTAATTTAACACAGTGGGCAGGATCATCATCTGGGCTTTCTGGCTTGCCGATGCTTCCAGTGACTCCAGCAACAGAGCCTACTCAAGATAAGAGTTATAACAAAACCTTCAGCCTTTCACTTATTTGACATCCAGATAAATCAAACAGAAACAGAAAATACTGAAAAGGCTTGTGCAGACTAGTGAGAGAGCCAGAATTATTCTTGCCAGCCTTTGCCTACCAAACACATTAGGAAGTTTCTTCTAATATTGGAGAGCAGAATTGGACCTCTAGCTACTGTCTCCAGAAAGTCACTCAGCAGGAATGAATGTGGCTCCACTTGAGATGACACAAGAATACATATGTTGTGCCAGGCTATCACTAAGCTTCATATGGGTTAGCAGAGATGATGCCAGAGGACGGATGTGCCGAGAGCAATGAGTTCTGCCCGTAGAAGGAGGGAAGTTACTCCAATCAAGCATATCCTACAATGTTACCACAATTTTGAAAAGGTCCCTTCAGTGTTGCAGGGGCCTTGGAGATGATGGGCCGGGGGCAGAGACAATAGCTCATTAACTATTTCTCTCCAGTGTATACCAAAAAATAGTTTCTAATTGAAAATTATCCCAGTTACAGAGAAAATGATCTGAAAATAACTCTTCTTTTACTAACTCCCCCCTCCCTCGCCCCCCCACCCCCCTTTCTTCAAATTTCTTGGCTTTAAGACTTTCAACACTCCTCTCTCTGCTTCCCCCTCTCCCACCTCTCACCTCCTCCCTCTCCAATCTGTCTTCCCCGCCTCCCTTGGCAGGCTCTTTAGCTTTAATTCAATAGTTAAAAGGCTGAATCAAAACTTGTATAATCAGCTTGAACCAACTTTTATTCCGTGTCAGAAAAGGAGAAGAGGTTAAGAACAGCCCAGATTTGATTTTGCATCCATGGGAGTGAGCATAGTGACCTACCAGTATTTCCCCCTTCACATGGATATATTATTTGCCAGGTGTTAAATGTTACCTGCGTAGTCAACAGCAGCAGTAGGGGAAGCTGAGTGACAGGCATGAAGTGCCACAGGGCTGTTCCTTAGGCCCCTCTTATCTGAGACATTTCATTAATGCTGTCATCTGAAACCCAAAACCTAGGAGCTTCTCTAGCTTTAGTGGAAGGCAAATTTCAGGGAAAAAAAAACAGAACAAGGTAACAAAATCAGACAGATAGAAGTATGAAAAAGTGGAGAAACACTGCCCAGTTTTATTCTTTGAATCCAAAGCAGCTCAATTTCAGAACTGCACTTAAATAAGTGCATAACATATACATTATGATAGGCACTATGAGAAGTCTGCCATGCAGGGGAGAGCAGAAAATGCCTTAATTAGCCTGATAAAAATGCTGACATGCTATGACTGCTGAACCTAATTGTAAAGAATGAGCACATCCAGGGAGAAAATCCATCAGGGCTAGTAGGCAGTATTAACACAAAAGCAAATATAAACATGGTGTTAGCCAGCTTCAACACCCTGAACAATTCACACTATGTTGAGACCAGTAACAGAGTCCCTATAACCTAGTAACCCCAATGCCTGATCCAGCAGCTGGCTTGTCATAGGAGGATCACAATCTGATATTGATCAGGACTCAAATAATTAGGTGTAATAAGGTTCAGGTATCAGGATAATGCAAACAAAAATCAGCAGGTGATGAGAGAGCAATGTCTGAAACTGCTGGGAATGTATTAGGTACCACTGCTTTTCTTTTTGGTCTTGTTACAAACTAGTGTGAAAATGAGGAAGAAGTTCTTTATTCTGCTGGTGGCTGTGCACTGGAACAGATTGCCCAGAAACGTTGTGGGGTCTCCCTCAGTGAAGATATTTAAGAACCGTCTGGACACAATTTGGTGCCATGTGCTCAATGATGACTCTTTCTAGAGGCAGGGAGGTTGGATCAGATGGTTAACCATAGTCCTTTCCAACCTGAACCAGTCTGTGGTTCTGTGACTTAGAAAATTTTGGGTAGAAAAAGTGAGAAACAAGTTTTACATACTTGGGAGAATTGCATTTAGCTTAAAAATTATAAAAGGAAATAAATTGTGCCTCTTTATATAGCTAATAAGAGGAACAAAACCACTACACAGATTTTTCACCATGCCGTGGAGAGAAGAGTCAGGCTGATTTTTTTCTCAAAGGTCAGCATCGCACCATTTGAGTTTCGTGTAATCTAAAAAAAATAGTTACATATTATATGTATTGGAGCCCAGGTACTTGTTCTCTTTAAATTATTTCCCTTAAGGTAAGTGAATTAGAAATACAGACTACATGAATTTATTCTGGCTGCTCTTGGTTTTGTTGTTTTTTGGGGTTTTTTTGGTTTTTTTTCCCCAGAAATTTAAGGGTTTAAAAATAAATCGTTCATACTGTGTTCTTTGAGAAATAAACTTAGACCTAACTTCTAAAGAGAATTTTTTTTTCCTTTAATTAATCCTAGGATTTTAAAAGCTGCAAAGCATGTGGGGGTACACACATATCTCCACATGCACTGAAGCCTGACACTTGTACAAGGGCTAAATTTTAGCTGTAAGTGAGACAACAAGGGCCTTCTATCCTCTGGGAAATAGGACACACAGCACAGCAGCAGTGCAACACATCTCTCAGATCCTCACCATACATTGCCACGTGTGTTTTGCATACAAAATGTTCAAATTACATATATTTTACAAAGCAGATTAAAGTTTTTACCAAGTTGCACTCAGTGTCTCACCTATTGCATATTTAGATTTTTTTGTTGTTTGGATTTTTCTACCAATCCATCCTTGTTGTGTGTAGTGAAAATATACTAAACAAACCCATTATTTCTTTGTGATCTAGGGGAAAATAAAACAACTACAGCAATCAGAAAACACTTACATTAGTTGCCATCAGCCAAAGAACAATACTAATTTTTTTTGAGACCGGTATTTAGGACATAATTTCCAACCACTCTTCCCTGATTTCTTCTTAAAATATATAAAAAGTTTCTATAAAATCAAAAGTTTCCTGTCAATTTTAATTACTTATTGACAATTCACTTAAAAAAAAGAAAAATAAGCTAATGAAAGCAAAGACTTTGACTACATCCTGTTATTACAAGGGTTTTTTTCATTGCAAAGGAAAAGCCAAAAGTTGCATTCATTCCATCTCCTTCTCCCATGTTTTCATCTCCCCTTGTGCATGCACATCCACCCTACACACAGTGAGTGCATATGGGATATTAGAATTAGTATTAGCTCAGTGTGGAAGCTTTGATCTGTGATACTTTGCAGAGCTGCCAGCAGCAGCGTGACAGTCTACTTACCATAATACAAAGACTATGCTTCATCTATTCAGCTCATTTCCAATAGTCTTATATCAGTGTCACAAAGAAGATTGTGCCTTCCAAAAGAAGGACTTAAAACCCTGAGGGTTACTTCTTTCTCCCAGAGGATTGAATGTCAGTTCTGAAGCATTTTAGATTTTTATCAGATCAAAATAAGGGTTAAATGCAATCAAATGAAGAGAACTGAAAACAAATAGGCCAAAATAAAATCAATAGATAAACTAGAATTCATGTTTGTACTATATTGTTTCCAGAGAGGAGAACTTGGTTTTTGTAGCATGGCATTTTTTTTGCATCAGTGAAGTTGGGACTTCCTCTTTGCACAAATAACAAATATTGCACATTTAATTCAAATATAAAGACTGCAACAGCTAAACATAAAGTGCTTTATCCTGAAAATTCATTGCAATGTACTGTTCTATGAGACAGATTTGTTGCATTTAAAACCATAAATGGTGCTATATATGGACACCAGAAGAACATGAGAAATACCTCTGAAGTTAACATGTCCCTTAGAACCTCCTGGTGTCTCCATCCTGGTACCAGTGCCCGTGGCAAGCATAATTTTCCTTGGAGTGGGTTTGTGGATCCAAGGAGAGAAAGTGCCACATAATTTGCCAAACATATTCTTGCTGAGGTTACAGGACCACAATGCTAGGTGCTACAGAAAAAAAAAAAAAAAAAAAAGCCATCTGGAAGATTTACAACACAGAGAGACCAAATAGGATGGGTAACTTCCTAGAGTGATACAGCAATATAGTGGTAGAAACAAGAACAAAGCAAAGGTCCTCAATCCTAGTCTAGCAGTTCCCTCTTCAGCACTCCATTCCCCACCACGGTATTAACTGTACTTTGAAGCACAAATTTTTAAGGCTGTATTACCTGTAAATGTGGGAACATTTTGTGTGGAGGAGTGCTGCTAAAAGGCTATTTAAAAGAACAAAAATACCATATGCTTCCTGGATTAATTTTGAAGCCTCATTAAGGTCAACATAAAAGACTCAGATACACTAGTGATTTGGCATGTACTTTCACTTGATCAGAGAGGGGTGGTATTTTTGTAAACAAAGTTGCTAATTTAACTCAGTCCTGAATAAACTTGTGTGTAAATATTTTGAGCTGCAGTAATGCTGTACCTTGGGAGAAGAAATGCCAAATAAATGCTGAGTTTACTAATCCTAAATAATGATGGCACTTCATTTAGGAATACAACAGAGAATTAAGAAAATTCATATTCTCTAGCAACTCCTAAGCAGTTTCCTACCAAACTAGCAGCCAGTCCTGCAAACTGGTAATTCAAAACTGACACAGAGGCTGTGTCAGGAAGGGTGTGTAATGTTGTTCCTGTTAATAGCAAATTATGTTTTAAATAAGGTTAACACCTTCAAATACTGTCATTTTATTCTTACTACTAGCTAGAATATATATGAAAAATGAAGTCTGAGAATCTACCCTGAAATATTCCAGTGATACCAAATTTAGTTCCAATATCCATGAATATAAAAAAAAAAATACATTAACTACATCCATATAAAATCTAAATGCATGATTCTACCCCAGTATTGGTTCTGTAAATAAAATAGTATTGGTGTTAGTGAACATATACTAAATCTTTTCAAACTGGAAAATATTTGCTTTCAAAATGCCAGCCAAATACCTACAATTCCATTCTGAAAGCTCTGACATTTATTCCCATGTTAACAAAGCTTTTATTTTTTATTTCAGTGACCAATGAATGAACAGAAAGTAAGAAAAATAGTAATTCCTAACCTGACAGAGTGAACTGTTTTCCACAACTTTACCTTGAAACTAATACATTCATTATTTGAAGAACAAGATCTGAAGAAATTTCATTTAATCCTACGGATCACAGAATCTTATTTGATGCAAAGAGAGAAGTAAGGATGGGCACATTTGATCAAACCAAAAGTACTTGTTCCTCTAACTCTGTTCACTGAAAACTTGTATTCATATTTTGATTTCTAATAGGCAGTTGAATCAAAACAATCTTAATTTTAAATCATCTTTAAAATGTACATTTTCAAGGTAAAAATTACAACATCAAAGGGCAAAGGCTGGCAGGTAATATAAATAGATTTTATATTAGGGGAAAAAACAGACTGACAAAACAGTAAATACAGCTGTTCAGCTTTTCCAACTTTCTATTTACAATTATTTACAATTATTTTTATGAACACCTTTCCTTAAAAAAAAAGAAAGAAAAAACAAAAACAAAATCCATGCAAATCCAGTTTTCAGTTCTAAAACAAACCTGACTTTCAGTCTGAAGAATTTTGAGTGACAAAAATCTTTAACTTAAAAAAAAAAAAAAAAATCAGTAACAAATGTGAAACTTTCCCACGGGACATCTTGATTTCTTACATTGTTTATAAGACCACCCTCTTGACTTCTAAATTTTTCTGTATTTTTTCCCATCTAATTACTTCAACTGATGTTAATTTAGGATACGTTTATTTGCCGCCAGAATTTGTCCCCACATGTCAAAGCTATGTTACTTTAGTCACTGAAGAATAATTATTCCCCTGTAAGACACCTTGGTGAAAATCATTGTATAAGTGAATTTCACTTAAGAAGATCTGAATGTTGACAGGCCCTCAGGAAAATACTTCAGCAGCCCTGCCCCGTTGACTACGTGCTCTAATCTATTCCATCCCTCTAAAGTCTCCTAAGATGCAATCCAGAGTGTATTAAGACACTTGTTTTGGAGAAATTCTCAACCACTAGGAAAAATCCAACTATGTTCCTAAGGCTGAGTTAAGGACATCTGAGTACAGCAATGTAAAGTCAGTAAGTGCCAGCTACGTAGTTTGTTGTTACAAATGCACTAGCATGTACTAGAACGTACAAACTACTAGTTGGCTATTAGGAATGTATTAGGAGTTGTGGCAGGTCAATTGTTCCGTGACAGCAAAAGTCCAATTCTCCCTCATCACACCTGGCACTTGTGTCAAATTTCCCACCTAAAGGTCTTTGATGAAAGTCCTGCCTGGAAAGACCATGATATCTTTTCTAGTATTTCCCTTTTCTGCTATCCTAGTCCTAATAAACAGTTAAAATCTTTTGCAGTGTAAATGCTTTTTTTTATATATATATCTGCTCCTTGGGCACAGGGAAACTTTTCAACCTTCTCACTGCAAAACTGGTGTCTTATTAAATCCTTTGCTACGATAATATCATTAAAAGATACATAAGCCCAAATGACTCAGTCCTTCCTAGCAGATCATATTTTCTAGATCTCCAATCACTGTCTCGCAAAGAGACAGACTAAAAGCCATGAATCCAGACTTTCATGGAGAAAGGCACAAATAATTGGACTTTTCTTCAACTATAATGCGATCGGACATAATAGAATGTTTTCTTCCTCTTTTATAGACAAGTTTTGTTTCAATATAGATTTGCAATTTTTGTCCTTCCTTTTTTTCTGTAACACAATAATGCAGGTAACTCACTCAAGCTGCAAATGACCCCACAGCCCTGTATCATCCAGACAGAAGGCATGTACAGATATTTAGCCTCGCCCAAATATAGGTGTTTACACTTGTTCTGGTTTCATTGCATCAACAGTAGTCTTGGCATCATCACAAATTTGCCAAGACTCTTTTTATTTCTGAATTCCCGCCTACAAGACTTCTTCAACTTCCCACGCTATGTATAAAGCTAAAAAGACCACAATACATGGTCACCCAGGACATCAGAGTTTTCGTTAATGGCAGATCAAGAGTGATCCTTACAGAAACTTTTTTTTACAAAAATAATTTGAAACAGCATTGAGTGTAATTTTGGAAATAGATTTTTGCTTTTTGTCTTATGCTTTAATTTAGATCAATTGTAAGGAACTGTCAAAAGTCTTACTATGTTAATCATATACATCTATGACAATTAACATGACTCTAAGTGCCATTCCTCTAACCAAATAATTGGCTACCTTATTACAAAACAGGAAATCAGGGAGAAAAATATCTGATTCCAAACCATTTGCTAAATTAGCAATCTGAAATTAAAACCTTTTTCTTGTAAAACTTTAAAAGAGAAACAGATTTTAAGAAAAATACTTCTTCCAATAATTTGTACACTCCTTTTGTACCAAGTATTACTATGCTCTCTGCAATTCTGAGGAACCTGAAAAGTGCTGATGACATCACCACAAGAAGGGATACGCAAAAGAAACACTCAAAATGTACATTAAAATGCACAGAACAGGTTTTAAAAGAGCATGAAGGTTTCTAATTCAGCATGTTCCAAAAAATGTAGGACAAGTTCATGGTAATATGAAGTTGACAGGAGGGAAAAGAGAGGTGAGCAAACAATTTAAAGGCCGTACATCAAAGAAAAGCAGAACACACTACCACAGCATGAACAGGCAATGCCTCACAGGAATGCTTATTTTTCTGTCTGTACCTAAGACAAAGAATAAATACATGGAAAATAGAACAATAATAATTTAAGTGCTAAAAACAAAACAAAAAAAAGAGCAAAAGCACAATATAGCTTCTAACAGTCTGAGGAGTTGATCAATCAGTATAGTAAAAAAAGAAAAATAAATTCATACACAAAAATCTGCTAAAAGTGCAAACAAAAAAATTTATTTAAAACACAATTAACACACATTTGGGTATTGCTTTCAGATTTCTTTTTTGATGAAAACTAAGCGAACATGAGGCAAGGACTAATTACCTGCTCTTTTAAGGCAAATCCCAAAGCCATTATCAGGTCTTGTTGAATTTAATCTTCATCAGCCTTTAAAAGAGTGGGTAGGAATATTGTGTTTCCCATCCACATATCTGCCCAGCAGCACAGGAAATCACTGGGCACACTTAGCCATTTGGTACATTTATGATCCCCTATAGTAACAGATTTGGGGTGTATTCAGGAGGCTCTCTCTAGTGCCACTGTGGATCTTAATAGTCCTTCGGACATTCACCTGTAATTTTTGCAAGAAAGTCTTTGCAATTCTCTGGAGCTATAAAAATAATTGACAGCATTTAACTACTGCTTCACCTGCCCAAAAAGTGAAGATGGTGATCTATCACCAGAAGTGGGAAATTACTGAAGGCTCTACTTCAGCCAAGCTGTCCAAAAGAATGTTTCTGTATTCCTTTCTGTTGTGTTTTATCTTTTGTTTTGCAAAATATGCATATTAAATGGTACTTCCTGCAGCAAAAACACTTCATCAGTTTTCAAAATTTTTCAGAAGTATAAGCAGCAGCTAGCGTGCCAATATCAATATGCTGCTGTTCATAATTTTTGCTTTTAACAATAAGCACAGTTCAGAGTTTGGAATGATGCTTCATTTTTTAGGTCATAGATCAGACTTGAAGATCTCAAAGGTCTTTTCCAACCTAGTTCATTCTGTGATTTTGTGATTCTTATTTTACTTATAAGGAGTGCCAAGTCTAAAGACACCACAGCATCTCACATTCATTCGCACAAACCCGCTCTAGACGTGAGCATTTTTTAAAGAGGTGACCAAGTGCAGCCTCTTACCAGCAAGAACTTTTCTTCTATGTTTGCATAGCCTAATGCAAGGGAATGTCATCTACAATTTTCTCTTGCCGCAACATGATGCAAATCATACTTGGTTAGAACAAGAGCTGAGTTGTAGTTAGGAAAAATAATCCAACACCCTGTGCTGAAAGAGTAAACCAGCACCTATAGGTGGCCAAAATGCCAATTTCCAGGCCCTCTTGCCTTTCTTTCCTGACCAGAAAGATCTTGTAAGGGCAGGTATGGCTGGCATGCCTATCAAGGCGACTGAAGCTTGAGATTGAAGAATTACAAATTTTCTTAGTAATTTAGACCCAAAAGAGTGCGTACTCTCCCACAAATACAACAAAAGAAAAATATTATACTCTCCTGAACTATTTCCTGTATGTTAATTTTGAGAAATGCTTGCAAATCCTCCAGTACTAAAGACTAACAAAAGATAGATACAAAGTTATTTTAATTGCTAGGAATGAAGAAAAAAGCCCTTTGATATCTTTGAGGGTTGGGTGGCGTTTTATCTTTTTTTTCTTAAGCAAAATTTCTGCGTTGGTGTAAGGCAGATTTTCCAGGCTTCAACAAACCAGATGGCCATCCAAAAATGCGATATGAAATTTTTATAGGAAGCTAGGAGCTGAACCCATCTAAGGGAGAGATTTTTCAGAGATTCCAAACTTTTAAAAATAAATATTACTGCAAGATCTTATGTATCTACATTTGAACTGCAATGAGTCAATAAATAACCACAGTGATAATTACCTAAATTCTATATTTAGAAGGAACAGAACACATGCAATAAACAATAGCACATTGTGATATTAATGAAGCACTTGCTTCCTCTAAATGTAGAAATTCAGCAATTATCACCAGAATTGGCATGTATAAAGGTGCCGGTGACAATTTTAAAAAGGCATATTGCTTATATGATAGACCAGAATGCATGCTTTGGACCCAGTGCATTCTGTTATGAAGGATTCAGTGACACAGTCCCACACTGAGCCAAGCTTATGCTCAGCATAGCATCAGCTCTGGTAGAGAGGAAGAGGTGATTGCAAGCTTTCCTTCTGCTTGCCCCAACTATGAGTTGGCCAGAGGCCAACTCAGCCATCAGCACAAATTAGAACTGCTATAAAGATGTTCTACTTTACACCAGCAGGTTTGGACCCCTGAGGAGTGCACCACTCAGGCATCAGAGCATGTATTGAACTACAGACCTTTCCCATCAAACCTCTGTCAGACGCCTTCCCTGCTAAAAGGTGTCTCTGTGATGCTCTCAGGCATTTCCCCCACACATTTAAACCCTGACAGAATAGATGGCAGGGCTGGGCACACCAAGCTGAAGTCTCTCAGTCACACGACTTGCCCTCTTGGGCTTTAGGGCCACTCTTAGTAATTCTCCTTTGTGGCCAAAGATTTGGCCTGAAGACCTGCTGTCAAAGAAATGCTTCCAGGCAGACTGCTTTTTCAGACCTGCATCATGTCCTTGTGTGCACACAGAAGCAAGCTGCTCTGTGCCCGCACACCGCAGTGTGCATGTCCAGCCCACCTGCTCCTCCTTAACTCTATCCATCTTTTTATTCAGGGTGAAAAATATCCTGCTTATGCTTTCCCTTAGGCTTCTTCACGCAGTCTGGTTTCCTCTGGTTTTCTCACAGAAAGAAAATAAAGTCCACAGAACATAGGAAAGTGATCATTTGCCACCTGGCTAACTGCAGGGTTTGAGTTTTGGCTTCCCACCCTATCACATGCCACAAAAAGTCAGCCACAGAGCAGAGATCTCAGTCAGTGGACGAAACCTTCTCTAATTCTCTGAGCAATGAAGGCTTCATACTAATGCTTCTCCCTCACATTATACTTGCTGTGCAGAAAGCACTAATGACCTGCTAGGAAAATTTTTTTACTGGGTAGTACCTGGCCAAGGAAACTGCAGCACAGCTTGCAGTGATCAGAAGGCTCTCCTTGTGTTTGGAAACCTGGCACAGGTTATAAAAGAAAATTAATTACTGAAAGGAAGGACAGTCATGTTTTCAAATAACAGAATTCAATTGTTTTGTTCATTCACCAGAATTCTGAATGTGTATATTCCTCAGTACAGGTGTTAGTGGTTACTGTGACTCTGTTCCTCTCAGTGCATCCTGAAAGATGAACAACAGCCCTAGCATTCCTCTGCACACCCCCTGCAGATGTGTGAAATTACTTCATATGGTCCTGATGGAGAGCATCAGAAGTCAGTCATGCTCCTTCGAACTCCATCTCTGCCTCGGGAAGTATCAGCAGAAACTGACTCCCATTGCTTCAGGGACATATTCATAGGCAGATGCTTCCAGTCTTAGGGAGATGACAACCATCATACACTGCAGGATAGAAAGACAATCGCAATATTTTGGAGCATTATAGCACTGAACATACACAAGATCACATGGAAAAGACAATACGCAAGGAAGAATTCATACACCAGCCATGTCAGAAAAGGACATGAATAAAAGGACTGCAGCTCATGCTTTCCTTTTCTGAGAGGTAATGCTTCCAGAGGACGTGGGGTGCAGAAAGCTCTCCATAGGAATCTACAGAGTGTCACGGTTCAACCCCAGCAGGCAACCAAGTCCCACATAGCTATTTGTTCACTGTTTCACCAGTGGGATCAGGGATAAAAACTGGAAGGGTAAAAGCCAGAAAACTCCTGGGTTGAGATGAAGACTGTTCAATAGGGAAAGCAAAATCCTCACACACAAACAAAGTAAAACCAGGAATTAATTCACTACTTCCCATGAGCAGGCAGATGTTCAGCCATCTCCGTGAGAGCAGGGCCCCATTACATGTAATGGCTATTTGGCAATGCAAACACCATCACTCCAAATGTCCCCTGCAGTGCTTTCTTCCTCACCTCACTTTTTATGTTGAGCATGATGTTACATGGTCTAGAATATTCCTTTGGTCAGCTGGGGTCACCTGTCCCAGACATGCCTCATCCTAGCCTCCCTGGCACCCTCAACCTCCTCACCAGCATGGTAAGTGCATAAAAGCCTTGGTTCTGTGGAAGCCCTGATCAGCAATAACAAAAACATCTCTATATTACCAACCCTGTGTTCAACACAAATCAAAAACACAGCCCGCAATACCAGCCACTGTGAAGAAAACTAACCCTACCCCAGCTGAAACCAGTACAAGAGACAGCCTAACCAGATTTTTAAGAGGAACAATTGCACTTTTTCTACAGAAACTTGCAGAGATGATAACATGCATGATTACATTCACATCACTGAGACTCTAGACATACTTGTCTAAATGTCTGTTAATATAAACTGCTTATAACTGATCACATAGAACTTAAGCTCAAACTTGCAGGGTCAGTAACCTGATTAATTCAGCAGTTGTGCTGACTCTTACATCTCTACTATCACCATATAATGCCTCCTCCACAAAGGGCCAAAGACACTCCGAATAGTGAAAAAATTGCCACAAGGACCATTAAGATTGGAAAAGAGTTCTAAAATCATCAAGGCCAACCTTCAACCAAACACTACCATGCCCACTGAACCATATCATAAAGTGCCACATCTATTCATGAGGGAAGGTAACTCTGCCCGTGGGGACTCTGTTCCCACCCTTTCAGTGAAGAAATTTTTCCTGATATCCAACCTCAGCTTTTCCTGGTGTAGCTTGTCTTATTACTAGTTGTCTAGGAAAAAACACTGAACCTCACCTTGCTACAACCTCCTTTAAGGTAGTTGTAGAGGCAATAAGATCTCCTCTGAGCCTCCTTTTCTCCAGGCTAAAAATCCCTGTCCACAAGGACAGCAGAGACAACACCTCTCAGCCACCTAACCACTGGATGTCTTTCTGAATTGTAAAATGTATTTGAAGTTCACAAACACTAAGCTAGGAGCTCTTACCATAGAAACCAGAAAGGGATTGCTCCTCTCACGCTGGGATAAGTCTCTCCATCTGTTTCCAAATGAAACCTGAATTCTTTCTTTCTTCCCATCAGTTATGTGAACTCTTGAGAGTCACATACTCTGCGGCATCTTGGTCAAATAACCTAATAAACACAGGAATTACTGTGTCTAAGAAAACATGTACTTCCCCTGTGCCTGTCTGCTGGGCTATAATGACAAAATACCTGCTGCAGGGGCACGTATCCCAGCTATGAGCATTTTTGGGATATACTGAATATGCATAGGGACTGCTAAGCAAGTGTGCAATCCAACTGCTCCACTCTGCTCTTCTCAAGATGCTCTTTGCTCACACAAGCTCTTGTTTTGTTTTCCACTTAGCAGCCCGATGACTCTCTACAAAAACATGTAGTTATAAATGAGCACACCAACTGGTTCTCAACACAGAACTGAACAATTGGGTGGTGGAATGCACTGGGAAATTCCCCATTCTGCACCTTTTGTTCCAAGGCTGCTAATGTATTTTCCATGAGAATTTCTTCTGCAATGGAAAAAATATGTTAGGCAAACAACTTATTTATTATTAGAATGAAAGGCAGAAAGAGGAGTTTAACAGAGCTTTAAACAGAGACTTATTCTGTAAGAAAAATGTTTTTAACATGCATAAATATGTTTCAACAGTAGCCATATTTGATAAGAACTGACACTTCAAGGCCTCACAGTCAAAATCTTCTGAACTGCATTCAGATTGGCTGAACCACAGTCTGCAGCACTGTTATGTGCATATAAAGTTGTAGAATCAAGTCTCTATTACCGACTATGGGACTAAACCACCTTAAGGATATTTTCACAATCAAACTCACCGCCCCTATGAAGATGGAGACATACACCTAGATGGAGCCAAAATTAAAATGGACACCATACCTCCTAACATGCTAGGCTACATTTAGTGTGCCATTTGTTGATGTTGCCCCTCTGAGGTCATCTAGTTGATAGATGGGTGCAAAGATGAGGTACCTACCTCTGGAGCAAAGTCCTGTAGCAGTCCTTCAAGAATTGTCTAACTGTTGTCCAGCATCCTACCTATGAAAACGAAGCACAGGATGCAAGGAAAAAATAATAGGAGAGCTGGTGAAATAAAAGGAGTAGAGGAGGAGGGGCTGAAATAGAGACAAATACACACATAAAAGGAAAAGTGCTTAGAACTAATTCTGCAGTTAAAATGCTGCCATTACATGTGTTTTTCGAAACAGCCCTCTTGTAACAGATAATCCATGACATTTGTCTCTTAATCCTCTCAGCATGCCTAAGCAGCACTGCAGTCTATTGACTGAACGGCTGCAACATTGACCATAATTACAATATCAACATCCTACTACCTACAGCAGCCATAACCTCTGTAAAACAAAGTCCACATACATAATAACATGCACAGGAGAATTACATTTTAAACAGCAACAGCTCTGTAAACATGCAATGTGCTTACGCATAGCTTCTGAACATATCTTGTCTGCAAGAGGTGCATAACTGAGGGCTACAAAACATCTTTTAGCCTTTTCTCAGTATTTGTGATGTAGTTTTTTCCTCTGGCTATTTTCCTAAGGCACAATCTGTTTTTAGGTTATGCAAACAGCAACAGTTTTTGCCTTTTCATTCAGGGGAAGCAAGGCTTATAATGGCTGGAAGGGCACCTGAAGTGAGCATCATCAAGCCCATCTCTTCTGCAGTGGCATTGTGGTCTTGCTACAGGGACTGCCAAATGAAATAACTGTGATAATAAATACAGCTCTATGCAATGCTCATTCTGAACATGTGACTTAGGAGTGAAAATAAAAGGAGTGTACACTGCCCATAATTGATATTCTTGTGCTCACTTTGCTGTACCACAACCACATATCCTTCTGCAGAACTCTTATGTCTTGTTTGCCATGCAGATTCAGCAAATATACATAGCTGGATTTTTGTGCAAAACTTGATTTATGGTCACCAAATTCAGTTTTAATGAAAAATTTCCCAAAATATCAAGTGTGTTTTGATTTTCCAAGAGCAGCTTCCAAGAACAGAAAGGAAGAAAAAAAAAAGAAAAAAAAAGAAAAAAAAATATATCCCAAACTACCTTACTCCTTCAGAATATCTCAAATACTATGTTTTCCTCCAAATTTGGACATTAGAGCTTATAGCATCAGCTTGCACTATGAAAAAAAGCTGTGTCTTTAGCAAGGCTACAGCCTTGGAAAAATCTCTTCATCTTTCCAGCTGCAGGTTAGGCAGAAAGGTTTTAAGGGTGAAAGGATAAGAGAGATACAATTAAGGAGTCAATGACTAATACCTCAAACTGCTGTCTTGCAGGGTGAGTAACCTGCCAAGGACTGGAGAAGCTAGTTACTTGCCATTGCCTAAGGTCATACAGCATTTAAAATTTTGATTAAATAATGTAGCAAATACTGAACAGCAGCTCTTCTCTGCTGTCTTGCAATGTTCATGATCACACAGCCATGGATACATTGTGGTCCAATCAGGATCTTGCTTTCTTGATAGTAAGTGGTCTTAAGACAGTTTTTCCCTAAAGAGTCAAAATATAGATGAAGTTTAAAGTCAGAGTTTTTCCCCATCAAAGCTAGTTTATCCATAGCAAACCCCCTCATCTTTTCCTTCTGATAATATTTATTATGTAGAGTATCACTATTTTTGGAGGGGGCGGGGGTAGGGAATGGAGGGAAGAGGGGTATAGCAAAAAACCACAAACAGTAATTCCACAGGTTCCATGAAATTCAGGTTGGTTATACCATCTTCCAAGCAGAACAGCTCAGTCTGTTCTGAAAAGGAAGGATCTTCTCAGACCCTCTCTGTTCTGCCCCACTATCTCTGCTCTGTCTCTCTTTTTTCTGACCTGAGCCTTTGTCTGAGCAAATTCAGCTCACAAAAGTTGCAGAAAGTGATCATTCTGTATTTTTCCAGCCTGATGAGTCCAGCAGGGACAGGGCTGAGACTAAGCCCTGGGCTGAGATGGCTCTGGGGAGGGTGGTAACACAAAGCTCCAGGTTGGGGCACTTGGGGATTTCATTCAATATTCAAGCTGAGCACCATCTCTCATTGTCACACCGCCATCCATCACCAAAAAAATAATTTCAATTTTTTTTTTTGTCAGTAGTATTTCCACAGGTGGACAATCTCTTTTACAGAAGCTATCAAGAGGACTGTGTCCTCACCCACAAAAGCGATCCACTGATGACTTTGAAGAAAGGGAGGGAACTGAACCTATCCAAGCCACCCAGGTTCTTTCACTAACAACTTTTATTAAAATTTGGAGCACCTTGGATGGGTTCGGAAGTCCCGTGAGCTCATTGGCTATCAGGCACATTGTGCTGGGTAAGATCAGGGAGCGTACATCTCCCTGGTCCTCACCACATAACCACTGTGAGAGTGTCATGAAATACACTGCAGACAATACCTTGGATCAGAAAAAAATCCTTTTCATCTGCTAAGATAGATTCACATGTCTGCCTTAAGGAAAAGGAATTAAAAGGAAGTTCATGGTAAAGTCAGCTCATGGAAGATGAAGTCTAGCTTCTCTTACAGCTTCCTTGCAACCATATGCAGGACTGTCCACTGCCCTTCATTCAGCAAGGAATAAACTACTCCCTAATTAGACAAGCCCCTAGTTGTTACATGCATACCTCCAAACAGCAAGCAAAGAAAGCAAACTCAGAAGTTAGAAAGGAGGCAGAGAGAGATCCTTGGAAATAATACGACACTTTTATCTAAGTAGGGTTATAGCTGCAACAGAGATAAAAAACAGCAAAAGACTTAGAAATAGTTGTCACATATTGGATGTGACTAGGTTTCATTCAGGAAAAGTGCAACAACTTTGGGTTGTAAATCACAGAAACAAGTTTGAAGAGAAATAAGGTTATGTTAAATTTGAATGATAAAGGAGTTAAGCGGAGAAAAACCTAAATTTTCTGGCTGCATTTGAACCATAAATAAGCATTTTAAATATATTTAAAAGAAAAATTAAATCTAGAAAATCTGCAGAATTTTGAAACAAGTGTTTTAGCAGAAAATCAAACACCCAAGAATTGTAGAACATCATTGTACAAAAGGGGATTATCAAAGGAGGCATTCCTTTGGAGAAGAGGATACTTCTCATGCATGGGGAAAACAGCATGCCATCTTTTAGCAGCCACTCTGAGGCATGACATGTAGTCATCTACAGGTTTTTCTTCAAAGGCAAGGATGACACACAAAAAAGTAGAAAAGTGCAGGAAAAAATTATTCCATTGGGATACTTTTTTTCCAGAACTGGCAGGATGACCTTGCCTGAAAGAAACCAGGACTAAAGACAGGAGCAGCCTAAAGCTTCCTTCTATCTAAGACCCTGTTTTTCTATTTTTCATGTTTCTTCTTACCTGTTGACTTGAATTTCTCACCTTTTTCTTTCTTCTGTAATTTGTTTGCTCGCTTGTTCTGTTAGATACCTAACAACTTGTGTGCTAATATTATGCCATTTGAAACAGACACTGGAGGATTTTTTGAATACCTAGTCTCTGTTCTGATGCACAGAAGTTTTGTATTTGTTTGATGAGTTCACACTTAGACAGTTTAAAAAAAATCACAAATGTCAAATAAATAATACAGTTCAAAATAATTTAGCACCAAAAAGTATTTCTAAATAAATTTCAGTAATATTAGCTTAGGTAGAAACAAACATTTAAGTGTGGTTTTTTTAATTGTGTAATGCCAGTTTAGTAACTGCAGATTTGTTTTGCCATTGATGTTGTCCCCCCTTCAGCTGTTTAGAACACAAAAGTAATATTTAATTTTCTTAGACCTGGTGATTTAGGTAAAGACAGCAAAGATTCCCCAAGCCTGGCAGGGATTAAAGCACTGCGCCCTTTTCTTTGCAACCCCTTAACAAATGCTTGTATGTACCACTAGCAAGCTAGGACATACCAGGTTTGTTCTGAACTATTGCTTGAAGCAGTTACCCAGGTTTCTTGACCCCCTAAAGCTGCTTCTGCCTTCAAGTCCATTAGTTCAGCAAATTTTGAGGATCCCCATCTGCTCACTCAGGATGAAGTCAAGGTCCAAGCCTACTTTTCTCTAACCAGCTGGTGCTATTCCATTCTCCAACTAAACTGTTAAACTGGAATTAGCACAAATGGTGGGCATCAATAGCCTGTAAATGAAACAAAAACAATAACAACAACAGCAACAACAATAAAGACATGCCCCCCCACCCAAAAAAAAGACAACCCCACAAAAACTCAATCTACCAACCAACCAACTAAACACAAAGCCCACCAAAACAAAACAACAAACCCCCCCAAAATCAAAACCCTTTTGGAAAGTATTACCATCTGAACCAAGTTTAAATATTTCAGTTTCTTGACCCAATACTAAAACAGGTGTGGAAAAAAAGGGGGTTGCTGAAAGGCAGATACCCTACTTTTCATCAGCAACTTGAAGAATGAAATAGAAAAATTTTACTTGGTTTGTCTTAGTTTAAGGTGGTTTTGTCTTTTAAAGCAATTCCAAACCAGGACTCTATCCAGTCTTTTATCCAGTCTGTTTTTCCTATGGGTAAAGATTAATTATAGCATTGAGGTTAAACTTCACAAGTAGCATGAAACGCCTTTCTATGCAGAAGCCTTCATAAAAATAAGGATGTTACACCAGCATTTACACTGACTCTTCTGTGCTTTTGAGTCAGCTCCTTTGCTGAAGGCCTTCTACTTTCATTCAGGAAAGCCAGAATGTAGAATGAGAAATAATTTCAACACCCAGAAATTCACATGCTGTTTACTTTCAAAGAGACTCTTGAATGGACCATGCCTGGACTACTTTTGAAAGTGGAAGCAGTTCATTCAGCTACTGAGCCTCAGATGTATTTAATAAAATATACATGTTTAAATATCTTGACTGTCAGTGCCTCTGAGCTTCTCTCTACTGCTACAGTGTACATCTAGCTTATGATGCTAAAAGTGCAATAGAATTACTAGGAAAATCACATGTGGGAAAATCATCACATCCTAACCTTCTCCTGTGATTTGCCACAGTTTTTTAGAAGGAAGCATGTGTTATTCTGGACATGGTTTCAATATTTTTGTTGTACAAAAGTGAAAAACTATTCCACATTAAGAGGAAAAAATTAAACAAAAAAACCCTGACACATTTGAATTGCAGACAGTGAGACAAAAATATCTTTCTGATGCTAGTGATTACCAGCTTTGTCCTTCATGCAGTCCTTCTCTCCTCTTTTGTCTCTTTCCCTTTTTATTATAAAATAGTAATAATAGCAGTCCATCACCTGTACTGACAAGACTGAGATGGTTTTCTTTCCTTCCCCTAGGAGGCTGCTTTCCCACGGGCTGTCCTTCTGCTGGAGTGACAGCAGAAATGAAGCACCCAAAGGGTTTATCTCTCTGCCCCAGTGAGACCCATGCAGCTCCCTAGGACAGCGTAATTAACTCTGTCCCATTAAAGCATTGCGGCAGCCCATCAACCCTGGTACTTGACAGATCTGTCCTGGTTACTCATAGCACTGCCCACTCTCTTTTGAGGCACAATTACAGTAAAGCCTGAAAATTATATCATTGAAATCAATGACTACTGAAGAGTAAACTGCATTTTAAATATAAAGTCAAAATGACGATGATGCTTAAAGGTAGAAGCTGCAAATTTCCAGCAAGATGATGTATGTGTGCCTCCAAGTTTCTCTCTGCAACAATATCCAGGAGATAAAGGGGAGGAGGAATACTGTGGAAACAGATTTCTCTTAAAAGTAATTTGACAAAAAACTTTGACTTATCTTGATATGCAATATAAAATACTAAAGGCCTGATTCTGTTGCAACATTTTCCAACTAGCAGGCAATGTACAAAACACAACTGTGCTAAACCGATTTTAAGGTGAAAACTCCAACAATTATCCTTCTCCCTGACACTTAATTTTACCAATTAACGTTTTAAAATTTTGCTATTTCTAAAGGACATAGAGAAAAACTAAAAACTTGGAAATGCATTTGGTTTTGAATATGAAAGGTAGCCTGTTTAACAACAGGCAATCTTTCATTTTTGGGATTCAAGATCTGCACAGATTGCAGTGTCACCTCCCAGCATTCCCCACTGTGAACCTCAAGTTCATGGGAATGACCAATACTAATGATCCCTGAACTGTTTCCCACAGCCAAGTGACAGCTGTGATTCTTTAGCCCCAGCTCTCTTCCTTAGAGCTGATTCAGCGGTAAATTTATGGCACTTCCTCTGAAGTGTCCCATGCTGGTTTGGACATTTATCACCCAACCTTAACATCAGAAGATGCATTTTCCTCATAACTCATAGTCAAGTTACTACTGCAAGCCTACTTCACAAGACCATGGCTAGCAGGAAAATGCAGGTTTGGGTATATTCTGGGAGATGACCAAGGCATTTATCTTACTACCATCTTTCTTCAGTGGAGGAGGAATAATGGTGGAACTTTATGCAAAACATGGAAGAACTCTGTCTAAAACAATGGGTTCAAAGAAACTTTGGGCATTTCTAAACCAGGACACCCTGCTGAATCTATTTCAGGTTTGAGACTTCTATACTGCCCACCTTAGAACCCATAAAGAATATCTATATTAAAGAGCATCTGCTGGCATATACTCTTTGATACCAGTGAAGTGCTGTAAAAAATAAACAGGAATTATTCAGGTGTCATTACCCAAATCCATGGCAATTAATCAACAAACCTCCAAGCAAATCCATGGCAGAGTTAACATTTTCTATTATTTTCCTTATCAATGAGAACTTGTCTTTCCATGTGTAAAAATTATCCTTAAAGCCAGGATACATTTCTGAGTTTACCACTCAATCTATTATAGCTTGTGTGAAGAAAAAAAAATAAAAATCTTCACCAGATAAGCAATAATCCCTCTAGCAAGAAGACTTCAACACTTAGCAAGTGAAATGGAGCTCCTCTGTTTAGCGATAGCTGAAAGTAAAATCAGTACAAAAATCTGACCAGAAAGGGACTACACAAAGCCCTAATATTGTCCTGACTGTGGCTTGTTCTTGCAAAATAGGGTGATGTTTGGCTACTGCAGAGGTTTTTTACCTGCATAGAGAGAAAGGTACTAAAGGGAGAAATGGATTCCAGATTCAGATGTGGAATTCAAACCCCTTCTTTTCCCTCCCCAGTCTCAGCTTTTCCAAGCAGCATTTTATTTTTAAATGAGGGCAAAACCCAGTGTCTTTAACTTCATAACTTTTTGCTCAGAAACTCTAGCAGTGTGTGATAGTCTGGTTAAGAACTGTTTATCCTGCAGCCATGCCAGCAAAGCAGTGCACCCTTGATCTTTCCATATGAGCTGTTACACAGAGAGCAGGTTTCACAGCAGGTTCCATGGCACAAAAGACATCACGATGCAGAAATAATGCTCCAAACAGCCAGACACATTCTCACTTCTACAAATGTCTGAGCAAACATCCGCATCTGGTATTCTAAATTTTTTTGTTGTTGTTGTTTCAAAGAATGTAAAATTATGACTATTAACTCTTGTACTGTGCCATTTAGAAGTTATTTCTGTGACTCAGACAAAGAGTTCTTGCTTTGGATCTGGCTGGAATTCGGACACTGTATCAGGAGCACATCTCCAGCATGTTCTGTGCAGAATAGATTTGAAATGCAAGGGCGATTTTTTTATCACAATAGAAAAAGCTAAGGATAATCTATTCAAAGATGGCTATCAAAAAACAAGCATGTTTTTCAAAGTTCTGTGTAGCTGCACATTCAAATACGATTTCAATTTATACCAAGAAAAAGATTTTTTGTCCATTTTGAAATATCACTGAAGTTCTCATTCAAAGTATTGCTATTCCATCTGGGTAGTCAAAATGAGACAAGTAAATCCTGAGCAAACAAATCAGACTTTTGCACCTCACTCTGTAAAGACAAATATTAAAATTGCAAACAGTAGATAAATAGAAACATTCTAAAATGCAAATTAATTGTTACCAGCAATGTAAGGCCAAGACAGTAAAGCGATCTCATTAAGAAGCTTTATGGAGGCCATAGATTTAATTATCAGGGGCAGTTGTACAACTCGTTCTGACCTACTAGCAGCATTTTTGGTTTGCACAGATGGGCCATGGTGCTGTCTCTTTCCTTCATCTATCGTTTCTGTTCCCCAGAACAGGCAAATTACTGAAATCTCTAAGTATTCTGCTCAGCAAAGTTCTCACCCTTGCTTGTCAGTCTTGAATGCAGCAAGCTTTCTGCTGGCAGTAGAGGTGGAGATAATTTTCAAGCCTGTGAAAATCTTGTAAGTTTCATTCCTTAATAATTATTATTCTGCAGTTGGCAAAGATTAAATGCAGCCTGTTCTCCCTGCTCATTTTCTGCTAGTAGCAGTAAGTGTCCTACATACTTAAACCATTTCTTGTGGATGTACAGGGTGGAGGACAAAGACAAAGCTTACATAGTTGGCTAAATAAATAAGGAGTTTCAACTGCTTCGCCAAGAGTGTATTACTCTTTTCACTTACCCTGAAATAATGAAGTTTGGGTGCTGGTGAAGGATATATACCATACTTGGACATGTTAGTTGTACAAAGAAGGGCAAGGACTGGTGAGAAGACTGGACTAGTTTCCCTGAGAGGAAAAATGAAACCATCCACAGAACACACACACAAAAACCAAAAAACAAATAAACAAAATAACCAACCAAACAAAAAACCCAAACAGATCAACCAACCAAACAAAAACCCCCCAAACCACACAAGCCAAAAAACAAAGAAACAACAATAAACATAACACAAACATAACAAAACCAACAACAGAGTGTTGCAAATTCCACAAAATAAGGCCCTGAAAAATTCTTCTATATAATTGTTCTTCACAAAAATAAATTAATCCTGCCTGCTGGAAGAATGTCGTCTGTGCTCCCACACAGGAGTCCTTGGTCTTATCATTCTGGTTATTCCATTGAGTAATCCGTTTTCTGTAACCTGTATTTCTGTTCTCTCACCAAGTAAATGCATTAAAATATGCGTTGGGACTCAACCCTCGTAATACTTGCCTTTAAAATTTTGGGCATATCAACACCGTCAGAAAAGATTTTCTACTCTACAGATCTGGCAACAAAAAACAAACAAACAAAAAACAACAAAACAAAACAAAACAAAACAAGAAGAAAAAAGAGAGAGAAAATACCACAAATGTCGTGCCATCTTCAAACTTTACTCTTGAAGCAGAAATCTTGGATACCAACACATATCTGAAGAAAGAAAACTTCTGCATAAAGTTCCTTATTGGTCATAAAGAACAAGAACAGAAAGCACAAATTTCTTCTGCAACACTATGTAAGTGGGTAAACTAATATCTGACCTGACCATTTCTGATGTATTAAAAAAATAATTCTGGGTTCTTGTAAATATACTGCCAGATTATGAACATATAGGATTCCTCAAATCTCGGTTTTATATTTTTTGTATTAAGAGGACCTGTCTTACATTTGTCTCAACACCTTCCTTCATCTTTTCTGATCCATTTCTTAGCAAAGCTTAAAAGAAAGAGCTTCTGCTTGAGCTCATGGCTTCTGACCCGCACCACTCAGAAAGTTAGGGTATCATTTAAGGTAATAATTTTCCCACAGAACCAAGTTTTGAACACTAGACTTGCTTTTAACAAACTTAACTTTTAAAAACAATTTTCTTGACATTGATATATCCATGTACTTAAGCTACAATGAAAATATTTCCTTATTTCCCAGCATCGATGTTTAACCTCTCCTTGAGAAATCCCAACTGCATTTTACTTTTCCTGATGTTGGGTGCTAGCCCTATATTTCCTAAGTTTCACACAATGTGGTTGCATTCACTGTTTTAATCTTAAATTACATACATTTTTTGTCACTCCATGTGTTTCTAACTGGTTTCCCAAGCACCCGCAGTAATATAGCTGCTCTATTTGGCAGCTGCCAGTGCCACAAACTCCCCCGTGTCTTCCTCTTCAACACTGTTTCAGGTATTGTCTTTTGGCACCAAAGTGAAAACAGGTATAATCCGATCTTAAGTATAAAAAGAACTCCAAAACATCTGCATATAAGCTATCTTCGTATAAGAAATTACAAGCAAAATAACCAAAACCAGAGAATGAATGACCAAGACATGATTGGTGGTGGAGCAGACAAAGGCAAAGGCAGGGTTGACCCCTGCACCCCTGGCTGACAGCTCATCAAACCTGCATCCTGGGCTGCCTGGCTTGGCTTAAGAGGTTGAGCTCTCTTCCCAAACCCTTCTGTGCATTTCCTGACTGGATAATGGCCCACTGGAGGTTGTTGCTTTATGGTAGTAAATGTAAATATCCTGAACAACTCAGGTTCTTGCATTAAAAGCCAAAGAGCACGCTTTTAAAGCACTATCTTTTATGAATAGCAAGGGGATGAGCACAGCAAGGTGCTTCTCAAACCACCTGCAAACGAGGACCAGTGAAATGCTGTGTGAGAACCAATTAGGGAAAGGGCTGTGTTATTTTTACTGCACACGCAGAGCAGATGTGTCTTCTCTTTGGTGTCTCTGATCCCACCTTGGGAGGGCATGAAAGTGAAAAACGCAGTGCTCATTTTATCTCTCACACAAGAATGAAGAGTGCAGCCAAACCCAGCATTGCCTGAACCTTTGGTTTGAGGAGGTCTAGGTGTTTTAAAACCAGTCCCCAAGCACCTGAGATAAACTGAGTTCAGAAGTCCTCAGTTCATAAGTGCACTGGGCTGTGAGCACCAGTCTAGATCCTAGCTGAAAATCAAACTGCACCAAACAGGGCGGTTAAACAATGCTGTTCCTGTGTCTCTATCACCACAGTCTTGATTTACTGGGCTAAATAATCTAGTAGATCTGTAATATAAGTTTCTGGTAGAACGTGAATTATTATTTGCACGTAGGAAGGAACAGAAAAAATGTAATGAATAAGTCTCAATCTCATGTTCAGTTTCCATAGAAGATTCTGCAAAACAGGTTAAAACCAGTCATGTAGGATAGCAAAATCTTTCCTTAATAAGACAAGGGTGCACAATCCACACATACAATCCTTGTGATGTTTCTACTGAGTCGAGCTTTATATGAGGGTAGAGAAGAATGTCTACAAAATATGCTGTAGCAATAATTATAAGTTTTCTATTTGACAACTTAATTAAGAGAAGAAGAGTTAGTGTAGGGCATACAGAATTCATGATGAATCACACATATCCTTACAGACTTCATTTTAGTGTTTCAATTATACACATTCCTAACTGATGAACAGCAACATAGAATTTTCTGCTAATAAATATGATATCTGTTGGAATTGATAACATTAGTTCAGTAATGACTGAGTCATTATTGTCAGGCATTGGGGGATAAAAAGAAGTGGAAGGATGTCCTAGTTACATAGTTAAATTGCTAAATAGTATCAGCACTGCAGAAAGAAGTGTTTTTACCTACAGGTGCAATACTTAGCACAAGTCCACAAAAAGTGGATATGGACCCAATTAGGAGACAAGGGAGAGAGGAACAATAGTTTAATGACTGGAGAACCAGACTGAAGGCTGGGAGATCTGTATTTGATTCTCATGTCTATCACAGACTTCCTGTGTGGTTTAAGTCAAGTTATTTCATCTCTTTATGCCTCAACTCCCTATCTGAAATAATGATAATGTAATATGCAGCACACCCCTTGCCCACACTTTTGTTGGGATTACCTCCTTCTCTTACAGGGTTGTCTTCCAATATTAGGGGAAGTATCAAATATGCTACTCTAATATGAATAATTGCAAATCTGATAGTCTTCTAAGTCATGGGCCAGAGAGGGGGAGGGGGGGGTGGCAGGAAGCGAATCTTTTCTACACAGACACTTAGAATTTGACATTGAGATCTTGAGAAGAAAGGAGGCAAATTTCAGGTCAAGAATAATTTCTAAACCAGTGTTCTTAAAATACCATTTTTCATCCAGACTTTCCAAGGAAAATTTCCTTTTTCTTTCTCCCAAATATGGTAAGAAGGAATGCAATATCGTCCCTGACAGAGCTGACAGCAGGGAGTGATGGATGAGAGTTTAGATGCAAATTCAGCCAAATCCTTCGGTTTTCTTCCTAAAGAAGGGCTACTTTCTCAGCTACAGAAAATGAAAATTTGAAAGACGTGAGAACACCTGGGAACTTTTGTTTTTTTTTTTCCTTTTACAGTAACAACAGCTTGAAATCTGGTGTAAATGTTTATTTCTCCAGTAACCTATCCAAAGTTACTTATACTATGATAAATACATACACATTAAATAGGTTTCTGCTATAACTGCCTTTGAGTGTATTCTTAATTACTTCTACCAGGATTACTGATCAAGAGCCTCACCTGAGAAAACAGCTGGAAATGGCTTCTTGTGCAACTTTCTAAAGAATAATATCTACTTTACTTTATCCCCTCTTTGTCAGAGACCAATAATGCACAAAGCACCTGACTCCTATTTCCCAAAAAATATCTTTTAGAAATTCATGTTGCCTTGATGAAATGTTCTGTTTTCATCAAGTAAAGCACTAGGACACTAAGTATATGGAGCAACTATAGTTAGGCATTTTGTACATTATAACAGCAACAAAAAACACATGCCTTGACATGTCAGTGCACAAAATAATACTAAGAAAAGGATGAAGAGGAAGATAAAGAAGCCTCTCCCTTTATCCTACAATTTTACATCATTTTCTGAAATCTACATAGAAGACATAGAAACTAAGGCCATCAAGAAGCAAAAGATTATTTCCTGAAAGGATTTAGGCAGAGAAAATAGATAAGCACCAACACCAGATTTGAGCAGACTCTATCTGATATGGTAGGCCATCATGCTCAGCTAGTGCTGTCATGGATATCCACTACTAAAGCTGTTCTGCAGTTTATCCCATGTTTGATCGTTACTAGAAATTACTCCAACGGTTCCAACTTTGTTTTTCTTTTTCCCTCTGGAAAATACTGACTTGTCAAAATGTAGATGATCCATGGGAACAGATGATTTTAAGGAAGTTCTTGTTGAAGCCAAGAAAACTGGAGCTGTGCCATTTCTGAAAACTTACTCAGGAAGGTTTCTAAAATTATCCCATGTGACTTTCTGCCTGTTCACCTGATATACTGCTAAAGAGACCAAGCTCCCTCAAGTCCCAGGCCATGGACTAGCCAGACTGGAAACACAGATACTCACAGTCACCTCAGGAGCTTGCCAAGTCTTGGGAAAGTTCAGGAAGAAATATTTTGAAATTGTTGACAAAAAAATAGAATTTTTATTTTTGTTAAGCAGAACTGTGGACATATTTAGGAAGAAATTTTGAAAGTTGGTTGATCACTTCATTTTTTTAACTTTATTTTTAATTTTTCCACTGAGTGCCTGACAGCAGAGTATAGTTATTTGGTTTGTAGTTACCACTGCAAAGTCATTTCAATTGATCAAAAAAATTACATCAGTCTTGGTGACTTCCTCCTCAGACAAGATGGCCCTGTGAAAGAATTGACCTGTGGAGATGCTTTATAAATTTCCTGTCTGTGGAAAGAACTACATGGCTAACTGAAACTAGACTCATATAGAACTTACATAGAACTAGATTCATATAGAAGATAGGCTACAATTCAGAAAGATAAATCTTATTCATAAACATTAAAAATCCTCTGAATTTAGAAGAGATTAGGCATGCTACCTTCTCTAACTGGAAGACATAATCTACTAGTTATTTCTCTTCAGTCAATTAGTTTGATAATTTTAATTCAGAATATTACAAAGCAGAATTGGTAAACATGAGAGTCTGCCTCCTGAACTTAGCTTTTTCCTAGTGTCTGAAGGTATTACTGCACTTTCTTGTCTTTTTAGTCTACCAAAATGGCAGCTATTTTCAAGTTCATCTAGGTATGGTTTCCACATTTATCAAATGTGTGTTCAGGATTGCTTGCTACCTTCTTTTGTGTTTATTGCCTCACCCTTGTCCTGAAGCTTTTTATTACTTTTCCCATCTATTATTATTGTAGCAAGTTACCCTGCAGTTTTCCCCTTTCTGTCTCCACCTTGAAGAAGGGATGCAACCAGGACAAATTTAGGGTTTACAAGTTTTCACTTTGAGCTATGCTGGTTTTACCCACCATTTCCCAGTGAATTCCTACTCAAGGCAGTGGGTCAAAACCCACTTCTTGTGGGATCCTTTACCTGTTCCAAGGCCAGATTTTCCCAGTTTTGGCTATTGCAACACCAGCTTAGTCCCAGCAGCTACTCATTTTGGTGCTGAATAGTAGCTGTCAGAGGTTTAAAATTCTCCATTGTTTTCACATCCTCTTTCTATGAAGTTCATTGCACACAACTCTAAAGTACCCATGTGGTTTCTCTCCCCTCTTCCAAAAGATTTGCAGGGTGCTGTAATCTACTAGAGAAAAAAAAAAAATTCTGTTTTCATTCTGCCACTTCTGTTTTACAAGGAATATATGTAATAAAAAAAATTGTTTCTAGACTTAGGGGGTCTGCAGGCTTTTAGGTGTCTGAAGGGATTGCATACTCAAACCTTCTCTATTTTAGATAATTCGTGTTCCAGCTTCCTTAACTCACTGGACAGATCTGGTTTTTTGGGCACAGGAAAAGTTCTCCTTAGCTGTTCTTTAAATTGAAAACAAGATTTTGCTTTTACAACAAAATCACTGCATTAATCAGTTTACAGAGCTGTAAATTGTTTGTCAGAACACAATGCCAGCAAGACAATTTTGTTTAACAACAACCTTAACAGCAAGGACCCCTGAGGTAGAAATAAATAATCAAAAAAAACAGGGATGGAACTTTGAGATACCACCTCTTTCCTATGCATCTGCATTGCAATGAGACCTTGCACAAAGTATTGGGAAAGGAAACTGTCTTCTCCTTCTGTGATCCTGAAACCAGCATTTATGACCTCAACATGAGAAATTATGGACAACTAAGTCTTTGCCTACCTATGCCCACCTCTAACCTGGTTGTCCCCATATTCAATAGTTTTGTTGGCAATCACAACAAGATTAAAACCAAATCAGTTTTGGAAATCACATCTTCAGAGTACAAAAGTTACACAATTATACATTTTAGATATAGTGGAATCAAATCATTCCAGTTTTAATGTCTTGGTACGGAACTAATCTTGTCCCTATGCCTATAGAGTATTTCCATAATCCAAAGCATGAGGAAAGCTGAGAGCATCTAATTTTCCCTCACCAGCTCCTACATGGATGAGACAAAATTCATTGAATAAAAGCTGCTCTTTTTTCCTACTAATTTGCCTTGCTTCTGTCCTCAGATCATCACGGACCCCATTACATTATCACAATCAGGCAGCACACCAAAATGAAATGACTGAAGCACAACTCTCAGCAGAACTGGAACAGCCCTTTCATTTTTTATTTTTTACTTTCATGTGTGTGAGACAGGGAGAGAGAGCAAGAAAGGGCTATTGAACTTTAAACTTCTCGATAAGCTGTATTGTGGGAAAGTGCCATTTTTAGGTTTACATGAAGGACCTACCTCTGAGAATGGCCTTTTAGCCTGTGAAAAAACTAGAAACATCCCAGGAAGTCTCCAAAACATTGCAGCACTTTGAGAATTTGTATAAAAATAAACACTGGATTATTTCAGTACTACTCCCTTGAGAAAAATGAGACCAAATTACTCAAAGCTACTAGTGTAATCTTGACAGAGAAAGGGAAATTAGCAACTGATGCCAGGGCTTTTTTTGTTTCGTTGGGTTTTTTTCCTGTCTTTTTAGTGTAAAGTAATACTTGGACGAGGCAGCAAAGGCAAGTTAAGCTTGTGATTTGAAACAGGCTCCAAGATGAGACCAAGCCCTGGAGGACAGAAAATGAAACAAGAAGGAGCACTTTTAAAAGGTGTAAACTGGAATTCACAGAAACACAAGAGCTTGGAAAGCATTTACTGACAGACATAATCCAAAAGCAGAAAAATTCTGGTCTCTAGAGTTCAGAGGATTTTTTAATACTTTTTGTCAAGCATTTTTCTCAGGAGAAACTAAGACGTGGAAGACACAAGGAGTGATAGAAGGTCCCATGCCACTGTAAAAGGTATTTTTAAGCCTGGCCAGAAAAGTCCTTCATTTCATGGAAAAGTTATTATTCTGTATTTTCATCAGGAAGGGCTTAGAATCCCACATTGCAAAAAACCCCACACTTTATTCAGCATTGGTCCTAGAATTGGTAAATGATGGTAAGAAAATATGTGAGCTGTTGTGATCTCTAAAAATCAAGAGAAAGATGTGTAAAGCACGGAGAAGGAAGTCTGAAGCAAGATTATCTGAAGCTGTGATACTAAAAATTTATGTATAAGAAAAGAAGTAGAATGAAGGCATCTTCTGGAAAGTTATGGACTGTTCCACAATACTGTGCAAAGCTGAGCAATTCTTTAATGGAAAATGTGCATCAAAACCCTCCTGAGTGGGTCTGTATTGACTCAGAGGAGAGAACAAACTGACACTGTCCCCAATTTAGAACAATGCTCCAAAGCACAGGCTTCATTAATAACACAAGAGATGTGAGCTTGAGACTTTAACTTATTGTCACTCTCCACACCTTGCATGGCACCAGGAAGATCAGGAAGAGAGTATAATGCAATAGGAAATAAAAGACAAACAAACAGGGAGAAGGTACTATGCCAGCTGTCTTGGCTGACTCTGGATTCAACAGTCAAAACAGTTTTCTTTAATCTGAGCTGGAAAGCCAGAATTTTTATATGGACATGTAACAAACTCCTATTTCCCTGGGATGAAACACAGATAGGAACCCTCAGCAGGCACTGAAAAGCACTGCAGAAGTAGACAGTGCTACATCGCTACATCCCTTTGGCAAAATTCCTTCCAATCAACCCAAGGGTGAAAGTAAGCAGAATTTGATCCTTTTGCTATCATACTGGCCAACAAAAGAAAACGAAGGCAAGAATCTCCACCATGAACTAACAAAAAGCAAAGAAATTGCTTCACAACATGGAAAAAATCAACACCTTCAGAAGAAGGAAAAAAAATATGTTTTTAGCTTCACTGTCCAATCTAGTTAATAAAACCCTTCAAAAATCATCACACAACTCTCTCTCTACAATGAAAATTCAGTATCTACTACCATTAACAACATCATTAATAACAAATGTCTGTTTAATTACTCTCACTAAGATTAAAAAGGCCATTAGTCTTGTAACACAAGAAATTTATTAGCTGAAAAGTCTGTTTAACGCCAAATGAACCACCTTTAAAGGCATAGGGTTTATTATTTGAAGGTACTTCTGACATTCAGGTGTTTGTGTTGCTTGAAGGAGTACTACCCAGCTGGGCTGAAGTTCATACTGTGAACATGCTCTTACAATTGAGAAGATCAGATGAAGCCACAGGACATTTGATAACAGTGACTTTCATCTAGAACTATTTAAAACGCACAAGGACAGAACAGGGTTCTCAGAAGTAACTAAATCACTTATGGCCCTTCATCTAAATGAAGAGAAAAAAATTCTTCTGAAAGATGGGTGTATCCCCCAGAAAATTTTGGAAATGCTGCCCCATAATCATCAGCTTTTTCTTGTCATGTGTTTCAAGGGACTTGCACCAACACTATAAACCTTAATGATGTGGATTATGCAATGTGTGCCTTCTGTAAACAAATCCTCAGGACATCAAACACACCTGTTTGCCTTCTATTCAAGAGAGAAAAATATAGCTAATGCCATAGTGCCTGTATCTATGTATCAGTCTGTCTGATATCCATTTTTTAATGGTGGCAAACTCTTAATGTGTATTCCATCTTTAGAACTGAATGTGGTTGTACAAACAGATATAAATAATCCTGTCCTTCTGCAGTTGCAGTAGCAATTACATCCTTCTAAAGCTTGAAACACTTCTCCTGGAGTCCAGAGCAAGCAGAAGATCTGATCTGGCAGATGGAAAGGTAAATGCATTTCCCACCTCTAAGCTGTATGGATGGTGGTGGAAGAAAAACTATTGCAGTTCACAGCAATAGCAAAGAGGGATGTGTTTAGCAGGGTAATTCACTCTGAGATCAGGAGTAGCCCTCAGTTTATGTGCCCCTCCAACTGGCTCATCTCCACATCATGCATACCCCAAAATCAAAGCAACAAGGAGGGAGACACACCAGAACAGCAGTAAGAAGTGTAGTTGTCAGAAAAGATACTCAATTGGTCCATATCTCAAAAATAATGCTGAAAAAGGCTACCTGCTCAGCTTGTTTCACTCACCAGGGGATACACACTGATGTGTGTTAAATATATTTTGTATTTTAAAATAGTTGAAATACATTTTTAAGGCTGGGTTGAGGGATGCTAGAAAATATAAAGGAGCATTATAAAAGTCAAGATTTGTTGAATGGTATATTCATCTTTGAGGCAAGGGCAGTCATGACTTACCCTCTTTCCCTCATTTCCTTAGAAAATGCCAACAGTCATAGATGCAATTGTCATTGATGTGATGGTAATAGGAAACCACAGAGTTCCTCAGCTACTTGATGCAATACCAGGACAACAAATTGAGAATGTGTATCACATTATTAAAACACCAGATGTATACCAGATCTTAAGAATAACTCAGAGCCACCAGACCTACTTCTTGGCCATATTTTCTCTTTTTCTGCTTCCAACAGACATCTACCAATACCAGAAGTTCAGTCTCTATCACGTTTTTATGCTGTTTTAACCTCTGAGCCTTTTCCCTTGTGTTATATCACCCCCAATTAATCTCTATTTGGAGGTGGTTCCATTTTTCCCATCATGCTGCCTAGGGACTTCTACTACAGTGGGATGTAGATAGTTCTCTCTAAAAAAAAATGCTTGTGATGATAACACACCATTGATTAGCAGTTACAGCTCAGGGATAGACCTCCCATGTGATACACTGGATGCTTTTACATAATGAAAGCAGACTGAGTTGATGTTATGAGGAATTAGATGTCAGGGATCCTGAGTAATAATTTGGCAAAGCAGGAAGTTTGGCTCCTGAATAGAACTCTATCTGCCTTGCCCTACTTACAGATGTTCAAAAGCCCTGTTTGGCGGCCACTCTCCAGTAAGGTATAAAAGCACCTCCTTCATACCAGGCACCAACATACAAGTACCTGCCACAAAGTCACAAACACATGCTAAAAGATCTTTTTATAAGCACTTCTGTCCCAGTTCTAAGTCATGCAAGAAGGTACACCAATTCAGTGTCAAAAGTAGTAGTATTGTGGGTCAGTAATTATGTTAAAACAAATAATTATATGTAATTGTATTAGAAAAGGGATTTTACATCTAATTTTGCAGTCAAGCAACAGGTTTGCTCTGTTTAGTTTTGCATATGGACAGCAGATAGATTAAATCAACAAGCTTGCTAAGAAAGGAGTTTTGGGTTCAAGAAGGAAGGGGTTGTATGCAAGCAGAGGGCATTAACTATTTTCTTTCTTTCTTAGTTTTCAGTGCCTTGCTACACTTCATAAGCCTTTATTAGTTAGCTTCGAAATGCTATATTCATTCAGTTATACTTTGTTTATCTGAGAAATTTCACATCAGAAGCAAGAATTAGTCTTGCCAAAGAGCAGTGCAGCAAAAAAAATCACTACAGATTAACTACAGTGCTTAACTGCATTCTGAAATAGGTAAGGAACTGACAATAAGCCTTGAAGTGTCTATCACTGACCAGAGTAGTCATGAATGCTGGTTTACTTCCTAGTCCCAAGTGAATGGGTAGGCTGTCTAGGCTTTGAGTTTGATTTTTAGAGCTTAAACCGGAATATGATTAGTAGACATCAAATCTAACCACATTCTTGTTAACATCATCAGTCAAGTAACAGCTTGATATATATGCAAACATAATACACAAGAGATAATAATAGAAATGGAAAAGAATTATATGTGTACATGATTGCTACATTCTTTTCCTTAAGAGCAGTATGATTACCATACACATCCAGCTATGATACACTCTACGTTAAATTAAACCATGGTACAAACACAACCAGTTCAAATTATATCACCCAGGAGTCACTTTGGCCCATCACATGCCAATTACATCCCTGAAAATTAATACTTTTCTTTTTAAAGGTAAATAGTCTTTTCTAAAATCAGTTTTATGAAAAATGAGGTTTGTTTGTTTATTTTTTCAATAAAATTACGTATTTGCAGAGTTCCTGGACTTCTTATGCCATTACATCTGTTTTTCTCTACTGGACCTGTCCAAGCCAGTTTTAAAGGTAAAGCTAATCCAGAGCAAGCCAAAGATCTGACTAAATTCTATAAGCTCAGAAACAGCCAAGCCACAGAAAATATTTAGGTATGAGGCTCCTGCCCACAGCCTGGCACAGCAATCCCCAGGAATGCACTGCAACTGCTCTACAACCTACCGGTGGATCCTGGCTGCAGCCTCCATGGCTGAAGCATGGGTTTCTCCCCTTTCCTGTCCAGGACAGCCTCAAGACAAAACGTGTCTCCCCTTTTCCTCTTCACCTCACAGGGGCTGTTTATCACCACCCAGCAGACTTAGGCAGGAGGATGGACAAACTTCCTGATGTTTGAGGATCTGCAAACACTTGCTCTTCCTTCGTTGCAAAAATAACTCAGGTCCACAAGTGCCTCTCCTTGCAAAGTCAAACACCTGACCAGGGAGCATGATTTTGTCTGCTTGTTTGTTTAAATGAAAGAGCGAGGTGTGTATTTCCACATTGTAAAAGCTAAGCTGGCAGAAGGGGGTTATCTGGATATGAAGTGTGCAACTATACCTCTGGCTCACTTCTTTATTATAGCTTTTGTTTGTTCTTGCCCTTTGTGATTTCCCTGTCTACAGGAGAACTCAAATCCTAGAAGTGAATCTGAGCTTGCTAAGCAAAAATCTGGCCCCAAAAGAGTTTTGCAGCTGATTTCATGAGCACAAAGAAAGTATAGATATTAATCCCCTACAAAATGACTTATTAACTATATATACCTTAATAAAACCTCTGTGTTTATTTGCAGAGATGGGGCATGAAAACCACTAGTGTTGGTAGTTTAACTTTACCCCATTATAAGAATCCCTGCTAAGGGCAATTGAACATTCATCATGAAAAATGTCCATGTAACTGAAAGAAAGATTCTTACTTCCATCTCTCCTTTCTACACCTGTAGCATTTGAACATATATTCTTCTTACACCTTCTCTTCAAAAAACAGATCACATGCAGGCAAAGCTGAGAAAAACAATGAAATCTTTTACCATGAAAACGTCCATACTAAAGCAGCGGGAAGAATCAATTTATTAAATAATGGTGCTTATGGCTCTCAGTCTCAGCCACCCACTCAAGTTATTTGTCTATCTATACAGATGCGAGTATGTCTCCAGGCATATCCAGATATAATGTGTATTGTATTCTGTTTTCCCATGGAAGATTTTAACATCCCACCAAGATGCAATCCCTTTTGTCATTCCATTTCCATTTTGTTCTCCAATACCTCCCCCAGTCTCCTGAAAACATAGCTTTCCTGTCTTTCCAGAGTGTTACAAAGCTAAAAGGCTCATAGTATTAGCTCAGACAGCCAGACATGGTCATGTCCCCTGCTGCTCTCACTCACGGAGACATCATGCGCTGCTCAAGAGCTCTCCTGTCCTTCCCGTGTGTCTGCTCTCACATCACTCTTTGGGGGGTGGGGGGGGTGCTATTCCTGTCCTTTTCCCTTTGATTTCTCAGTGCTTCATCCACTGTTTCTGAGTCCTTCTGTCATTCCTGCCCACAAGAGAAAAAAAAAAAAAAATAGCATTTCCTATTGCAGTGGGCTTTGTCAGATGGGTTCTGCTGGGACATGCACCAGTGAGGAGAATTCTCTCTGCCACAAGACAGCTGAAAGTAAAAGTGGAAAAAACTTCTGGAAATTTTTTGTCTTCAAGAGAGGCACCTCCTAGAAAACTTCCCTAAAGTGACCACACTTCAGTCCTGAGCAGATTTAAACAGTCCCAAGAAAAAGGAAAAAAAACAGTCCAGGGAGTCTTCTCTGCTTAGCTAGCTAGCTAAAAGCACAGGAGATCTCTGTCCCACCGTTGTCCGTGTCTCGGACGAACACCGGAGGACAGCAATGTGGGGGAGTCAGGCAGTTTTCTCAAAACAAACTGCGCGCTGTTCTTGATGTATATACACTTGATGTTATACACTTGATGTATACTTAGGTGAGGCTGTTCCCCTTTCCTAAGTACCTATGCCTCCCTTTCAAGAACCCTTTCTCTTCTCACCTTCCCCAAATATCTTAGCAGGGCTCTTGTGCCATAGCCTGCTTCCAAAAGTGAGCTGTCAGAAACTACAATTATTTGTATTAGCATTTCAGCAGATTTTCTGTCTGACATTTTCTACCTATCTAAAAGGAAGATTACAGGGCTAGGACTGATAATATTTTTTTACTTTTTTTATTTTTATAATAAATTGCCAATCAGGATTACAGAACAAAAATAGCAATTGCAAAATCCTACCACTCACATACGTTTTTTATCACATTTTCACTGACTTGCTCGCCTGGCATATGCAGAGTTTTGCCTTGTACTATTAGCCTTCTTGGTCATTATAAATTTCATTTAATTTACAAAGGAAAATTATGTTCTTTGATTCTCCTTAGTAATTTAAGCAAATTGTGAACTGATTATTCCTAAAGAGGACCACCTTCATTTGAGAAAGAAGAACCAAAGGACTTGCCTTAAAATGTCAGATCCTTGCTTTGTTAAAACAGATGTGTCCTATTAACTAGGAAAAAAAAATAGCAAATCTGAAGGCCATGCAGTCTAAATACATTTTTTTATGCCTTTGAGGAAATATCTGCTGAAATAGAGATGAAGGAAAACCAATTCAAATTTTAGGTGCATTTAAAAATGCACCTTTTTTTAACATTAGTTTTTCCATGTTCCAAATAGACAGCTTACATTTCAATAATCTTCTTTAAACTAGTTGTCCTTAACCTATGTAAAGATTAGTTTAAATAGTATCAATAGTTTTAAGTTAAGCCTGAATTTATATGAAACACCTTCTGTGGCCATTGCATTCCAGGTTGGTGATTTGTTCGGGGTTTGGGGTTTTTAGCTTGTGGTTTTTTTGTGCTTTTTTTTTTTTTAATTAAGGAGGTTCTAGCAGCCGTTTTTGACTACTGTGGCACCTCTGGAAATTCTTTCTTCAGCTCTGCTACACTGAGTTAATTTGTGTCATTCAAACCTTTGCTCTTTAAATATGCTCTTATAAATTTATTATGGGAATGCATTCGTTCATATCTTTAAGCTTAATCTGAAACTTCAACAAGCAGGAGATTGAATAAATTAATAGAAAGGAACCCAGATAAAAATTAAAATACTGTTCTGTCATTGCCCACATAAACTATTAGGGATACTGACAGGAACTCTTTTGAGTTGCTTTCTCTGACCAACTTCACTTTTCAATCTTCAACTTGTTACCAAAACTTCTGGTTAAGCACAGGAACAGGATACCATACTCAACATGCTCTGGACATCCTTGAAAAGCAGGAGAAGCAGTGACACCAGTTAAGAATCACTGTGCCTCAACCCAGAAGGATCTTTTCTCTCATTACTTAGGTACCAAGTGATCCCCACAGAAAAACACTCTTACTGTCTAAATAATGAAGAAAAGCAGTGTCATTTAACCCTGGCTCTCCACCTGTCCATGATTTACAGTTATATTATGTGACCAATTGATTTTTCCACAATTCACATTGTGATGCTCATGCAAAATCTATTTGCAGGCCTCTCACCAAGCCTCCCTAAAGCAAACAGTTCAGAAATACTTTGATCCCATAACTAAGAATCTGAATTTTGCTGGATTTTTTAACATGTAGCTACGACTGTTTTCTCTTTCCTTCAGTTAAGGGAGAAGAAAACAAGTCCTTTTTTTCAGATTCCTTATTTATTGAGTATCCAGGTAACAAACTACTTAAGCAAACAAAACTTGATAATTGGCCCCCATCCTCATCTGAGCTGCAGAAGGATGTAACCATGGCAACATGTAGTTTAAAGAAGACCATTTCGTGTACCTCTCACGATTTAAGCTTGTGAAAGTCTATCCATTCCTAAGTAGAACTATCACTCTAGAAGCAGTTTGCTCTTTATTTTAAATGATGGTTAAAGCTGGGGGCAGAAATAGTCCTGACAACATGTTGTGGGGTGGAGGGAAAAAGAAAATGTTGAAGGTGATATGGATGCACACATAAAAAGTAAAACAAAACAAAAAAACCTGAAAGCTCCTCTCTGGCAAGGGACAAACAGGATCGGACACTGTAAAAGGTGGTAACTGAAGGAGAGTTAAGCCCAGCAGGCTGTCAAAAAGCTTAGCTGCAAATGTGTTTTCTCTTAAGAAGCCTGGAACAAAACTAGTCATATCTCTAAGTCCATTCTCCTTGCTGCAGGTAATTATTACTATAAATTTATGCATATATATCAATAATGAAATATGTCTTTGGAAAGAAATTTAAGGCCAAAGACCCCAAAACAACAGACCCATTGTAGTGGTTTGACACTGGCCAAATGCCAGGCACCCATGACAGCCATTCACTCACCCTTTCTTGCTCTCAGCTGGGCAAAGGAGAGGAGAAAAAAATTAATGAAGGGTTTATGAGTTGAGATGAGGACTGGGAGAAAACACTCTAAGGGGGCAAAACAAGTTCAAATTTAAAGGTATAAAGTAAATTTATTATTAACAGAGTCGGAGCAGTATAATGAGAAGTAAAATAAGCCTTTAAAACATTTTTTTTCCCTAGCCCCTCCCTCCTTCCCACCAATAGCACAGGTAGACACAGTGCGGTGGTTTCAGTCCCTTCTCACTTGAGATCTTCTGTTTGCTCAGGGAGAAGAGTTTTTCCTCTGCTACGCAAGGGGGTCCCTCCCATGGGAGAGAGTTCCCCATGAACTTCTCCAGCATGGCTCTAATTTCAGGAGCAGCAGTCCTGCCAAAACTGCTACAATGTGAGTCTCCCATGGGCAAACAGTCTTCCCAAAAATGCTGCATTGTGGGTCACTCACCCATGGGATGCAGTCCTCTAAAGACAGGCTGCTCTAGTTTGGAAGCAAGGGCCCTCCCCTCTCTATCCCTGGAAGCAGAGGGTCTGTCTCTCTCTATTTGGGTCTCCCACTGGATCACAGCTTTCTCTGGCATCCACCTGCTGCAGCATAAAGCATTTTTCCCACGGGCTGCAAGTGGATCTCTGCATCCCCTGTGGACTTCATGCATTAGAGGGGGACAGTTTGTTTCACCATAGTCCTCACCACGGCCTGCAGAGGAATCTCGGCTCCGAGGCTTGGAGCACTTCCTTCCCCTCCTTCTCCACTGACCTTTGGGCCCCCATGTTGTTCTCCCTCACGTGTCCTCACTCCCTTCTCTCTGACTAGAAGAAAAGCTGCTGCTTGTTGGTACCATTGCCAACAAGTTCCGCTAGTTCAAAGATTATTTCAAGATCCCACGGTGCTGAGAGGTCGATGTCACCTAAGCTGCACGAGTCGTTCGCCGTGTTTCCGCCGCCGGGCAGGCGGCCCCGCTGCGGCGCTGGCGCGGTCCGACACCTCTCCTCACGCCGGACGCCGGGAAGGGGAACCCGCTGCCGCCGCTGCCCTCTGCCCGCGGCACGGCTGGCGGGGGGCGGCCGGGCGGGCAGGCCTCACCGCGGGCTGCGCTGAGATGGCGGCGGCCGCCGTAACTGCAGGCTGTGCTGGGATGGGCCGAGCGGCAGTGTCTTGCCACCCCGGAAAAAAACTGTGTGTGCACTGTTTTGATTTTCTTCTTAAACGTGTCATCACAGAGAGGTGTTATCAACCTCTCTAACTGCTGGCTCTCTAACTGGGCCAGCAGCATGTCCATCTTCAGAGCCATCAGAGATTGGCACCGTTGGGACTTGGAGGAAACGGTCCTCCTCCACTACCAAAAACCAGGCCTTGAAAATCAACATACTCACATTTGTAACCCACATAGTAACCTCTGTTTAATTATGGGGATTCAGGATCTAATGAAACTGAGTCAATTTAATACTTTTTCCCATTACATAAGGTTTTCTAGGTTTCTTCTATCTGTGTAATCCAGACATCCTTGTATATTTACAGCTAATACCTCTGTAACGTTACTGTATTCATAGAGCCCTGCATATAATTCTGCTTTTTCCTTGCCTTTCACTAATTAATTTTATTTTTTAATGTAATTAAGAGTTGGTCTTGAAATCCGTTCTGCTAATGTTGGTTTTTTGTTTTCCTTTTGAAACAAAAACTACAAACAGATTGTAGCTGTCTCTTTACATAAGACAAGTCACATTGTTTAACCAGAGCCTGATTAGTCAAATTATCTGACATGAGAATAAGTGGTTGCTCTGAAGAGGTAATGGGCTGCATAAGACAATGCTCAGAAATATCTTGTCATGGAAATCTAAGGGAGGAATATGTATTCAGATTTCAAGAGAATTAGATTTGAATCAGAATAAAAATAATCTGAGTCAGAATGAAATCTATTCCTGCATTCTCATATCCTATTAGCCCCTGCAGCACATGAACAAGGAAACATTAATGGAGACAGCTTTGTTATTGAATAGAGTATGTGTCATGGAAAACTACATTCCAGACTGTATAATGCCATAAAACGTAAAGTACTCAGGAATACTTTGTTCTAACTGTGCAGTAATCAGAGCTAGTGCTGTTCGCTTGTAGTACACACTGCTTCCCCTAGTTAGTACAGTCTACATTATGTCTCCTTTCTCTTTCTCTTTCTCTTTTTTTTTTTTTTTTTTTTTTTTGCAACAGGTATTACTGTAGGTATCCTATACGTCTTTCTTAAAAACAGCAGTTTAAAATCAAAAAGAAATTGATGGAAAGACAACCACAATATTTAAAGGTGACCTACAGTCAAGTCTGCGTTTTACATGGCTAAGATCAGATTTTAGACCTGATTTAGGAGTAGGTATGCTTGTTATCAGCTCTCTAACTTCAAGGTGCAACCCAAAATAGACCATCCATTTAGATTATAATTACTATGTTCCTACCAATCTTACTGCCATCACTGTTGCTGCTACTGTTACTACTGTTACTAATTTTTTTTTCAAAGAATAAGCAGGATTTTATTAATCAGCAAATAAATATTTCTTGCTATTTAATTTTATCCTCAGAGAATTTTGCATCTTGCACACTTTGATAGAAATATAAGCTCATTAACAGAATATTTTTTAACCAGACCATTATGACTTCATTTTGAATCAAAGCTCATTAAAACAATTATAATCAAATGTTTCATTTTCTTTTTCCCTTGTGAGGAACAGCTGAAAAGGTTATGTTTGTTTTTCTTTATCTGAATCTCTAGGGCTATATAAACAGACTGTACGGACTTGGTTTTGCTTCTTTTTTTTCCATTTAAGGGTTTGCTCAGCAGAGTGTGCATGCATGCTGTTACTGGGATCCAAGAAGAGTTGTAACATCAGTTGCATCCTAGGCCACACTCAAACCAGAGAGTGATTTTCAGTTTTGTGCCCAGCTATGCTGCTTCACTACCAAACGTCTAAACAGATGTCATCTCTTGATGCTGCATCATTTGAGAGTAGACACATCAGGGTAGGGTTTGCTTTTCCTTGCCTTGCACCACTTGCTGGAACATACACACTGTGAGGAGGAAGAAAGGATAAGATGGTAGAATGGGTAAGAAGTGCCTCACTCCTAAGTAGTTTATCATTCAAGACAAGAATGACCAATTAAGAGAAAATGTATGCTCAAAACCCAGTAAATCAATGTAACAATAAATTTAGAACTAATAAACCTTACTCTCACAAAGCATTACCTTTATATGGAAATGGTAATTTTTTTTCTTTTGAAATAGCTAACAGTATACATCATCTGCAAACCAGAAGATCAGCAGTTAGCTATACTCCAGAACCACTTACTTCACATTAAACATTAATTTTTTTTTCAGTAATGAGATTAAAACCAGAAAGCTGAAGAGGGGATACCAGCTGAAAGCTCCAAGTTTGTTCAGACTTCCCTGTTTATGTTGAAAATTTTTACTATCCTAATATAGGAGAATTTCTGTACCAGTTCAGTGCAACTGCAGTTTCTGTGCAACAAAAAACAGGTAATACAACTAACTGGGCCAGCAGCATGTCCATGATGTGTAAATTTCTATAATGACAAGAAATCAGTAGCAAAAATATAAAATGATTTTTTTAAAGACATCTTTAATGCACAGCTTTTCTACTGCTAATTGACCTAGAAGTCTATGTCTAATTTTAAGGGAAAAAATAATACAATATAAATGGCCATGTCTTAAAGTAAATATTCGAGCACTTTCTAGAAGCAAACTTCTTCATGAAGATGTTTCTGGTAACCATATTACCCAGTGATTAGGATGATCTCTTGGACTTAGTGTTAAAGCCAACAGTTTTGGGAGTGTAAGGAGAGAGCTTACCCATCTCTTCTACTTCAGCACAAGACAAACAGGTAACAATCTCAAGGTTTTTTCAATACCATGAAGGCCTGAGTTGCTCAGACCACTCTCCCAGGCCTATTAATTGTCCTTTTCTTTTTTCCTATTTATGTATAGTTTCCTAGGCTGGGAGGTTTTTCATGACATCATAGCAATAAATAGGAATGCTTTCACAAAATCCTCTGGACAAGTATATTAGAGAATCATTTAATGTAAGTATGGATATGTATATCCATGATTCTCTGCTTTAACTTAATTTTCCAATGCTCTATAACCACATTCTAGCTCAAGCAGGAAGATCATTGTCATTTTTATTTTTTCCATATGTCTTTTTCTTCTTTTTCTTTCTTCTTTTTTTCTTTTTTCTCTCTCTTCTTTTTTCTTTTTTTTTTTTTTCTTCCTCCTTTCTCCCCCAGTCTCTAACAAGATCAAAAAATTTCCAAACAACAGATAGAGAATTGATTTTTACATGAATGTGTAAGGAAATCTCCTTGCACAGCAATGGACATGAGAGCTCTACTCCTTCTGGGGTGCAACAGACCTGTCTGTTTTTCTATAGAGATCTTCTGTTGGTGACAGGTGTGAGTCAGGTGGGCAAGCAACCATATTTTAAAGGAAGCCACATCAGAATGAGATAATGTGTCATAGCTAAGAGTCCAGCTAATTCTTTACAATAAACCAGAATAATAGTAAAATTAATAGAGGAGTTATAGCTCACTTCTGTTTCCAAATGCAGGCCTCTAAACCAATGGACATTAAATTTATTTCAGTTTTATATCAGTTTAACTTTCAGGGTAGGACTGTCAATTGTGTCGCCAATCATCCCTAGTCAGTTGCCAGGGGTGAGGTAGGGAAGAGCAGGAGGGCAAGGTACAGAAAGAAGCAAAGAAGCATCTTCCAGTTTCCAGACATTGGCACTTCCTAATTAAAAAGGGTTTTTTTCCAAGAAACAGCAATATATGGACATTGCACTGTGTGATGGAGTATGTGATTTTTTTTTTTTTTAACTCTGTTATTTGGGAAGGCCAAGCACGACCCTTGTGTCAAATTTGTTCTGCATCTGGGATATTTTGCAGTAGTCCAAAGAAGAACCACTTCTCTCAGGACAGTGCTACTCTGTCCATAGTTCTCCAACTCCCACACCATGGCTGTAGTCCTTGCACCCTACTCACCAGCAGCCAAGTGTATTTCAGACTCTGTTGCCTACATATAGAGGATATTCTCCCCATCACAATGATATTGGCCTGGAGGATCCAATTTTTCTTTGAGCGAGAGGATTTATTTTAAAATTGTTGTTGTTGTTAACTACTTGTTTTATGGACAGCAGCAGACTAAAAGGTGGTGACCTACTCATGGATGCTGAGATCATTTAAAGTTTTACAATGCAGGCAGTATGGCCAAACCCAGACATTCTAAAGTCATGAATCAAGGCTCATAAATCATGAGATAGCCTCAAAATAATGATTAAAAAAAATAAAAACTGAGTGCTGGTTTCTCTCCACTATCTTCTGGCTTTGTCATCTTTTAACACATTAGATCAAATTTTCAAAGTCTTCTCATCTAACATGAGTAATACATATTTTTTGTTCTTAAGGAAAACTAATGTTGTTAAAAAAATTAAATGATGTGCAGAACTTTAATTTTCAAGAAAAACATCAAGTATGGCCACTCTTGTGAGAATATCACAAGAGCTAGAAACAAAGGAATAGTGTCTATACATTGCAATAGTCTTTTCCAGTCACTTTTATAAGACTTAAATATTTTATATCGTAGCTATCCTAGCTTTAATTAAAACCAGTTCCTTTCTTTGTTTGAAATAGCTAAAACAATTTAGCACTTAAAAAGAAAGAAAGAAAAGAAAATAGAAGCTATCTGGATGGGTTTCTAATAGTGAGTGTAAATCCAGTCATAATCAAGATTTATTTGTGCAAATAATTTCAGTGGGAAAATAGAGTCTTCAAAGTGTGCATTCAATAAAGTGTCATACCAAACCTTTGTTATCTTTCTGTTAGACCTGGCTAGTGTCTATGCACTTTGTAAGTCAAACATAACAACATCATAATCATATATAATTCCTGTTTATCATGAAAAGCTGACTCAACTGTGAGTCGCTGGGGGGTCTGCATTTCTGTTGGTACTTGTAAATGTCTGAAGGCAAAAGCAACTTTATTATTACAGATTAAATCACAGTAAAATATTAACTTATGAACCCTCTTTGGACTTCAAAAACTGGACAGCATTTTTTGCCTCTTACCTGAATTCCTTAACAATGCATTAGAAGACCAAAATTTCAGAAGAATTTGTTTGAGATTTCTTCTTTTGCTTCACTGCAGTTTTCAATGAGCAATGCATCATCCAAACACATTATAGAAATTAGAGTCTGCATTCCATTATGCATTCAGACATTTATAGCAGAATGATAAACCTGTCTGTACCTCAGGGAGTTGGCTTTATAAATCAAGGCTTCCTGTAAAAAGATTACATTCCTATTTGAAACTATTTGGATTCTGAATCTTCTTTCCATATCATGTTACGGTATACATCAGAAAAAGAAAGGAGAATGGAATTAAAGTGGAGAAAATGTGAGGTTTTATTAGAGGCAAAATGCGTTACTATTTATTTTGATATTCTGAAAGAAAGTTGAGATTCTGAATTTGTAGGATTGAATGCTTCACTATTATGGAGCTTACACAAAAAAAAAAAACAACAAACAAAAAACAAAAAACCTTCTCTCATCTCTTAATCTATTTTTGAAACTTATCTTCTTCTGTAGTACCAGAAAACCTCTGAAGTCTTTCATGCACTTATCATCACCTAACTCCTCTAAGGGAGGAAAATACTGTTATCACTATTTTAGTGATCAGATGTTAAAGCACAGCTCCTCAGGCCTTGCAGGTGAGCTCTGACACAGCCAGGGATTGAGCTAGTGTCTCCCAAACCAATGGTCAAAGGAGATAGAGAAATTAGAAATGCAGTCACAGAATCATAGAATCACAGAATCACAGAATCACAGAATATTCTGAGCTGGAAGAAACCCACAAAGATCATTGAGTTCAACTCTGAAATGAATGGTCCACAGGAAAGTATCCCTTTTTAGCAGGCAGGACACAGTGGGTCAGGACACACTCTCATTAGCAATAGGAAGGGATTTGAATGGGAGATTTTGTGGTGTCAATGTCCTGGAGGCACCACAGCACCGTGCTCTAAGTGCCATGTCAGCTATCCCACAGATAAGATTCTTGTGTTGAGCTCAGAATTTCACTGCCTTAGTAAATGCAGTGAGAAATTAGTCTGCTAATGTGTGAGGAGCAGAAATTTGAGTTCCACAGAAGATATTCACTTATGACCATCCCCATGTTTTCTTCCACCACACATCAAGTATCCCCCTCAAGCCTCAACGTGACCTTTCTGAGATATCTGTATTGCAAATTATGGTCAGTGTAACAAAGATAGTCACACAAAACCAGGTGAATAGATGTGTAACAAGGTCTTATTTTTCTTATAAAAGAAAGGGTTTTCTCTGTGATGTCAAGTGAGGATAACATGCTCTAAAAATTTTGGTACACCTTAAGTTAAGAAACCCATATACATGGCAGGCCTTATTGGGATGAGATTTTGTATAAGAAATATTAAAAATAAAAAGAAATAGGGAATATAAGAAACTGGATGGAAAACGTGAAATTATCTATGGTTTTCTGCTTATGTATTGTAGCAATTGACTTAATTTCATTTATGTCTGTAAATTCAATAACTCTGACTGTTCCTCAGCAGACATGCCTTTCTCCTGATAATTTGACACACAATACTTTGTTAATTCTATCCTGTGTATATTCAATACTTGGAAGGAAAGAAACTTCAGGATGGAGGTGCATGAAATTAGTAATTTTGGAGGTAGGTGAATCTCAAAAGTCACCTCTCAGAGTTATTAACACTGAAATGTACATGTGCACTGCAAATTTTCTTAATTTTGTTATTTAAAATTTTGCAATGGAATTTCAGAGCTCAAAATAAATAAATAAGTAAATAAATAAATAAATAAATAAAATTAAAAAATTAAAAAAAACCACACCCACCCACTGCTAAACTGGCAAAGTCTTGTTCTTGTAGGTCAAATCACTTAGTCCAGTAAATGGCCTGAAATCCCATTAATACAGCAGAGTTAGGAGTTTGGGGTCTTTAATTTATACGACAAGTGATACCCACAGTGATTTCAGTATCTACGCATTAACATCCTTTAAGCCACAATGACTAATCATCTATGTATTAACTGTACTTTATTCACTGATTGAAACAGAGCTCTTTAGGGCTAAAATGCCTCCTGAGAGCTACAGTTTACATCCACCCTGAAGTAATTGAAAGCCTTCATGGCTCTGAAAACCTCCAAAGGACACCACCATATGTGTTCATATGACACTATAACCCCACCTGAAAAAATAAATTTTTTGCATGTGTGTAAATACCACCATCATTCCTATTCTTTCTTTTTTTTCCCAAGAAACAAAGTCTTGTTCCATAGTTTCACTATAAAAAAATCATATTATTTTTCTATCTAGAATCAAAGGTTTCATGCACCCCCCTAATCTTCTTAAAACTTGAAACACTTTTATTGTGTGACACATAGATATTCCATGTTAAGTGTAAGCTATCTGCCACTCTACCATTAAAAACCTATCAAAAGCCAAGTCTGGTAAGTTAATTTGATCAAGAAAATTTATCCTATATTGTTCACTTAGTCTGGGAGTTAGAATCAGGAAGCTGTGGAAATAAAATCTGCAAGAGGAATCCGATTTGACAATCAGTAATCCTTGCTCTTTCCTAGTTTGTTGCAACTAGAGATGTAGCACAATACAGATAAGGACTCAGGAACATATAGAGTATTGATTCCCTTTTGTGTTTGTTTATTATTTTATTTTTCATTATGAAGTACTCCCAAGAGATACAAGCAAAGTCTGAGGTGGCCAGACAGAGATGCTGTACCAGCACTACAAAACAAAGTAATTCAGTGTATGCAATCTTAAAACCATAACCATTAATCTTTTGATGCAGTGCATCTCTGAGTGTAGACTCATAAAGCATATAATAAAACACAGATGTGCAACAACTATTGGAGTCAAGTCCTGCCTTTTCTCAGCCATTTGACTTACAACAGCAGAGTAAGAGTATGGGAATGAGCACAGGGAAAAGGATGCAAATGACCAAATCATTTTGTTCTCTAAGACATTAAATTCCTTTAAGGGCTAATTTTTAGTTTTGCAGGTTAACTATAAAACCACCTATTCCACAGTGATGCTCTACTTTAGTTTATTGACATTTTCCACTGTCAAGCTGTCAGTTTCACCATTTAAAATCTTTAAAAATTTATCATCTGAGTGGAACTCTTCTAAACCTTACATTGGAATTTGGGAATATTTCAGAATATTTCAGAATATTTCATTAGCCATATCTGAGATTGGGCTAATGAAAAAAAAGGCCCTTTTTTTTTTTTTTTTTTTTTAATTTTCTAACAAATCACCACAGTGTTTTCTCTGAACAGTTTGAATTCGTCAGCTTCTAAGGGATGCAATTTAAATTTAACAAAGGTTGGCATTTGAATCACATGTATGACTTTGACTGTTTCTGGGAAATTGTACCCAGATTTATCTAAAATCACAAGCCTATTTTACAGCTCAAGGGACCAGAAAGGAAACATAAAGGAATTCTGTGAAAGCTGTTTGTACTGCTGTGTAAAACCAAAGGAACTAAAACAACAGAAAACAGCATATCTTCTTGGGCATTTTTTTTTAATATGTGTTTATGTGGGATTATTAGTTACAGCTTTTTATCCATCTTTTTCATGAAGCAGTGATGAGAACCACACAAGAAAATGTTAAGAAATAAATCATAGTGGTTTTAGAACAAAGCTTTAAACAAAACAAAGGCTGACAAATGGAGGAAAGAAAACAAAATATCAGATAACTCATAATTAATCAGCAACAATTCCAGTCACTAAATAAGATAGTCATCTTTGAGAAAACTAGGATGTGATCATAAAATTTAAAAACAAATAATAAAGCTTAGGCACTTTTTTATGCTATTTTCTCATCTTCAAGTGCCTAACATTTTGATCTTATTAACGTAGACTTAGTGACAATTGTATTTTACTCATAGTGAGAGGTGATAAGAAAAGCTGGATTTCTGGGAAATTCATGAATTTTATCAGACAAGGTTCAGGTAGCCATGCCAAAAGTATGTTCTTTTGATGCTCTTCAACAGGGCAGACATAAGATATGTGCATGTGTGTGCATGTGTGTGTGTATCCATATCTCATATATAAGTAATATAAGAAAGACATGGTTCATGTGTGAGAGAAAAATCTCATTGAATTATAACAGTCCCAGATGTTTGTTTTTTCTCAGTACAGTGTATATGCAGAGAGTAGCTTCCCCTTAAATAGCTTGCAAACCTCCTAGACTGTTCACTGTACTCATCAATCCAGAGCCACCAGAAAACAGTCAAAGCAATAATATATATATAACCAGGTCTTGAATGTTTGTATATTTTTAGCAAACATAGTTATTTTGTACCCAGCTGTGCCCTTATGCTATTTTTCATATTGGTTTTTTTGCTTAAAGATCAAAAAGCACAGGAATAAACTGTATATTGTAAAGGAAGGAAATGAGGAGGCAAAACTTCGATAGTTTATAAACCTCTCTGGCACCTCTCCAAAACACTAAATACAACTGTATAGATATTCTTGAATATTACATTATGTACCTTGTGGAGGGCCAGAATATCTACACCGTTTGGCTTATATTACTCAAACCTCCAAATAGTGAAATTCTCTTAGTATCGGCTTCCACAGTCTCATTATCTTTTGTACCATCAGCTACATGAGCCTCAAAGAAGCAATTTTAACTTTCAATATGGGTAATGTAAAAATTTAATTTTAAAAGGCCTTTCGTATCCTGTCTGAATACTGAATATGTTTTTCTTCCAGACTCCTTTCCTTGACAATAATTCAAACTGTGCCACAGACTGTTGAGAACTTTTTCTCAGTGAGATGATATTACTGATTTCTCCTCTGTGTTTATTCTGTGGGATCTTAAATCACAGGAAAGTATCTCACAAAGGGAAAAAAAAGTATTTTATATAGCTGGAAGGTGATTGAGATGTGTAAAGCTAGTATCAGTGAAAACTTCTCATTTTAGCACAAATGGCAGGAGTGAGAAAGCTGCTCTATGTAGGGGCTGACCAAAACTTGGGAGGCTTGTCGAGGGTGTTGTGCTCATGGTAGTGTGAAGTCATATGGATTCAAGAGTTCAATAGGGATCAACAGCAAACACAATAGACTGGAGAATAGCTGGTTGTGGGAGGAAAGCAAGCCAGGGAAAGATATAAGAAACAGTTATGCACTTGGCCAAGGGAAGAGGTCACCTTTGCATAGCAACCCGCAAAGATAAACTCAGATAAACAAGGAATTTCCATATTGTTTTCTTCTACTACATGCCAAAAAGATTTTTAGACCAAGAAATAACTTCTTTCTCTTTCTTAATTCACATGGATGTTTTTGTTGGTTGAGTTTGGTTGGGTTTCCTTGTGGTGGAAGCTACATCTAAAATCTTGAAATCTTACCCCTTGAACCAAAATCCTGGATATTATTATGTTTGAGTTCTGGAATCATCATAAGAAATGTACAATATAAATCTAATGCTCAAATCCAATCTCATGTATTCTGAGTCTTATCTTTTATGCAAATCGAACCAGCCAAAGTAGGTGAACCCTTATGCAGCAAAAAATGCAATTACTTCTCTGTGTGCTCCACCTGAAGAAAGGCTTCTTGATGTGGGCAGGAAATGTGCTTTTACTTCGTATTCAACTTCATTAGGCTGCAAATAAAACGTGAGCATGTGTTGATGTACCCCTGTAGAAAATACAAATGCCCATGAGTATTCTAGATTATTGCATGCAGGTAGTGGCAAAGCATATGTAGATCTAGATTTTTTACCAAATGAAGTCTCAGAGTAAAAGTGTGACCTAAAGATGCACGTTAAGTTCTTGTTGACAACAAAGGGACCTGAAGGCACACGTCCAAAGGTAAGGTCTGGACCACAGTCATACCATAGGAGAAGTTCTGACACTGAAAATGGGTTTTTAAGCTCACAAAATGAAAATTTAAGCTCACAAAAACACTGAGCAATATATCAAAGTGCAGTGCAAGCACACAGGGAGGGAGATGCATGAAATAGGCTGTGGAGTGAGCACTAGGGAAGAAAGATGCAAAGTGACATACTAGAAAAGCAAATACCTGGCATACATGGAAACAAAAGTTGTCTGTATAAAGTGAAAAAACAGTCACTCAAAAAATGGAGGATCAAAAAGCATTTGAAATTTAGATGAGAGGGCAGTAGCTGAAATACTAAAAAGAAAAAGAAATTTTGAAGATAATTTCCGTGTGGGTCAAAATAAGTACCAACAGAGCAGAGCTGTCTGGTCTTTAATTTATCTATGTAGAGAAGAAAAATAAATGGAAATTTTGTTTAGATCACACTGTTTCTAGATACTTCCATGTACAATATTGACTCAGAGGGAGTTTTATTTCTTTAGGTATATATCACTTTCCAAAACAGATATTGAACTAGAGAAAGGAAGAAAAAAAAAAAAGACAACAAACTGACACATTCAAATTCCAAGAATTGAAATTTTCTGAATTGAAATTTTCTGAATTGAAACGTGAAAAATTATTTAGAAAGTGTTTTTTTGTAGGTATGTGAGTCATAAAGACTGATGGATAGGTATATGTACATATGAATGGACAGACATCTATTATGTACAGTGACAGCAGAGGAGAATTTTAAATTTAAAAAATACAAGTGAAAATACATGAAATACCAATGTTAGTAGTGCAGAGTCTTTTATCTCCTGTAGATGAATCCTGTGCAAGGACAACTCTGAAGTACTCATTATTGCTGTGAGAGGTCATGCACAAATTAATCTCTTTTCATTTCCTTTTCCTTTTCCTAAGTCTCCTCTCCAGGGAATCAGCGCCCACAATCAAAAACAAATCTGCATCAAAACTGCTGCACTCAGGGGTCTTACCAGGGAAACCCTCCTCGGATCAAGAAATTCTGGAGCTACTGCTGCAGGACCTGTATCTCACCCAGCAGGGCTGGCCCAGCCATATGTTAGAAAGAGAAGAGGGGTTCTTTTTAATAGATCTCTTGGGGTACATTAGAGTGAAATGACATTGAATGACCAGTGTTTACACATACATATATATATAAGGTTTATTTTAGAAGAATTTGCTTGCAATGGAAAGCAGGTATGTAACCATTTTGGCTAATTTTGTTATCTATAGTAATATAGCAATATCAAAGTATGAAAATTAAGATAATATTTTAGTAAAAGACAGAAGAAGAAAGTAAAGATATAAGAAAACTAGATTGTGGAAAGGAAATATATTACTACCTGTGGATTCAGTGACAAGACTTAATTGTTGCAGTTTCGGTGTCCATATGTAGAGGTGATGGTCACAGTCTTGATCCATCAGGGGCTGGGAAAAGCCCATGAAACACAAAGATCAACTGGTTAATGTGCTTTTAGGTTTAGGTGGAATGCACCTTCCCTGGGCAGGAGGAAGGAGTATGACACTGTCCATTGCAGCGCTGCATTTCTGTGGTAACACCGTGAATCTTGTGCAGTCCTCTGCTGGAAGGCCTCAGGAGGGAAGCCTGGGGGGCACTTCGGGGGTCTTTGATGATTTATGAGCTTTTCTAAGAGGTGACAGCTGCCTCTCATCAGCGTGGTTGAGCCAGCTATGCCCCATCAGAAGGGATGAATTAACCTCCGGCCTTTGTGTGAATGTGACCTTCTCTGGGGCTGGAGGGGGAGGGGAGGCGGCAAGTTTTACAACTGAGCCACTTTTGTGAGGGAGGACATTGGCATGATAAAAAGCACTACCCCACCTCAGCAGGGCCTGCTTCTTATCAGTCTCCTCCCTTATCTGGTTCAAAATCCAGAGCCTCCAGTGCTCACCCTCTCTGTCATATGCACATCAAAGCTATCACCACATACAGAAACCTCTCCTCTTCTTATACAGTTTGGGGGGTGCAAACCTCACCCCGGAAAAGCAAGCTCTGCCTCTGCAAATGGCCAACTGTTTCAGTCATTAACAATTAACATGTCAATCTCCCACACCATCCCAAAAAGCTTGAAGCATTAAATCAGCCAGCAAGCCATATTTATGGTTTTAAGGATAAGCAGATGGAAGGCCAAAGGCTTTGGAAAGAAGATTTCACCTTCAATCATAGCCTTTCACCTGCCTCACTCCTCCATATCCCATTTGCTCCCAGTCTCCAGCCCCTGAATCCCACCTCTGCTCCAAAGAAAAAAAAATTAAGAGAAAAAGCACTCTAATGCCAAAAGCAAAAGAAAAGTCTTATACTAAAAGGGATCAATTTTTTCCCGAAGAGGCGTATGTTTTCTCAAGGAAATACCTTTTCAGGCAAATAGGCAAAATCATGGCCTTCTTTTCAAATAAATTCAATTTGCAGAAAAAGCTTGAAAATAGAAGAACATTTTCTATAAACATTTCAATAGAGAAATGGCCTTCCGAGCTCTACTAATGTCAGTTTCAGTGGGTTTATCCCCTAATTCCTTTTTGGACAACACTCTTTTTGACCTTACTGATGAGTAAAGTCTCAAGATTTGGCATGAAAAGTTTCATTGTGGCCCTGCTACCAGGCACAAACATAGATTATTTTATTCATGAACACACAAAAGCACTCACCAACATCTACGTTTATAGACTGAAAAATAATAATCTGTTTTAGTATAATCTCACATACTAGAAAAGAAAAAAATATCCTTTTCCTATCTGTCAATTAAAATATTCACCTGATGTGAATAGTAACCTTTTAGGTAATTCTCCTTAATCTCACTGCTCAAATCCAAATTTATTTGCTTGCCTTATAAAAAAAAAAAAAAAAAAAAAAAAAAAAAAAAAAAAATCCACAACCTAATAAGTACAAGCATGCGTAAAATTTTAAGAACCATTATTTTGTGCAGAAAGTTTCCATTAACTACCCTTATATATTTGTTTTAGAGTTTCTAAATCTTCTTTGTAAGGATCAAGTGGTTTATTGTTTTAAGACTATCCTCTCTTTATCTGTTATTTTCTAATACAGTATTTCACTTAATGTGTCAAATTTTCTAGAGCTGTCTTAAAATAAAAATCTGAATAATATCAGACATTTTAGCATGACTTTTGCATGTATGTATGTATGTCAACAATTAAGGATACCTTTAATATTAATCTAGTCAAGCTCCAGTTTGTGGTTAAATAATCATCACTTTTGCTTCAATGAGATTTTGTTTTTTAGATGTGCGTATATATATTTTAGTATGTATCCATAAATACATAATATAAAGTATAGTAAAGGGCAGAAAAAATTTATTTGGTTATATTTTCTCCTTGTTTTCCTAAATGTATTTAAAAAAAAAAAAAAAACCAAACTCCATTCATAGCCAATCTTCACTTGAAAATTAAGAAAGATGCATGCTGTTATTGTCTCAAGCCTGTTTTCCCCTAACAGCACTTTGTTCCAGATGTTAGATGGAATAATGGGTTTTAAGAAGTGGCTGATGACTGTGCACTAGTTTCTGAAGGAGAAAAGAAAAATCCTTAAAATCTAGTTTGACCAGGAATATAGTAGGTAGCAACTTACCTCCACAGCAGCAAGGACATGAACTAAAATGTCACAAGAATATTGAAACTGCCCTTCTTCAGTGATGAGGCCCACCTAGATATTTTCAAATCTCTGCTGGTGCATGCATGCACTGGTGGATGGTTTCCCACTGACCACTGGTGGGCCCACTGATGAGTACTGAAGGAAGGGAAGCAGAAAATCTGCAACAGGAGGAATGCTCTTACTTGTGAGTGAAAAATAATCTGCAAAAGTTACTGAGTTGTACAGTGTCATGGACAAGTTGCTGGTTTGCCTGGCAGATGGATTGTACCATAGAGATGGTTTTTCAGGGTACTAGACCTGATTAGTGTATTTTACCTGGAAGACCAAGAGAAGATGAATGCTCTACTTCAAAAGCCTTTTGAGGAATTCTCAGTTTACTCACACACTTGCATCACTGTGCTGCGTTCCCAAGACTATGGGAACCCCCTTCAGTCACCAGATTTAGAGTTTAGAATAGCCTTCAATGCATTCCTCAGATCAAATCTGAAAGAAGGTTCATTGGAAAGCGTCTCAAAAATCAAAAATCTTCCTACAGAAGGAAATGTGGCATTCCACAAATTTAAAAAAAAAAAAAAAAAAAGGCAACTTAATTATTCATTACAATGAATAGAGGACATAACAGGGAGTAGAGAGATATTTTTAAAGGAAAGCATTATTTCACCATATAGATAATCACCTTTGTTTAATGTAATTCAGAAATTCCTGATATTGGATAGATAAATTAGGAAGATAAATTGCTGGTGACAGAGACAGGATCAGAGAGATTCTAAGGACTGTGGAATGTATGTTTTATCTCCACAAACACAGATTTTAATACCCTGTGCTTTATATCTGTACAAAATCAGGCTAGGTTACCTTTGCCTAGTAGAAATAATTATCTTTTTATAGAAGAGAAGAGCGCATAAATTCTGAGAGAAATGTAATATCTTTTGACACAGCTTTAGACCACCCACACAGCAAGCTAGGGAAACCAATAATCTTAAGCCAAAATATGTTTAAATCACTAAAAACAGCTTTTGCCCTTTTACGTGTCTTGTATTGTCTAATAAAAACAACTGAGCTGGTTGTGAACTATTTTGAATTTTTAAGCCTGCTCTTCTATCCAGTCTATGATATAGCAATTAGTTTTCCAAATATAAAATTAATTTTCAGTACAAATATACAATCCAATTCTAAAAACGGGTCTGTCTTGGTTTGACAAGACAGGTATCTGCCAGGGAAACTGGGGTTTCCCTTAGAATAGAGAATGCGAACCCCCCACCCCTGCCAAATTATAATTTTGCAATTAAGGGCTCTCAGGCAAAGATTTGGGAATAGGAATAACAGTTCTTTACTAGTAATATCAATAATACAAATGTGGTAGAAACACAAAACCACCCCACCAAACAAGCAAACGAACAAACAACAATTTTGGAAAGCCCTGACAGAGTCAGCTACAACCTGATGCCCTGCTGGTCAGGACGTTGGTAGCAGTCCAAAAAGTCCTCCTGGGGTGGCAGATGTGGTTCTGTTGGAGTGGAGATGATCCTGTAGCCAAAAGGGTCCAGAGGTGGTGAGAGGGAGTCCGGTGATGGTGAGAAGGGTCCTGTCTTCCTCCGGTAATCGGGTGAAGCAAGAGAAATATCCTGTTCCGTAGTCCCAGTTTTATCCAGGTAGGAATGGTTGGCTCCCCCCACTGGGTGGAGCATCTCACAATAGAATGATGGAATGTGAATGTACTGTCTTGGAGAGGGTAAGTTTTTGTTTTTGTTTTTGTTTTTTTTTTTGGGATGTGTGCTTTTAGGGGTGTTTAAATGGTCCATTAGCAGAAAAAAGATAAGAAACAATGCCCTACCTGGTTTTAACAGTTGGGCCATTATCAAAAGGCACCCGCCCCACTCCTTCCAGAGTAAACAAGAGATAAAACAAAACAGCTCCCTAACTGCTTTCAGCAGACGAAAATAGAATACACATCCTAGGTTCCACAACCCAAGACAGGGTCTCCAATTTAGAAGGCAAAAATTGCCATCTATTTTTAGGGCTGTATATCTTTTACTACCTGATATCAAGTCAATATCCACTTTGATGTAAAGGATTAATGAAAGAAAAGGATGCAAGTGTTTTATGCGTCTTACTAGAAACTCCCTTTTTTTCTTTACCTAAAATTGAGAATTACTGTCCACCTTATCCTCACCATACTTAGCACAGATTTTAGTGCTGCAAGAAAAATCTCACAGCACTCCATCCACCCCCATTCATGTCCCCAGGAAAGGTACATAGAAACTTGGGAGTTGAATTCAAGACCAGTTTCCCTCAGTCAAGAGTGTTTCTCAAACAAAACCCCTGAAGGCACTCGGAAAAGTTTACCTGGAGTTCAAATGAGACTTTGATTGTTTTCCTAGACAGTAAGGAGAGACCATTAACAAAAGACTTTATTTATGAATCATAGAATCATAAAGTATAGAAAAATCCTCTAAGATCCTCAAGTCCAACCATTAACTTAACACTGTCATGTTCACCACTGAATCTTGTCCCTAAGCACTAGGTCTACAGATTTTTTTAACCACCTCCAGCAATGAGGTGACTCCACCATTGCCCTAGGCAGTCTGTTCCAGTGCCCAACCACCCTTTCAGTGAAGAAATTTTCTTAATAATTTGAAGATGGTTCATGGTGATTCTTGGAGCTACTCTGTGTGGAAGCAGAACTGTAGTTTGTGGGCCCCTTCAAACTCAGGATACTCTCTGATTCTATGACTTTTTCAAAAACAGGCACAAAATCCGGTTGACAAATATTTGTATTTATCCAAAAAGCTCAGAGTATTACCTCCTTAGTTAGAGTCAGAATCAGATGTTATATGTTTATCTGCTGGAAGTTCCACTGGCTTCAACAGAACCAGCAGGGGAAGAAGCAGTCAACAACTTCATGCATATCCAGATTGCAAAGTTTTATTTCTCTCCATTAACTCTTTCATCTGTATTGCCCTTCAGGGCAGGAAGCTCTTAGGGTTAAAGGAAAGCAGTGATCTTCTTTCCTAGACTCTGCTTTCTCCTGCTGCAAGTAGTACCAATAGTAACAAAAATATTTCCAAGGTAAAGTTCCAATCCTGTATCTGAAGTTATTCTGGAAAATGTTTTTGCTTGTCTGACCTGTGACTTTGCTTAAGGTAAAAAAGTCCTGTGCTCTCTGCACTTTCTCTGCTAACAGTGCTTTGATTCAGTGAGCAACCAGCTTGAGTTGAAAACAGTGATTAAGCTTGGCTTAAGTTGTGAGAATCATATCAAAACGCTTTAATTTCAATCCAAACAGTGGAATAAAAACATAGCTTTTCCTTTAATAAAAAAAATTATGAGCTTTAAAATAGAACTTAAAACAAGTGGTCTGAATTAAATTTGTGACCTCAGGTATTGCTGTTTTTCCTTGTAAATCCTGGGAGCTGCAAGCTATTTGGCTGAAAAAAATCAGTGAAAGCTTGAATAAACCAGATTCTCTAACTCATATTTTTGCATAAGATAAAAAATAATATAGTTGTGTGATGTCAGGTAAAACTGAAAGCAGTAAAAGGCAATAGCAAAGAGAGATATGAGGAGAAACAGTTCTTTATCTTTCTCTTCAAGTTATTTAGCACAAATGAGAGCACATTCATATATAAGGTAAAGAAATTGCATGCTAAAACACAACGTCCGTATGACATAGGTTTAGTTCATTTTCCCATGACTCTTTTATCTTTGCGAGTAAAATCATCAGAACGCATCCCAAACACTATCAGCATTGTGCAGGAGTGGGGTATCTAAAGCTATCCTGGGTCCAAACATTTGGTCAGATGCTGGGATTTCATTGTCTCTTAAGCTGCACAAAAGAGAGTGTAGGCTGCCTTTCCCCAGGTACCCATGCCTGAAATGAAACTAAATTTCTTCAGTTTGCTTTATTATTTAAAATAAATAAATATTATTTAAAATAAATAAAATTAAATTGTTTACCGAAGCCTGGATTCATAAAATTACTAAGCAAAATTACTAAGTTGCAAGAAACCTACATTTTGATGTCACAGTCACTTTTTAACATTTTTAATTACATTAACTTTGTTTTGATTCTAATAGTAGATGTAGAAATCCTTCCCATGCACCAAAAAACCCCCTAGCTCAGCTTAGTTCACCTCTATGAGCTGAAGATATCTTTTTGCTGTTGAGACACAGAATTTATGCAGAGATGCACACAAACCTGCAAACCTTTTCAGTTTTAGATCTGGAAAGCTAAGTGTTTCACTGGGGCTACTCACACTGATGTGGTAAGGGGCTTAAATGCTTTGTTGTCTTTGTCTTCTACGTTTACTCTTCTTTTTAGGTATAGACATGTATTCTTTCTCTGCAGAGTAAGGTTATACCACAGTGTCCTGGTTTAGGGCAAATCTGGGAGGAAAACTCCAAAGGGGTTTCCTCTGGAAAGCAAACTTAAACAGTCTTTTCTTCTAGCCAGTTTGGGAAAAGAACTTTCTCAGAGAAAAGTGGAAAAAACTATTTATTTACCAAACAAGATGCCCACAAGCACAAAGAATGAATAATATGAAACAATAAAACCTCTCGCCACTCCGAAGAGAGATGGCAAACAGAGACAGTCCTTGCTGTGGGTGTAGCTCAGCTCACTCAGTCTCTCACCAGCCCCACTCCCTCCGCAGGTCCAGCCCTCCCTGCTCCTCTGGGTTTTTCAGTCCAGAGCAGATTTAAACAGTCCTAAGAAAGAGGAAGAAGAGAAAAAAAAAAAACAAACACACAAAACCAAAACCAACAACAACAACAACAACAACAAACCACCACCCCAAACCAAACAGTTTAGGGAATTTTCTTCCTCAGCTAGCTAAGACTAAGTAAAAGCACAGGAGATCTCTGTCCTAAGGCTGTTATGTTACACTTAAAACAGAAATGTAATTTATGTCATAAATTTCTGACAGCAGAAAGACATAAAAATGTCTGTTTTCTGTGAATTGCACTAATTGTGGAGCTGCAGAGGAACTTCATGGGTTGGAAGCCTTTGAAGGCATGTGCTGCCTGCCAGTGCATGCCTTTTCCCCCAGTACATGGGGGCACCATGTGAAGAAACCAAATGAGGATCTCTTTCTGATAAAATATGTTCATGCAAAGTTGGCCATGCATAGAATCACAGAATCACAAATTCACAGAATGGTTTGGGTTGGAAGGACTTTAAAGGCCATCTAGTTGCAAAACTCCTGCCATGGGCAAGGGGGTCTAGCACAAATATTGGACCCAGTGGCAGTATGGTAGAGTGGTGATACTCATGCCACAGACCATACACTGGGCACATTTGCTGGGACTATCGAGAGAAAATCTTCCCCAGCTATACTCCCCAGCTTGAATTTTCACTTTTTGTTTCCAAAATATATCACCATGCTCCCATAAACCTGCATTGAAAGTAATGCATGAGAGACTAAAAGCTGCTTCAAAGTCAGATCAAGTCCTAGGAAAAAGGTCTCTTTAATTTCAAGCTACAATAAATTTTGCTCATAGGAACTTTGCTAAAACAGAACATTCTCAATTCTCTCTAGTCTGAAGGAATGAATTTGTCTGCAAAATAATATCTAATGGCAAAGCTTTTAGCATTTAAATCATCCCATCTCATTTCAGCATTTAAGGGTCTGCGTCCCAAAGGAGAGAAATCCCCAAGTACCAGCAGTTGATCTACACAACCACAGCTCTTCAAAATTCAACAATAAGGAATTTGTGTTTTTTCAATCAAACATCCATTCTTCTTTCCTGGTCCAGGACATGAGAACATGTATACTGTGATAAACACAAATCACCATTTCCCAAATTTTACCTGCTGTTTTTTATACAACAGAAGTAAAAGTACTCTATTTGTTCATATTCCCATGACTTCACAGGGATTTAAAACTTTTCACCACTACATTGCAGGGACAATACAGCCCTGGAAATGGTGAAGGTTCAAGGTAGAGATCTATTTAAAAAATATTTTAATATGGTAAAATCAATCTAGAATCTGTACTAGGCAGGGAAGTGGCAGGGGATAACATGAGCAAAGGGAATAAAAAAAGCTCTGATGAGCCCATACCAGTTGCTAATACTTAATCTCTTTAAATAATGAATTAGCTGCTCATATCTAGTCACTGCTAAGAGAAAGCACTTTCTTTGTGAAGTGAAGTAAAGCTTGAATAGCCATGAATTATTCAATATAAAGTGTGCCAGTTAAAATGCCTTGATATTGGAAGTCAAGTGTAAGATTTTCTTTTGTCTGTCAGAAAGCATCTCTCCCATGTTAGTGAGACTTGAGGGGGGTGGAAAAAGGGGCCAACCAGGGCACAAACATGTCAAGAAAAATAAGGAAGGTATTGTAGTAACATGCAGAATCATTTCTGCTTATGTATAAGCTTCAATCCCATGCAGGAAATATTCTGCTAGACTTTATTCTGTTTACTGTTTCTGTTCTCCTTTACCTTCATCACTGCTCCATTGTCTGTGACTCTGAGAGAAGTACTCATGATGAAGTAATAATACTCCAAGGCTCCTTCCAGCAGAGACTATATCAGTTATTGGTCTGTCAGCCTTTGCTGACATGGAGAAATATATTTCTATACTCAGGTTTCTAACAGACCATTGTACTGGGTCACAATGTTTAGAACAATGCAGGAAAGCCTGGCACAAAAAAATCACTGTTATTCAGGAAAGTTTAGGTCATCTAGCTTTGACGTATGGCATGGGCTTTCCAAAGGTGGGGGGTTTTTTGTTGGGTTGTTTGTGGTTTTTTGGGTTTTTTTTTTTTTGGCGGGAGGTGTTTCCTTCTAATACTGTCCACATTGTTGATGGCACCTCCACATATGTCAAACACTCCTTTTACTTTCTTTTCCACCTGTGTTTTGAATAGATTCCATATTTTCCTTTTCCTTTTCCTTTTCCTTTTCCTTTTCCTTTTCCTTTTCCTTTTCCTTTTCCTTTTCCTTTTCCTTTTCCTTTTCCTTTTCCTTTTCCTTTTCCTTTTCCTTTTCCTTTTCCTTTTCCTTTCCGCTTTTGCTTTTTCCTTCCTTTGCTTTTTCTTTTCTCTTTCTTTCTCATTTTCTTTCTTTCTCTCCTCTGTCTTTCTCTTCTCTGTTTTATTTTTTTTTCTCATTATTGAGTTAAAATGACTTCAAATATGGCAAAGTTCTGAAACTGCAGAGAAAAACAGGTTGGTGTTTTGGAGCACATTCCTTTTCATTCTCTCTTTCCCATTTTTCCCCTTAAATTACTCCAATACTCAGATTCTCTCTACCTCACCAATGCCTTCATCATGACATTTTATTTCATGGCTATGTGGTTTCTGTTTGGTGGCTTTTCAGATTCAGTAGTAGTAGTAGTAGCAGTAGTAGTAGTAGTAGTAGTAGTAGTAGAACATTGGCAACTAACCCATGGATGTAGCATCCAAAATAGTCAGTAAATTGGCCAATATATATGGGCTATATACAGCTTACCACTTTAAATTCCCAATTCTTCATCACTTACACTGGCAGGCAGGAACTAGCAGCTCTGACCAGAGGTTAGTCTGTGTGTATCATCAGGATTCTGAACTGGAATCCAGCTACCCTGTGACAACAACTCTAAGCCTCTGTAAGCAACCTGAGTATAGTCCAGTGTAAGACTGAACAACAAGTCAAGTTTACTTCACCACTTCTAGAATACTTTAACTGCCATTATTCGCTGCCATCCATTTTATACTGATTTTGACAAGAAATTATGCAAGCCTGACACCTGTCAGAAATACAGCCTTGGACTTTGAGATGAGACTAGAGAAGACAAGGGGTATCTTTTGTGTCTGAGACACTGAGAGTGCTCTGTGGAGCATTCAGAGTCTCCTCTGGAGGACCATGCTAGTACTCCCAAGGCTGCTGAGACTGACAATTATCACTCCCCTATCTCTCAATTGAAAAAAAAAAGAAAAAAAAAAAAGGAAAAAAAAAAGCTGTAACAACACACTGAAACGCTGAAACTGGGCCACTGGCATATTTGTAGAAAATATTCAGGAAAAAAAAAACCCAAACAGTTTTTAAAGTACTAGAACTCCTTGATCTCTTTGACCTATTGTATTGGTTTAGGATAAATTAGGGGGAGAATCTCTAAAAGGGAGTCCCCTCAAACAAACCTCCACCACCCCTCCCCCCCAGCCCGGGGTTGGGAAGGAAATTCTTTGGAGGAGGAAAAAGTGGAAAAAACTGGTTTTATTGAAAAAGAAAATTCTCCCCACCCCGAGTGGAATGAAAGGCGCAGGTTTACTCAGGGGGAGGGCTCCAAGCTTCTTTGGCAGGCTCCAGGTCTTCTCAGACGTCTCGGGTCAGATCAGTTCCAGAGCCGGTCCAGTCTTGGGGCGGGGGGGGGAAGGGAAAAAAGAGGGGGAAAGAAAAAAAACGGAGAGCAGGCAGCAGGAGTGGCAGCAGCAGCAGGAGTGGCAGCAGCAGCAGGAGCGGCAGCAGCAGCAGCGACAGCAGCAGCAGCAGCAGCAGCGGGAGTGGCAGCAGCAGCAGGAGCGGCCGAGGCAGCAGAAGCCAAGCAACAGAAGAGGCTGAAGCAGCCAAAGCTAAGCAGCAGCAGCAGCTGAAGCAGCGGCAGCCAGAAGCAGCTCTGCTCGGGCAGCAAAAGCCCCGTGAGCAAAACAGTGCTGCTAGACATAACAAAAACAGTCCACTGATATGGGATAGAGGCACTGTCAACCCAGAACATTCCACCCCTTATCCCATATAGTGGACGCACAATAAAACTTTCATCTCACTTACTCAAACCTTAGACACTTACACATTTCCATCCGTTTTACTTGCTCAGACCTTTGACACTTATACGTTTCCTTCTGACATATGAGTCTTACCCCACATTCAGATCTCCCTGAGGTACACATCGTGTTGTTCCATCTTTCTGCATTATCCACCAGGTATAACCCGGTCCTTGAGCAGAGACAATTCCACGGATGGGTTTGCCTGTGCTCGAGGTAGGGTTGATCCACACTGTCTTTCCCAACAAACCTCTAACATGGGCCACTGGGACTTTATCTCCATCTACTACATTACAGAGCTGAGACTGAGCAGGACCCGCTCGGTTGGTAGAACCTCGGGTGTTGACTAACCAGGTGGCCTTTGCTAAATGCTGCTCCCAGTTCTTTAAGGACCCCCCACCCAATGCTTTCAGGGTGGTTTTTAACAACCCATTGTACCTCTCCACTTTACCTGCAGCTGGTGCATGGTAGGGGATATGGTACACCCACTCAATGCCATGCTCCCTAGCCCAGGTTTTAATAAGATTATTTTTAAAATGAGTCCCATTGTCTGACTCAATTCTCTCGGGTGTACCGTGCCTCCAAAGGACCTGCTTTTCAAGGCCCAGGATGGTGTTGCGGGCTGTAGCATGAGACACAGGGTAGGTTTCCAACCATCCCGTGGTGGCTTCTACCATGGTCAGCACATGGGGCTTGCCTTGGCGTGTTTGAGGCAGTGTGATGTAATCAATCTGCCAGGCCTCCCCATACTTGTACTTAGACCAGCGCCCTCCATACCAGAGGGGCTTCATCCGCTTGGCCTGCTTGATGGCAGCGCACGTCTCACAGTCTCGGATAACTTGAGAAATGCTGTCCATGGTTAGATCCACCCCTCGGTCTCATGCCCACTTATAGGTGGCATCTCTGCCCTGATGACCTGAGGCATCATGGGCCCACCGAGCTAGGAACAACTCCCCTTTGTGCTGCCAATCTAAGTCTATCTTAGACACCTCTGTCTTTGCAGCCTGATCTACTCGCTCGTTGTTCTGGTGTTCCTCATTAGCCCGACTCTTGGGGACATGGGCATCTACATGATGGACCTTCATATGTAGTTTCCCTACTCTGGTGGCAATGTCCTTCCACTCATCAGCCGCCCAGATTGGTTTTCCCCTACACTGCCAGTTAGCCTTTCTCCACCTTTCCAGCCAGCCCCACAGAGCATTAGCTACCATCCACGAATCAGTGTAGAGTTAGAGCTTTGGCCACTTCTCTCTTTCAACGATGTCCAGGGCCAATTGAACAGCTTTGAGTTCGGCAAACTGGCTTGACCCACCTTCTCCTTCAGTGGCTTGTACAACTTGTCTTGTGGGGCTCCATACGGCTGCTTTCCACTTCCGGTTCATCCCTACGATGCGGCAGGAACCGTCAGTGAAAAGAGCGTAGCGTGCTTCTTCTGCTGGCAGTTGGTTATATGGTGGAGCTTCTTCAGCCCGGGTTACTTGCTCTTGTTCTTCTTCCTCGGTGAGACTGAAGTTCTCAGCTTCCGGCCAGTTGGTGATCACTTCCAGAATCCCAGGGCAATTCGGGTTTCCAATACGGGCGCGCTGAGTGATGAGGGCAATCCATTTGCTCCATGTGGCATCAGTGGCGTGATGGGTGGAGGGAGCCTTTCCCTTAAACATCCATCCCAGCACCGGTAGTCGGGGTGCCAAGAGGAGCTGTGCTTCCGTGCCAATCACCTCTGAGGCGGCTTGAACTCCTTCATAGGCAGCCAAGATTTCTTTCTCTGTGGGAGTGTAATTGGCTTCAGACCCTCTGTAGCTTCGGCTCCAGAATCCCAGTGGCCGGCCTCGAGTTTCACCTGGCACATTCTGCCAAAGGCTCCAGGACGGACCATGGCTCCCAGCTGCAGAGTAAAGCACATTCTTTACCTCTGGTCCCGTCCTGACTGGGCCAAGGGCCACCGCATGAGCGAGTTCCTGCTTGATCTGGGCAAAGGCGTGTTGCTGTTCTGGACCCCAGTGGAAATCGTTCTTCTTGCAAGTAACCAGGTACAGAGGGCTCACAATCTGGCTATACTCAGGGATGTGCATCCTCCAAAAGCCTATGGCACCTAGGAAAGCCTGTGTTTCTTTTTTGTTGGTCAGTGGGGACATGGCGGTGATCTTATTGATGACCTCAGTGGGAATCTGATGCCGTCCATCTTGCCATTTTACTCCCAGGAACTGGATCTCTCGGGCAGGCCCTTTGACCTTGCTCTTCTTGATGGCAAAGCCAGCTTCCAGGAGAATCTGGATGATCTTCTGTCCTTTCTCAAAGACTTCCACTGCGGTGTTTCCCCACACAATGATGTCATCAATATACTGTAGATGTTCCGGAGCCTCATCCTTCTCCAGTGCAGCCTGGATCAGTCCATGGCAGATGGTGGGACTGTGCTTCCACCCCTGGGGCAATCGGTTCCAGGTGTACTGCACCCCCCTCCATGTGAAGGCAAACTGGGGTCTGCATTCGGTTGCCAAAGGAATGGAGAAAAATGCATTGGCAATGTCAATAGTGGCATACCACCTCGCTGTCTTGGACTCCAGCTCATACTGGAGCTCCAACATGTCTGGCACAGCAGCGCTCAATGGTGGTGTCACTTCATTCAATGCACGATAGTCCACAGTCAATCTCCATTCTCCTTCAGACTTACGCACCGGCCAAATGGGACTGTTGAAGGGTGAGTGGGTTTTACTGACCACCCCTTGGCTCTCCAGCTCACGGATCAACTTATGGATGGGGATCACAGCATCTCGAGTCGTTCTATACTGCCGGCAGTGCACTACTGAAGTGGCAATGGGCACCTGTTGCTCTTCCCCCTTCAGAAGTCCTACTGTAGATGGATCCTCGGACAGTCCAGGCAAGGTATTCAGTTGCTGGATGCCCTCTGTCACTACAGCTGCCACCCCAAATGCCCACCTGAGTCCCTTTGGGTCTTTGAAATACCCATTTCAGAGGTAATCTATGCCCAAAATGCATGGGGCCTCTGGGCCAGTCACAATGGGGTGTTTCCTCCACTCACTTCCCGTCAGGCTCACTTCTGCTTCTACCAAAGTAAAATCTTGTGATCCCCCCGTCACGCCAGCGATAGAGACAGACTCTACCCCTACATGTCTTGATGGAATTAATGTACACTGCTCACCTGTATCAACCAAAGCCTCATATTCTTGTGGTTCCGATGTGCCAGGCCAACGAATCCACACCGTCCAAAAAACACGATTCTCCCTAGCCTCTACCTGGCTAGAGGCAGGGCCCCTCTAAGCCTGGTTATCCTTCTTTCCTTGGGCATATGTCTTAGAAGTTCCTTCAAGGGGCTCGGACATGTCATCATCATCACACTTGGCAGTACGGCTACGGGCAACTGGAGCTGCTTCCCTTCTAGTGGAACTTCCTCTCTGAGTCTTGCCTTCCTTCAATTCACGCACCCGTTGTGCCAAAGCAGCAGTAGATTTTCCGTCCCATCTGCTCATGTTCTCTCCAGATTCACGCAGGAAAAACCACAACTCAGCTCGTGGGTTGTACTTCCTCTCCCCATCAAAGGTGCGCCTGCGTTGGATACCAGGGCCTCTAATTTGCACTGCTGAGATTTGGAGAAGGTCCTCTCTAATCTCCTCCCTAAGTTTCTTATGATTCTCCTCCAGCTTATCTTCTAATTTCTGGAGACGTGTTTCCACTGCTGCGATTCTGGCATGTGTTGGGCCATGCACAGCATCTGCATATGCTCAGAGCTTCTTTGCCATATCAAGTACAGTCTCCCCTGTGTCCTCTCGCTTCATTACTGCTAAGGCAGAAGCATATTCTAATGGCCCAAGCCGTATAAGTTTTCGCCACATCACAGACGTACACGGTACCAAGTCTGGGTTCCTAATATTTATGTCATCGGAGAAGATCATCTCTGCCACTGCCATTTCCCTCAAGCGTTGAATCCCTTGTTCTATGGTCTTCCATGGGGTTTGCTGCATATAAAGATCATCTGCACACAGGTATCTTTCTGCCACACTTCCTAGGACCCGTACCCAGAGGCTGCGTGGATTAGCCTCTCTCATCATCTCTTGGTCGATGACTGGATCAAGTGACAGGGATCCCAAATGTCTCGCTTCAGTGCCATCCAGAATTGTAGCCTCTCCTGCAGCATCCCAAAGACGGACTAGCCAACTAATGATAGGTTCATCAGGTTGTCGCCTGTAATCCTTTCTTAGGCCCGGAGGTCCTTCAGGGAAAAGGAATCAGTGTTGGCTTCTGATCCTGTGCCAGATGCTTTGGCTTCTGATCTTGGTGAAGGTCCTTCTACTGGGTCATCATCATCCACTGGTCGGTCGGTTTTGTGCATATGCTTCTTTGCTGGAGCAATTGCCAGGGGCTTAGGCTTACTGTCTGGTTTAGCTGCTAACTCAGGCTCAGGTTCTAGCTTAGCTGCTGGCTTCACAACTGGGGTGCTGGCTGCAGACTTAGCGACTGGGGTAGCTGTTGATTTACATTCCTGCCCCCCTGCCTCCATCTGCTGCCCTACAGTATCTAGCAGTGTACGATAAACATATGCCAAGGCCCAGCTCACTGCAATAATCCTTTTCTCTTTAGTATTACCATAACACTTCTCTCTCAAATACTTTGCCACCTCAGCCGGGTTCTGAATTTGTTCAGATGGGAAGTCCCAGGCTATAGGATCAGAGAATTCTTTTAAAATTTGGCCCATGTCTTCCCATTTTCCACTCCAATCAAGATTTCTTCTACTTGGCTTTTCCCTTACATCAGAGGTCTCATTAGCTCCTTTGGAAATCTCAGCTTTCAATTTACATAAACTGCAGACAGTATAGAGGAAGCTTACTAAATTAAATGCCAGAAAGATGGTTTCCTTAACACTCAGGGAGAACTGAACATTCTCTAACAGAGATATAAACAATTCTGAGGAGAAGAGGGAAAACAGAGGCTGAAAGAACTCTGCCCCTGCTTCTCTTCTCACAAACTGAGTGCCTAACCATAACAACAAACCATCAAGTGTATTTACAGCCTTCCTGTAAATCATTACAAACAAGCCTAGCCCAATGAATATTCTGACTAGTGCCCCACGGCTACACAAACTACGTATTAGGAGCAATACCAGAGCTATTTCAGGGTAAGGAAATAGCCCGAGGTACCACAAAGGTAGTAACACCTCAAAAAACCCTAGGGACCAGAAATATTGGCAGGTTTTCACCCCGAATGACATTATGAGTTCAGAAAAAAACATCCCGATACACCCACAAAACAATCAGAACCACCAATATTATTATTAAGGTTTTTTCCACTTTCTTGGGTTCGTTTCCCGGCCAATGCACCAAAAAGTGTATTGGTTTAGGATAAATTAGGGGGAGAATCCCTAAAAGGGAGTCCCCTCAAACAAACCTCCACCACCCCTCCCCCCCAGCCCGGGGTTGGGAAGGAAATTCTTTGGAGGAGGAAAAAGTGGAAAAAACCGGTTTTATTGAAAAAGAAAATTCTCCCCACCCCGAGTGGAATGAAAGGCGCAGGTTAACTCAGGGGGAGGGCTCCAAGCTTCTTTGGCAGGCTCCAGGTCTTCTCAGACGTCTCGGGTCAGATCAGTTCCAGAGCCGGTCCAGTCTTGGGGGGGGGGGTGGGGGGGGGAGAAGGGAAAAAAGAGGGGGAAAGAAAAAAAACGGAGAGCAGGCAGCAGGAGTGGCAGCAGCAGCAGGAGCGGCAGCAGCAGCAGCAGCGGCAGCAGCAGCAGCAGCAGCGGCAGCAGCAGCAGCAGCAGCAGCGGGAGTGGCAGCAGCAGCAGCAGCGGCCGAGGCAGCAGAAGCCAAGCAGCAGAAGAAGCTGAAGCAGCTGAAGCCAAGCAGCAGCAGCAGCTGAAGCAGCGGCAGCCCAGAAGCAGCTCTGCTCGGGCAGCAAAAGCCCCGTGAGCAAAACAGCGCTGCTAGACATAACAAAAACAGTCCACTGATATGGGATAGAGGCACTGTCAACCCAGAACACCTATGTAGTACCTACAAAAGAGATTACTTCTCTTTTCTTCAGCCTCAAATAAAATTCAGAATAAAATCTGAATTACATCACAAAATGAAAATAAAAGAAAGAAATCAAATTAGGGTCCAGAATTTTCCCTCTGGACAAGGACAGCTGTGTGGTTATATGGTTAGGAGTAAAGTGTTTTGAATTAGAATTTTTCATAACATTACTGATATAAAATTAATATAAAGAATCTAGTATTAGGAAGATGAATCAGAATTGAGAAAAAACACGAATTTCTTTGTTTTGAAAGGAAATTTTTTGTGACATCTTAAGATATGGCTAGCAGTGTTCTCATTCAACAGATTAAGACTATACAACATGTTGCATGACAAATAAAGGCACAGTCTTTAGAGTAATTTAAGATTGATGTTTAGTAACAAATGAAAACCATTTGCCACTCTCCCCAGAGAAATTTTGGAATGAAAGATTAATTATCCATATTATTGTGGAAGCTTGATCCAGAAAAGCTCTCTTTTGTTCCAGAAATTAATTGAAATGATTTCTCAGCATTTATATGGTGCCTTTTCTCATTAAAATCTATGGATATGTATTTCATAGTATTTAAAAGAACACAGATTTTAGCAAGGAAAATTAGAGGCTTGTGGCCTTTTAAATGTCAAGGACCATATTATGGTCTCAGTTGTATAACACTAATTCTTGCTGAAATGAATGTAAGTCCCACATATATGCTGTTTTCATAATCAGAACCAATTGTTTTCCTGCTTGCAGAATTCAGGCAGGGTAAATGTGAAGACTTAGGAAACCGGGCAGCACAAGACTTCATTCTTTGGTTCTCAGAATGTGCAACACACTAAATCTGATTGTTCTCACTTGTGGCTTTAACAGGATTTTCTTGTATCTTCCATATTTTTGCAATGAGAAGAACCTTCATGATTTTGTTCTGTGACTCTGTATAATTCACCACTTTTTGAGTTTTGTTGAACTATTCACATTTTTAATGCATCTTGCTGAATAACAAATTTTCCTTAGCTAGTTTAAGCTAGCTTTGTGACTTTAAAGATATCAAAGCAGAAAATAGGCCCATACACAGTTTATTCCACTACAATGAGGTTTGGGACAGAGCATGGCTTATTTTGGAGGTGGGGCACATGTGAAATTTTTCATCTGAGTGCCTCCAACCTGCATTATATGTCTTGCTTCTAAGAAGCTTGTGGTCTACTTGCACTATACAGCTTCTTGTCTAGGTTTTGGGGTTACTGTGGGGGGGGGTTTGTGGGTTTTTACAAACCAGCAGCAGCTCCTGACTATTTACACACTATGCAAGATGCATGGCAGACTGACCTAGTTTTTGAAGAATAATGCCAGATGTCCCATGCTCAAAAATACCTACGCTAATTCTACAATCACCACTATCACTGTTTATGTTGTAATCAGGTGTCACAACATCTTTTTATATCAGAACTTGTACTGTTTTGGAATGAGGTCTAAAAGAGAGAGACAAAAACACACACTTTAACTAGGCCACTGGCATGTTTGTAGAAAATATTGAGGGAAAAAAACCCAAACAGTTTCTAAAGTACTAGAGCTCTTTGACCTCTTTGACCTATGTAGTACCTACAAAAGAGGCCAGATATACCTTTAAGATGCCATATGGACACTTGAGAATCCTATTTCACAGTGGGTATTTGAAACGTAATTTTTTTCTAGGCAGGGCCAAAGGTTAGATTATTCATTTTTCCCTGATACTTTTTCTTGGTCTCCAAAACTTAAATAATTAATTGAACATCCACATATTGGCAGTCAGGATTTGTTAAGGTCTATGTATTAGCCAAACTTTTCCTCTGTAGGCTCATCTGAATAACTGACCCAACTCTATTGACTCCTGAGCTGTAAAATTCACAATTAGAGTAAACCTTTCAACAAAAAAAAAAATTATTCTGGGAGTTTGAATGAATCCACAAACAGATTTAATGGGAAAATGTAATTAGGTTGGAGGAATATATTACAGGACAAAAATATTCTGTTGCCCTCTCTAAAAACAGCATTTCTTAGCTGGATTTTCATATTACCTAGTAGACTGAAAAATCTCAAAAATTAGATAATAAGTTTGAGTACATCTTGCGCTGGCATGGAAATACAGTATCTGTTGTTTATGAGAATGTTCCACTTGTCATTTAAAATGAGTGCCTATCACAGCTAAAGACATGTTAGCCATAGGTGTTATCCCTACTCTGCAGTCCATACCCAAATAAAAGAACCCATCTGTAAATCCTGTTCATCTGTAGGAAAATTCTTGCCTTGCTAACATGCAAGATAATTTTTGTTGCTTTTTCCACGTCTATAAATAAATGTAAAATGCTCCAGTATAAATCTAGTATGCTCTAAGTACAGCAGGTTGGATTTCTTATCCCATTCAACAACAGTAGTGATATATGAAAAAAACCAGAGGTGGGAAAATGACCTGCATTGACAAAATTAACCTTCAGATTCAGACACAGCAGAAAAATGTTGCTCAAAAAGTATTGACTCTTTTCTTATCTATAACAGAGCAACTCTCTTGCTTTCAGTGGAGCTTTATTCACCATTCTGGGGGGAACACATTATGAACTGATTAACATAGCTGAAAACTATTGTCCTTCCTTCCTTCCTTCCTTCCTTCCTTCCTTCCTTCCTTCCTTCCTTCCTTCCTTCCTTCCTTCCTTCCTTCCTTCCTTCCTTCCTTCCTTCCTTCCTTCCTTCCTTCCTTCCTTCCTTCCTTCCTTCCTTCCTTCCTTCCTTCCTTCCTTCCTTCCTTCCTTCCTTCCTTCCCCTCTTTTTTCTTCTTTCCTTTCTTTCTTCCTTTCTTCCTATCTTTCTTCTTATCTTTCTTTCTCCCCCTCCCCCATTTCTCTCCCTCTCTCTTTCTTCTTTTTCTGTCTTTCAAAAAGCAACGTATTAAACCAGTAAATAAAGGAGGAGACAATAAACATGCCCATTCCATATAGTAAATAATTATTTTGTCCAACCAGCTGCTGGCAGGTATAAAATCTGAGACAGCTGGTTAGCCAGTTCCTTAGGGCTAACTGCTGTAAAAATCACTTTTCCTTTACTCTCTCTCCTTTTTTTTTTTCTTTTTCTTTTTTTTTTTTTTTCACAGCACATATCCAGATACAGAATCTCTGAACTAATTATCAGGGCTGGGATTTTCAACTTAATCATCACTCTACCATTTCCCTGGAGAACAGTGGCATCAAAGAGCTAACCCCTGCCATGCTGAATCACAGTCACACAGATGAAGAACCAAAGCCCACTGGGATTTTCAAAGGACTCCTGTATACAAATTTAATATAATTCTATATTTTACAACTGAAGTGTAAACTAGGAGACAGTAGCTGATAAAATGCTATTTAAAGTTAAAACATTAATGTTATAGCTTATTAGTTTAACAAGGCTTAAGGGAAGAGAAAGTCCATCTGTCTACATTGTCTAAAAGCAGTTCTACAGTTCTATACTATCTGGAAGAATTAACTCATTCTACATTCCCTATTAATGGAAAAAAGGTGGAGACACGATCAACTGACTAATCTACTCTAACGTTGCAGCAAGCATTAAATTAAGAGAAGAGAAAGGTAGACTGCAGAATTATTTCTCTCCATCATCCTCATTAAATTTCATTTCAGCAGGGAATTGTGTCACTGGTGCTTTAGTTATCTGCTGTGAATTCAGCCCAATATTCAGCCTGAGTACCCTCTGTATGTAACTGCCTGTGTTTGCAGGTACACAGGATGACACGCAGTTACATGATGCCAGTAAATGCCAGGCTTAATTGTTTCATAATCATTCTGTGAAATCATTTATTTTGCATGAATAAACACAGATGCTTATACTCTCTTCTGGTGTAAATCATAATCGTTCCACTGACACCAGTGGAGGTGTGCTAATTTACACCAGATGGAGATTTGGCCCGATTATTTAAGGACCTGAGGTATTTGGCAAAGGCTCAATAGGCACGACTGAATTGTGAAGTTTCCTCCTTGGGCATTTCAGCAGTAAATTACATTTTATACCGAAACTTCAGCTATCTGGATGTAAAATCTTCCTGGAATAACTGCAGCAAATTAGTTGGTCTGTCACATGAATGATATTTGCTACAGCACTTGCAGATGTTCAGTCCTGTGTGAGATTCCTTTGATGCAACCGCCTGTAACAAAGACACATTTATCACACTTACAGCTGTCTAACCTTTAACTAACATTGCTCAGATGCAAAAACCTTCTTTACCAGAATTTAAAACTATGCTGTTATATTTTGTTAAGGTATGGGTATCAGTAGCAACTTTGGCAGCTAACAAGATGTTTGTTCATAGTGAGCTGTTCGGTGTGTTGCTTAAGTCTGCAGCTTCAGGAGTTTTTAAATATGTCAGAATTAATGGTTAAGCTCTTTAAGCATAAATGTCTTTTTAGCATGCATCATAGAACAAAGAAATTAGGAAAATGTCCTAAATGAACAGGCAAAGCTAATAATTTAAGAAACTCAGCCTAGATATTTTCTCTCCATTTTACAGTAGTTACAATTTCATAATCTTGGAGCACCTTGCATATTGCTTGATTTGTGACTTTGGCAGTAGTACAGTAAGATACTTTTTCTTTTTCACAAAATTGTGGTGGGAGGTATGAACTTTATGCCAAGAAACTATGGTGTAATTCAGTGAGATTCAGAGTCAGTGGAGAAGTCATACGTACATTGGCACAATGTTATACATCTATATAGAGGATCATAAAATAAATGAAAGTTAAATGATTAAAGAACATAAAAAGAAGCTCTGAATTTTATTCTCAATACTGCCAAAACCACCTTTATTCTCATTTTCTTCTTTTTCTCCACCCAAAAATTAAGTAAAGCAATATTTTTTCATCACTGTTCATTTGTTCCATTTTGGAAAATCCTCCAGAATGCAGTCAGTCATACTAAGTGTCGTAATAACTGCAAGAGATTCTGCTCTATAACCTCAAAAAGAACTGTTTCTGTGAACGTCATTAGGACATAGTTGTTGTGTCACAAATCCATCCTCACCTGTTGCTAGGAAATTCTATAACCAGGTCAGTTTGGCAGCAGTCAGATTAAACTATAAGAACACTTGATTAGATTTTTAACTGTTTCCAAAAGAAAAATAAAGTTTCATTCTATGATTTCAGTGTTCAATGTAATGTGATGTGATGTGATGTGATGTGATTGATGTGATGTGATGTGATTGATGTGATGTGATGTGATGTGATGAACAGTCAGAAGGGCCAGCCTATACAGATTATGCCATTTTTTCTGTTGTACTTCCAGCTCTCTGTAGCACCATGGCTCCATATTATAAGTAGAGATGTATTTTATTTGGTTTCATTCCACCTGCTGGAGAAGGATCTGATCTCTACGTGTGTTTTCCTGAAAAGTAATAGAGGAGATATTATTTCAGGAGGTATTATTTTCATGCCCTTTTCCTTCCTGAGCACATACAAACAGTTTAGAGCTTTGCTTCCGATTTACCCTTAGATGAGGAAGAAGCTTACTTGGAAAGTTTTTCTGTCACATGGATTATACCATAGCAGATGGACAACCAGCAAACACCTTTAAAGAACCATGTTCTGTTGATTTTTCTGGTCCAACCAGACAAACTGTTGTAATGGGGGACAACTTCTTTAAGTATATACGCCATATTTTTAAATATTTATATGCATTTATATTAAGTCAAACATCTCAGGAGGTTCTGAAGAGCTCTTTGTCAAATGTTTCTGAAGTTCTGCCTGTGAAATCATTCCTATCTTGACTGATTAGATATCTTTACAAAAAATCCAGTCCCTCATCCTCACCAGTGAAAAGTGTCAAAGGTGAATGCCTTTCACCTGAATGTCAAAGCTGATCTGTTTCGATCCTCTTTCCATTGTCCCTGTCCACAAAGCTGCGCTTTGGATGTTTCATGATGATCTTGGTGCTCCTACTTGCACAATTGCATACATATGTATTACAGTGCATGGGCTGTCATTACCCCCATTATTTCATGCAAATTAAACTCCAAGAACAGGTTTGTGATGAAAAGGTCTCCTTGAGGGATCCACATGAGCTTGGAAGCAGGCTTATCCACTTAAAAATATCTTCCAGCTAATTTATGATCTTAAGATTAAATCTTTTCATGAAATTTTTAACCAAAATATGACGAACACTCAGAATTTGACATCAAATATTCATGTGAGGAAGACTCTCACCTCTCCAGAGTGAATTCACATATCTTTTCTCTAGGTGTTTCTAAAAAACAACTAAGATTTGCAGTAGCTTCCCACTTGAGGAATAAACTTCTTTGTTTCCTTCTGAATAAAACCATCCATAGCTCCAACGGTTAAGTAGCACAGATGGGCAAGGGCTAACATGGAACCGGAGAAGAGTCTGGAGCACAGGTACTACAAGGAGCTGCTGAAGAAGTTTGGGGTACTTAGCCCGGAGAAAAAGAAGGTCAGGGGAAACCTTCTCATTTTCTACAACTACCTGAAAGGAGGCTGTATCTGGGTGGGAAGTGGTCTCTGCTCCCAGGTGGCAAGTGAAACGACAAGAGGAAACAACCTCAAACTGAGCCAGGGGAGGTTTTGTTTGGATATTAGGAAAAATTTCCTCACCAAAACAGTGGGCAAGTCCTGGCACTGGCTGCCCAGGCCAATGGTGGACGCATCATCCCCAGAAAATCTTCAAAGCCACGTGTAGATGTAGTGCTTAAGGACACGGTTCAGTGATGGACTTGAAAGCGCTGGGTTCATGTTTGGACTTGATGATATTAGAGGTCTTTTCCAATCTAAATTGTTCTGTGATTCTGTGGTTTTGCTCAGGAGTTTGTCACAAACAGTTTTGTGGGTACAACTCCACTGTAGACTGCTAACACTTCGTTACAAGCAGCTCTGCCCTCCTTGTAAAGCTGTTTAAACCCAGTCTGAGGAGGAGTGCCTGGCTCGGATCTCTTGTCCTGCTTCCCACTGAATTTGCTTTAAGCAAGCTGGTAATGGCTATCATATAAATCCCATTTGCCAAGCACAAGGCAACATGTCTGAGGTCACTTTGAGCTTTGGCACAGAGCTGGGTATCCTTCCTTCCAGCCTCTCCTCTGACAGCTCTCAAAACTGCAGCCAAGTGTACCAGAGGGGTTAGCTGGGAAAGGAGAGCAGCTCCAGGACAGAGTAGTAGCACACATCCTGGAGGGCCTGGAACTGTTGGAAAAGTAAAAAACATTGAGAGCAAGGAGTAGAAAATCTATTATGGGACCCTGTGGGCAGATAAAGGGTCTGTGAGGTCTCATAGCACTTCAGCTGGTTTAGAGAATCTCTTAAACTTCTGGGTATTCACCTAAAACATGCTTCTTCTAATATCATCAGCATCACTTTCTGTTCCCTTGTCTAGCTACAAAATGTCATGTTATTCTTGTAGACATAATTATCTAATTGTTATTTGACTCCTCCTAAAGCCTTTTGCTGTTCATTTAACAAGTTGCCAGTGAGGTTAATGATATCAAGAAAATTGCTCTGAAAGGAGTTGCCTGTACACTGTGATGTATCATAAATATAGATGAATGCAAAGTAAGATGCTACACATAAAATGCAAATGAACAGGGAATGAGATTCAGTTGTTCACCAGAGGTTCAGATATTGATGGAGAAGCCTCTGTAGGACTACTAAGCAAAAAAGCAGGCTTATGTTTCAACTCTCCAGCTGCTGCTGAGTAGGGACTGCAACCTGTCATAGAGCACTAATTGAACAGGATGCTGCTGGAAGGAAATATGTGTCAATGCCATTCCCCCAGTGAAAAGCCATAAAGCAGATTCTTGGAGGAGCAACAAACAATGAACTGCTTGGGTCAAAAATGTAGCCTCAAATGCAAAAAAAAAACAAACTCAGGAGAGTAAGCAGCAACAGAAGAGCTCTCCAGTGGCTGAGGAAAGTAAAAGATGGTTAAAATGCCCCAAAGGTTAATGTGGCCTCTGCAAGAGAAGCGTCAGAAAGACAACTGAAGGGAATAAACAGTTGTCATGGGAGGCAGTAATTCATTATAATACAACTTTATTTCAGTTTACACCTCTAATGCAAACCAACACCCACACCATTTCCCTGGCTTAAGCACCCCGAGACAGTCAATGTTAAGTGAAAACTGCAGGAGAAGATGGAGGGGGAGCAGGAACTGCATCCCTGTCCCATCTACCTCTACAGCAAGCAGGGGTGCAGAAAGAACAGGAACACAGGCACCTCATGCAACAGTTTTGGAAGCACCAAATGTCATTGCACCTAAAGTACCTTCATATTTTATGGTATTTTAAATTATTGTCATAAACTAATTTCTTCCAAAGTAGAACCAGCACTTGAAACACTGAGGTGTCCCAGATAGCCAGCAGGAAACACGAAAGGACTTTGAGTTCCAAAGACTTTTCTATTACCCTAGAAAATCTCACATATATAGCTGACGAAATAATCACAGCTGTTCTGAAATGACAGCAGTAATTTGAAGAGGCAAATCAATGGGACCTGCAATTTTTAATCAGTTTGCTCTAAAAGCACCATTCCACAAACAAAGACTGAAAATCTTTTTCATACCTGCTCATGTCCATGTCTCTATTTGGATATACAGGACAGTCCAATTCATTCTGACCTGCAAAGCAGGAGCTACAAGACTGCATAGAAGTTTTGAGGCAAGTGCATTTCAACAACATCTCAGAAGTTGGTGTGGACAGCATAGATATGAGTTTTTCTACTTCAGGACTGAAGAGGCTTTGATCGGCTTCCTAATTTTCTGCAACTATTAATATTTGCATTTCACATTTTTTTTAATACATTACGAATTAGCTCCTAGGTCATCAGCACCTGAGACTGGATCAAGAAGCCTATCTAGATCACTACAAAAAAAAAATCTGTTGCCAGTTATGTGGTGAGTTAAGTATGTTGCATGTGGTCAGATGAGTTGTTCAGATACATAAAATTTGCAAGCTGAGGTTTCTTAGCATTAGCCCCAAATCTCTCTTTATTTACAGAGATGATATTCTTGTGCATTTTTTCTCAGTATCATGATGTCCACTGAGAGACTTTGATGTTCCTTAAACAAAGACCAGCTGTGTAATTCAGATAGTTTACTACTAACTAATACTAACCATCCTTCATTGATAAACCTTCTCCCAGGGAGATACTAGGAATCTGAAAATCACTTTCACTAAGGAAAGAGATTTTGTATTTTGCATAAAGTTCCAAAATCAGGTAGGTTCCTGATATCACCTTTATTGCAGAGATACTAGGCAGAAGGCCAGGGAAATAATTTCTGTTCCAGCAATGTGAAAAAGTTCTTTGCTGCTGAATACCTTCTTTTTTAGGGGTAGCCCTGTGAACAATCCCAACTACATCTTACAGAAGAAGAAAATCAACCACAAGCTTAGTTGAAGGGAAAATATGGAAATCTATTTTTCAAAGTTGTTGCATTTTCTGAGCTAGCATCTATTTGATTATGACTGTTGTGCAAGAATACACTGATGTGATTTAAAAATAAAAAGACTAGCAAAATAAGTGGTTTTCATTATTTCTCCTTTGGGAATTTCTGGCTTCGCTAGTAGATTCTGGCTTCATTGTTAGCAGGCAAATGTTGAATAATAAACAAAGCATTTCCTCCTAAATTAAATGAAGTTTTTGAATTATGAAGCTCTAATGTTCACTCCTCTGCTGGGAACAAAGGGTTAAACAGCATGCAATATTACCTCTCTGTGAGAGAAAAGGGATTGAATTTCAGAAGGCAAGGTCTTACAGCAGATCCTGACTCAGACATGCTTTTACTGATTCAGCCATAGCATTCACTTGGAAAGCTTTACATCATGGCCTTGGCAGACTCCTAGGCTTTCCCAGTGCAAGCTGCTATTTTTCCTTTAGCTTACCAAAAATAGCCATGCTATTTAGTGTACTTGGTTTTGTACTTGATTTAGTGTACTTGGTTTGCTGGTGTTTACAGGCATGAGGGTGTTTTCAGGATTGCTCTGGGCAGAGGCCGTTACAGGTTGGAGACAAATGGGGAGAATATGGAATTTCTTTGACTCCAGAGTCTGGTACTTTGGAGACCTTTAAGCATCCAACCCATGTCGGTGGCCCCATCATCCACATGTGTTATTCCCAGCTCAGACCCAGCCTTTCTGGATGGTTGTGGTCGTTTCCAAGGGCTAATTGCTCCGCTTCCCACAACTCTCATGGTACACTGGTCATCAAAGCAGATTCTCTTCAGAGTGAGGAGCCAAATTCTGGCTTCAAATTGTTAAGCAAAAAAACCCTCTCATCTGCTACATGAAGGGATGAGCATCACAACCACATCTCCATATAAATCTGCTGACCTTTTTTCAGGCCCTTTTCCTACAGCCGGGAGGACAGAACTTCAGGTGCTGTCACAGCTGTCATACACTGTAGCTCCTGGGCAAGTGGAGATGCCTTTTGCTTCATGCACTGTGATATGAAGTGACTGACACACCCCAGTGCAGAGGATCCTTGGGTATGTAGCAAAGAAAATTTTGAAAGAAGACCAGCAAGATGCCTAAACCACGACAATCTTAATGCTCAGCTGCCAGCACAGGCATCCCTGGCATGCTTCTTTATCTGGGGGGCACAGAAAACACCAGCACGAGCATTTTGGCCACCACAGGACTTCCTAAAGCAAGATATCTGAAAGACTATGTTCCTGCCAGCATCCAGGCTTGCAAGGCAGTCTGCAATTTTAGAAGTAACACACAGTTGTTCCTTGACTGTAGAAGACAGCTGGCAATAGCAATGAGTTCTCAACAAGGTTTTCCTGAGACAGCTTACCTAAAACAAATCACAGCATGAGTTACAGCAAGAGGTTAGCACATATTTTTGCTTGAGCTCACTGCCAGCCAGCTTTGTTAACTTCCTAACACAACTGTATGCTCTGCCTCCAAGCCCAGGGTGGGTGCAGCAATCATCTCCAATAAAGAGAAAGGACCTAGCAACCTGGTAGCTTTTGGCCCAGTTTTTTTTTTTCAAGGAAATTACCTGGATATCATCTCAAGGTCCAGCATACTGGTAACTGGTATAAATGCAAAATGTCACAATATGTCATAGCTCTCTCTGCTGTGATACTTGTCTCATTGGTCATAACCACTCAACCCCTATGGCAAAAATCTGGAGAGGAAGACCAATGCACCATGGCTAAATGGTGTGTCAATATAGTGTACCTACTCCTCACCCTTCTCCTCCCACCAGGGAAGAACAGTGACAAGCATTAACCTAAAACTCAGCTTGAATCTCAGCTGGAGTGTGAGTCCTGCTGTGTTGGCAGTAGGGAGAGTGTTTCAGTCAGAGCTGACCTAAGGAATGCAAAGATGTTGAGCAGACCTGTGCCTGGAAAATGGTTTACTTTTGGTTATAGGAAAGAAAGCTGAACATGTTGTCTAGCAGGGAAGTTGAGTGCCCCATTTACCGATTGGAGTTTTTTTGAAATTTTGTTATCTAGAAACAATTAGGAGAAAGCTCATGTTCAAATAATTTCATCCCAGGTTATTTCCCTAATTTATTTTGGTGTTAACTTATAGAAGACCTCACAGAAGATGTGGGGAGGTTTAAGTTGGACATCAGGAAGAAATTCTTCACAGAAAGAGTGATTAGACATTGGAATGGGCTACTCAGGGAGGCAATGGAGTTACCACCAATGGAAGTGTTTAAGAAAAGATGGGCACTTAGGGCTGTGGTCTGGTTGACATTGTGGTGATTGGTCATAGGTTGGGCTTGATCAGAGTTCTTTTCCAACCTAATTGATTCTGTGATTCACTTTCCGAGTGGAGAAAAACACATATATCCTCCAGTAATACCATTTATCTCCTGTTGCACACTGTTCCAACAGCATGGTCTCTTAATTCATCATCGGATACCTTCCTTTATTATTTTCCTTTATTTTTTACAAATGTTGCTTATGTGACCTGGAAAGGAGAGGAGATCTGTGAAACCTGGCAAAAGGCAGTTTCTTTTATTTAATTCAATGCACAGGAAGGAAGACTCTGTATGTGCATTTGTCTGTACCTAGACACACGCATATGTGTGTATCTGTATATCACATGTATATCTGTGTGTGCATATTTTGTTTTCAGAATATATTTTTAAATTATATTTTTAAATATACCCCTAAATGCTGACAATTCAAAACCAACAGCCCTATGCAACTCTGGCAAGTTAGAAAGTGTAGGTTGGGCAGCCAGCACCAACCTTAATAACCAAAAATAACTGCCTGGGTCTGAACCAAGTATTTTCTCATCAGTATGCAGCACCAGAGTGTAGGATGAGAAAAATGAGGAGTGGGAGGATATAAAACAAACAGTAAAATGGAAAAATGTCAACTGTGCTCTGGCCTTCCCTTCTGCTTCTCACAGCCCACTCCAAACGATGCAGTCGGGGTATGCGACAGGCTGTGCACAGAGCGGGGGTAGCACGCATACAGCTGAGCACATCTGGTGAGCAGTTGCTGGTTTTGTGCTGTGAGTCAGCCAGCACCATCCACATTTCTGAGCCAGCCTGCTGCCATTGTTACAGAGTGGTTTATGACTTCACTTTTCCTTTGTAATAGGTTCATTCCCCTTCCAACAGCACTGCTGTCACTCTTTCATCTTTGCCTCCCTGTTTAGCGCAGCCTTCATCCACACGTGCATACACAGAGTCAGACCCAGGGTGATGGAGAGGGAAACGTCTGTGTAGGAGAATTTGATGCAAGGACCTTGTCTGAAATGTTATGCACCTTCCCCTCTTGAGGTTGTTCCGGACAAAGCGAACCATATTTATTTAGGTGTGTAACAGTACTTTACAGGCCTGGCTTTGGCATCAAAGGGGAAAACGGTGACTTCAGTACTTCCAGGTACAAGAAAAGATAGATGTTGATGCTATTTTTTTGCTAAAGACATGGTTACATAAGGAAGTGCAGAGACGTAGATGAACTCCCTTTGTTAGATTAGCCTCCCTCAGCCAGGAGCACCCCATCTGTCCTTTCCCTCTTCTTTATCATCCATGCTAGCAAGAAAGTGGCTAGGCACAGTGTCCTGATTTTTGCTTAGTTATTTAACAGAGATGGTGGTGAAGAAAAAAGTCATCACCTGTTTCTGCTCTCAATTTAATTACCTCTACTTTCCCATCCTGTTAAGAAACTGAGGCTTCAGTGTGGCTGGATGTCACTGGTTATAGCACAAGGAAGCTCAGATAAAGAGAAGAAAATAGCCAAATGGGCAGTCAGGTGTCTGTAAGGGGGTCTATGCAGAGGACAGGAAGAAAGATTGGAGAAGAAATGCTTTCTGGGCTCTGGGGGTTACACTAGACAAAGAACAGGGACACAGCCATGGAAATACAGCTGTGCACGTGGAAGATGTGATAGACTGGCAAAGTCAAATTGCTTCAGAAGCAAAATTAACTGTGATTACTTGATGCAAGACATCACTCAAACCAATCAAATTGTTATTTTGGGAAATCATAAATTTGTATCCAGAGTCAGTTTGTCACTCATTAAAAACTTAAAAGAATGATTAGGAAATGAACTTAATAAGTAAATCTTATCCTCTTTTTCATTTAATAGCTTAAAATATGAGATGATCTCATCTGGCTCTTACATGACCCCTGACCACATCACAGGTAAGTAATTTTATTCTCATCCTTACTGCTAGTATTGGATCCAGTCTAATTATTTCTGGTGCAAACATAGCTGAAGTCTCTCTGCCACCACCTCTATCTGGATGAGGAGTATTATATATACCCCAATGTGGAAACTCAGTATCTCACTCTGCTTGCTTCCCAGGGCAGAGCAATGGTGTGGTGATCACAAAGTACACAAGAAGAAGAAAGAGGAATACTTATGAATCCCTATGCAACAATAAAAGAGATGTAATCCAGAGCAGACATGATTTCTCCATATTACAAAGTGAATTATTTTGGTGGCTACACATAACAGATGAAAAATTGTTACATAGACCACTTTTACCAGGCTTTTGCACTTACTTGAAAAGTTGACTGTGCTGGAAAAATCCCACACTGGATGGACTTCAGAGGTCAGTTTGGTGGATTTACTTGTGTACTGCATATCTGTAGACTCAGCCTGGGAATCTAATTTTAAGGCATTTCCATGAAAGACAGCATTATTAAGCTATGCAGAAGTAGGCCCAGTCATTGTTAAAATATCACTTAAAACACATTTTGAATGCGGTTCTTAGGTGCATATCACTTCTTCTGACTACATAAGGACATATTTTTCCCACAAGCATAAACCCTTTTTTTTTTCTAAGTGAAATATTCCTCTCTCTCTAGGATCTACCCCTGTAAAGATGGAATGGGTCTTTACATTGAAGAAATGTAAATGTATCTTTAAAATGTAAATGTATCTTTAAAACTATCAGTTAAACCATACTGCAGAAAAAAAAATACTTCAGAAAAAAAAATTTAAAAAAAATTAAAAGCCAAATAGTTTTTAAAAGGAAATTATTTCTAATGGAAGTTACTGTAATATGAAAGTAGCAGTGATTTCACTTTACCTTTAAATTTTACTTTTCCTTACTTGGAGACACAGGCAGTTGAAAAGCTGTTGAAATCCGTACTTCTTAAGCCTTCTTTTCAATAGAATAACTACAAGAAACCCAAGGGATTCAAGTGTCCAACAGGTTAAGAGCAGTTTTATTTAATACATTGTCCTGCTTTGCTGAAAGGGAATGATGATCTCACCATTGGCTCAAAAAGAGTCCTTTTTGATTTGCTTTCAGCTCATCCACCTTCACAGTGCAATTCTCTATTTCTTTTTCTCCATATCCAGGAAAAAAATAATAAATGCCACTGTGACACATTTTCAGAAAGCGACAACATGGTTTAGAAGCTGTCAATACCTAATGAAGCATTCCAACTCTATTTTATAAGCTGTGATTATGATGATCATTTTTACTGATACATATATGGATTTGACATCTACAGCCTTTTAGCCTTTTAAATAATCTGGTCAGCAAAATTGCTAGTATGTAGGTCAATTTAACAATTTCTTTCCAGATTTTCTGGTGGTTTTTTAAATCTTACAGTCTCTCTTATGGGCATGTGTTGCTGCTTTCCTGTAGGAAACAGAGCAGAGAAGACTTGGAAGATATTCAGCAAACCTAGTTATAAACTCAGGAACATCTTATTACTCACTGTATTTCCTCAAGGCAATGCATCATATAAGTAACACTGTCAGAAAGGCTCTGACACAAGAACTAAAGCAGAGACCGGAAGTATTGCTCATACTGCTTTCAGGCTATAAAATATTTGTTTAATTGTAACTTATATATATCTTGAGATGGCAGGAGTGATAAGCTGCTGCTGAGCTGCTTTGGGGAGGGGGACGGTGCAGGAGCTGTGTGGGCAAACATAGCTATTCGAGGCACACAGAGCTGGCATGGGCATGAAGGTACAGGCCCCTGCAAATCTGGGTAATCACAGAATAACTTGGTTTGGAAGGGACCCCGGCCTCAAGGCTGGTCAGAGTTTATAGGCATCTGTCCACCAAGAGTGTACTCTTACACTTGCAGAGTTTACTTGCTCTTACTTTGGTAGGCAGACAATCAGTTCGGGTCTGAATGGGACCTCGTGTGAGTAACCACCACATTGAATGAAATGTCTGGAAGTGTGATTCCCCTTAAGCATGCAGGTGGCCCTGGTGAATTTCAGTTGCCTCTAAAGTATCCCCACAGAGATTTGTACTGAACTGATTGCACATGACAGCTACGCAGTCTGACTGACACACAGCATAGGTGGACCACATCAGCAGTGTGTTAATTTGCTCACAACAGAAGTCCCCAAAGCACTGGTTGATCACCAACAAAATCTTTCTGTTAATCTCAAAGATAAGCAGGCAAATGATGTGTGATATTAATAAAGATTTTATTTTACTTAATAAAATGGAACTAATTGCTCCAGGCTGGAGATCTATAACTAGACTTACTTTCGAAGCAATTTTGAAAAGTGTTTTTCAGACCAAGATTTTTTTTGTGTGTGTTTGTCATACGGTTGGTTGGATTTCAGCTTGGTTATGCCATTCTGCTGTATTAAGTAAAACCTTTTCAGGAAAATAGGTCTGTCTGTTCTTTTTCATTTTGAAATCAAGGTGCTTACCCAAGCAGCCAAGCACAAAGACTACAGATATTACACAACTCTGAACCTGAATGCAGCAGGGTAAGGGTTGTAAATGATGACCACAAGGTAAGTGCCACAGCATTTGCACACCTGTGCTAGATGTTCATGCATGAAATACCTTCCTAGACCCACACAATGCTGATAGTAGGTCTTGCACCAGGAGACACAAAATTCAAGTGAAAGTTAATGATTCACATTTATTTGTGTCTGTGCCTCTGTGTGCGTGTACACAGAGATAATCGTGCATTAAAAAAAAAAAAAAAAAAAGGCGCTTCATTTTAACACAAGTTTTTAGGTAACTCACTTTTCTATAAATGCTGGTTCGTGCCTCTTCCTGGAATCCACCTACAGATAGCCAAGAGGTAAAGAATCTTGGAAAACTGTCATAGCAACATTTCAGATTGCTGTTGGGAAGCCTGTGCAATATTGGTACCTTGTTTCAAAACTGACATCCAAAAAATCAAGTTTAACATCCAGCACCTGTTCAGTGCTTTTTTGAATCAGGGCCATTCACTATAACAGTCACTTGCCTGTTCTCTTGCTGCGTGGCCTATTTTTAACCCATGAAATACATTCTCAATAAAAATTGATAAAATTGCATTTTCATTATGAATTGCTTTATGAACTTCCTAAAATAATATATGCTCTCTCCCTTTCACATGAAATGATAACATTATTTTCATTAAGCAGTGCTAGCAGATAAGAGCTCTTTCCCCTTTCCTGTCTTCTCTATAAACAGATTTTTCCTATAAGAAATCATAACATGAAATTCATTACTGGAGCAATGAGTACAACCTTGTGTTTGTACTCATTGTATCCTTGATTTTCAAGAATCTTGTTTTCATTTTCCAGTTACTGTACAAATGAAATAACCACGAATGCCCAATGAATCACTACACTAAGTCAGAAGGTCTTTTAAATTATTAACAGTTCATTGCACCACTAAATTTACGACTACCTACCAGAGTTTACACAGGGAAACATAATAGATCAGATGCTAATTAAGGACTAAACACCCAGCTGAAGCAAACACAGTGCAAACATTTCCTTTCAGACAAGCCAGTGGCCCAGTTCCAAAGGTCATGTATGGGTCTGTTGTCCAAAGGAACAACATTTTTTACTTTCAAGTAGAACTAGCCAATGAAATCAGAAGTACAGTTCTAGTGCAAAGGGATTGCAGGATTGTTGCGTAAAGTATTCATTGGACATAATGTCTACTTCAACAAAATCTCCCAAAGGTGCTTTTCCCTCTTTCTTTCATCCAAAAACTGCCATGACTCTATTGGAGCCCCAGGCCATGGGCAAACACTCCCTATAGAGTAGCCAGCATACCTGCCCCTTCACAGTGATACCTTTGTGCCTGAAGCAGAAAGTGGTGGTCATAGCTCTGTTCCTCCAGACAGACTCGCATACCTCCTCCAAGCAGAGCATTTGTCTTCTGCCACTGCCATTTGCACCCAGAAATACCAGCCTGGAGTTTCACATCCATTCAGACTCAGTGCTTGCTGCCCTTGCCACACATTGCCCATAACCACACAGCTGCTCTGTGTCTCTGTGCTGTTAGACATGAAAGGACCAAAGCCCTCAGAGGTCAAGGCCCGTTATTATATTTTCTTATTGTTCTGCAAGAAGTTCAGGTTGGTCTACACTTGTGCTCATTATCAGGGCTGAGTGTAAGACCTGCTATGAAGTGAGCAATTGTAATCTCTCTCTGCTTCTAACGGCAGATTTACTATATTCGAAGTATAAAGAGAGAAATAATTTGGGTTTTTTTGAAAACATTTTTCTTTCAGTATTGACCCCAGTCATAGAGTCATCTCTTCACTCACTTTCCAACTTGCATTTGTAAGGAAGGCAAAGAACCACTCACTACTTGCTCTGTTTCACATGATGTTCAGCCGGAGAGAGCACAAATATTCATGAAAAGTCTTTGGACAAGTTTGGACAAGTTTGAAGGGAAGCTGGCTGAAAAGGACACAAATACTGGAAAACTCATTTGGGTTTTTTCATCCCGTAGATCCAGCCGCTCTCAGCTTAAAATTAGTACATGTGTCCTTTCATACTGCTGGACTCCTGCAGACAACAACCCTAGATAGCATGTGTACCATTTCTCTTTTTTGCCCTTCTTTTTTCTCTCACACAAACCAAAACACAGACAGGCAGAGACACACACAGACATACACACACAAATGCACACACGCACACAGAGTAACAGCTTGTCAACAGCTTTGGCAAAGTAAAATACAAATGATAATTAGAAACATGTGACCCTAGAAAAGAAGTACAGAAAGTAAAAGGTCATCTTTTTTCCAAATGACCTAATTAGAAAAGCCTGGAGTGTTGGCTACAATGCAATGGTTTTACACAGCTTTTTAATGTAGACTTCCTGGTTTAAAACAATGCAATTTATTGCTCATAAAGAAAAAAAAGAAAAAAAAGAAAGGGAAATAAAGAACTCCTGGCATTTAATGCTGGTAGAATTAGGCCTCACAACACCTGCCTCAAGAAATCTCCAGCCTTTTAGATCTATCAACAGAGCACTGTGTATTTGTCATCCCATAATGACTATCAAGAAGCCAGCACCAGGACAGCTGCCAACTCATGAGAGAGCCTGAAGAGACACTCCAGTATCACATGGAGGAGGCAGGCACAGGTGGCTCCACAACCCCTGCCTGTACCATCCAGCTGGAGCATCCTCACCTTGGCTGAGCCAAAGGCAATGTGCAGAGGAGGGGGAGGGACGATGGAATAAGAAGAAAAGGAGCTAGAGGCATTAGGAAATGCAGAAAAGTATGGAAAAAGGAAGGTAGGAAAAAGGAAGGTAGAGGTCAGTGTGCAAGCAAAGGAGTGGATGGGTATTTCTTGCCCAGGGTCATCTCAAATAGAAGATCACAGGGTATATCAGGGTTTTTTCCCAGTTTAGTTTCACCTACTCACTTCTTATTACACGTTCTTTGTTCTGGTGAATATGCAAGGCATTTATTCCTGCAAAACTATTACTCCCAACTTATTAATTGTTTAGAGAAGCTATATTTAGTTTATGGCTTTTCCCCATAAATCAAACCTCTCAGGCTCGTCAGTTTTAAACAGTTTAATTATGGCAACTATTCCTATGCTGTAGGGCTCGTCCCCACCATGGTGGGAGTGCAGGGGGCTGCAAAACCAGCTCAGGAGAGCAGCGAGGGGAGGACATGAGCTGGCTCCCAGTATGGAAGCAGGATAAGCAACATATCCTGGGTTTGGACTGAGCTAATTAAAGCGAGGGACAGAGTTCATGAGGGAAGAAAGAGCTAGAGAAAATAGCTTGGGAAGTGCTGAGTTAAGACCATACTCTATTATTAAAGGTAGTCTAAGCAGGTTTCTGTGTCTTCAGCTGAAGAGAAGCCCAAGCTTTCACACTTGAGAGGTTTAAGCTGTGCAGCCATTGTAAAGGTGGGAGGGACGTAAAGTTTGAGTTTCTACATCCCTGGAGGCTTAGAATTTCTCTGCTCATAATGGTTTCATTGGGAATCAACAGCATTGCCCATTTCTCAGGCAGTCTCTGTGTCCCATAGGATTGTGCTGGATGAAGCAGCATGGAAAAATAATATATGCTGTGTACATAATGAGCTGCTTAACCATTTTTTCCAAGAATCCAAAAGCATGTGATCTTCATTGAAAACTGCAGATGCCAAGTTTAGAGCTTTACATTCAAACTCTGTTTGAGAGTCTATAATGGAAAAAAAAAAAAAAAAAGAAAGAAAAAGGAAAAAGAAAAAAAAGAAGAAAGATGCATTTACTTGGTAAAGAGGCATAATATTTCCTTCATGTCATTGTTCTGAAATAAGTGCGTGGATTTTATTCAGCAGTTTATTTGTTCTGGTTTGAGAAGAACAAATGTCAGATTTTTACCGTTAAAGGTAATTTTACTATAAAAATCACTGAAAATAGGGGTTGAAAAATAATAGAATCTAACAATAGTAGCACAGTCATATTGTATAATAATAATGGTTTCCTTATGGTAACACTTTTAGTGATACAGGGTATCTCACCCACAATTAGACAAGGACATTCAGATATACTTGATGCTTACAATAAACATCCCAGCACGAAAAAAGAGAAGCAGTGGAAAGATACTGCATCATTTGTAATACAAGTTATGTGAACGCTTAAGGTTAGAGAGTGACAATTAGCATTTTCCCTATATCACACTGAAAATGTAAACATTATCTTCAAGAATCTTTCTTTTTTCCTCTCTGTATATGCAAGGGGTCCCAAGATGCACTGAGGCAGAATCAGGCCCCTGTGAAGTATTTACACCCTCATGGGGCTGTGTGTTGATCTGGGGAGAATCAGGTCAGTAAGATGTTACTTGGTATCAAAGACTGAAAGGTACTAATTTTATATGCCAGTTAATCCATCAGATCACAAGGAGACTGAGGAAATGCTTTTATCTTTAAAATGACAGGCATTAATAATGTTACTCAAATTTCCCTTATATATAACTTTAATACTTTCAGGACTTTTAAATGTCTGTACAATGTGAAAGCTTCTGAAATATAAAAGATAATGTCCCTTTCAGAGTTACTAGCATTGCCAGTGTGAGTGTGGGAAGACAAAATATGTTCTCAGGAAAAAGGAAACTGTTGGACAACAGAAAGGAAAGCCCTATCCACTTACGGAGAGGTATATTATACAGACACTCATAGTGATAGCATTGTAGCTGGTTCTGTAAAGAAAAAGACCAGCTGTGGAGTGGTGTTGTAGCCACCTTTCCCACTCACAGGTATGACAAGACATGAGTTTCAAAACAACATTTGCTATTGACCTTGCAAACTCTTTGGGAAACTTTCAAGATGAAGTCCAGAGCAAGCAGTCTGGAAAGCTAGGCCACAAGCTCCAAGTATGATCATGAAAAGAAATGTCTGACCTGTTTGCTCAGAGCATAATAGCCTCTGCAGCTTCCCTCACCCTTCCTCAGATGAGTTTCTGGAAACCAATGTCTGCTCAAAAAAAAAAAAAAAAAAAAAAAAAAGATAGATGAATAAAGGACTCTATTGGGATTGCAGGTCATGTTTTAATAATCTCAGGTTAATGGGATGTCAATCTCCCCTCTGCCCCAGGACAAGAAAAAAACGCCAGAAAAGTGCCATTTCTTTTTATGTACAGGATATTAAAGGAAGTTCCGCATTCTGTACTTCTGATATACATTTGCTTGAACCACATCAGTTCATGACAAGAACATGATAAGCACAATCTGCATTTGTGCTTACTCAAGCCTCTAACAATTCTCTAGCAGGGTGCCAACATGCATCCCAGCTGGATGAAGCTGGAGGAAGCATGCCATGATCTGAAACAAAATTAATCATTCCCTGAACTACTCCCAGAATGTTTTTCTCCCAATGTACCTGAGAATTAGCAGGAAAAGATGTACCTCATGGGCAGAACATAATGTAGCAATGAGTTACTTGGACATCCTTGCAGGTAATACTTACTTACTGGCCATGTACTGAGCATTTAGCAGCCTGTCGTTACTTTTTTTGCTTTTTTCTTCCCAGGTTAATGGAGTTCCTGGGAGCAGTTCAGTAATGGAGCTCCACAGGAAGTTAGTGTCCCTGCTTTTTTGTCTTCTCACCTTACTTAATCATCTCTTTACTATAGGACCTATGTTAGCTATCTCATATAGGAGCTGAATCTCTGCCAAACCATGGCAGAGCTCAGAGGCTGGGGAAGAGAGATCACAGAAACAGCAACCACACAACTTTTTGTTTTTGCAGCGTGAATTAGTCACTAGCATCCCACACCTGCTTCTCTTTAAAAATCAATGAGAAAAAAATATCCCAGTAAAATGATACAGGTGAACAACCAGATCTGTGTACTGAAGTTCATGTAATCTGAACTTCTGCTCTTTATGATACTTTTCATTAGGATCACGTTAGTACAGCACAGAGACATTCTTATGACAGCAACAGCGATTCATTGTCTTTGTTAAAGATTATTTGAAAGTGTGCATAGAACAGATCTGTAGAAAATCTACAGGACATTCCATTTGGTTTTTATGATTCAAGCTCACTGTAGACCATACAGTCACAGCTTTCCATTTCTGCTGGAAATCCTACAAGCTTGCTTTTTTTTTTTTCTTTTTTTTTTTAAACTATAATGTGCAGATATGGAAACTGAAGGTTACCTATTCTCATTTTCAGTCACCTACTTTCTTTCCCCTTCACACATATGCTTCATTGATCTGAATTCTACATTAATTTTCATCAGAAAACAGATTTAGTTGATCACAGAAAGTTGCTCATTCCAAAGTGGAAAAATTTTTGCTTTGTTTGGCAATGGGATGCAGTTTTAACAGGTTTAGGCTTTCAGAGTTCACATTTCATAAGCTAACTGGCTGACTTGAGTGAGGCAATATGAGCAGAAAGACAATAGAATATGCACAAACAGCTCTGTAAAATAAAGTTATTCTAGTATCAATTGCTTTATTACCTCAATATCATGTTTACAAAGTTTCTTTCTTCACAGACATCCTATGTACAAAATAATTCCTTGCTTTCCTCTTGGTCTAATGCTGGGGAGTTTTAATTTTCTTCTCAGCAAACACCAAACCAGAACACTGGCAGTGTCTTTCGTTATTGTCTGATCATTAACACAACCTGCAAGGTTTGCAGGATATGCACAAGGCACTTACTTACTTGTCCTGACCTACTAGAACCCCAAAACACTACTTCTGCATCAACATGAAATACTGAGTGCCAGCCTCAGTGATAGAAGCCCCAGATCCAGGTTGGACTCGCAAGCATCCTGGTTTTGGCTGGCAAAGCAGGAAACACTGCAAAGGTTATCTGTGCCTCAAAGGCAACACCAGACCCAGGAGCTGACTTTCTGAAGCTGTCCCCTGGGGACTGCTGAACATGTATATTGTGACTGCAGCAGTGAAGCTCGGAAGTGCAGCATGCAAGAAACTGGAGGAGAATAATTCAGATGAAAATCTTCCTTTTCAATTTTTTTTTCTTTACATAACCAATTCAAATAGCTATATTCTTCAACTGCTGGGAAATCAAACACAGAGGCAGTTCCTGGACTGTATAAAACTGTCACCCAGAAGGTGCAGGAGCCTGGGAGGGAACTAGGGGGACCCTGTTAGTACACCCATGGGGAAATAAACTGTGAATCTGTTCCAGAGCACAGTAAGTGTAGCAGTGTAAGCTTCTTGCAAATCTACTGTGTGTGGGGGTGCAGCTCTTGTCCCACGAACAAATCCGGCTCCGATGGAATATGTTTAGAGCCTACATTTTGGAGGGCTGTACCAGGTCTCTCCCCTTCCCATGGAGAAGTGAATGAAGATGCTGCATTCTGTACATGCAGATAGCAGCATGTGCGAAACACAACTTTAGGGATGCTGGACAGCCATCAGGAAAAGGTGCCTTCACATATTATCAAAGGTTATAGTCCAGCAACAATAAAATACCCCACCAAAATTGATCCCTGAAGCTACTCCAGTATGTTGCTCCTCAGTTTGAAGTAGATGTGTCCAGAGATGTAGAGCGTGGCATCAGGAGAGCAGGAGGCCCTAACCTTGACTTTGATTTTTTAGACCCTTAGAAAGACAATAAGTAATTTTTGTAAGCTTTGCATGGGGCAGGCAGCACAAAAAAGATCAGCAGGACAGTGCTGAGGCTTCTGAAAGTCATAAAAATTACTAAAACAAGATTCCCTGTTGTTTTAGCTTCAGATTAAGACTAAGAGGTAGATGTTGTCTTCCTTATCATCTCATGGGTGTCCTGATATCTGGCATGGGGAGATGTGGGCAAAAACAAAGACAAAATCTTTGGGCCATATAGGTGGTATAGCTGGTGAATCATATTTTCAGGGAGTCGTCTGGTGGCACTGCCATGCTGGTCAGTGGCTGGCACTGCAGGGACCAGCACCTATCCTAACCATTGCAGTTCATGACAGCAATACTTGCACCTTAGATGGGGAGGAGGTCCTGTTCCTCAGCAGCACAGATCGATCTCTTTTTATTTAATAAGTGATCCAGAAAATATGTCTCATCACAGGAATATGGGGCTGGCCAACACACCAAAGGCTTGCAGTAGCCCACTTTGAGCTAGCACAATCTCCACAGAAAGGATTGCTTGGAGCTCAGCAGATCCATACACATAGTCAGAGATGGCCCTGTTGAGCACGCTGCTCTCATTTTGGGCACATGGAACCAAAATGACCTGCAGAAGTGCTGCTTCCATCACTCTTCCCAGCACTGCCCTTATGGTTTGCTGCTTAGGGTAGGGGAGCAACAGGAGCGCTCAGAAGCAACAAGCATCTGCCAGCCTAACTGCTTTTACAACCTCAGATCAAAGGTAGGATTTTGCAATAAGCATCTCCTTTGTAAATTCAACCATGAAATTCTTTCTGAGGACTTACTTGGTTATGTTTCAGGCCAACCTGTGGCCTTTCCTGAGAAACAGACATAAGAAAAGGTGTATAGGTGCTGAACAAGAATCTCAACTTTAAAAAAAAAAAAAAAAAAGTCTTCAAAGTTGTTTCCTTAGTATTCTTTGAACCAAACAGCATTTTGCTGAAACAAAGGACAACATACTGGAACATGCCAATGAAAAACACACATGCACAAGCCACGGCTTGTTAATATTAAGAATTATGTCGTTCTGAATGAGGATCCTTTACAGGTGAAAAATCTCTTTTGCACCTTTGTATGGTTCAGAAAGAAGAGTTTTCTTCTTTTTGCAGGAATTTAGGTCTATTGTTTAATCAAACATCACAGAATGGTTTGTGTTGGAAGGGACATTAAAGATCATTCATTTCCAACGCCCCTGCCATGGGCAGGGACATCTTCTGCTAAACAAGGTTGCTCAGAGCACCATCCAACCTGGCCTTGAACACTTCCAAGGATGAGGCATCCACAACTTATCTGGGCTATCTCTGCCAGTGCCTCACCACACTCACAATAAAGAGTTTCTCCCTAATAGCTGACATAAACAGATCCTTTTTTAGCTTGAAGCCATTTCCCCTTGTCAAAATTTCCTCTTCAGCTCTCTTGCAGCCCCTTTAGGCACTTGAAGGTATTCCAAGGTCTCTCTGGAGCCTTCTCTTCTCCCAGCTGAACAAGGAGAGGTGCTCTAATAATGTTTCATGCTAGGGAACTACTAGATCATCATCATAATTTATTGGAGGTGGTAACAACTTCCTAATTATCATTAATTGGTTTCTGAAAAAACTCTTTTTCTTTCCATTAAGTTTGTTTTTTCCTTTTTTCTCTGAGGCAGAAGTTAATATTTACACATAGATCAAACCACTCTTAATTTGATTTCTTGTTTGTTTGGTTTTTTTTCTTTCAGGTGCACTGGTAACTCATCATTTTATGACTTTTTTTTACATCATTTTCTATATTTTTAAAATCTTCATTGGTCCTTTAAATCACTTGGAAGATTTTTTTTTACTTTAAAGCTAAATAAAATTTTATTCCAAATCAAATATTTATCGATTAGGATCCATACACAAAATCTCTTGTCTCTGCATCTAGAATTCCGTGCTAGGGATGAGCTTCACAGGTTGGTTTGACTTTTGTGTTTTTCAACAGTTTTGAAACTGATTTTCAAAACTAATTACCTGGCCAGTTATAAATACAGTTATTCAGTTTCTATAGGTAATTGCCATATTTCCATATGAAGTCTCAAGGGTCACTTCTGTTTTGTTCAATATGACAGGGCAAAATCCAATTGATTTCCATGGAAGGAGCAGACAAAGAGCAAGTGGCCATTCAATTCTCATAACTGGATAAATCTTAATTTTTAAAAGTGAGGCTTCATTCACCTAAGCTCACTTTTGTAAAACTACACCATCATCTCAAACATCTTTACCAATGCTTGTGAAATGCGTAAGCCAGTGTCCTGTTGTGCTGGACAAAAGATCTGCAGACATCCATCATGACACCAAAAAAAAAAAATATATATATATATATATAAAATTCATGCTTTGCTTTTCTCTAAATCCACACCATCTTGTTTATAGCTGAATTTAAGCCTCCATGTTCTCCACAAGCAGAGCTCAATTTATTACACCAGCCAATTTATGTGTACAACCTATCTGAAATATAACCTAGATCAGCTTTACACATAAGATACTTGGGATGAAAAATCAAGCAATTTAGGCTTATTTGTTCTTTTCTTTGAAAAGAGCAACACAATGAACTTGAAAAGAAGACATCTAAGCTGAATTCTTGACTTTGCCAAAAATTCCTTGTGTTCTTTTGGGAATTAGTTTCATTTCTCACTGACTCTGCTTCCTATCATTGAAGGGTTTTCTCTCCTTTTTCTCTCCCATCTATTTAGATCCTTAACACTTCCATGGCCTCTTGCTGTTTCTAAAGATCTTAATACTTCCAGATGCCAATAACAAGTAACAAGTAATAACCACTAATTTCATACATTTTTTGCTGTGGCAGCATAAGATGGGTTAAGTCTGATGGGTTTATGCCAAGGTCACACGGGGCTTTCGGGTAATGAGGTGCTTAGGGAGAAATAAAAATATAAAAGAAATAGTACTGCTTTATGAACACTTGTCATCAGCCAAAGCCTATAAATTCTGAATACCTTAGTTTCTCTGCCTATAAAGGGAAAAAAAAAAGGGGGGGGGGGGGGAAGGGAAGGGAAGGGAAGGGAAGGGAAGGGAAGGGAAGGGAAGGGAAGGGGAAGGGAAGGGGAAGGGGAAGGGGAAGGGGAAGGGGAAGGGGAAGGGGAAGGGGAAGGGGAAGGGGAAGGGGAAGGGGAAGGGGAAGGGGAAGGGAAGGGAAGGGAAGGGAAGGGAAGGGAAGGGAAGGGAAGGAAGGGAAGGGGAAGGGGAAGGGGAAGGGGAAGGGGAGGGGAAGGGGAAGGGGAAGGGGAAGGGGAAGGGGAAGGGGAAGGGGAAGGGGAAGGGGAAGGGGAAGGGGAAGGGGAAGGGGAAGGGGAAGGGGAAGGGGAAGGGGAAGGGGAAGGGGAAGGGGAAGGGGAAGGGGAAGGGGAAGGGGAAGGGGAAGGGGAAGGGAAGATTCTAGAAGGACTGTCAATAGTTGTCTTCTTATTTAATGTTAATGGGTGTGAGCTCAAAATAATTTAAAAAAAAAATCCCCCAAACAACCAAAAAAACCCCACATCATGAACAGTGTCAAATTTTCCCCATCCTGTGAATTTTGGACTTCATAGTTGTAAGATCATAGTCCTTTCCTCTCTGATCCTTAAATCTGGCACCAGCTGCAGTAAGGCTTCTCAAAGCTCTTTGATGACTGAAAAATAAAAAACAGAAAAATTTGAATTACAAAGTAAGGTAATACACTCAAGATATCAGGAAGCACTAAAGGAAAAGAATTGGGCAGCGGAATCACATCAATATATGTGATTTCATACAGAGGTTTTCTTTTCAAATTCTCCTCCAAAATGTTAGTCTGTATAATGAATTGGACTAACAGTTGTGTTATAAATGCAACAACTACTGTAAAATGTGATAAAAATGATGGGTTAACAATCTATATGGCAAAATGGTGACAAGACAAAATAACAGTGATTTGATCTTTCATGTGAATATTCAGTTCAGTCTGTGATGAGAAATAACATTAATGATGAAACGATATAACTGTCAAAAAATCCTGGGAAAGAAACTTAATGGGAGGGAAAATATTATTCAGATCCCAATGCTTGTAATCAGTAAATTAACAACTTTGATACAATTGGACAATTAATATGTAGAAGTGCCATAAAGGCATGTAGAGTCTCTAGCACGCATGATGAGCTGTTGCTTAATAATAGAGAACCTGGTTTAGTCTAAAACTTTCATAAACAGCGTCTTTTTATATTGTCCTTTACATTCAGAAAATTATCCCATTTTTCAAGCGATCTTTTCTTAGGGTGTTAATAACACAGCAGAGAGTTTTTGAAGAGGCTTTTTAGAGATAATCTTCTCAATTTTTAAGGAGTGACTGCACTTCTTATTTGATAGCAGCAATTTTATTTTTAACTGCATGAAAGTTGTCCTTGACTATAATGAGGTATACTAAGGATGTAAATATTGCATAGGCTCATATCTATAAGGGAGCCTGTGGTGCACATGAAGGGTATGTGCAGGGTATTCAGGACTGCTTCTGCTGTTTTGCAGATTGTTATTGAATTGGCAGCTGAGACGCTGTCAGACATCTTTGAAAATGTATGTAAGTGATAATATAGAGGTCATGCATTTTGAAGCAAGGCTGGTGCAGACAGCCTTTAAGATCCAGAAACGTTAATTCAGGTCATGTCCTGAACTCACTCTGATGACAGTCCTCATGTTTTGTCACTCCGACTGCAAAGAGTTAGGGGTCCACTAGGCTATAAAGCCAAAAGCATCCAGCTGTGAGCTTTGTATGCCTCTACTTTATGCACCTACTGTAAGGAAACTTCAAACACTGTCCTAGGGCACTTGCCTCAGGTGAGACTTTGTTTCCATTAGGTAGTGGTGAATATGTTCTTCTTACATGTTACATGAGGGATGTTTACCACACGAGAACCCCTGGTGGGAAAATCTATTCCAGAATAGGTCTGTGCAAGAGAGGATGTTTTCCTGTCTGCAAAAATATCTTGGTTTGCTTTTATAGAAAATTTAGAGCATGCATAGGGGTTCACCCAAAAACAAAGGTGCAAAGCAAAATCAAACCTTTCACTTCCTTCACAGAACTGGCTTCAACAAAAAACATTAAATGTTCTTTTTTTTCCCATGACCCAGGAGGCTGATGGAGTATATAGAATTACAAAAGAGTATGGAGAGTTCCAGTGATATCTGATACATAGAGTCACCTGAAATGTTTCAAACAGGTTGGATTGCAATGAGATCTGATATTACAGCTACTGAGGAAGAGGTTCTCCATCTAGGACATCCTCCCAGAAATGCAGGCAGGAAGAACTAAATGGTCAGTGAGAAAAAGCCAGCACAGAAGTGACATCATTCTGTTCCCAGAGGTTTGATTCTCTCCAACTTGTTTTTCCTGTTGAAATGAGACCCAGCTAATAACGTTCTATATAATGTATTCAGATTCCTGTGGTAACAGAGGACACTTCTTTTTTTTTTTTTTTTTTTCATGACATTTTTTCAAAGTCAGCTTTATATGTATGATTCCTGCTTGCCAAATATCTGCCCCATTTGAAATCTATATCTAGCCTGAAACATTTTGTTTTGTCCTTTGGTTGACCGTCTGCGCCAGTGAAAGACATCCTTGTGAAGAAGTGCCCTTTTGCTCCTGTTGTTACCAATACTGTTCCACAGTTTCCAAGGGTGATGCTATTATATTGCTCCAGCCACTCTCTGCACCCTGTTGAGTAATTTATTGGCCAAGATCCTAACAGTGGAAAGGCCTGTCTAGAATCCTGCTGAATTTTAAAAGGTAGGAATATTGCACTTCATAACAAGCAGCCATTAATGATAACCAACAATATAATTCTTATGGAATTATGCCTTGCATATGTATGAAATTCCCAAGCATAATAAAAAGCAAACGAAAGAAGTTAACCTCTTGTGTGCTGTGCTTCCTGGTACATAATTACAGTGTAGTGGAAAGAGCATGACCCTGTAACTGTCCAACATTATAATTAGCATTCCCCATACTGAAGGTTATTGTCTGGAGGACAGTTTTGTCTCTCCTCTATTCTGACTTGTGCAAAATTATACCCTTAAATGTGAGTTCATGGCCCTTTCTCAAAGCCAGCCTTTTGTTTTCAGTGTAGCCCCAAAATCAATGGACTGGCAGGATGTGCAGCATACACCCACAGGGTCAGTTTGATGCTCATTCACCAGATACATATGGTGCATTGTAAGGATCTACATGAGATAACAATGATTTTCCACTTTTCAAATGTAGCCACATGAGATTAGGGTATTCAGCAGAAAAACGCTGCCAACTCTTCATGTCATCCTATTAATGGTGAGTAGCAGAGTCTATACATTTTTCTTGGATTACAGAGCAAAAACCTGCTCAAAAATCTTCCCGTTTCTCTTCTCATGTATAAATGAATCTGTGCATTGTACCTCATTAAAACAAATGGAGGCATCTCGTTAACACTCACCAAGAAGTAGTTTTCATGTCAGAATTGTAAGTCTGTATAATTCTGACATGAAAAGTTTTACCAAAGAAAAGCTCAGTTTAATTAAGGTGATAGTGACAGGTTTTAGCAAAAGATTAACAATCAGAAGTTCAGAATTTTCCCTAGACTGAGGACTGATGAAAAATCGTGATCCTTACTACAATCTGTTTTTTAAGTTGAAAATTTCTGGCATTGTTAATTAAGGGATTTGAGTTTTTAAAATGGTTTTTACTGTTCTCTTTCTTCTTTTCCAGGTGAATTCATGGGCCTGCACAGGTACAAATGTAACTGTGGGCAAGTTTCCCTAATTTTAATTCCAAAATGAGAAGTCTTATTTTCAAAAGTGAAGTTCATGTAAAGCCCCAAGTGAGCTCAAGCAAAGGAAATCATCTAGTAAAAAACTCAGATAGATGCATTGTTTATAAAGCAATTTTCTCATGGGACCCTGACCGGTGCACTAGTGATCAGCACGGTTAAAATTAGGCAATTAAAAAAAAAAAATAGCAGGGGTTTAGGAGGGAAAAATTTAGTACTCCTGTTATTGAAAAGTCTTTTGTTAGATTTCTATGTAAAAAAAAAAAAAAAAGTAATTACTTCTTATCACTTTTATTTTTCCTGTGATGGTGGTGTAAGAAAACATAAAAAAATAGGTCTCATTTACTCCATTTATTTTCAGATTCCCAAATAATTAGGAATACCATAGTCCAGACCTCTAAAACAGCCCTCTAAATCTGAGACACAATTGCTGCTGCTGCTGACCTGAGACATCACTGTTACATGCGTTTCTGTGCAATTTTATGTTACATTTTCTTTTTCTGCCCAGAATAGAAAAAAACTCCATGCCTCATCCAGTTTGAATATGGTGAATATCCACCCATTCAATCTGTCTTGAATGAATTTTTGTCCTTAGAAGGCCAAAAAGCAGGCAGTACTTAAAGCTGAATTCTACCAACAATTGTACCAGAGAATTACTGACGACTTACAGAATCACAGAAGGGTGATTTTGTTGGAAGGGACCTCAAAGCTCATGTAATTCCAACCCTGCTGCCGTGGGCAAGAACACTTACCACTAGACCAGGTTGTTCAGAGCCCCATCCAACCTGGGCTTGAACACTTGTAGGGATGGGGCAGCCACAGCTTCTCTGGGCAATCTCTGCCAATGTCTCACCAACCTCACAGTGAAGAATTTCTTCCTAGTAACTCCTTTTCTGTCTGAATGCATCCCCCCTTTCCCAATCACTCCCTGACCTTCTCAAAAGACCCTTTTCAGCTCTCTTCCAGTCTCTTTTTTTTTACTGGGACTGGAAGCTGCTCTAAGATGTCCCCAGAGCTTTGTTTCCTCCAGGCTGAACAAGCCTAACTCTCTCATCCTTTCCTCATAGCAAAGGTGCTCCAGCCCTCTGAGCACCTTCATGGCCTCCTCTGGACTCCCTCCAGCAGACACAGCTTTAGGTTCCTTAAACTAGCTGAATTTAAGTCTCCATGCTCTCCATGACATAGCTCAATTTATTACACCAGCCAGTTTAAGTGTATAACTTACCTGGAATATAACCCACTCCGATAATACCGCATCTATGCGATGGAATATCGCATGCTCCCTTGAACACGATCGTGCTCCAAAGGATGCTGACGTGGTGCTCACCATGCCAGTGCTATCCAGAGTCAGAGCTTTAGACCACACCAAACCCATGTAATGATTCTTTGTAACGAAAGAGGGGCTGTTTTAGCTCTGCCCCTCCTTCACCTGGGGTATCCAAGCAGATATAGGCAGTGTGTTAAAGGTAAAAAGACAGAATCTGATCATTGATGCTCTTCCCTTATGTGGCGCTCTTTGACTCATTTTCTGTCTTACTAATAGCCAGAGCTGAGTGAAAAAATTTGCCTTAAATAATTAATACAACAAAATTTAGCCTCTTTTCCTAATTTGCAAGCAAATAATGATTTTTTGAGCAAATTTTAATTCAAATTTAGTAAATGCATGCTGCACAGTTGTTTGGTTACTTCACAGCTGACCACAAATAACTCCGCAGGCTATCAGATGATTAAGTTCTGAAAGTTCACATATACTGTTTAATTGTAGCTAATTAACTAGGAGTTTTAGCCTTATTTTCTGTGTGAAGGTTAAGGAACAAGCTGTACAACTATCAGTTATTTTCCTTCTTTATTTCTGAGCCTGGTGCACTACTAGTTTATCTAACTCCATGAGGTAAAATGAATTTATTTTTCCTAGTTTGTGTTTTAGTTTTTGCTCTGAAGAATGAACCATTCAACAAGCTGTAAAATTTTGTTATTGAAAAAAGTAATTATTTGAAGTGGTCTTATAAATCTAATAGCTTTTTGCTGTTTTGATAACACATAACTCACACTGCACTGACACACAGCCCTTATGACTGGCACTACACTAGAACTTTTACTATAAATTAATGTTAAAAAATTACCTGGGCACCTAATCGAAAAAAATGTTTTTCAATAAATTGTCCTCCATAACAATACTTCAGTCTCCCCTTTATTTGGAATCTAAGATTTTTTGAATGATTTCCTTATATTCTATCATCTGTACTTTTACATAGTTAGACAAGTTAGATCCATATGTTAATGACAAGGGAGTCAGTAGTGTTAGATTTTTATAATTTTATATTAAATACATAAATATCCCTAGTTCATGAGAATTTTTAGCCATTGTATAAAGGGGCTTTTAAGTCATATAGCTAATCCTTCCCAGATTTGCTTCTTTTATACAGAGAAAAGAACTGATATTAAGTTTGTTTCCATTATTCAGTGCCAACTGAAACAACAAAAATATTGACCTGGTATTTAGCATCTGAAGTGCTCCCAGCATTCCTAGTCCAGTGCAGAAGTTAAATGTCTCTGCTTTTCCACTGTGCAACGCAGAGAATGTGGTGGGAACAGAACAGCAAGGCAACTCAGCTGGAAAATATCTCAGATAGACAAAATATTTGTTGAGCAGTTTTCTCATGTGAATATGCCTCTGGTTGGTATATGCCAGTCACTAGTCCCTGGCATTTGTTTTATCTTCTGTCTCAAGGATTTATTCTCAAGGAAAAACTGCTGTGTAATGCACCATAACTATGGAGACAACAAAGCAATATTAGTTTTAAAAAGAGCTCTGTCTTTCATAAGGCTAACAGACAAAGAGTCAAGTTTTAATATTCTCAAGGGTCCTTTTTTCAGATAAGAATTTTATAACAAAGGAACATTAAGGCTGGTTCTCTTTCTTCTTCTCTGTTCAACTCATATTCATTATTACAAACAAGACATCATTTCATATTTTTTAAAGATGAAGACATCAAATATGATAGTGTTGAATTTAAAATTAATTAACAACTATATTATTAAAAAAACATGTTTTTCCCAGATGAGCTGACATTTCAATAGAATCTTTATGCAGAAAAGGAAATAAGGCACATATAAGTGTTTATCACCTTTGCAGCTTACAAAACCAATGTCCTGAATAAAGACAGCAACATGTCCACTGGGTGTTATCTGATCAAAAAACATTCCACATGTATAAATCAAAGCTAGGAGGAAAAAGAGCCATATAAAGATGAGACAGATGAGAAAGCAGCCACATTAGGAAAGCTTCTCCTATTTAAACAGTTAGGCTCTAAAAAAAAGACAAAATGAGAGCTAAGTGAATACCCCTTCAGGGTTCATATTCTCACAAACGGGTCTCTGAATCAGATAAAGATACATGTTTTCCAGCATGATGTGGGCACTTACCTCTATGCAGAGCATATTTGAAGGTGTGTGTGGACAAAAAAGGGAGCTAAACCTAAAAAAGGCATGCAGGCAGCAATTTAATTCAATTAATATTACAAGTGGTGTTGCAAAATTAAATAATATTAACATTATGAAAAGAAAGAATGCTGTACACTAATGCATAATACCTGTGTGTTCCTAATTTACTACTAAAAAAAAAAAAAAACAGCATCTCTGCATTGCTCAACTTCTGGATGTGGCAGTAACACAGTGCAAGGCAGAGGGTGTCTCACATGCTGACAAAATTCCCATGGAAATGTTGCTCAGTTAATGGCACTTTCCTCTCCAAGATGACCATTCTGGCGAGTCTTTCAGTTCTTATTTATAAGCTATTTTTGTCTCTGACCATAGCAGTTCAATAAATAGCTCTATCACTACTGAAACTGAAGAGGCTGGCTCATTTATGTGTCCCCTTTGGCTTACTTTCATGCCTAAGGTGCCAATTCCTCATGAAAATTTTCTGGGGGGCAGACACATGTAACATCACTCTCCCACCTATATTCTTGGGTTTCTGGAGGATATCAGATTATACCATCATCACCACCCTGGCAGCATATTTAGATGCCTTGTTAACTCTTTCCACAAAATATCCATATATTTGATGGGCTTTTTTTTTACATATTAGTTTCTTGAGCTTTACATTTCACAGTTTTATATCCAACCACTTGCTTGTGAGTAATTTACAAACAAGTTAAGTTTATAATAAAACAAAATTATTCTGACCACATGACTTTTTTAATTCAGTGCACTTAAAAAAAAAAAAGAAACAAAAACCCTACTATATAAAACACAAAACAGTATTAGTGGTGGAAACACTGGGACAATTTCAACATTTGACTTGCCACAATGATTTTTCAGGAACTGTTTCTAAGTTAAAAAAAGGCAAACCAAACCATTGCTGGAAAGATGAAGAAGAAAATCAATACTCGTGAGAGTGGAAATCAGTCCTGAGTAATTCTTATTTAATTCTAAATCTTTAATTTGTACAATATCATTTCCTTATATGCTTTAAAAGAATGATAATTAGTAATTTCTTTATGTGCTTAGAAGAGCAGAAATCTCATTGATACCACTCAATTAAATACATTGGGAAGAAAAATGTGCTTGGATTGGCCACAATACCAAATGCATCCATGGTCTTAAATGCAATAGAAATTACCTACTTCCTTGGAAAAGCATGAATCACAGAACCATAGGATTATTCAGGTTGGAAAAGACCTTTAAGATTATTGAGTCCAACCCCTAACCCAGCACTGCCAAGACTAGTAACCAAGGTCCCCAAGTGGCACAACTACACACCTTTTAAATCCTTCCAGGGATGGTGTCTCCACTACTTTCCTGGGCAGCCTGAGAGGGCTGTTTAGAGAGAAGTTGGTGATTTGGATTTGGGCCACAGCTCTGTGCCACAGCTCAAAGTGACCTCAGACATGTTGCCTTGTGCTTGGCAAATGGGATTTATATGATAGCCATTACCAGCTTGCTTAAAGCAAATTCAGTGGGAAGCAGGACAAGAGATCCGAGCCAGGCACTCCTTCTCAGACTGGGTTTAAACAGCTTTACAAGGAGGGCAGAGCTGCTTGTAACGAAGTGTTAGCAGTCTACAGTGGAGTTGTACCCACAAAACTGTTTGTGACAAACTCCTGAGCAAAACCACAGAATCACAGAACAATTTAGATTGGAAAAGACCTCTAATATCATCAAGTCCAAACATGAACCCAGCGCTTTCAAGTCCATCACTGAACCGTGTCCTTAAGCACTACATCTACACGTGGCTTTGAAGATTTTCTGGGGATGATGCGTCCACCATTGGCCTGGGCAGCCAGTGCCAGGACTTGCCCACTGTTTTGGTGAGGAAATTTTTCCTAATATCCAAACAAAACCTCCCCTGGCTCAGTTTGAGGTTGTTTCCTCTTGACGTTTCACTTGTCACCTGGGAGCAGAGACCACTTCCCACCCAGATACAGCCTCCTTTCAGGTAGTTGTAGAAAATGAGAAGGTTTCCCCTGACCTTCTTTTTCTCCAGGCTGAACACAAGCATCTCCCTCAGCTATTCCTCAGCTGCTCCTCCATATGGAGGCATATTCTCCAGACCCCTGCCTAGCTCTGTTGGCCTTCTCTGGAGTTCATCAAGCATGCCAATGGCTTTCTTGTCATGAGGTGCCCAACACTGAAAACAGAAATCATGCTGATGTCCTCAACATCTTGCACTGAAAACTGCATGGAATGGAATGGTTTGAATGCAGACTGTGCAAGCCAAGGTGTGTCCAAAAATCTCGCAATTCGTAGTCTTCTCTTCGCAATGTAAAAACCATTTTGAAGCACAATAACTTGTGTTTTAACTTGGTATCTGTGGATGACAAAGAAGCATCTAAGGCAGTCTAATTCAGAGAGGAATAGTGTGGACACCACCAACATAGGAGCAGGACATTGAAGGTAACCTGTAAGTCCATGTAAGGCCTTCATTTTGCACCTACCTGTGTAGATAGGCACTAGGTGATGGCAAGATACTCAACCAAATTACAATTTTCAGTTCTATATCCTAAACTACATAGGTGTCTCCTAATGCACTAACTTAATGTTATGCTTCTTCTAGATCCCTGTTTTCAAGACATCTAATTTAGGAGTGAGATGAGCATGGAATTACTCTGAAGTTTTCCATGTATGATGGGGATAACACAGACAGTCTCTAACTCTTATTCATTTTCAGTGATTTGGGTTTTTTTTAATTAAAAAAACCCCAAACTTTGTAGAGTTTACATATCTCAGAACATATTTATTTTGCATATCACAGCAGTGTAAATGCAGTTAGTTACATCTATTAGATCAGATTAATTTTATTTTATTAGTATAGTATACTTACAGCACACCAGACCAGTTAAGATTTTTTTTCTCCCAATGAAAAACAGGGAAGGGAAAGGCATCATAAGAGGAAAAAAGAGAGCAAAATTGAACAATTGTTACAGGGGTCAGCATTCAGTCTGTGACATGGTAAGGGAAGGAGGCACCAGTTCTGGACTTTTATACTTCTTCACAAATTATTTTGCTTTGCCTGCAGCCTATGAAACTGCAAGTCACCAACCTGTGATCCTGTACCGGAGAGCCCCAAGGGTCTAGAGGCTGCTATTTTTTCCCAAAGTTTAACTCACAACAGTTCCTCGTTCATCTTTCTCCCATCTGAAACTAGAAGGGAGTATTTTTTTCTAAATAACACTTAAAAGACTGTGTTTTCTAAATTTAACTCTTACTCACCTTTGTTCTCTAATACAATGTGAAACATGGGTACTTTGACACTGAAAAATGATCTGTAGAGGACTACATCATCTGAAGATACCATCAGACTAATGATCTCTGAGCCTCTGCAATGGAAGACCTAGTTTTCAACTGTTTATGACCCTGCCAAATACATTTGGATTCATTTTTTCTCTATGAAGTGAGTTACATTTTATTTTCCTTGCCAGAGATGTGAGATGACTTGTCTGTTTGCATCTGGAAATCTTAATCGGTCCAGTCACCTTTCATAAAAGATCAAAGAAAACTGTTTTAACAAATGAGAAATATGAAGGAAGTATTATAACTGGCATCCCTTGGCTCACAGAAGCAGCTATTACCTCCTCCTGCAGGTCCTCCCACAGCTGTAACCCCTGCCAACTCTTGTCTAACTTGGCTTGTAGTCAGCGCTGTGATACTTAATTGCTTTGAATCAGTGTTGATGACTGAGATAAGGCAAACAACATGAAATGCTGGATATTAAAGATAGGAGTTCTTTTGGTATGTACTTGCCAAATATTGCTGATGCACCTGTTTTATGTTCAGAGTGGGAAGACAGTCAAAAAGGAAGTGGCTAGCTTTGAAAGAGAAGCAGTGCTTTCAATTTCTGAAAATAGCCCAGATACAGAACTGGGTAATAAGAATACATTACTGAGTAAATGTGTGTTTGAAATGCACTTGGGCATTTTTCCTCTGTCATACACAAATAGTATATGCAATGTTTTCAGAGAATAAATTCATTTTCATGAACCTGGAGTGCTTCTTATCTGTATCTACCACTGGCAGACCCAAGATACTGCTTGGTGACGGCTGGCAAAGGTTTGCTAAAAAGCCTGTGGTGAAATCCATTGCATGAACTGCCCTTTTCCCCCTGATTTTCACTGCAGTTCTCACACAGATATAATGGAGAAGACTCAAGATGCTATTGTACACAAGCTAACATTCTCTGGCATACAGATTTTCTAGGCAATATATTAATTTTCTCAGTACTTGACAGGAACACTGGCAGAAACTGCACTGCAGGTGGGGAAATTATAACAGGTCAGAAACTTGTAGGTGCGTTAGAGAGTAGAGGAAACCTTGGTCACTGGTAAAAGAAACCTCCATTAGAACATGAAAGTCTGCAATATCCTAGGATGTTAAGGATGAGGAAAAAAGCATTCAGCGTGTGACATATCTGCTCTTCTTTGCTGGCCAAATCCAGTTAGATGGTACACAAAAGTGTCTTATAATGAAGTGAACAAAGATTTTCCACACCTACTAGGGTGGTAACCCTGGAGCTATGAAAGAAAAAAAAAAAGAATCTCTTAGAAACCACAGAACACTTGTTAGTACTTTAAAAGATTGTACAAGCCAGGAGAAAAGGTTTTTATGTTGGCTAGTTGAAAGAGAAAATAGAACTTACTAAGAAGTATGGTGTGATGATTTTTTTTAACCATTTTTTTTCTTTTCAGTTTGACCATGAGTCCCTCTGAGCAAAGCAGAATCTTTGCAACGTGTAATTCTGGTTATAGGGGTAAAAATGATCATGAAATCTGTGGAACTTGTACTAGAAAAGGACTCTTGATTCATTCCCACACACATATACCTACACTCCAGTACATAATGGAATCACAGCTTTTTATCTGTAGGTAAATACAGAGGTATAAGGTAAATGCTTCCTCTGTCTTCCAAAGCAAAAAGTTATAAAGACTGATTACTCTGGCGGGCAGACTGCTTGGTGCTGAGATTTCAAGTCTGCTAAGCAAACAAGTTCCTGAGCCTCTACACAGCACATGGGAACCATGTTAGGAAGGGATTGAGAAGGAGAAAGGACAAATCCCTAGAGACAGCACTTGAATCATTAGCACTGTTGATCGAGCATACCATTCACAGGGTAATGTCAGCACCACAGGACCCGAAGGAGGAAAGCAATGTTGATGGTACTGCTGTTCTTCCACTGCAGCTATTGAGCTTTGCTGAGAAGTAGGTTCAGAGATTAACACTTTAAAATTTTGAGTCTCTTGTTAAACCTTATCTTTCCTTCTGAGTTAAAATCCTACACAATTTGATATGATAATAAACATTAATTCCACATATGGAATTTTAAAGTAAGAATCTACTTTCAAAAACACTGAATCTGGACATGCTGCATGTATAAAATTAAATATTATAACTTTGAAAAAAAATCAATTTAGAACAGAGATATGTCTAAATTTTGGAGGACCAGGTTTTGTCTGGGGCCATCTAGACTGCAAACTCTGCCATCTGAGTGTTCAGGACTAGGGGCCAAATTTGAGATGAGTTTGCTTTTTTGATACAGATATTCAAATGCTATTCCCTAGCTATGTTCATATTTCCAAAAGGTAGAGAAATACATTGTAATACCAGGAATGTCAGAAAACATTAATCACCATGCCCTTGAGATGTGCCTGCAGTCTGTAGATACTACCACTTTCAATTGCCAACTTCCAACGACTACAAAAAGGAATGAATTTACACTTTCAAAGATCTTCTATGTGCTTGACCAACTCTCAGACTGTTCCTTAGTGGAGGGTGTTTTGCTAAAAACTGCTAGAGATGAAGAGAGCAAGTATGAAATTCTCCCACCTGCATCATCCTACAGACTACATTCCTCACTCCTGATGCTGAATGGTAGTGCAGGCCCAGCTTGGCCCTGAACTCTATCTGCCTATGCAATGCTAGCAAGACAGCAAGTATTCCTGGAATAAAGAGAAAAATGCTGGAAACAACTCTTATCTGTGCCCTGGAATGAGGTTTGAATGTGGCTTTTTTGTGCACAAGAAACAATAGAAATAATAGGTGAGGTTTTAAAATTATATTCAAATTCTTCAAATCTGGGATACTTTCAAGACTTCCGTAGCACTACTAAGGTGTGAGATCAAATGCAAGCTGGGTATTCGGGGATGTAAAGATCAGCAGGCAGCATCTCATTTTGGAACCATAAGGAAATCTCACAGAGAGACAGATTGATGATCCCTATTGTTCAATCCCTTGATATCAACATGGCAAGACTGACCCACAGTATTTAAGAATCCAATTCCAAATTCCTCAGATGTCCAATGACACTGGGAATATGGGGTCTGAAATGCTCAGATTTTGACTCAAATTCACCTTTTCCCTGTAGATTTAGAACTTTAACATGTGAATTTCATCTGCATTACTACCTTGGTCCCTCATACATGTTTTTTTAAGACAGTCATTTGAAAAGGAAAAAGCTATATTTATAGAAATCTGAAACATTAGAAAGATGTACAGAGAACTGATTGTTGTAGCTAAAATAGAACCAAAGTAAAATCAAATATTCTCTCACTTAACAAGCACACTGATAAAAAAATAACTTGCAAAGGTTTTTAACATAAAAGACTATAAAAGCCTAGAAAACTTATCACTTTTGAGAGACACAATCTTCTCTGAGCCTTGAGTGACTTTTTTGAGCCTTGAGAGACTACTGAGCACTGTATATTTTACCAACAGACATGGCTAGCATAGCTAGTTATCAGGATTAGCTGCCTTTCTTTATAAGGACATTATAGCCCATGTGGACCGTGCCAACCTCTTCCTCTGCCATGTCTTTATTTGCCAGTGGGCTGATTTATTCACTGTCTACAATCTGAGTTCGCACAAGTCTTTTCAGAGAAATAAAAAAGAGGATCAAGTGACACTAGTGCAGGGAGAATGAGGGACAAGATTTAGGGCATGAGACATGGTGGGAGGCCCTTGCAGATTCTTCGGCTTTGTTGTGGCAAACAATCCCTGCTATTATACAGCAGAATAATCTTTAATAATTATGATAGCTACTTAATAGCTACACTGAGTACAATGAAAGAAAAAGTGGAATGGAAAAAGCTGAGCAAGTTTAATGCACTGCGTATCTGTGAGTGGTAGTTAGCATCAACGTATTACTCCAGAAAACCCCCTCAACACTGCTTGCTATTTCAACTGGGAAGATTTCTTTTACAATTACACTTCATCGATGGAGCTAGCAGGGTCAGAGGAGGTAGCATGAGAGATAAGAAGCAAGCATATGTGGCAATCTCCAGGAAACGATTTACATGCGCAAAGCAAAATGTTTCCAAAACTAAGAGCCATGCAAGCTTGACAAACAAGTATGTAAGCACAGTTGTTCTGAAAGCTGAGCTGCCTCGAACAGACAGGCACCCATGAAACCAGAATAGGGGCTTCTGTGCTGGTAAAGGTCAGAATTTGGGCTGGTATGGACACTGATGGAGTGGGTCCATACCAAATTGATACTATCTTTCAGTTTGGAGCCACATCCAGTTGCAAATTTCGGTGAATCTCCACGCAGGGAGGCATTAATAGATGTAGAATGCAATGGTCTTAAACACTGCGTGACAGTGGTGCATGTAGCTGCCTCCAATCCTGACACACTCACAGCCTCCAGAGCAGGAGTATGCTCTGGAACAGGAGCAATGCCATGGTCACTTTTCCTGAGCAGGAGTAGTGTTCATAAGGGACTGAAAATTTAAAATGAAAAAAACTGCTTTCAAGCAGCCCAAACTCATAAATTATTATAATGTAAAAGGGCAGTAAGAGTAGGTGTTCACCTGTCAGTCTGCTCTATTGAAGACAAGAACCTATCTCTGCTCTTCCATGCACTGACTTTAAAAAAAAATTGCATGGGGAAAAAAAAAAAAGACACCAACAAAAAACACAACATCTTTGCTACAGAGACATTTTTAACAAGTATTCCACAAAGAGCACCAGCTATCAAAAAGGCTGCCAGGACCAGAAGGAGCCATCAATCGAACAAGTTTACATTTCAAAGTTTTTTGAGAACAGTGAAAATGTCTTTACCCTTCTTGATGGGAAAACTACAGTGCTGTAGGAAAGTAGCTATTTGCTGCTTCTTACTGAAACACATTTATCTGAAGCAGGCCTTTAACCCTAGGAATAGTGCTAGAGTGTTAGACACACATACACACACACACACGCACACACATGCACACGCGCACATATATATGTGTGTATTATGTAGCACTCCTAAGAGTTCTGCTCAGAGCTGCTTTGAGACTGTGGAGTCAGTCTGCTCTCTCTTCGATTCGTATATGCCATTGTTCAGCTCCAGGGCTTTTCTGAGATAACAGAGATGAACTGGTTAATTTTTTTAAACCCTTTCCTGACAGTATTTACGAGACGGCAGAATGCATCTGTCTAATTTTGACATTTATCAGATAATTCAGTCAAGTTCCTTCATGTGACACAGCTTCATTCCCTCTAAAAGAACCTGCAGCAAACAAAAGGCCACACTATATTGTACAGCATCACTGCTCCCAGATGTTTCAAAATTAAACTGCTAAGCCTTCCTGTCCCTGTGAAACCTGGAAGAGAACAAAAAGAAGTGGAGTGATTCTTAAAAAACTGCACTTTCTTTATCTGTGCTACATATTTCTTTGTGCTTGATTTTTTCTGAGTCATTTGAAAATGATTATGCAGCTCAAATAATTGTTTCCTGGGTATATTAGCAGCACTATAATTGTCATGTTTAAAGCTAAAGTTGGTAAAGACTGCAGTCTACTCTGGAATATTCAAACTTCCTATACACAACAGCTCACAGATAAATGTTTTCAAACTTTTATTACTAGCTTCCCTAGTATCTTTTCTTTGTTTCTGTTTCAGGACCCCAGATGGATTCAGTCTGATGCTGTTCTTCATTATACAATCGCACTGCCTGAACTCTGGATGGAAAGGTTGTGGTCTTGCCTTTGGCCAACATTTTGCAGTCACTCCCATATGATGGCTATTGCATACTTTCCTCTGGGTGGGAAGGGTGCATGACAGGCCTTTACTCCTCTCCACGTGCAGGAAAGAACAGATACCATCTACAATGATATATCATTTGTATGAGCCTCACACTGATTTATTGAAATAAATTATACTTGGTGTAATTCATTGTGTGTGTGGTGGGGGGGAACCAGTTACCAGTTGCCATGCCAACACTCTTTATAAATACCATTGGTCCTCTACAAACTGCTTTTGACCCACTGGTCTGAGGTTGCTGCTGTGTGATGTACATAACTGTCTCAACACTGGTCCATTACTTCTGCTCAGGATTGGGGGTCAAGCCTGTAGTGTAAACTCAAAGAGAATTAGCAGCCCTGTCAATAACCAGCTGCAGGACGGCAATCCAAATGATAGATCATAAAATTCCAAGGAAAGATGAACAAAATGTGAAGGAATATGCATGTATATTCTATAGTTTGAGCAGCTGCTGTGGACTATCAACATCATCAGGAGATCTCAGTGCATTAGCATAAATTCAAATGACAAATGCACAGTGCTATTCAGAGACTCATTAATTTGCAATGGGTGCAGTGCTCATGACATATTAGTGAAAAATTCAAATGTCTTTGTAGCATTGTGAGTTTAGTTGCAGGACCTAAGTTGCTAAAATGAAAACGTGTGCAATTTTTTAGCAGTTTATTAAATTATGAAGCGTGATGACTATATGTGCGCATCTTTTTAAGCATATGAAGTCCAGTGTGCTCCTCCAGCACCAAATTGCATGGTTTGTGTTGAAATCTCCCTGTTAGACAAATTCTGAGCTGGAGCTGAAATACTGGCTAGGTGCTGGCTGCTGCAGCATGCAGGCTGAGATCTCCCCCTTCTGGGTGAATGGCATTGCCACTGAGAAAAAAGAAAATTCGGTTATTTCAGGGCTTCTTCTTTGTTATTCCCCTGTCTTGTCTGCCACATTAGCCACTGGTTGTGTTTTATGATGTTTAGAAGATACATGACAGCAGAAATAAAATGATGCTGTATTTTGTGTGAGCACGATGGCTTCCTCTGTCATTCCTTATGCACAACCACAGCCTTTACATGTAGGATAAGTTAGACATGAAGTACATCAAGAGTCTTAATTAGGAATAACACATCTTAAGCTATGGCTTTGTTTATCTGTTAAAAAAAATGGAGAAAGAAAACATTTACATTTTTATATGGGGAACAACCCCATATAACAGCACTCTTTCATAACATTGAGATCAAACCTGCAATTACAGCATCTGACAACTGAAATACACCCCAGTGGTGTTTATCCTCAGTGTCTTGACTCGGCAGTGTGTGTGCAGCTCTGACACAACTGCTATATCTTTTCAACCTCAATGAACACTGGAAACTCTACTGCATATTTTTGTTTCCTCTTGGACCTCTAACTGTATCTTTTTCTGGCCCTGAGTTTACATGGTTTTGTGTCCACCTGCTGTCACATCTAGTGTGAGTTTCTTTCACCAGAAAAAAAAAAATATACTTTAAGTTAATTGCAGTACTTTTCCTGAGGAATAAAACCCCTAGTTTTAAAGTGCAGGAGCCACAATACCTAAATGGTAAAAAATAGCTGATTTTTCAAAACCAGTAGAGTTTAGCAGTACAGCCTCTGAAAAATTTTGAAGCAACTTGATTTTTGGAGATGGGGGAATTAGCTGCCAGTTGCATGTCCAACCCATCAGCTTCTCTTGAACATTTGAATGTCTCTGTAAAATGAAATTATATTTTATATATACACTAGTCATTAGGTAGTACAATAATAAGAGCCTTAATAAAGTTTACAACATCTCCCAGCATATTTCACCCCTCCAAATAAAAGGAAAGCCATTTGTCACTCTTACTTCTCATCTCTTCCATGACACCTCCCATGTAGGCTATGGTATGCCACAGCTCACAAAAAAAACCCAAAAAAACCAAAACAAACAAAAAACAAAACAAAACAAAACAAAAGAAACAAAAAACACCCCCCCCAAAAAAACCAAACAAACAAAAAACCAAAAAAAAAACAAAACAAAAAGAAACAAAAATAAACAAAAAACACCCCCCCAAAAAACCCAATCAACCAAACAAAAAAAAAAAAAAAAACAAACACAAAAAGACCCACAAAAAACAAAACAAAACCCCAAACAAACAAACAAACAAACAAAAAAACAACCAAACCCAAAAGCAAAAAAAAAGCCAGATAATAAGAGAATGCCACGTGTTTCCCATCCCTGTGAGGAGGATAGCATTCCTCTGAGCCTCTTGGTGTTTTGATAATCATGATGCTTGCCAGGTGACCTAAGATGCCAGTGAACTATAAGAGCATGTGAAAAGTGCTTTGCCCTATCCACATAAGGAAAAAAAGAATCAGCACATCACCAAATTAAGACAACAAATCACTATAAACTGGCTTAACTTTGGTTTCCAAATCCCACAAATGGATTTGGATGCTTGTCTGACCTCACTTTCCACCTCCTCCAAAGGCTTTCCAGGTAGATAGCCAGGGTGAGATCACAAAAAGTGCATGAGCCTCCCAGCAGAGCCAGTTGAACTTCATACCCTAACATCACATCCTAACATCTTCATTAACTTGCCCAAATCTGACCTGAATGTCCACAACTTGGATCTGAGCTTTTGGAAGCACAAGAAAGGATTTTGAGAATGAGAGGGCAGAGAAAATAGCAAGGTGTGATGCCAGCAAAGGATATGTCTGTGTGTGCAGATGTCAAGATTCATTTGGAGCCAGAGGTTCCAGCCATGGAAAATGCAAAAAAATCTGGAGCAACACCCAAGACTGGATCTACAGTTATTTTGGACACAGAAGGGCAAACATTTAGCCACAGAGCCTGCTCTGGGGGGTTGATAAGAGGAAAGGGCCAAGAACAAGGAGACCCATGTCTTCATGGCCCCTTAGGTTGGGAGAGCGCAGCAGCCACTCCCCAACTTTCCTTTCCCCTTTGCAACTGAAATTCCCATTTTAAGCAACAGACCAGAGCTTTAACACATGCCTACCAAACACACCAGGTACAGAGTCACTGTCTTAACCAGAGCTGACGGGACAGATAAAGGTCCCTTTAGCAAAGAAATACCTCAGTGGCCCTCACATGCCTCTGTCTCTAAGTCGTTTCTTTCCCTCCCCTCTGCCCAGGATAACACCAGAGCCAACTGCGTGGTGCCATGGATGATTGCCTGATCTGATTGTTGGTGCCAGCAGGACCCTAAAGTTTAAATGACAGCCATGGGATCAGAGGAGCCAGAAAATCAATTAGTGACGCTTCTCCTCCCACCACCCACAACAAAAGTTAGCTAAATTATACACTTACCCTGCTTACCCTGAATTCTGTGGAGAGATTTTTTTTTTTGGATTTTTTTTTTTTTTGGATTTTTTTTTTGTAACTCTCAAAACCCCTGTTAAAGGAAACAGGGCTCAGGTGGTATTCCTTATGAGAAATAACTTTCCTTCATTAGCAGGCAGCATTAGACAAGAGGCCTTCGTTTGAAATATAGCACCTCCTCTCTGCAACCAATTGCACAGGTTTCCAAGTGCACTTGATATTTAGGCATCAACAGAGAAAGCATTTTCTACCTAATCAAGAAGATAGTCAAAAGAAAAGCTTCATTGCAAGAAACTGATTTCCATACTGCAAAGGGTTTTGCTTTTGTTTCAGAAAAGCCCCAATCGCTTTTCCACTTCAGGTTTTTGTGCCTTTCTTATTTCACACCACTCAAGAGGCAAGCTGCTCTGGACTCTGCATTTCCAGGAGTGACACTGATTTCAGGAACATATTCCAAGAAGAGGTATCTTACAGATGGTCAGGTGACTGTCTGGGTAGAAACAGGACTCCAACAAGGAAGTCCAGTCTTAAAATCCTACAAAGTTATTATTAACTGCAGAAAAATCCTGGCAGAGGGAGTTTGATAAGACAAATGGAAATTTAGATTATGTCTGCCTGCTGGTAGAATCAATGAACTCCCTCCTCAAAAAAATCTGATCCTTGGAAAAAACTCATTTGAGTTTTCAAACCAGTGAAAATCCAGTCAGTCTGTCAGCTTCAAAAGTAAAACCTGGTCCAAAGTCGTTAGGAAAAGGAAGGTGATAATATTCTTAAGCTTATGACACTGTTTGTGTTAACATCTTTTTTTTTATGCAGAACATGTTTGTATTTCAATTGACGAAGTATTTACGATGAGAAGAGATATACTCACCACTAAGGGCAATTAATTCTGGGTTACAAAACTTGTATTTCAGAACAGGCATGAATAATGCAGTGTTAGGTTGTTTAAGTGTGTTTTGTAAAATTGAGCTGCAGCTTTTGTTTTTCTTGAAAGCTTCTGAGAAAAAAAAAAGGTTATTCTTGATTATTTTTCTTTGTCTTTTCACCCCTTGGGAGATTAGTGGCCTTTGGATGTTCCACATTGGCCTGCACTTCTTGCTTTTTTCCCACTAACTTGAAAAAAATACAACTTAAAATTGGAACATTAAGGAGTAAGGAGTATGGCACTACACCTGTGTGTCATAGCGTATCGAACAGGTTGTGTTGCTTCAGACTGCTTTAATCATGACCAGAATTGCTGGATTGTGAGCTTTTATTATGCTGATGAGCAGAAGTGTGTCCACATGTGCACTTTTGGTTTGTTTGAGTGCAAGTCTAACCCAACAAATGAATTTACATAGCTGAATGGAGGGTGTACGGGTGGTGTCCATCCATCTCTTCTTCAGGTGCATCACATTACCTTCACACTGCTCCATGTTTAAACTTAAAAAAAAAAAGCCTGGGTAACTACTGGAAGACTGCCAAATTTTACCTAAAAATTTCTTTAGCACCCAGGTTGAAGAGACAGCAAAAACGAACTTTTTTTTCTAGTCCTTGCAAACTAGTGGCATATTTGAACTTGTTTGTAACCTCTGACTACAAACCATTTACAATCCCTGTTAGTGTCTGTGTCAGCAGCACTGTGTCAGGGGAGAAACTTCATTATAACTCCATCATGGTTTTCAGAACTTTCGTATTTTAAGACACTCGTTGAGTATTTTAAATAAACAGCAGAAAGACAGGAACATTACAGCTGACAACTGTAAACTGTCTCAAGTGAAGTAAGGCATAAGCTCAGATAATCAACATTCATAATGAAAGCCTTGATGGAGTTGAGGTGTCTTGAGGGTCCCAGTAAAAATGTTCTCACGCAACAGGGCAGGCATGGCCCGTCATACCAGTCTTGGTAAGTATTATAAGTATTGTGTGCTGAAAAGCAAACCACCTCAAATGGGTAATATGGGAAACTGCTTTGTTATTTTTTTACTATGTGCCCAAAATCTCTTCAAGGGGTTAAATCTTATGGTACTTCCATGGTAGCTGAGTTGAGCCTCCTCAGTCTAGGCCAATAACCACTGGATAGCTAGCTGGATATAATCTCTGTATCTGTCCAGACCTCTGCAGTCAGAGAGGCAACAATGTATGGCGCAGCCTAAGTGATGGATTTTCACACTTTTGCCTAAACTCCTTTGTGTAAGTAAGCTATGGCACTTCTGAGAAGGATGGCAGAGTACGTGCAATATATTCTTTACCATGTCAGGCTGACCTAAACCTTTTCCTGGGGGCTTCCATATAGAGGAATAGAACCCTTTAGGTTGGAAACAACCTCTAAGGTCACCAAGTCCAACCATTAGCCACTGCCAGGTCCATCACTAAATCATGTCCCTAAGTGCCACAAGGAATAACATATGCTTGTATGAGAGCACAGCCCAGGAAGGTTACAAATAAATATGGAGCAGTGTTTTCAAAATAGTCTTTCATATTTCTATACATGAATAAGAGAATATAACAGTGGATGGGGCAAGCTCCACATCAGTTTTCTGCCATGGGAAAAAGACAAATCAGAAGACCGATACTGAATATTTAAAGTTATATAGCTCATGCAGGCTGTCTGCAAGGTTAACGTGATTAAAGATTATGATTCAAAGGGAAAAAAAGAATGTGTGCCCCAAACGAATGTGTGCCCCAAAAGTACATCTTAATTGTTATCCCAATAATAATTCTTGTAAGGTTTACTTATTGTTTTCCCTAGAGTGCTAAGTCTTGAGCAAGCTCTTGGTTGCTGTAGTGTATGGCAGTGTAGAGATTTGTTTTCTCATTAGTTTTTCGTATTTCTCCTCATTTGTGCAGCCACATGAGAACTCCTGAGTGAAATGTCCAGACCTCCTGCATTTTAGGGTTGGTGGCTTAAGGAGGGATACATCAAGTGCTAGGAGAGGGTGGGAAGGAGATAAATTGAAAATCAGCCAGTGAGAAACAGAGAAGGCATTTTTAGTGCACTATTTTACAGCTTGTACTTTCTCAGATCCTAAAAATCCACTGTTTTGCCTATATGTCTGTAAGACATTGTGTCTTACATATGACATATACATTAATAACTGTGCATGATGCATATCATGCACAGTTATTAATGGAATAGCTTCCTCAAGCAAATGTGTGCTGAAATTCAGGTTTAGAATTGCCTGTAAATTCCAGCAAAATGGAAGATTTACTTAATAAAAGGTTCTGCAAATTACTAAACCTCAATAGTGCATTTGCAGCCTGCCTCTTTTTTACTGCTTTTATTTCTGTATGACAGTATTTTACAGCCTGAAGGTGCATTGAAGGCTTGTAATCGAAGAGTGATCCATCATAAAAAGGAGGATGCATGTGTGTGTCTGTGTGTCCTGAGCCCACTTGTCGAGTCTGGAAAGCTGATGTACAAAGTAGCCAGAGACTTGCAGCAGGAGCAGTTCAAAATACTCTGGGGTACATGTTTTGGGGCATAAATCATATTTACAGGACTATCTCTGTCACCCTGTTTTTTTCAGCCTTCTGATGTTTGTATTTTTGTAATGGAGTTTCTCACAGATTATCACATAAACAATCTATTGTTATTTTAACTGTTCTTTTATGTTTACAATTTTCTCATAAGGAAGGGACTGTTGATGGACTGCTAGTGTGACCATGTGGTTGGAGAGGTGGCAATTTTCATCCTCCAATCCCTGGTCATTGTCCAAATCCTATAAATCGAGGTCAAAGAAAATAAACGCTCTCTCTTCTGCCGTGACTGACTGCGTGTGTGTTCCTCATTTTGTGTGTTCCTCCTCTGATGACATATCTCCTTTTCTCTTTCTTTTCCCACCAAGGAATGATGTTGGGTTTTGTTGCTGGAGCAGGGGTGGCTGTGGTGGAAGGGTTGAGTGCCCAGGCACTCCAGATAACCCATTAGCCTTTCAGAGGTCACAGATCATCTGCCTCCATCATCAGGCACACACCACCAGTTTCAACTTTCTTTCTCACATTTTTAGAATTACTTTTAATTTTAGAGTAAGTCCAAGCCTTAATGAGTACAAAATGCATTTAGAAAACTTAATTTGCACCTGACACATTTTCCAAAAAGGAATAGATACATTATTTATTATGTATGTCTAAAAACATTGAAGAGGGCTTCTGTAAAGCCGTTTTATTTTGTGACAGTTTGTTTTCATCTGTCTTACAGCTGCCTTCTCATCATAGTTTTGATAACTACATTGTTGTCTTTGTTTTCAATATGCCTTCTCATTATATTAGTTATTTTCTGTTATTCTTTACCTGGGTTTTTTGCTGTTAAGAAGCTCCTCTGCACTTTGCCGTGTGACAGCACTGTCATAAAATTGAATATTTGGTTTGTTATTGTCTTGTTTAATAGATGAACTCCTAGACAATTTGTAATACTATAATTTCCAGGCTGTAAAATACACGCAGTGCAAGAAGTCATGTGAGAAAGAAGGCTATATTTACAATAGTTCTGATAATAAACCTGGTACAGAACTCACAATCTAAACATGACAGCACTTAATAGTTGAACCACAAAACATAATCAGGCAGAAATTATGAAATGCTTTGGATATTAACCGTTTTTGTAGTCCTGCTGCTACCATACTGGAAACAGTGGTGGAAATAGTGTAATTTGCTACTGATTTCGATCCCAAAAAAAATCATAAAGGTCCTTATCAGGAAGGAAGAGTATCTTCAGCTTAATCCAATTAGTCACGTTTATTGGTTTTCAGTTAATAAGTAATGATAAATCTGAAAGTGGAAGATGCAAAGAGCAACTAGATTACCATCTCTTCAGGTTTGGTCTAGATATTGTTTATGAAAAGACACAAAGGCATGAGCCCACAAGAGGTAAGTCAGAGGGATGGTTTGGGTTTGAACTGTAAACACATCAGCTGTTTCACAGATGCTTCCCATACACATGGACTGACATTCCTCATTCCTGCAGATGCAGAAAGTCTCAATGCCTTGACAGAGGGATTCATCATCACATCTTTGCTTTTGGACCTAAGGAAAGAGATTCAGACTGGTGTCACCAGGATAATGGCAGCAAAGATCCCAGTAGATGTTTTTTTCAGAACAGTGCCCAGACTTTCTGATCAAAAAGACGATGTACTTTCTTCCATGAGATTAAGGATCATGAATGTTGCCTTTGCTGATTCAGAGAGGTGGATAGTTAATTCAAATAGTCTGGGGCTCCTCAGCAGGGACTGCATGGCCTCTGCATGGTAGCCAGGTAGCCAGGATGGAGATGTCCAGGAGATGTTGCTTAAGCTCAAAATTTGAGACTCTCTGCTATTTCCATACTGGAATGTGTGAGCTCCTTGTCCTTCTGATGCCTTGGGAAGACTGACCTGGAACAGAGACTGGAGAGAGCTAGAGAATAAAGTAGATATTTATTAAAAGGCCTTAGAGGATACACCTTGGACAGTGCAAGAACATGGCCAGGGCTGCACCCAAGATAGACCCAAAATGGTCACAAAATGGATGACTGATCACGGGGTCTCCCACAAGGTTTATAAGTTTTGGTCCATTTGCACATTGGGTTTCATTGTCTAATTACAGCTTCAGATTATGAAGTCCCATCGTCCTTGTTTTCTCTCTTCGTAAGCATTGTTTATGGGTTTTGGCCTGAAAGTTGTACCCGTTGTCCTTGGTCTTCAACAGGAAAAGGATTTGTTTTGTCTACCTACTCTGTAAAGAGAGCCTACTAACACTTAATATGAGGCTCAGAATTACATATTTAGGCAGCATAGAATCTGAAAAACATGAAAGCTAAAACTTAAGGCATCATTTCCCCCCTGAGAAGAAGCGCAGAACTGGACAGTTTTACCTTTAATCACAGATGAAAGAGACAACTAAATCAGACCCAAGTGAGTGAGGTCAGAAGTGGCCACTTTCAGTTTTTAAAAGGAATTCTAGTGTCATGGATAATTTTTATCTTCATTTTCATCCCATTCTTTTTGTTTGTCATCCTCAAGCCTGCACAAAAACTAAAACTGTATTTCGTGCTCTGACACCAGCTAGTTGCTTAAGACAGTACTCGATAAACGAATGCAGGAGATGAAGATAAAAGTTATACAAAGTTTATCTTTTAATTTCTTAAGGAGGCAGTTCTTAAGACTGCCAGGTTTTCTCAAAAAGATCTCTACTCGATAGTTCACCAAGCCTAGTTAAGTCATTTAGGACTTCTTAAATTGCATGTAGACTGCCTGTTATCTTTATTTCCTTTTGTTTTTTGGTTTGTTGGGGGTTTTTTTGGTCGTTTTTTTTTTTTTAAGTTCATTAATTTAAACTGAGATGCTTTGCTTCAGAGAGAGGAACAGACACCAAAGAGATTCAAAGCTTCCTAAGTCTCTGTTACATTGTGGAGTGCATTAATATTTGGAGCTGCAAAATTGTGTAAAGGGACCTGATTATACAAATACATTAAGCATATCTTAAAATCTTCTGAAATTTTATTAGCCACACAATTAAAGGGAAAAAAGGATCACCTTGTTTGAATGCCCATGGTCTATTCTATTTGTATGAAAACATATTTCGCAAAAAGAGAGAACGGAAAAAAATCATTATATAAGCCTAAATCCAGGTAACAGTGCTGGTCTTCGAGTGTCTCATGAGATATAACCCAGCGACATTTGTCCTCTAACCTTACCCCAGCTTTCACACAGTTGTCTGTTTCTCTTGAGCCAGACAGATCTAAGTTGTCAATTAATAGATAATGTAAGTTTACTTAGATGTCATGTATGCTGTTATCCATGTGGAAATACATCAAATGTCCTAGTTTGTTCTAAAGGCTGCGGCACTCAGTAAAAATCTTCTCCCATGGGAAGCCTAGGCTTGACAAATGCCTGAGGATTAGACATAGTCAGCCATCTCTTTGTGATGCAAAATGACATAATCTTTGGCTTTTTCAAGTAGTGTTACACTTTTATGTTCTCCAAATAAAGAACCAAACTCCAGGTTTGCAAACAGTTTACGTTGTATAAATTTGTTGTTCAATAATGAGGCTTTGCTAAATCCCAGGAATTGAAGAAATGTAATAGCTGAAACACTTGCTTAAAATTTTTAATAAATTCAAGAATTTCTAAAAGTCAACGGTTTCCTTCCATATTTGTCATAATTTGTACCATGTTACTGCAGCACTAGCTTAGACCATCCTCTACAAAGTCACCCTGACTATACACTGAAAGCACCAAACCCAGTTTGACATTCCACTGTAATAGGTGAGAACTTTATATTATTTAACCTCGAGTAAGGCATCCTTAAATGAAAATAATATATTGTAAATAGGGCCAAAAATCCATTAAAATGCTTATGTTTCTTAAACTCCAACATCCAAAACATATGGGAAAAATTGCCTCTAGGTATGGAAAGTTGTTGCCTTTATCACACTGTGTATCTAAATTCACAAGGATGATTGATTTAATGAGGTTTGCACATTAAAAATCTTTTTCTTTGTTACAAAAGAGGAAATCATAAAAAAGATTAATGCCCTCTGCATGGTGCCATGGAATTAAAATGTCTTTCAAATGTCTTCACTCCAGGAACACTTAGCTATGCAGGCCTGTACTTAGCAAAGATCTTCTCAGTGTAAAAAATTTATTAGTCATGGATAATGATGTTGGTGTCCTATAACCTAAATACATGGAATATGCCTATGTTAAGACAAATTAGACACTTCAGAAAGCTTTGAAGAAGTGTTCATGTTTCAGGCTGATATAATGGATTTCATGTCAGAAACACATGAGGTTACCCAAAGGTATGACATTCAGTCTTGACATATTTTTTCCATTGCAGTAGTGATATCTGACAAAAACAGAGTAATGTGCTCAGACTGTACTGTCTTAGAGAGTTTACCTCAACGGTAAAGGGACACAGATCAGGTTGAACATGCACCTCTTTCTTTAGGGGAAGAACTTGAATCAGGGAGGTAAAAGACTCAGAATAGCATACTGGCTGTTTAGCTTTATACCTTCCTCAAGAAATGTATAGGTGCTATTCATTCTCTCTGGAAAAACAAAAATATTAATCCAATATTTCTTTCAAGGAAAGTGCATTATATAGAAATATGCCTTAAATGCCTGTATATTGGAAAAATCATAGCTCTATTTAGGCATGAAGTCAGGGTATGAGTGTATTTATAATGCGAAGAATAAAAGAAATATTGAATCACAGAAGCATGGAAAACTTCAGGTTGCAAAAAATCTCTGCAGTTCATAAGATCCAATCTTGCACTGAAAGTAGGGCCACATCAAGTCAATGTATCTGTCAGATGATCTTCCAGCACTCTGCTGGGTAAAATATCCAATGTTTGAATATTCTCACTGTGAAAAATAGTTTTAATATCCAGTCTGAATTCTACTTCAGGAAACTTATGCCTGCTGCATTATGTCTTGGCACCATGCATTCTTGTAAAGTGAGGGTAACTTATTCTCCATCAGCACCTTCGAGGTCTTGGAAGGCTGCGATCGGAACTCCCCAGGCCACCCTCTCTTCAGAGCGAACAAATGCAGTTCCTTGCATGTGTCTTCATACATCAACTTCTCCAATGCTTTCATCATCATAGCCTTTTTCATTGGGTCTGCTGGTCTTACTTTCTCAGACCAAAGGGACTGAGACTGCTTTCCAAGGTTCAGCCTAAGAAATGCCAAGTTGAGAGAGATATTCACATCCCTAATTTTCTGTCTGTCCTCCAGCTGAAGGATCCAAGAAGACAGTTAGCCTTCATTTCAAAGTTGCACTTGTGCCCAGACTGCTACCGACCCTGTCAGTCCCCTGCATTTTTGATAGAGACAGGGGAAGGAAGCATTGACACCACACGTGACATGACCCTGGCCTTGGGGTTACAGTTTCCCAAGGTCTATTATAGGGTGTAGTGGGTCTAATGCTGGCCAAATGCCAATGCACCCACAAGAATTACGTAATCATTTTCTGCTGCAAGATAAGAATTAGGAGAGCAAAGCAGGCTCAAAATTTAAAGGGTATGAAGAAAACTTCATTAACAGAATTAAAAGAAAAATAATAATAAATCTCCTTCACAAGAGACAGTTTTCTTGTGGCTTTAATTTTCACAAATAGCAGCTACCCTGAAATCTACAATCATGAAATCCCTCCCACGGTTTGATAGCTTTCCGACAACTACCACCATGGGTCATTTTGGCTTATTGGGGTACAATTTTAAGGATGAGCTGTTCTAGTACAGAAACAAAAGTTCTCTTATTTTATCTCTGGGAACGGAGGTTTTTTTCTTCCATCCCTGCAGCAAGGTTTCTCATCTCTCTCAGTTCAAGCTACTTCAACTTCTGCTTACTTCAACACTGGTGCCTCTGCTCATGGCTGTGGCTATAACGCTATATTCCCACAATGCATTACATCAGTACAGGGAAAAAATAAAAGTCTGATTTATCAATTATATCTTCACCATAGCCTTACAAGAGAATTTCAGCCCAAAATGAAGGTGGCTCTGCATTCTCCTCCCATATGGGATTTGACTCCTTCTTTGATGACCTTGGTGTCTCTATCTTGTTCTCTCTAAATGTCTTCACTCTGTCCTTTTCTCTCGCTTGAGAGAGGATTGATGTCTGCAGGTTTCATCTGTTCACTGAAAGGGTTAATATCTCACCTAGGGCTGTGGGTGGCCATGTGATCTCTGCTGGGCAGTGGCCAGAGCTGTTCATGGTGGAGGATCTTTCTTTCATGGGCTGTGCTGGGGGGATGCACCCAGGATCTCAGCAGCCGGGCTGGCATTCAGCAGCAGCAGCACGCCGCGGGATGACGGCCTCTGCTCCCGCTGCCTGACGGCTGCTGGCGAAACCCAGCAGTGGCAGAACTTCAGCCAGCGCCCTGTCACCTGTTCAAAAGCCGGGAGCAAGAGAGCTTTTCCTGGGCTTTGTTCATTTTTAAATGTGTTCTCCACAGAGGCGTGTTCAGCTCTTTTAAGTGATTTAACAGGTTGTTAATATTCAAACCAGCCAACTGACTGGTTTTGTCAGGTCCAAAGGAAGCTGCCAAGATCCTTACAGAGAACCACTTTTGCAGCTTGTGGACTCCCTCCCCAGCTAAAAAACAAACTGTGTTAAACCACAACACAGGTGTTATAAATGCATATTATAAAGTTGGCTTTTCGCAAATATTGAAATGAATGCTTGTCTTGGGTTATGGAACCTAAAATGTGTATTCTATTTCATCTGCTGAAAGCAGTTGGGGAAATGTTCTTTTTCTCTTGTAACTCTGGGAGGAGGGGAGCGGGTGCCTTTTGATAATGGGCCAACTGTTAAAACCAGGTAGGGCATTGTTTCTTATCTCTTTCACCGCCCATCCTCCCTCCAGGGGAATATTTTCTGCTAATGGACCATTAAGACACCCCTAAAAGCACAAATCCCCAAACTTACCCTCCCCAAAATGGTACACCCACATTCCATCATCCTATTGTGAGATGCTCTACCCAGTGCGGGGAGCCAACCATTCCTACCTGGATAAAACTGAGACGTAGGAACAGAAGGTATCTGGCTTCACCTGATTACCGGAGGAAGACTGGACCTCTTCTCACCATCACTGGACCCCTTCTCACCATCACTGGACCCTTGTTCTACAGGATCATCTCTACTTCAACAGAACCACATCTGCCACTCCAGGACTTACTTTTGGACTGCTTCCAACACCCTGACCAACAGGGTATCAGGTTGTATCTCTGACTCTGTCAGGGTTTTCCAGGATTGCTTGTTTGTTTGCTTGCTTGTTTGGTTGGGTGGTTTTGTTTTCTACTACATTTGTATTGTTAATATCCCTAGTAAAGAACTGTTATTCCTATTCCCAAATCTTTGCCTGAAAGCCCTTAATTGCAAAATTATAATTTGGCGGGGGTGAGGGGTTTACATTCTCCATTCTAAAGGAAACTCCGGCTTTCCCTGGTAGATAACTGTCTTTCCAAACCAAGACAGATTTTGGTGCCCAATGTGGGGCAGAGGCAGGGGCGGGCTCTTGGGCAGTATCTTTATTCTCTGGGGTGCGTATCAGGGTGCTTACCCAGGCCAATCTCCCCTTATCTCTGAATGCTAAATAGAACAGGCATACCAGCAACACCAGCCACTGTATGATATCATTAGCGTTCAGAGGAGATTTGAACCCTTCAAAAACTGGTGGGGTAGACCCAAAGAGCTGGGTGAAGGGTTGGGAGAAAATTTCTCCCGGTGCCATTTCCTCACAATAGGTACCATTGTTAAAGTAACCCCAGAAACACAGAGTTAATGTATGATAGCCCTGAATCCCTGTACCTGCTTTCCAAAGGAAGTTAAAAATCAATGAATTCCTCACCTTATTAACCCACAAAATAAACTGGATGCCAGCCACTAAGTAGCCTTAGTTATAGGGCCCATGTTTAGATAAGGGCCAGCAAATGGCAGAAATACAGCCACGACCACATGCCACCCAAACCAGGGAACTCTAGACCACATGATTCTGAGCAGTGGGCTTCTATCTAGTACACAAGAACTGTTATTCCTTTCTCTCAATGCCCTCTTGCCCCAATGTGGGAAGGTTATTCTTGTTTCTTTTATTAACAGGGTTTAGAAAGGATGATGTGATGAATATGTATATTTTTGGGTTGTAGCATAGTGTTAAAAGTAAGGACGGTTTTTGTAACATCTAAACCAGATAAATCGGAGGATAGATGGAATCCTTCTGCATTCCTGAATTATCCAGATAAAGATAATCATGCACCAAAGCTCCAAGTAGGAATTCATAGATCCTGTTATCAGAAAATGGGTCATGTGATGACCAAGAGGTGCCATCAAGAAGAAAGAGCAATAAAATGCTAAATTGGTGAAATAGGGGCAAGTTGGGAGAGTTAAAACTAGGAAAGAATTTCTAAACTCAAAAAAATTTTTGAATAATGCATTAGGTTCTCTTGAATATGTAACAAACTGGTACACTTAAAGGAGTGTTTTTCTGAGTTAAGGTGTGCTCTTGGTGGAATGCCAAGTCACCCTGGCCAAGATTCCTTTGCTTTTCTATTTCCTAATTGTCTCTTTTACTATTATTATTTTTATTAAATTTATACATTTTACTAAGAAGGTGAACCTCATTTTTCAGAATAGGGTTTGTTCTTGCTCCTGCAGACTGAAACAACTGGTCAAGAGGACTCACCCTGCCATCATAAATTCAGTCTAGGTTTCATCCATGGAAAAGAAAAACAACTTTCCCAAGGACTTCATTCACAACGATTACAGTAAGAATGCAAGAGAGAGAATAAATATAGCCTTGATAAAAGACAGAGAGAATGGTGGAAATGTAGACTTGAGCTCAATAAATAGGCAAAATGAAATGTCAGAGGAAGATTTCAAGCTAAATAGTACTGCGAAGTGAAATATCCAAAAAACTCCTTAAAAATTAGAGGTATGTTTTCAACAACAAATATAGTTCTTCAGATAATACAAGAAAATTGGGTGCACTCTGCTATCTGCTATAATTAGTAAAACTTATTCATTATTTCTTGTTTAGCAGTATGTCATGAGTTTCACCCAGGCACTTTCCCATTTTCCTTCATATTCTACAAATATAGAGTAAGAGATAGTGCCTGTCATGACAAACCTTAAATGCACAAGGTAAAAGATAGGAGAAAACATGGAAAAGCATCACAGAGAGAGACAAGTGATTAAGTTTTTTTTAAATAACTGATTTTGAATTCTTTCACGTTTAGTAACACTACCCTTAGTGACTGGCTCAGGGACAAATGGGAAGCCTGTTGTAGATAGATATTTAGCAAATATGTCCTGAGTCTTCATTTGGAGCCTTCAACAAAGACCATGCACCATGAAACATACTGGCCTTGAGATCTTTTCTTAATTCCATTTCAGATGAGTTTCTTTAAACAAAGAAGACCCTTAAAAAAAAAAAAAAAAAAAAAAAAAAGGCACAGCTGCTCTTAGAGTGATGAGATGGACATACACCTGCTTTCTCACATATTTTGTTACTTCTCACTACAAAAATCCTTAAAATAATGGTTGCTGTTTCCAGGATCTCCATTAAAGTAGATATAACATATCTTATAATTAAAAATGTTTTAATGAAGGCAATGAAAACAAGATATAAAACCATAATTTTGCACATTCAGTTACTTTTAGCTGGTAAATGTTAATTATAAATAGGAAAAAAAAAGTAAAAACATTGAAGATTGTTGATATCAGGCAAGAAGATGCTTTGCAGACATAATTGGGAAGAATTATGATTTTTTGATTGTCTTGTTTTCTGACCATCAGGGCAGAAATATCTGAAAGGCTAAAACCAGAAACTATTTTTTTTTCAAAAATATCCAGCCTTGTGGCTTTTCTACCAGCTTCCTGACAAAACCTATACAATATGAAAAACACTAGATCATCTATCTTGTTTACCTGGGACCCGAAGGCGAAAAGAAAAAAAGGGTCAGGAACAACTTGTGCATCTATCTTTGTCCCTCGATGCAAGTGAAATAAATACCATACTCTGGAGAGTATGGTTGTCAATGATGGAGAGAAAAATTTTAGGAGAAATAGAGAATGTAGACACAGGAGACTGGTAGCCCAGCAGAAGATGAGAGTGGGGAGGAGAGGGAAGGAGAACATAAGGATGGGGGAAGAGTAGGGACAAGATGGGAAGAAGATGGTATATTAATTATTAATTATGACTAATATGCAGTATGGCATCACACACAGAGAACAGATATGCAGAAGGATGTGGATTTGGTCTGGTCTCTGTTGCAGGGGACCAACAGAGCCAGAGACCATTATTCCAGAACTCTACTAATGTGGTAAATCAGTGGATATTCCCAATCTAAATTTATTCTGCCACAGCCACAGAATTGATGGATTGGTTCCACAGATGGTCCTCTAATATTAATTAAATCAAATACAAGCACACTGCTTCCAGAGTAAGCACAGTTGACAAAGGCAGTTCTGGGCACCACCAAATTTCATGCACCCTGAGCCAGCCATAAAAACTGTCTGAGACAGCCTGTGTAAAAGCTGACTGCTCGACTTTGGGAAAATCTTCAAATCACCATATTTGCATTATCCACCTTTACCAGCCTTGAAGAAGGGGTTGGTGGCAACAATCCAGGTAAATGAGCCTGGCACCCAAGTGCATGACCGGGGTGGGGTGGGTGGGAGGCAGTAAAGCACTCTACAGCAGCCAAAGCTCAAGATCCCCATTTCTAACCACAGAAATGGGATGGTAATTTTTTTGTTACCCACCTCAGCAGCAAGATGCATGACAAACCCCATCCTGAAAACCAATTTAAGGAATGTGAGCTCTTTTCCCTCAGAGACACAGATTATAATTTTGATGATACACCAAACAGTGAAGAATATCTGGCATCCATTTCTTCAAAAATGCCCCCCAGTAGGTAGTAAGCACTGTTCCCATTTCATTCCTAACACAGACAAAAGGAAATTTTGCTCATGATTCATTAGCTGATTTTCCAGCAGTGCTTTCTATATCACTGAAATATTCTCTATTTTCCTGGACATCTTTAACCTCTCCTCCAACTGGAGGCACTTCCCACCCTTGTAAAGCACATATGGTCATGAAGCCGTATCATTAACTTCATTACAAAAAATGTATTCTTTTTTTATTTTCCATTGTTTAGAAAAACGTCAAAATATTCCACAGTGTGTTTTTAACCATTCACTCAGTCCATATAATACAATTGAGTTTCATAAAAGTTCTTAAGATGATAGAGTCCATTCTTCTTGGACACAACTCCTCAGTACCTGTAAGCACTTCTTTTGCTGGTACTTCAAACCCTTGGAAAAAGATGCGATGCATTCAATTTTGGGGTTTTTGTTTGTTTGTTTTCAGTTTTTGTTTAACATGTCATACAGGTCTTTTTGTATTTCCCACACAAAGCAAGCTTTTAATTTTTTACAAAATTACACTTTTAGTAACTTCTTTCATGTCTATCACATTCTGCAGTATCAGAGGTCTTAATTGTGCACTTAGTAGTCTGATAAGTTCCTTTTTTCTTTTTCTGTCTGCTTGTTTCACTTATTCCCCTTTTTTCTCACAGCGTTTTGTTCTAAATAGGAGATAGTGAGATCCCTAAAAACGGTAAATTGGCTTAGCAACATCAGACTTTTTACAAATCTCTCCGTGTTTCTGCCTTCTCCCTCTTATCAAAGTAGATCTGTGTCATGTGCAATCTTAATTTTCATGTAGTGGGTTCTCAAATGATGACTCTGCTGTTAGTAGCTGCTGTCTTGTGTTAAGGAAAGCCCTTATCAGATGAAGTACTTCCAAACTGAGTCATATTAGAACAATACAACCCTTTTTATTACAGACCTTTCCGGTGGCAACCACAGATAAAAGCCCTGTTTTCTTTATATTTTCTCAATATATCCAGATGGTTTTGGCACTGGTGGAACCAGTGTTTTTCCATCTTTCAGTCAAGGAATCAGTAATCCTGCCTTTTTCCACTGTTTTTTTTTTTCATTTTTGCTTCCAAAGCCACACAAGTAGACCTCCCAGGCATGTGTGCAGTATATGATAAGCAACATGCAACACACTGCATTGGTCTTCTCATTTGTACTGACATTTTTGGAGAGGAAAGTGCCTCTCATCCTATAATTCCCAGACCAGGAGCCAAGAAGCTGGCTGTAATTTCAACAGGTGGTGCAATATTTGGTCCAGACCTGAAATGAACCTGCCCGAGCTGGGCTTAATCAGGATACATTGAATAATGAGGACAGAGCTGCAAAGGACATGCTACAAGTATTGTGCCATTGAATGCAGCAGGAAAGGCCCACTACTCTTCAATATTGGTTGGGCCTGTTGGAGAAAGGGAATGCTTGTCCATTTTGTTGCTAAATTTAACTCCCTGGCTTGAGATAAGAGAGCCATGAGAGCTGTGCAGAGCACAACAGTGGCACAGCAGCAGATGCTGCAGAGGGTGTCCACTGGCCGTGGGCAGACTGGAGCAGCTGTGTTGGCTGGGAAATCTGCTCCAAGATGTGTCTGAACTCCTGTGCCCAGCTGTGGAGTGTACTGTGCACTGAGAGACCTCAGACCTCACCCTGTGGCACCACAGGCTGGGAAGCACAGCTGGGCACAGGCACAGCACCGCTGCTGTCACCTTACCTGATGTCACACCTGGAACTCTGCAATTTACATGGAACGTATCCTAGCAGCTAACATTGCTTGAAGTGGAACCCTGTAATACAGCTACTTACCACGCTGGGAGGAGCTCCTCACCCTGATGTCTCTGTTGATGCTGCTGCTACTCAGAACCTCAAACTTCAGAAAGAATTTGAATGTTAGATTTATGTCCTAGCAAATAAACCTATCTCTTCTCACAGGTATACTGTTTAACTTCAGCTACTGATCCTTATCTCTTAATGACCAAAGTAATAACCAAGGAAGAAGCAGTGCTCCCTTCTCAACATTTCAATACATTTAAGGTTGCAATAGTATTTTAATTCAGCATAGCTAATGTGTCACATGGAATAGACAGAAAAATTGTTTCATATATAGCCTCAAAAAAGCACTGGCAAGACAGCTGTACCCATTCTGTTTCAACATGAGATATTGTTATGTCCCAACTAAGTCTTGATTGTATCTAGTATCCTGATAAATAATATTTGTGGAACTAAATCTCACTCTTCATGATAATAAACGATATTTATCTTTTTCAGCATTGTTGCATACTTGTCATTTTATCTGTGATGTATCTAACTCAAGATCAGTGAATCCAACCATGACACTAAACAGCTAAATAAACCATCATACTCAGTGCATGACAAATCTCTTGTTATGTCCTGCTTGCTCCAAGTCACAAATTTGCCTTTTTGTTAAAACTTTTGTGTTCAGAAATGCTTTTTCTGAAGATGGATTTTAAAGCCTACCAAAGTCTACAGATTTCCACCAAGATCTGTAATAAAATGTTGATGGAAATGTACACCAAAAGTACACTAGAGGCAGAAAGAGGACAGCTCTTCAATTTGACTGGTAAACATAGAAGGAAGACCAAACACTGAATTTTCAGTTAATTTTTATTTACTCATATAATATACATTATATAATATATATATAAAACATAAACCACAAAAAATGTAATGTAATGTAATGTAATGTGATATGATATGATAATACAATATAATATAAATTTATTTGGTTAAATTTTATATTTATTATGAAAATTAAAATTTTCAGTTGAATTTTCCTAAACCTAATTTCCTAAATTTTCAGTGAATTTTCAGTTAAGGTCACCATTCAATTTTCACCATTTTAAGTTTCCACCAAAATGTTGATCTAGTCAACCAGAAAGGGACAAATCCTCTAAGTTCCAGAATTCCTATATTTATTTTCATTTTCTCCTTAAACACTTGTTCTTAAACTGGAGTGAATCTGTGAGGATTGATAGAGACACTTTTCCTGTAGCTAACTAATAAGTTCACACTCTCTCAATCCCTTCTAAAAAACATGAAGGTAGAAAGAAGAGGAAACTGTGGTCCAAATGTCTCTGTTCTTGGCCTCATAACAAGACCCAGATTTCTGTTGTAAAGAAGAAAGGCTGAGGCCACATACAAAAATAATACCAAGTTAGCTCAGATTTCAGCAGACGTATCAAGTAACGATAACTTTTCCATGGAAGCAAAATCAAGCTGGTTTGGAGACAAGGGTCCCTATTACTGTTGCCTGTATGACGTTCCACTAGAGGTAGATTACTGGAAAGCTCCAAGTGTAGATAACTAAATCTATTTCAAAATGTCCTGTGGTAAAGGTCAGGTTTGTAGGAGAGATGCATACAGAATAATAAAATGGTTTGGTTTGGAAATTAACCTGAAAGGTTACCTAATTCCAACCCTACTTCCATGGACAGGGACATCTCCCACTTCATCAGGTTGTTGAAAGCCCCATCCAGACTGGCCCTGCCATCTAGGGATGGGGCAACCACAGTTTCTCTGGACAATCTGTGCCAGTGTCTCACCACCTGAACAACAAGAATTGTTCTCCCGTAGCCCCTTCAGGCAATCAAAGAAACTCTAAAGTCTCCCCAGAGAGCTTTATCCTCTCTGCAAGCTCCCAATCAGTCTGTGCTAATGCTCTCTTTCTAGCAGCTGCATATTTTTTGTCTGCTTAGATCCTGCAGGCCAGGCTCCTCACCCTTCTTTTTCTTCACTCTGGACCATCCTCAAGGAGTATGAAGACAAAATATGAAAATTTAAAAATTACTCAAGAACTAGGTTTTAAGCATTTAAATGTGCATTTTACTGTCTCTGAGGTCAGGTCAACAGTCCTGCTGGACTGGCACAGACTCAAGCAAATGTTTTTGCCTAATGCTGGGCTTTACGCACACTTTATTCAGTGCCCTTCAGTCCTCGATTGCATGAGCTACTTTTAGGTGAATTCATCTGATGCTTGTGTATATTTCTGTCATTTCTTTTGCACAACACCAGCTGAATCTGCGTAGCAAGTGGGGTAACAGTAAGTAGGAATCTACAGCAATTGCTCTGCATTTTTATTCCCTTGCTACGGATCCTTTAGCAATTACTTCTAGGTCACTGGAAAACAAAGTATGTATTAATGCTTCTCTATGCTAAAATAGAAGGAAAAGTGTCACAGGTTAACATGTTGTCAGTTTCATTTGAAAATAAGTAATTTGAATTTATTATAATTAAATAAAAAATAGAAAAGGTTTTAAAAAGAGCAAAGCCTTTGGCTGCTGTTTGTGATGATCTGCAGATTATAGAAGAATCCATCAAAATACACAATTTTCATTGAAGAGTGGTGCTGTACAGAAGCCAGTGAGAAATGTTATGCAGCTTCATTATATTATCAGAGAAATCTAGCCTTGTGATATGCAAGCAGAGGACATAATTGGCTTTTTTATATAGGAGGGCAAGAAAACCAGACAGCTTCCTGTGATTTGTATGTGACCTCTATCGTATGATCCTATTATGGTGTCTGACTCCTCACAGAATTAAATATATTCCTGCAAAACATTTCCCAGTTTAGTTTTGGCCTCAGGATTTATAGACATCAATCTCCAAACAGTTCCGAGCTGTATAGGGGTCCCGGTAGGTTCAGCCCGAACACAGGACTGTGCTGGGATTGCTTGGCAGGAGCACAAGAGTCTGGCAAAGTTTAACCAAGATCTGCCTTGAGGGCAGACCTGACCACTTTTAGCTGTGGTTTTAATAGGGGGGATGCAACATTTTAGGATAAGGAAGTCACTTTTTAGTAGATATTTTCAGCTTCTCCAGTGATTATCAAAAGGGATGGGTCAGTTGCTCTGGTTAGAAAAAATAAAATTCTGGAAACTCAGTGAGGTTTGACAGAGTAGCTACCTTTTTGTGAGGTGTGACAGAATAGCTACATTTTTATAAGCATTTTTTGTTGTTGTTTTAGCAGGTGAAACGTTATGGATCATTTTGAAAGCAGAAATTTTAAAAGTACTTAAGAATAGTTGTTTCCAACCAGAAACAGTTAGTACTAGAAATCTCCTGAGAGCTGGGTGGAAAATTTTCAGAGGAAAACTTCATTTTTTCTTTGGAGATGATCCTTTTTCCTAGACCTTTATTGTCTGAGTAGTGACTGCAAAATGAGTAGCTGGCCAGGGTTTGCATAAGTGCAGTGGAAGGGTCAGGCACTAAATCTGCAAGCACAGGTGTAGATTTCGTCATGGTTTCTATAGGCAGAAATTATGCTTTACAACACCAGTAAGCCTCCCCACTACACCTCTTGCCAAAAAAGGATGACAAAGCTTCAGAAAGCCAAGAAATCCTTCTGGGTATATCACCATGGCCTTCTGAAGAAAATTACACAAAAAGGTGGTGGGCAAAGAAGGTCTCCTCCCTGGGAAGCTCAATGGCACTCATATTTATTTAAAAGGGGAAAAACACCAACTTGCTGCTTTTCCGACTGGTTTCAAAATTAAATTGTTATAATAAACTCAAAATTATATTTATTTTTCTATTATTGAGAAAAAAAAGCAACATGACTGTTTTACCACCATATAATATCTCATATTCAGGGTATTCTGTTCAGTCCATATCTTGGCTTCTGTTACCCATCAGGTATCCAAATTTAATACTGACTGCCACTAGTCAGTATTAAACCGAGAACTGACTAGTTCTTTCCTGCAGGAAAGTTCTGCAGGCTCAGAACTTTCTGAAAACAGAACTGAGCCTGCAGGAAAGATCAGTGGGGAAACCACCTCCTGAATATTGTGTAGGGTTTGTTATGATATGATTATATGGGATGCCTCTGCCTGCAAACAAGTTGCAAACAAGACTGCATACAAAAGTCAATAACACGGCATAGCAGTGTGTTTAATTTTCTTTGTTCAATATGTATTCAGGCTGTTCATTTGGTTTGTTCCATGCACCCCCGTTTAACCCCCATTTGGTTCATACCACAGCTGTCTACCCAGTTTCAGTTATGTGTCAATCCTCTGTTCCCCCTACCCCCCGGAACCTGTCAATCGTGTTGAGGCCTCTCCCCAGGTCTAGAAAGTTCCAGGGAGAGGATCACATGATAATACAGGATGTGAGAATTTCCCTCCTTCCCCCCAGGGATTGGCTTCTGGAGGAGTCTCTCATCCCCAGGGACACTCCCGGGTCCTTCCTGATTGGTCCTTCCATGATCCTTTCCTCTGCTCCTCCCCCTGTTAAAAGTAGCTGACACAGGGCAGTCTGTGCTCTGCTAGGGCAGACATCCTGGCGTGAGGCTGCTCTCTCAAGACTCTCAATAAACTTCAGTGGCAGCTCCTCAGTAGATACCTCCTTTATTCTCCTCACCCTCATCACAACGTTCCAACACTCGAGCTGTGCTGTCAGGAACCCACCGGATCGGCTCAGTTGGTCAGCCTACCGAGCTGTACCGCTTGCTTATTACTGGTGCCAGGGCTAGCTGGTGCAAGCGAGGGTAGAGACAGTGAGGCACAGTAGCAATATGGGTTTTTTTATAACAGTAAGTGTGAAGTAGAGACACAGCAAGAAACAGGAGAAAAGTAGAGGCACAGAAGGAGAGTGAGAGAAAGAGTGATTAGCGGAGAGAAACATCACCACCCGATGGATTCCCACAGCATTCCACTGGTCCTTCACCCTCTTTAGTCTTTGGTGGTGGGGGTCCTGAGTGGTTCTTCTGGAGGAACCACTTTTATGCAGCCATGTCCTGGGTATCCATGGGGTCAAAAAGCCATTCCCACAGCTTGGGCTGGCATCTGTGTAACCAGTTGCTTCCTTTCTCACAGTTTGTCGCCATGTGAATTTTTATCCTGATAGGTCTTATTTTAAGTTCCCACAGTCTGTACAGTAAAATTTTGTCCAGTGTGCTAATTCCAAATTTTTACCTTCCTTAGACCTAGAATTCAAGCCTTCCCGTTTCCCCACCTGTGCTTGTCTCAAGTTCCTGTTGTGGTGGCTTATCCTATGGGAACTTCTTTAAAATATGCAGCTTCTGAGATATGCAGCTGCATTCTCGGCCCTCACAGAGCTCACACAGCTCACAGTCCTCACAGAGCTCACTTGTGCTTCCCATGCTGGCACCTATATCCAGGCTAGTATAATTTGGGGAAGGTTTTTCCAGTCTCGGTCTGCCCAGCTATTCCTTGTGAGTAGGGACAATATATATATATTTTTTAATGCTTCCACTATAAAGCTATGGTTACTCTTATGAAACCAATGTACCCAGTCACCAATAAAACAAAAGGAAAGCTGGCAGTTCCCTCCTCTCAACCCACTGACTGCAATGATATTTAGGAAAACATCAACACCTGGGTTTAATACCTCAGTTATACATATTAAGAAATATATATAAATTCTCCTTTGTTGTTTTTGTTTTTTTTTAAACCAAAATGAATTGTAGAACCTCATATTATCAAAACATTTCACCCTTTTCTGTAAGGAGAAAAGATGTGGGAAAAAAACCCCAAACCAGGGTCCTTCTCCTACCTCCTTTTTTTGGAAGCCAAACAGGCTTCAGGAGACAGGGTGAGCCAGGGAAACTGGTACATGTCTGAAAGATATTTTAAGGCTAGAGGAACAGTCAGCTGGTAGTGTAACTGGCATTACCATAGCCACTGATACAACAATAATTTACAGAAAAATCACAGGTTGTGTAATCCTCCAAAAGCTTTCTTTGAAAGGAAAGCAAAGTATGTTTAGTGAAAGCTTGCACTCTTTCCAAGGGTGGATACCTCAGCACAGGGTTCAAACAATTTTGTTCATGGGGGTTTTTTGGCTTATTTTTTCTAGGGGTGTTTACTCAGTATATAATTTTATAATGATGTAACTTACATCTCTGTAAATTATATTCCATGTGTCAGAATCAATGTTCCTAAAATATTCTCAAAAGGTACTAAATATATTTCGTACATTCCTTGCTAACTCTATGTTATAAAATAATGGATACACAGCCCACAAAACATCTAAAAATACTCTCTCAGCTTAAAAGATGCCTGCAATTTCTTCTGTTGTGCATAGCTGCAGACCACAGAAACCAATCCGAAAATCCAGTTATGGCAACATTCAGGAAGTTGCAGAGGGAGAAAACAACCTTTCACAACCTGAGTATCTGCCTTGTTTTACACCAAATGGTCAACACGTTCACACAGCTCAGCGACAGAATAAATTTATAGTACATCATTTCCTAATGAGAAATATTTTTACACAGTTCTTGCCATTATTGGACTTTTTACAGTTAATATTGTATAAATCTAAATAAAATAGAAGATACAAATACTTATAAATTGGTGTTGTGTTTGCTAGTTTATTTCAAGCTATTTACAATGATTTCAGGAGTATTAATACTATTTCCGAAATGAACTATCTCCATCATTTATCTTCTGAGTGATTACAAGGTTGGTTTTGCTTCTTTTTTTTTTTGTCCTTCCTTACTTCTTTAATTTTTTCCTTCCTCAGTAATAAAAATTGGTGGTATATCTTTAAAAATCCCCAAACATCAATGAGGAGGCCCATAGAAAGAGGTTCATGAAGGTTTAAACCACATCAAGATTAATTCTTCTCAGCAGTGGACTCTTTCTGTAATCTCAGATTTATTACTGCTGCAGTGACTTTCAGCCAAAAAAAAAGAGGGCAGAAAAAACGCTATGAGAAGCCTCTAAACTTACTCCAGATGCTCACCTACATTTTAAGATGTAGGAAGGGGATTGGGGAACATTTCAGAGGGTCATAGGGAACACGACCTCATGGAGGTAAGGTGGGGAGCATCTCCTGAGAGCAGCATGGTGACAGCTTGTACCTGAAGGAGCCAGGAGACAGGTAAGGAGCCAGGTGTGCCCAACAAACTGAAACGCCCGAAGATCCAATTCCTCCAGTGCCTACAGAACCCAAAAAACATCCACCCAAAATGCCATCACATGGTTGTTAGTCTGCTGTAGACAAGGGTGACAGTCCTGGTGAGGGGAGAGCCTGGGGCCAAGCCTGGAAATGTGGGAAGGGAGGAAGGACCACAAACCACACAGAGCAGATTCCTTTGCAGGGAGCAGGTGGAAAGAACAATTTCAGGAATGACCTGGACTTTCAACTTCATCAAACACAATAATGGCTAGATAGAAAATTCAGTGCTTTGGGAAACATCTATCATATGTGTAGACATCATTAGTGTGCCCCTGGGGACACCAACACAGTAGGAAAATTCAGTAGAGAAATGGGTACTTCCCTGATCATATCCTATGCGCCAGGCATTTTGATTGTTTACTCACAAAGAAGTATTTGCTCCCCATTACCTGTAGGGCACTCAAAGTCCACCTCTGAAGCCAATGATACACTGCCTGTGACAGAAGCAGCCTGGCCTGTGGGTGAAAATCACAAGCCCACTGGCATTTGCAGTGCTTGTCTTTGATAGAACTTCACTAAACCACATAGGGGACAACTACAGCCAGCACACTATACAGCCTGTGTTAAACCCTCCCAAAACACCACTGATATGAGTAAGCTTATGGCTGCATGGACAAGCCTTTGTTCCCTGGAAAAAAAAAAAACAACAACAAAAACCTATTTGCAACTTGGGCAGGGAGGGAAAAAAAAAGAGAAAAAAAAAACTCTAGAAAAAATGTTTTCCTTCCAGTGATAGCTTTCTTAACCCCGTGAACAGATTGCTGAGATTAACTGCTCTCTTCTTAAAGGGACTTAAAGTTCCTCTGTCTCACAAAGCCACACTCTTTTTTATTATTCTAAGAAATTACTCACTTTGGGGGTTGTGTCCAAGAATGATACCCACATGAACAGACAGGAAGTCGATGGTGTAATTTAGGCCAGCTGTCTGCAGCATGCTATCATTTGCTAGCTCTTGAAGGTGACCAAGGAATCTAAAATAATGTGGAGAAACACTGTGTATTTGACATTTTGGCTTTTTTTTTTTTTTCTTGAAAATAAGTGTTTTGTTTTGTTTTTTAAATCCAGGATCTTTCATAAAGTAGAACTGCTGTGTAATCGAGAGTGAAAACTATAAATTAACAGGAAGAGGAAATCCCCCCACTCCAACTTCAAGTAAATGGATAGACTCCTTTGTTTTAAGACCTGATTAAATATTTAAGGTTGTATTGAACAGAAGCACAAGGAATATCTCAAGACAAGCTGCTGTAAAATCTTCATGTAAATGGACAAGCATGCGTATTTCTCCAGAGAGGCTTTGATATATATTATTTTGAGAAAACCATTTTGCAAGCCCACTTCATGTGATGATGTGCATTTTGTTTAGAAGACCAGGGTCAAGAGAAGACTGCTATATAAACCCACTTGGAAAATGAGTGCCAAACCTAGAGAGGTACTTGGATGCACTGACCATGGAAGAGTAATGACTGAGCACAGAACAGGCAAGGGAGGGGAATAAGCAAACCCAACAGAACCTCTCATCAGAAGATCTTTTTTTTTCTTTTCCATGGAAGACCCCTAATGAGTTAAGACCCAAAGGAAACAGGGTTTTCCCTAAGCCTTTGCACTTCTGATGCATGGAGCTCCCTTCCAACTGGAAGCATGAAACATCCTTTCTTATTCCAGTTTTGTGGTTAAATGATTCCTCAGTTGGCCTAACTGACTGCTAACACAAATCCTGGCCTGGTCCAGGTGAGCAGATAAGGGGAGGGCTTTAAGAAGCCTTTAAGAATTACCACTAGTATCTGGTTGAAACACCTGCACTTCTTTCTTCACTGCATGCAGCTGTTCCTTTTTTTTTTTTTTTTTTTTTTTTTTTTTTTTTTTTTGTGAGAAACATCCAGATGACTATATTTGAACAGTTTGGAATAAACTAGCATCCTATATTCCTATAGGATCTATTGGAGTCCAGTGTCACTCTTTGACATGTCCTTCAGTACAAATATAACCTTGGCATCACCACTGCAGTCTCAGAGGCAAATGTTATCAGGAACAGTCAGAAAATCATACAACCATAGAATGATTTGGGTTGGAAGGGACCTTAAAGATCTGATTTCAACACCCTGCCATGGGCAGGCAGAAGGTTGCTGGAGGTAAATGCATCCCTAACAATGTGGCAATCAAATCTGTGAAATCTCAGTGGAAACCATCAAAGGCAAGAGCAAAGGAATGATATGAACAAACCAACAGTTGAAATCCAAGAAATTTTTCAAATTCTCCCCTTTCCAAAACTTTTAAAACTTCCATTTTGATATTAGCTGCTCTTGAGCTGTAGATACCTTAAGCTCCCAAAGAAATTGTTTACACTGCCGATCTGAGATATTTTAATTTAAAAAATTGTCAAATTGATTCAGTCTAGCAATTTCAAAGCCGTCAAAAAATATTACCTAATTAAAGTGAAACTGAAAAGCAACTATTGAAAAAAAATGGTTTTGTTGTAAAAGTGCTGATTTAGACACTTTCTAAACTTAAGGAAAAAAAATCATAAAATCTTCAATGACTTCTGTTCAGAACCACAGCAAGTGCAAAACTGCAAATCTTACATGGCCAAATAACTTCCTATTGATTATAGTTCAGAATATTTTGCTTCTGCAGCTTCTTCTCTCATGACAACACTTTTAAGTTGTCCTTTCAGCTTTTAACTGTTTATCCCTCTTTGTAATATTGCACATCAATGTCCATCTTTACCTTCAGCATATTTCCAACTGGCGTCCTCTCTTTCTTCCCAATTTGACCCAGATTATCAGATCCAGGTTTGGATTATCACAGGCAGGCTTGAGTAATCTTTTATATATATATATGAATATATATACAAATACATGTATATATAATCAACAAAAAGATATATATATGTGTGTATATATACATGTAAAAAATATATGATATGTATGCATAACAATTTATATATAATGTAATATATACACATACATCCTGTTCAGAAGATGTAATGAAAGATACACAGACAAGTGAAAGCTTCGAGCTAAGGGATGTATACTGACTCACACATATCAGACAACGTAAGTGGCCTCAGAATACTACACATAATAAAATTAAAATAGAAACTGGTGGTGTGACCCAAAGACTGGAGAAAGACCAGATAAACTTTTTCCATGGTATCAGGTTCCTACCAACACTTCAGAGAATCACAGAATATCCTGAGTTGGAAAGGACCTATAGGGCCATCAGCAAGTCAAACTCCTGGCGCTGCACAGCACCATCCCAAGAGTCACACCATGTGCCTGACACCACTGTCCAAACATTTCTTGAACTCTGTCAGGCTTGGTGCTGTGACCACTTCACTGGGGAGCCTGTTCCAGTGCCCTCTGGGTGAAGAATCTTTTTCTAATATCCATCTTGAACCTCCCATGAGACAACCTCACACCATTTACTCAAGTCCTGTCACTGGGCACCACAGAGATCAGTGTCTGCCCCTCCTCTTCCCCTCACGAGGAAGTTGTAGACTGCACTAGAGTGCTCCAAGCAAATCATGACACAATAAAATTAAGTGCTTTGTTATGGGATAATGTGTCAAGAACTCCTGTTTTAATAACTATTTGACTACCTACTTACATGATGTGGTGAATATTATGTGTTGTCTGGTGGTGACCATTGGGTAAATTAAAGAAACTGAAATATTCATTTTGGGGTTCCTTTTCCCTGAAAAAAAAAAAAAAAAAAAAAAAGAACAATAGAATACTAAATAAAGTGCCAGATGTGACACATCTACTAAAGGTTGAATTCAAATACCACATGTTGAGAGACAAAAGCCAAAAAAATTTAAATTAAGGTAGCAATATCTGTGCTGACACACAAGTTCTTATCCTTAAAATTAAGTGAAAATAAAATTAATGAGGGCAGCAAGCAATGAGATTTTGATCTGAGAATTATTGTTAGAAAACCAGCCCAGATTTTTAAACTTAATTTTAAATGTCCTGATTCACGTCAATTTAAATGTTATATGCTCTATATTCATAAAAATATCAACTTTTACTTCCTACAGCAGTAGCAAGTCACTCTATTAATCCATAGTAGACATTTCAGTTACATCACAGCTGTGATGCACGTGGCACTGTGCACTATAATCTGCTTTCCTACATGCTCTTCAGTGGCACCACAAGTGCGACAAACAGTCACTTTGCTTTAGCTTCACATGTTGATTCAGTGATAGAATAAAGTACTTCACAGATTAGCTTAGTCTGCAGCACTTAAAGGTCAGGATTTATTGTAATGTAAATCACAAAGCAATTTTATCTTGACAGAGATTACATACTGTTATAATATTTCTCGCTGAATCTAGTGATGCGTTTGCTTTTTCTTTGCAACTGCTGTGTAAAATTGGACTTTAGCCCAGAAAATAAAAAGGGATGGCAGCCTGTTTCATTTTTCAGCAACAACTTAATTTCTGCTCAAAACAAAAAAAAAAACCACACCCACAAACCAAAGGAAAATAACCAAACCAAAAAATAATCACCAAAACCCTTCTATTAATACAAGAAAACCTTGCAGAATGGGAAAGCAGTTTGTGTAGATGTTCAGCAGGACATTCTCAGAGTTACACTTAACTCCTGCTAGCTGAAACCAAATGATCTCATTACACAATGCTGAAGCAGCATCCTATCATGTCTTTCAAAATGCATTAAAAAAAAAAAAAAAAAAAAACCACAAAAAACCACCACACCACCTGACATTTACAGTCTAACTAAGACCGCAATGGTAGTGAGCCAGTGCTCTAAAATCTGCTCCACTCACAGGTGAGCTGCCCTGAGTTGTGCAGTGCCAGGACTGCAGGGCACTCTCCCCTTCAAAAGGGCTGAATCAGCTCTTTTGTATTATGTTTACAGACAATAGAAGATCTGTGTACTTGTGCATTACAACCACAGCCTTAACAAGCACAGTAACTTGCACTTATCTTCAGAGTGGCATCAGGCGTCACAGATGGGCTCTCCATGTCTTGTGAAGGCACTTGTCAGCAAAGACTTCAGGGTTGCCTCAGGTATTAAGCATACACATTCCTCCTGTTTACCCAGGCCTACATGTTCCCAGGAATGGGACTCTGATGATGCAAATCCATCTAAAAAGCACCTTGCAGGATGAGCAAAGCTGGTGGCAATGAAGGCTGCATGGAAAAGGATGTGCTACTGTTGAATGACTCCTTTAACAGAGCCTAGTACAAGTTAAGTACTGCCTTAATTTGAAAGCCTTGTTGTTTTCCCAGTTGCTATTTCAATGTTTAGTAGTTTGGGGAGAAACCAGGCATTTCAACGAGCTCTCTTTTGTGTGGAAAACAGAAAAAGGGAGGAAGACAGGAAAACGCATTACAGGGTGGAGAAGCTTGGAGACAAGGAAGCAGAATTTTAATAGTCCTCTCCACCACAACCCTGGATTGATGTGGTGACTTGATAAGATGTTGAATTAACCATTCCCACAGATGTTATATTGCATTCATTTTGGGCCCCTGAATGCAGCTGGACTTGCTGACCTCAAAGTGAGCTTTTAGACAGGATAAACAAGTTGCTATGCCAGTGTACATATTGAGTCTGGAATTTGAAAAGTCATTAAGACAATAAACATGATGCTAAGTTTACAGATCCACTTTTTCAAGCAAAATCACACTTTAGTCTATATTAAGAAAGCTCTCTTTTCAGTCAAAAATGTGGAGCTTTATATAAACATACAGTTGTACAACTGCTGTGCCTATTTTGTATTTAGATTAGGCAAGCTAGTAGATCCTCGTAGATTTTATGGATTCCTTTCACTGAATTCCCACCATTTACATTAGTTTGTCTTTTCTAACTTAGGATTTTAAAATGCAAATATAGCAAAATATGCAAATCTATCATGCATAGATTTGTTCCTAGATCAAGCTCTGAGGAAGGAAGCCAGTTAGAATTCAAAAAGTTTGCTTCTAATGAGCAGAAAAAACAGGTGTTCATGGGGGGAAAAAAGCAAATTTCACATAATTCTACAGTTTATTAAACTTTGTAGTTATTTCTAACTGCAATTAACATTACAGCAATTTAAAAGAGAGATACTGGAATCATATTACTATGTGTCTCAGAATATAAAACAAGCATAGGAATCTGTCAGACACCAGGAACAGTTCACAAAAAAAAACAAACAATGAGTAGTAATTATATTCTTGTTTGCATTAGTTGGTTTGGGTTTTTTTTTTTTAATTGTACACTCTGGCCTTAGTAAGCAGTGCTGTTGATCTTGCTAGCTTGGATTTAGGGTGTATTGCTTATTTACACAGAGATTTTTTTAAGCTATGCAAACAAAAAAACAAATAAACAAAAATAATGAAATTAATCTTTCACATGAGTTTGAGACCACTCTTTTGGCACCAGTTCACTTCTGGACAAAGAGAATGTATTTTAATCAATTTCAGAACACACAAGTTTCTTTCAGTCCCTCCTTAGTTTAATAATTTTAGTATCATTACCCTTCCATGCAATCAAATTGGATTAGTAGTACATTTAGGTTATTTTGATTTTCAGATCTGCTAAAGAAAATAAAAAGTAATCTTTCTATGATCACAAATGAAATCTGATACTAATACCTATCCACTGCACATTTTTAGGTGGTCATTTAACAATGACCAGGTCATTTAGCAATCAGAAGCAACAAGAAATTAAATGCTACGAGTCTGTGCTAAATTACAAGGCCATAACTATTATTATCATTACACAGCTCATTTATTCTAGCTCTTATTGATCACAGATCTTCATAGCAGCTTAAAACCAGTAATTTCCTACTAGATTACGTATATTTTCCTTTTTTTTTTTTCAAGAACAAAATCTGAATTAACACATTTCTTTGTATTGAAGCCTGTGTTCTAACACAGACCAGCCTGATGCATTCAGTGCAGCACCATGAACTCTCTGTCAGATGTCTGCAGAGGGTTCCCATATAAGGCCCCTAAAACTACCATGATACAATAACTGGGAGCCTCCATGCCCTGTCCAGTGCTCAGTGGCGCTGTAACAGGAGATGCAACAGCTCCACTGCCTTCCAAGGACCTTAAGAAAAAGCAAGACTATAGGTACCAGTTTAATACAGCTGAGCTTTCAATTAGCATAGTGCAAGGTTTCAACAGACATCTTGTAGGTGTAAAAACTCCATAATTTCAGATGTCAACAGCCCTTTTGTCTCTGATGCCCCTATGATAAAACCCCAAAAACCAAATGCTATCCTAACAAAAGATGTAGAAGAGGCTAATTTTGCCCCTCATGTGACTTAATCCACCACAGAAACTCAGGTTAGCACTGAGACACCAGACTTTAGGATGGCAGCAAGGAGAAGACAATGTCCTTTCTGCTGGCATATGCTGCAGAGCCCATGGGGCCCGGAACAAAACCTCGCCCACTGTGTTCCATCTTAATACTGCCTCTCCAGCTGCTCCAGTGCAGCTCTCTGGCACAGGTCTCTGGATTGATCAAGCACATGAGGACTAGAGAACTTAAAACACACATCCAATTTCCACTCCGTTTGCAAAATACTAGCCATTCTCCATGATTCTAACATGTATCCTGCCTTCCACCCTGTATTTGGAATTATTAGGTTTACTGGATTCAGAAAGATTAGCACAGAAAGGCCAACATCAGGCTCCGTTCTGCCTGACACATTAATACCAATAGGGGAGAAGTGGCTGCAGATTTATCCTTCAACTTTATCACAACCACACAAAATTTTCGGCAGTTTGTTTTTATCCTCTTTTTAAACTCACATGAATAATAAATGCATAGTAAAATAAAAATACCTGGAAGTCTGCCACAGGTAGTAAGTATATCAAGATTCCAACACAGGTTGAGTGTAATAATTGCAAAAGCAACTATGTGATTCAGGAAGTGAAAGTCACCTTCAAGGCATGTGCAGGTACTTATTTTCCAATGGTAGCAGAGCAATTTGAAAGTCCATGAGGTTCAAGGGCTAAGAACTTGGTGACTGAGATGGCATCTCCTGTGTTTCACTGGAAACCAGATCCATTACTTACTGAGTGTTTCATCTCAGTGCTCTGCACAATGCGTCAAAAAAGGGCCGTTGAACTGAACCAAACAAGCGCTTTGCTGGAAATACTTTTTTAAACGGTCACACAGCACAGTTGTTTATCAGTCTTTAATGTAAAAGAAGAAAATTTTACTTCAGTAAATACTAACACAAAAATACCCAATGCTCAGATTTCCACTCATTTGCGCATATTTAAATACAAAATCCATGTTAAAAAACAAAAGAAATGTTACTGCATCATGTTCCCATCACAACTGGGAAAGAATTTAAAATAAGAAGTATGTGAAATAGTAAGGATAACTAAAGCTTTGCATCCTTTCTGAGAAAAAGAGTAGTTACTGATAGCATTAGAAACAGTATTAAAATAACTTCACTCTGGGCAGGCAGGAATTAACTTATATTGCTTTTTACTTCACATCTAAGAAACATGCTGCTTCAACATTTTAGAATTTGGGTGCCAAATTCATCTTGACAAAAGGCAATAGAACAATGAAAAGAAAATGCTCCTCGTCTTCTGCTTCCCACCCAGGCAGGGGCATAGGAGGAGACAAGGCATAACACCACCAGGTGAAGTGACCACTGATCACGAAATGCTGCACGTAGAAATTTCCAGACCATTTTATTGCTCCTTTTTTAAAAATCTGCTCCTCACTAATCTACTTAAGCAAGGAAAGGGCTGTGATGGTGTTAGTGAAAAGAGGGGGGAGGATCAGAGACAAGACAAGCCGCAAGGTCCTTGCAGGAGCTAAAAGGAATGCGAAGGAGTGGCACGGTGCAGGGGACAAATCGTGAGTTAAGGGACAGGGGCAGCTGCAGATCCTCTTCACTGGGCCACCTCAGAGCTGCAAGACGGAGGCAGGACAGCGTGAGAGGCAGCAAAGTCTGAACAAAGCTGAGTCTAGCACAGGGGAAATGCACGCATGAGAAGATATTGCAAGGAGCCTTTGTAAGAGCAGGGCACCGAGTTGCAAAGCCCAGAGTAAAGCAGGGTGACTGCTTGAGGCAGGAAAAAATTAGGACATGAGTGTACTATCTGGCTGTCAGAACAAAAAAAAAAAAAAAAAAAAGGACACGTTTCCCCCTCCATTCAGAAATAAAACCAAATAAAATTACCAGCATATCTTTGAATAAGTACATATTTTCTCAGTAAATTCTGCACACCACAAGCAACCAAGTTTTTGTTTTCTGTCTATTTTTATATATCTGCAAAGTGACACAACACAGAAACATAAGCCTTGAATACATGCAAAATAGTTCTTATCTGTGCTGAACAGAAGTTGCATCTTAGTTGGCAAACTTCGGTTAAATGGGTGGAAGAGGCCCAGAGATTTTTATGGTGTGTGTGCACACCGAGAGAGAGAAAAGATTCAGGTATAAAAATTCCACTTGACATTTGATCACGCTGGTTTCACTAAAAACTTCAGAGCCTGCTTTTCAGTTGTAACAATGGGTCCTCCTAGTGGGTAAAACCATAACTGACGAATTTTGTCCTTCACTTCGCTGAACACAGATAAGTATCGCATTTGATTACCAAGTGGAAGTTGCTGCTTTTAGGGAAGTGAACATGAAAAGATATGGTTAATTTTTGTACAACTTCTTAAAAACGTAAAGCACAGCCGCAACGATATATATTCCTACTGAACTGTCTCATTAAGCAATCAAGTAACATCTTGAACATCTATGTTTTAAAACAATAGTAATATAAATAAATCTTTCTGGGATGATTGCCCTGAGTAGGGCATAAACAATTTGTCAAATAAAAAAAAAACTGTGTGAGAAAGAAAAACGATTCCTGCTAACACTTTTCCAAGTCATGAAATTCAGTGTTTCACAGAGAAATGAACTAGATGCTATTAGCACTGCAACTGCTTTCATAAATGTGGCAGCCATTATAAGCGATCATAATTAATTCAGGCACAGCTCGAGACATCAGCACCTATTTTATTAACTGAAGAGGTCCCCATAAAGATAGTGGGATTATGGTTTGCTCCTTTTAGAGTACTCGGGAAGTACTTCCAAAGGGGGCTGAATAACTGAATTGTTGCCTTTTAAAATGTATTCTTAAGAGTTGCCCAGTATGATCTACATTAACTAGCATTTTTTATTAATTTCATTTAATTGGGTTTTTTGGATGAGGTTGTTTTATTTGTATATACAGCAATCAAAAATACCATACAGACATTTTACTACTTTCTTTTTCAGGTGCAGCTCATTACTCTAGTTTTAACCTGTATTGTATGGCTCCACCTTGCACTAACCAGAAGAGCATAAATTGGCTAGGGTTTGGGCTTTTTTAACCCCATCCCAGCTGGGTTAAAATAGATCTGTTTATTTTACAAGTTTTCACAAGTCCCTTTTCTCTCTAATCTATTTCTTTCTTTTCCTATATTTTCACTTACAGTTGGGACAGTCACTGTGCTGCTCTCTCTCCGACTCCAGCAGAAGATTGGGAAGAGTGCTTGCCAACACCTGGGGAGGAGGAAGAGGCTACAGAACTTTATGTAAATTACTGCAAGCTTTTGTTAACACAAATTATTCAAATCATTTTCATGCCAATGAAGTAGGCTTTATCATCAGCCAAACTTCAAGATGTTTTTTTAAGAAAAAGATCCAAAACCATAACTAACAAAAAAACCAAAACCCAAACCCGAACAAAGGAACCCCAAACTAAACAACCAAACTTAAAAAATTTAAGAAACTCCAAAAAAGTCAAACAAAATAAGACCCTTTCAGAAGTTAATTTCATTAAATTATAATTAAAATAAAGCATTCATAATTACAGTTTGCAATTAAAAGAATTATCCAGATGTTATAACATCATTTCTGCTAACTATTCAAAATAATCTTATTTAGCAAAGTAGCCCCTTCCTGTTAGGCACATTCTTTATCCCTTTAAGAAGAATATTATAAAGGAATTATTCCTTTATTTTTTCCTTTGAAATTTATTTAAGTATTCTTTTATTAGTGGTTTTCAAAATAGTAAAGGCAAAAAAGTGGAAAATACAACCTCCACCACCAATACGCTCATATGTCATTTCAAAAAGACCTACATATGGAAATTTCCCACTTAAGTATTCTGAGAGCTATCACTTCTGACTGCTGGTAATTGCCAATGTGTTCAGTTTGCTTAGCAACAGTTTTACAGTAGATGTACTATTTGTGCAATAATAAAAGTAAGACACTTTGCACGTTTTCTAGAAGTATATGATGATTCAACCGATTTTCTGCTAATATGTGTAACATCTTAGTAAGAGTGTCTGAATGGATTTGTCCAGATATTTTCCTTGGTGTACCTTAGGGAAGCACCAAAAACACTGACCTCTTTTTCCCTCTGCAGAATTGTTTTTCTTTCCTTAAAAATGGGGCCATTCTAAGCATTCCTACAGACTTGCATCTGTGGTAACTACAGAAAACCAGTTATACAAAAGGTTTCCTAGTGCCATTTGGTATCTTCTACAACCTATTGACTTAATGGAAAGGTCAAAGAAAATGCAACTCTTGCTTCAGTTAAGTTCCTTGTGTACCAAGGCGGGCTGCAGTCACAGCCATTTATTGCTTAATAGCAGAACCCAGTTCAACCTAAACAAAAAAAAGGGTTGCTTGCACAAGTGTGTCGTGGGGATGGTTTATTATCCCATTTTTTTGGAGGGGGGTTGATCTGTTTTGTTTCGTTTTGTGCCCAGGGGCGGCTGCCAGGCCCACCCTCCATCCTCGCTGGCTCCGGGGCTGTGGCGCTGCAGGGGCGAGGGGCAGTTCTTCCCCTCTCGGCGCGGGCCGCGGGACTGACCACGGGCCTGCTCTATCTGACCAGGGACCCTGCTGCTTCCGTGGGTTTTGCCTGTTTCTTTTTTTTTTTTTTTTCCTTCTTTTTGGCTTCGGCACTGTGGCTAAGCTTGCCGGCTTGGCTTCCTTTGCTGCTCTACTGTGGGAAGCCCAGAGGCAGTGCCTCCGCCTCCAGAACACGCTCCCTCACCCTCCGCCATTACCACGTGAGCGAGCGCACTGACACTCGCGCCACAGCGCCCCCTGCAGCCGCGGAGGAATCACCGCCCCCCCCCCCCCCAGCCTGGCTGGGGAGCCACCAGCGCCCCTGCCGGCTGTGAACGGAACTGCACCAAGGGGAAAGCGCCCGCGGCCGAGACAAGGCTGGAACTTCCCTGGGTTTCTGGGACGGGGTAAGGTTTCACAATTTCAATATCTAGCATTTATTCTATTTTTTCTTTCTTTCTTTTTCTGTGCCTTGTGGGCACCTTTTATATATATATATATATGTGTGTGTATATATATATATATATATATATATGTATATATAAACAGGGGTGTTTTCACTTTCGCCCCCTGGTATCCATTTCTCTCATTGGCAGAAGAAAAGGAAGTTATTGAAGCCCTTTCTCTTTAGGGGAAATGCTCATTCCGGGGCGTTTTTTTTTCCTGAAATTTGTGTCAACATAGCAGCACATCCATCAGCTATGAGTGCACAAAAAAGCCTCCAGCTGTGAGGGGTCATGAGCAACTACAGGCAATCTATAGGGCAAATGCAATTGTCCTTACACTCTGTTCTTGTGTAATCTGTGATAAAAACTTCTGCTAACAAAGTTTACTTTGTAATATCCCTGAACTGAAAATAGACTGCAAAACTTTCTTAGAGCAGGACTTAACAATGGAAGGATTTCTCCACACTCTGCGTCATGGCTTTACCTCCACAGAATCTCCAACAATGCCAGTCACAACAGAAACATCTTCCTGAGCTGCAGCCCCAGTGCAGAAGTTGTATCCATGAGCTCTGCTATGAAATTAAGAGACCAGATACATGGACCCTGACATTCTCCCCTTTGGGCTGCCATTCCTCTCATGCAGGATAGGTGTGAGCCCCAAAAAACACGTAGAATTGAACGTTCAGTGCTGGGGTGGAGCTGACAGTTTCAAGTTTAGATTTTTACCAAGTTCTCATCTCTGATCTGTCACAATTATTGTCAGGTGGTGAGTATCAAGAAAAGCCAACAGGAATTGCACCAACCCCAGTACACAAAACTGCAAGATCATCAGTCAGCAGGACAGAACCAGCATTGTTTTGAAATGCAAAAATCTCCTGAACGATGCAATGAAGAAAAGAAGTAAAACCAAACATTGAGACAGTACCACTATTCTGGACGTTTCTTTTCCCCTTATGTGTTACTCCCACAGTCTGAGTGACTTACAAGACCTCTCTCCAGGTCTGTGTTTATGGACAATAAACAAATACTGCTGTCTGCAGGAACAAAGTAAGGTTTACCAAGTACATTGCAGAAACTAGAAATAAGGCCTCAATTCAGAAGACACAAAATATATCCTACTGGAAGAGTTACATAGTAAGTGGTCAGCTACCAAAAAATAAGTACCAGCCATCTACAGAGATGGTTCCATCCCCATAAAGACCACTGCAGCACGTTAGAACACTTCGCACTTTCAAAGGTAGGATTTTTGAGGAAAAAGTTTTTTGAAGACTACTAACAGACCTCACCAGTTCTTTATCACTTTGTCTGCAGAAACTAAATGTCTCTGAAACAATTTACAAAAAAAAGCAAAGTCAGGAGCTACTAAACTGGAAAATTTTCATACTGATCGTAGAAAATACTTGTTAAGAGCCATCCATAGGCTCAGTCCCAAACACTGAATCTTTTCCCCTAAACATTCACCTCCTGAACAAATCTTCAAAGATTGCAAAATACTGGTTAGGAGTTGTGGGGGCTTGTTGCGGGGTTTTTTTAATGGATTTTTAAAGTATCTTTTATATTTCACGTGGGGTATTTTTGCTGTTGGCTTCTAAAGCCTACTACTTAGCTTGCAGGAAGTTTGTCACTGTCATTATCTCCAAAACTATCAGAACTGTGGATACTGGAGAGAGAATTGTTGGCTGTCATCTGAGTGATTTAAGCATGTTTTGAAATCAGTTTATCATCATGCACGGTCGTGAGTCATTTGTTATCATACAGGGTTAATAAATGGCATTTTTCAAGATGCATATGCTTGCCCATTTAATGTTGCAGTTCATCTAAAAGAGCAGAAGTAAAAACTCATAAATGAAAAAAGAAAAAAAATATTTTTTCTGAATCACTGTCCCTCCTAGTTTAGCTCAGATTGAACTACAACAATAACACTTTCAAGTAGTAGTAAAGAATGTTTTATTAAAATGCAACTTTTTCAAATCTTATATATCAAAACTAAGGCCACAACTAATGCTAACACAAAGTCAAGAACATCAAAAGGTTCTTATGGTACAATTTAGAAATCTGACACAAGGCTATTTTACAAACAATTACTCAAACGTTTTTCTGAAATACAGCATTAATTATTTGTTCTAAAATATTACATCAATTATTCTAGTGATAATATTTAATGATACAAAGTACTGAATTATCAGTGCATGTAACCCGTTTTTATTTTGGTCCTGTGACAAGTAACTTTCTGCGCCACTCCAGCTACCGAAATAAATGAAAGTACAAAACATTATAATGGAAGCTGCCAACAACTCCTCCCTTTTGTTGTAAGTTAAGTTCTTTTCTTCTAATGCTAAATATCTCCAGTCATAATAGCAATAAATTCTTCTTGATTGACTGAAAAAAAGGGGGAAAAAAGGAAAAAAAGAAAATCATTAGACAAACAGCAAGCAATAGTAAACCATAATGCATATCTGTACTTTACTTAAAGGCTTCTCTGCTAGTATTTGTTGCATCTGATCCATCACTGTGTTTACAAGTTTGCTTCTAGAACAGGGGTTTTGCACAAGTTTTTCCATGTAACATGAAGTCAGAATGAAAGCTTTATTATGTGAAATACTAAAGGGAGAATCTAGCTCACTTATAATTACATATATTATTCCTGATCATGAAAGTAAAAATATTCTAAAAGTGAAACATGATAGAAAAAAAACCCCTGAGAAACATATGTAAGACGGCTATGCAAAATAGTACTATTCTAATGGTCTAAAAAAATGTTAAGAATGGTAGCTGAATTGCTTTATTCTTAAAATTGTAATTCAAAACATTTACATCCAATCTACCTTCACAGATCAACCAATGCTATTCCTGTCTCCCCAACCTTTAACACTTGCCAAATACAAAACAAATTTTAAGATAATTTAGTATTTTTTCCATAAATTAGCTAGAATTAAAATGGACATTTGATGAGCCTTTCCCTATCTGAACTTTATTAATTCTTCATTTATAATTAACAGAAATTTTACTCAAATGCACTTGAAGAAACTAAGTCATAATACATTAATTAGCATTCATTATTTTGCTGCAGTTATACCCAAGGTACTGACCTGACTCATATGTTAAAACATAGCCACTGAAAAAGAGTTAACCAGTGAACATGTTGGTGGTATGGAAAAGACAAGACACATACAAAGCCCTGACAATTACCCATCCCAGCCTACATGCCCAAGCTATTCCTAAACAAAGCACTGCAAAGAAAGAACTACATTCACAGCTAGAAGAAAATTAAAGAAATTCAACTATGTTAACAAATAAAAAAAATCAAAAAACCTAAATTTGTCCTGCTGTGATGCATGTAAAAAAATAGGAAACAAGTAGGTTTAGTCTAGCTTATGGCGCTATGCTCTGAAACACCAGTCCATCACATAGCTATTCCGAGTCCTAAGACACAAAAATACTGTCACTGTATGACTTTTAAAGCATCTCCACAGCTTTATCACAGTAAAAACACAACTTCAAACGTCCTCTCAAAAATATTCTCTGGTTTACAACATCCTTGAAACCATGCTGCAAAGTGGAAATACAACACTATAATGACAAACAAATTTTGCAAGATTCAAAGAAACTTCAAAAAGCAGTGCAGTTACAATTCCCAAGTAATCCCAGTTAATCCTCTTCAGGTGTAGGGTCTGTTCACAAGTTAAACAGAAGCACAGTTTTTCATGGCATCAGATTTCCCTCATCTCCATGACATAAGTAATCATAAAGGAACAAACTAAAATTACAGCTAATATAAAAATAGCATTGACTTAGAATCTTGAGAGTTAAAGGTGCACATTTTTTCAGTGGTGGGTTTCGGTACTTCTCTTAATTCTGTGCCAAAATTCAAGACATGAGACTGGAGAGTGTTTGCTATAGTCACATCCACACAAGATGATCAAAATTGCATGAACTGACACCATGGAGTTTCTAAAGTTACTTGTGCTCAAAATTGGAAGTAATTATTAAACCCAGGAATACCAAAATAACATTATTTACATATTTAAGGGAGATAAAAATGTGTCAAATATATTCTCTTTTACAGAAATCTGTGTATAGCCTACCAGTAGAGCTCAGTAGTTTTGCTGGGAACATAAGGCTTCACGTAACCTGAGTACCATACAAGAGATCTTATTTCACTGTGATAAAAACAATCTCTCAAATGTAATAAAGGTGTTAAACCAGAAGTAGTATTATTCCTGTATTTGACATATCAATTAAAAATGGTAACAATTAACAGTTTCAAATTTCTTTTTGAGGCCAGGAAAAGAATTAGATGACAGCAAGAATTTGCCACATAACCCAGCTGTTTGGTGTTTGAAGAAAAATGAAACAGGGATTCACAGGATAATTTACTTTCTCAGAATAAATTTTAAAAAGCTAGGAACAGCCTCCGTTTTCTTTAAAGAACAAAAAACACACGGAACTTTAGGGATAAATAGTACCACACACAAACATTATTCTGTCAATCTTCCATATTCAATCTTCTGCTTGATCGCTCTAACAAAGACAATGAATGTATGACTGAATAAGAGGTAACTGAGCCACTTAGTCTTAGCTGATAAATTTGATTTAAAGAAATGTAGTACTGACACAAAATAATGATGATTCAATAGCTCTCCTGAAAGGAGCTAATGGTCTACGTTCCATTTGTAGTACCCAAATAGCAATGTAACAAAAGAACATTGATCCACAATTCTGACATCTCATTTGGCAACTCCAGGAGATCAACAAAACATATTTGCATAAAAAATTCTAATTTCACTCACCTCTACAGCTACGACTTCCAAAAAAGAATACCTCTGTCAAATAGCATCATTTGAGGTCCAAAAGGTGCTTACAAGCATAAATATAATCGTTGCAGGAAAAATTGATCACCTGCTAGTGAAATCTCCAATATGAGTCACCATCCTATAAGAATGGGGTTCAATGGACTGATGCTCTTTTTAGGTACAAGGTCTTAAATGAGTGATCCTTGAAATTCAGGTATTAAGGTTTCTGATGTAAAAATCAGGTTGTTTTGAAGATAATGAAAAACTCCTCAAGTTTCAGTGTTCACAATGATTTAACAAGCATAGTATCAAACTTGATTTGCTAATTCATTCTTTACCTAGCAAATCCGTTCTCCAGCCTACTCTATATGGACCCTGTCAATTGCAGAGCCATTTTTCACACTATGCTTTTCAGCACGCCATGGCTCAGGACTAGTTAAAGAGCCATCCAAGCTGATCCTGCATAGACCCGGGCTACTTCCAGCATGATTTATTAGCTTAATGCTCCATATCCAATGCTGAAATCACAATGACACATCACCACTTAAGATATATTGAGTAAGTGATCAAAAGACTCTCTCAGCACTTTTACTGATTTATAAGGAAATAAAAATGTAATGTAGGTACACAGAATCTCTTACTTCCACCGTCAACTACACTTCCACCCATCTTTTAATAGACTTTGACTGAATAAGAGTTGGTGGTGAATCAACTCAATTCTTAGACTCCAGAATAAGTAGCTGTCAAAAGCAACCATCTGCATTATTTGTAAGCTAAATCATGTTTGAAATTAAAGTACTCTAGAAGGAAATTAAAGTGGACATTTTCACAACAACACAACACCTAAAAAGGGAACAAAATTAAGAACAAGATTATATGGTGTTTTATTTGCCAACACATACTTTCTCCATCTCCATCCTTATCAAATTCTTCAATCATAGCCCGTAGTTCTTCATCAGACATATTTTCACCCAATTCTCTAGCAACCCGGCGCAGGTTTCTCAGACTTATTTTTCCAGAGTCATCATCATCAAACAATTTGAATGCCTTGAGTATTTCTTCTTGTGGGTCTCTGTCCAATATCCAATCTGTCACTGCAAGAAGGATACTTAAGTTAGACTAAAAAGTTCTGAAAGGTAAACTCAGAATGACCTTTGCAAACTAAGATAATATGAAGAACACTCATCTGATTTCACCTATTCTTACATTCCTATAGAATTCAATGTGCACATTTGTTTGGCTCTTGTCTGACCTCTCTTTCTCACCTCTGTTTTCCCCAGTTGAGTTGCTCTTTGGGACATAACTGTTGCAAAAGTAACAGTTTGTTCCATAAGTGGAAAGCTGCCTGGCAATTCAGACACAGTCACATTCTCCACACATTTTCCAATAGGAATTATAAGTATACATATGATGCCTCTCTTTCAGAAATCCAAATTTTCAGCAAAAACACCATCAGCTCTTTTAGATGAAGGTGTGATTTTTTTTTTTTTTACTTTATATGTTTTCATCAGGATAGAATTCTGAGCTGGGGAGAACACTGAAACAGTAAGTGAAGAAAAACATCCACATAGAACCCTGTTTTAAAATATAAAACCACACTAACACAAAAAGCCCCCATAACCAACCAACCACATCCCATCCCCCAAACCTGAAAACAAAAAAAGACTAAGCATAGGGGTTATGAAAAGGATGCTGCTATGAATTACAAGATGTTTATTCTGAAAGAATTATTCAGCCTTTATTATTCAAGACAACCATTTGTCAGTTTCCACAACAGAAAACAGAAACTTGCTTCATGAAATATTATTCTAGTAATTAGTTCAGACCAACCAACAATTATGTATCTCCACACCTTTGTACCTGCTAGTCTTGTATGACAGGGCTAGTCTTGTATTATCAAGCCATTAATATCACATCAACACTGCTTGCACATAAAGAACCACTCACCATCTGCTACTAACTGCAGATGGAATGTCTGCTCTGGCTTAGCAAACTTAAAAGAATTTTTCATGCTCATATAAGCCAAATACAGCAATCGAGTTTATAAATCTGCAGATTTACTCTAAATTTAAGTATTTTTTTTTAAAACAACAGTACCGCACGACAATATTACATCATTTGAAAAATGCTACCTTTTGTGGCAAAAACACACCTGAAAAATAATAAAATGTCTCTAAATACAAAATTATAGAAGACAAAATATAATTTTATCTTTATATATTTCAGTTGAACATTAAATTAAGAGAAATTGATGGCTCAAGAATTGCTTAGCTATATTCAGCAGCTCTTCACTGCCTCAACAACCTATTTTATCTAACTCCCCAATCTTTCTGTTAGAATTGATATCATATTTAATTTTGCGTCAAGGTCATATGGCATCACAGCTGTACACTACTTCAACTCAAGTTTTCCAACAGGTTCAATCCCCTTCCAAGTATATACTGTGCTTTCGACAAGAATTTTCCTGGGTTCTTGCAGTACTTAATGACTGTTGGTATTGATAGCCAGGACAGAACAAGGAAACAATGAACAGGACTGGACATCAGGAATTAAAAAAGTAATTGCATGGTAATTACCGAATATTCATTTTATATAATATTACAGAATAATGATGCAATTTTAATTCTAGTATTACTATTAAATGAATACACTCATACTCTTTCAAATACTTCCACATAGGCTTTATAAATCAGAAAATAACCAAAAATAATATTCTTTAACCTGGAATATAACTACAAAATATTATCTGTCATTAACAAGACATTTTGTGCAGTAGTAACCTGTTAAACAATAAAATGTTACCACATTTCTATCACTAATTGTTTTGATACATTAAGATGATTGCTATTTGTAGCCAAGAACAAGTACTGGAGGTTTGGGGGTTTTGTTCAATAAAAACTACAGAAATATAATACTAATGGACTACCATGAGCATAATGAACTATTATGGACATAATAAGCTAGAAATGCAAACCCACACAATTACTTTTTTGGTAAACATAAATTGTATGCAAAAGCATAAATTATGCATAACAAAAATCCCCTATAATCTTCAAAGAAACCTCAAGACTAAAAATTCTGCAGATCACTATATACTCAAAGTACATAAAATTACACAATACACAAATTTCAGATGAAAGACACAACTAATTCTACTGGCTTTATCAGCAGTTGAAAGTCCTTGCAGTACAATATTTAAAATCAACTTCAATTTCTCTAATCTTTTTTTATATATGAACTCTGTAATCTGCTTGTCTGTCTATGCACTCCTTCTCATGAAATTCAATGCCAAATACCTTTTCCGCAGCAGGAAGAAGAATCTTCGAGAGATCCATGAACAAGACAAGAACATCTACACTTTAAATTAGCATTTATTCCTCTCTGTAAGCTTGAAAGAGATTGTGTATACCCTGCTTCCTTTTATACTGTAGCTATCATTCATCTCTACATATCAAATTAAGAATTCAGAAAACTAATATTTTTCTTTCTTCACTAATGACCTATATTAAGCAAAATATGAAATAAAATCTCCTACTTCTATTTGTTAATAAGTAATTGAAGAAGTCCACAAAGTACAGCTTTGAAATTGTACTCACTATTATTGGCTAAGTATCTCTAGAGGCAGAAACACAATCTAACACATACCAACTTCATTAAAATCTTCGAAGGTGATCTTGCCTGTTGATTCTCGATCATAATCTTTCAGTATTTTCAGGACATCAGCTTTTTTCACATCAAAACCCAAGGCTCTCATTGCCACCTTTTGGAATAAAATGGAAGTGCAACCATAGATGAGGATCAAAATACAGATTTAATGGATTTTCTTTTTAATTTCAGTAATTACACTCTTACCCTAGAAAAAAAGAGCATATCAATGATTTAGTAACAATAATAAATAAAATAAATAAAAGGACAAGAGCTTGGGATATTAAAACCATTTAGAACTACTATTAGGAAATGGAACATCTAGCTGCAGTGAGGAAAAAAAACCCTTTGCATTTTTAGGGATTTTACGGACTGGATCAAATGCATCTTAGGACAAATAAATTTATTCCTTATTTCCAAAACCATTTCAAAATCTTATCTTTTTAAGACAAAACTGAAAATCATTTTGCAAATTATTCCTCATTATTCAAGGCAAGTATGTATGTTCATGGATTTACAAGAACTACAAGACTTTTAACTGCCTTTCCAGGCAGGGCCAGAGAAGCCAACCTACGTTTTACTTTTCCATTAGCGCAGGAGTCCACATTTAGTTCCCCATTTCACCTTAGATGGCAATTTTTCAGCACGCACCACCCTGACTTCCTCCAATCTGATGAATATAGGCTAGCCACACATGGAAAACCACTGAAGTAGTTATTCAAAAATTGATGCTATATGTTGATTTTTTAGAGAAAGTGATAGTTTTTTTCTTTACGTACTTCTGCTCTTTCACAGTATTAGCTTCAAGCTGACAATATTTAATTAGACAGCTAAGAAAGAGTTTTTCAAGTAATCATGACAGGTGGGAATTCAAAGCATATGATAACCAGGAAATGCATAACCATAATCAAGAGAGTCCTCAGAACAATCCTAGTCACAGTGGCTTCCAACAAAGATAAAATATGTGAACTCTGAAAGAAAGAGAAGGGAATTGTTCTGCCCAACAAATGGGAAATGTAACAGCAAATTAAGTAAAAATTAGACTTCCTTCCTTCTTCGAGTTAATTGGTAGAGCCAGAAGGTAGAACCAATACACTGGATTATTTTAAAAAAACATATATCACATTCTTTAAAAAAAAAAATCACACCCTATATGTAACTGAAACATTGGCCTCTCCAAAGCTACTTTTTGTTCTCAATGCCTTAATTAGAATAAAAATTGATAAAAGATTTAAGGCGAGTTTAGTGAACCTCATTTACTACTCTGTAGACTTTCAGGTGGGAAGCCCTACTCAGAAAGACATCCTAAACTCCATCTGCTAATAGCTATCATTAGGAGCACCCTTCTTTGGGAAGGGCAGCTGAGCCTCCCACACAGAGCAAAAAGCACACCTTATTCCTACAAATCATAGGCTTTCTTTTGAAAAAGACAGGTAAGCTCTGGCTTGTAGTCAACATTTTTACAAATTTGACTTACAAATTTTACCTACACAACTGAAATCAATACCAAGCTTTAGGTTACATGGTGTCTTTAAAAATAATCGAAGATTTTTTTCCCACTTGGTCATCTGTCCAAGTTTATACATAGTAGGCAATTATACCAGGGTAATTTAGAATATTTTAGCAATTCTGTTACTGCATTAAGTATATAAAATGGGAAGAAAAACTTATTTTTACACCAACCAAGTATTTCCCTTTTTTCCCTCACTCCTTTAACCCAGCAAGACTTCTTGAAGGAAACCTTATAAGATACAGCCAACATCGTAAGAACTCACTATGGTACATATATTATCGGTTATAGAATTGCTTAAATGAAAGAAAACTTCTACCTTTAATTCATGATAATTTATTGCTCTATCCTTGTCTGTATCAAACAATTCAAAGGCATCTTTAATTTCTTGCTTCTGTTCCTCAGTCAGTTCTCTTCTTTTCTTCTTTTTAGTTTTATCTACTGAGAGCTCATTCCTATATAAAGGGAAACAAATGTAGTGTAACAGATTTCTGCTGGGAAGATGCCAATGTAGACAACCTTTTCCACCAATAAGAAGCTCACCATAATTTTAGAAATCACTACATTACTTAGTCAATATTTTCCTAGCTTGTATTCCCAGTTTAAAATAACATTTGAAATAGGCAATCCCCTTATGAAATCTAAATGACATCTCCAGTCCCCTACCCAAAATAAAATCAGCACAGGCATTTTTGTTAATAAGCAGCAACAACAAAAAAAAGAGAGCAGAAAAATTACCAGTTAAAAAGGCTTCTTGAGGTTACAAACTAGATCAGCAGTTAAATTATACAGCTCATGAAAACAGTTGGTTTCTATACTGTAGCTAAAAAAAAATAAAATAAAATAAATTTGGGGACAGAAAGGCCAGTGGAAGTCAAACTAGGCCAGACAGTCTGGCTACTAAAGCTGGCATTAGGTGCTACAAATCGCCTTTGTTGCCTGTAACAGTTCTTACATAAATGGTACTTGCATAAATGTCCCACACATACACACTGTTCTGACAATTTTTTGCTCTGTTTTGATACAAACAGAAGAGATAAGCCCCTCAAATCAGCAAATCTTGCTCAAAGACAGTTCCCTTTTCTTTGGCTAGTTTAGGAATAAGCTTAATATTTTCAGAGGAGCACAGTGACACAATAACTACAAAATTTAAGGGAAACAACTGCAGCTGGATCTAAGGGGAACCATTTTCCCAGTGCATGTGGTGATGTGCTAGAACAGTTCCACTGGGAAGGAGTCTCCACCATCAGAAATTTCTTGAACCTAACTACAAAAGGTGCTTAGCATCCTCAGCCAGCTTTATGCAGACGCTGCTGTGATCAGGAAGCTGGACTAGATGATTTCCGTAAGTCATTCCTAACCTAATTTACTGTATAGTTTACGTTATACTGTCAGGAAAAGGCTTTTTATGTTCATTTGTCCTTTTGCACCAGAGGCAGAATGTGTGTTGTATCACTAGTGTAGAATGCATAAAGATCAGCGAACAGAAAACTTTGCAAGATTAACTTTCCAAATTCCCTCTAATAAGCTGCTTTGTCCTTCTTTGTTAACAATTTGCTAATTTTAATCAAAACCTAAGATTAAACACTTATCTAGACTTACCTTTCAACAATACTGAAGCAAAAATACCAAATAAAGACAAGGAAAGTGCAAGCTGCAGAAGCTGAGCCTGCTTCAAACCACAATATCCTCAAAGAGTAAGATGTCCTTAACAGACCAATTGAGACAGTGTGATTTCACACAGACTTTGGATTACTACAGCTCTGGGAAGGACTAAAATAACTCTGAGCTGGCTACTTAATTAGGACTGGGAGAGTAGTTCAGATCCAGGGAGCCCAGATTTTGTGAGCTACGATGAAGAAATCCATTTATAAATTTGAAAGCAGATTAACACCGAATTCTTCTGAAAGAGCAATCTGGGTACTTAAAGTGTTCATTTAGTGCTTAGCATAAAATCAATTTATCAAAGACAAAGCAGTACTCAAACACAAGCAGTTCAGTGTCACTTCCACAACTACTTTAACCATACTAAGCATGAAGTTTTTAGACTTGAGAATTAAGGATCACAGTTGCCAGGTAAGCGTATTAACTATACTTGAAGACAAGAATTTGCCAGGTACTGGGATTCATAAGCCAGGCTCCTTTATGCAATAGCTAATAAACCAGAATTTATAAACAAAAGAAAGCCGAGCAGTTTAACTTTATGCCTATCCACAGGCCCTAGGAAGGCACTTCCGGCAACTCAGAAGCGAACCTCCCAAGGCCAGACGCGCCGGACCCTTCTCTCTCCCGACAGACAGCCGGGCCTGATCCACCCTGGTCGCGCCAAAGGGATCAGACATGACCGGCTGGAGGCCAGGGATGACCAGGCCCCGCCACAGCCTGACGCGCCCCGCGTTCCCCCAACACCTCCCGATCGGAGGCGGCGCGGCCCTGAGGGACCCCCGCCTGCGCTTCGGGCCCCATGCGGGACAAGCGGGAAAGCGCCCTGCTCGTACCGACCTGAGGGCCAGGCTCATCGTGCCGCCGCCGCCGGGCAGCCGGGTCCGGCAAACACGCCCGCGCCTCCCCGCCCGCCCCCTCCCCGCCGCGTCCAAGCCTCGGCGACGCCGCGCTCCTGCCCTTGGCGACGCCTCTCAAGCCACGCCCCCACAATTACCGAGGTCTGATTGGTTGTGGGTGGGTAAGTTCCCGCCTTCGATCCCTAGATGCTCGTCTATTGGTTGAGATACTGCCACTCAGGGCGGAAGGGGTGTTCCCTTCTGCGCGCGGGCTATGGCTCCCGGCGGCGCCTTCGGCCGGCGAGCTGCTTCTGCTGCAAAACGGGCAACACGAGAAAGTTTTCCTAAGGAAGGATGTTCCTTGATGTTTGATCTTGATTTTAAAGCCTAATCAACAAGAGAGGAGGTTTAATCCTTGAAACAGATAGAAGCTACCAAGCAAGCTGAAAGTGATATCCAAGGGTTAGAAAGACGAATCTCTTGTCAGTGGAATTTCCTTGTTAAGGTCTAAGGCACGACGTGTTTCACTGATGTCAGACAAACAATTCAGAATTTACAGGCCACAAAGACACTTGGCAGAACTCCTAAGATAAGGAAGAAATTAATAAAGGCAACTCAGCAATTGTGCTGAATCAGCGCTGGTTCCGGCAGACCCACTGGCCAAGCTGCCCACCGACTCGAGAAGGACTGGGCATGTGGACAAATTAGCATAACAGGAGAATAATTAACCAACAGAAAATAGAATAGTAATTAACAAGAGACCTATGTAACTTGAAGCCAATTAACATTAGTGCGTTTGCTAAAATGTATAAAAACTAAAGAGGCTTGATAGTTGGTGTGCTAGATTCATGGAGTACCACCCAGCACCCAGGCTTGTGCAACTCTGAAATAAATAATCCATGTCTCCCTCAAGTGTGTAATTATTGGCTTATTGCACACTGGGTAATGAATCTGATTTTTGTGGTCAACACTTCTACTGGCCCTGCTGTAGCCTGGATGTGTGGTGGCTGTGTCGGAAGAACTCAGGAACTCCCCATGGGCCCAGGCCCTGCTAACTCCGAATGCTGGAGCTGTGGTGGGCTGTGGACGAGCACACAAAAGCGGCATTTATAGAAGCATTTCTGGCACTTCAGATTTTGCCTTACTAAAAATTTGATGGAAAGCAATATGAACTGTGTGGAGACTGAAGACCTTATATAGTACCCAGTTATTGACTAATATTTTTCTGTCTTGCAAAACAGTCAGTGAGTCAACATTACATATCTGTGTGGGGAAAAGCTCATTTCACTGGTGAGAAAAGTCAGAATTGTGAAAAGTGCTGCCTCAGTGCTCTGGTCTGTGACAAAGTAATTGTCCCAGTGCCTTGCTTTGAAAACAGGGCTGTTTCATAACCAGCTGTAACAACGTAGTACAGTGTTACTAACTGAACCATAATGATATTCAGATCCTTGCTTATACTATGTTATGCAGTCTGGCTAGTTAGACTGAAAATTCTCAGGCAATGGAAAATTCCTTCAGGCGTTTCAGTCCTGCTCCTTTCAGGACTGACAGCATGTCTTGGAGATATTTTGCACCTGTCTTTCCAGTAATAAACTATTAGTGGGTTTACACTGAGTACACAGCGTTGAATATGTAGAGTTTGGCTTGCTCAAGACATATTCTTCCTGAACAAAGTCAAGCAGAGATGAAACTTATTTGTCTGTTATTTATATATCTGTCCTAGATCAAATAGGCAGAGGCAAGAGGTTTGTAATTGACCTCTGTTTATAGATGGTAGCTTTTAACTAAAAGCATAAACTACTGGCAGGTTTGACCCTCAACCTGTACTGTGGTGCAAATATAACCACAGATTAATTTTTGGTGTGTTTCGTAGAACATATTTACGTGCCCAGAGAGAAAAGGAAGCATTCATTAAGTGGTGAGTGGAGTGTGGAAGAGTAGCACCAAGAACCCCTGACTGCACCAAAAGCTCCAAATTTTGCTGTTTTACCCTCGCTATCACCTTCTCTGCATGTTGAGCTGAGCTGCACCGGGGTTATTCTGCTTCCGTGCTATGTGCTGCTCTTTCTGACATATTGACCAGACTTTGTAGCCTGGCCATGAACCTGAGTCATCACCCTGCCATTGTCTGCAGTCACTGGGCTGCTGACAGGTCAAGTTACCCTGCAAGGAGGTCACAATTCCTGCATCTATTGTGACTGAGCTTGCCTTCCAGCTTGTCCTCTTCTATGGTGCACCTGTGCCCTGGCTGCTCTGTGTCAAGTAAAGTGACATACTTGATACTGATACTCAAGGTGTGCTTCTAGGAAGTGGAGATCCACATTCAGGTCCCTACTTTTAAACTTATAACCTAAAAAGTTGCTCCAGAAACCAAAGTGCTACTCTTTGTAGATTGATTAAAGTTAGCAGCAGTGCTCATACTGCATGTGAAATGGAAATGCAAAGAATTCCAAACAGAAAATACACGCTCAAATAATAGTAGCTAAAAATAAGTGCATGCTGGTGGTAGCAGTGCCTTCCAAATCCTTGCATTTTCAAAGTTGGCTAAACCTGTCCTAAAATGACCTCTTATGAATAGAGTTGGTAAGTTAGAATAGCACTACTGTGTTCCTCACACACACATACATATATGACAGCTTAATAGGGAAAATAATTAATTACGATAAATACTTAAAGATGTTGTTACAGGCTTTTACTTAATTTTCAAACTCATCTATTGCTTTTTAGAAGTAATTTGTGAGGCAGTCTGTGAAGCCTGTCTTCCCTTTGAGTGAAGATATATTCTTCTCTAGTCCTAATTTTCTTACTATTTGAAACTATCCTACCACTCTGTTGTCCTTAACTGAATTTCAGTGTGCATAAGATTATAAACCTCATCCCAACTGCTCAAAATCAGAGCATGTAATTAAATTAATCCTGAATTTTTTAAAGGAGAAGCTGGGCAAGATTTCATGCAAGTTCAAATTAGTTTTGTTCATGTCACTCTTAGAACAAATCATATGTAAAAATATAAATCTATATTAAAAACATACCAAGTATCATTGCCAGTTTGATGAATGTGAATATGTTTCTTTGTGCATCTGGGTCAAACTGCTGGGAAATACCTGGCACAGTCGCAGAAGAGTTGCCTAAGTTTCTGAGCCTCTTCCCATGTCTGGGTCCTTCTGGGTTTTTTGGTGTTGTTTTTGGTTTTGGTTTTTGAGTTGTTTCTTGTTTGTTTGTTTTTGTTTTGTTTTGTTTTTCCGACAATGTCTCACTGTTGAATGTCTCATCACCTCCCCAGGACTCTGTTGGGCATGTGTGGGAATATGCACAAAGTTAGTTGCTAAAATAATTTTTAACGAATAATTTTTAAACAGGTGAGATTAGCATGTCCAATAAAATCTGAGTAGTTAGGAGTAACCATGCTGAAGATGGTTTTGGGTAGCACAGTAAAATCAAGGAGCAGGCTTACACCACCTCTAGTTTCTAGTTTGATGGTCAATTCTTTTCATGGTAAATGCAGCCCCCGCCCAGCTTGTGGCCACCCGGTGGCGTCGCTCTCCCAGCGCGGCGCTGGCGCGGACAGCGGGTGGGACAGCGAGGGGACAGTCCCAACCCACGGACACTGCACAGGAGGGAGCATCCTGCCCCTATGGACACTGCACGAGCAGTAACAGGCTTTGGGGGAGGATTCCATTAGGCCAAGCAACGCGCGGTTGATGTGTAAGCTAGTAAAGTGACTTCACAGCATTCTAGAGTGCCTGGACTACTGATGCATGTCGGAACGGCTTTCTGACTGCCCTGAACACGCGGTGCAATACAGCTAAAATATTTTGGCTAGCAGCTCCCTTGTGTAATACTTAACTTCAAATAAATTTAAAATAAAACATAATGAGTGGGGTTTTTTCATTGCTTCTCAATCGTTTCTGTACTTCCTAATTCAATTTCAAAGTGAAGGGACTGAAGATATAGTAGATTTTGGATAATGCATGGTTGAGTTTTTAGACCCAAGAGGTACTGCTTACTGATTTAAGTCACATATGCATTAATTATAAACAGGAACACAGACGAGTGTTGGTTGAATGCTGAGACCTAGATTTTTAACATTAAATATTAATAAATCCTCTTCTTCCTCCACCTATATCTCCCTACCACTTTCCTAACAGAGCTGCATTTTTTTTGGTTTTTGTTTTCTTTGGCTACAGATCTCTGCTCTTACAAGACACAGTGCATATACGATGTGTAAATTTTTAATTTTTTAATGCAGTTTCTTTCTCAGAAGCATAAATAGTTCTGCTAGCAACTTGTAAATATATTCCATCTAGAATGAAAAGTGCTTCTGTTGAGAAATACCTAGAAATTATTACTTAACTGCATAGGATTATAATATTTTATTATGATAATACACAAAAAAATTAATCATGTGCAAACTGTTGTTTAACATTGTAACAGCTTTAACAGATTACAGAACAAAACTTCCCATCTGATTTTTATGTCAATTCCCCAGTCTACTGAAAACTGCATTAACATATATTTAGATGTCACTAAGAAAACAACACAGTTCTAAATTCTCAACATGATGCAGTATTTAAACTTACAATGCATGTTTTAAATATTTAATCCAAGTAGTGTTAAAGGACCGCTGTCAAACTGTTATGTTAAAATAAGTAAGTCTTAACAAAAATAATCAGAGACCGTTCTTTTAACTTAAGATCATTTAAGTATTGTTTATCTAGTAGTGTATTTCTTATAATACAAAAAATAATTTAATGAGCCTCAAAAAACTACTTTCATTTGGATTATAGCAGCAGTTTACTAACATACTCCACTTTGGGTTATGTGCATGTAAAGCTCCCTTCTGAGCTAGGAAATTATCCCCTAGATTTTGGTAAAGTAAAAAAATCAAAGTTTTCGTTACATACTTAGTGGACTTAAGCATAGCTTAATAGGGCATTTCGACAGTGATCTGGCCATTTAAGGATCTTAGCTGGTAGAGATAGTGAGCACAGGTTTAAACACAAATGATGAAGCACAGAGGTTATCCTTCCTTTTGAAATGATGTGCCTGTGAGTCTCCTCTTAGGAGCTCTGGCTGCAGAGATTCTAATACTGGATCAAATAAGCAAACTATAGTTGTAGTGCTATAACACAGAATGCCAATTCAAAGTGATCTTACTCTTCCAGTGAATATTTGCAAAATTTTAGCAACTTGACATCCATGTTTGGCAGGCTTTGTGACAGGAGTTCTTGGTGACTGCCTTCATGCACAGGGTTCCACCAGGACTCCCACAGTCTTCATAAAAGCATTATTTAAAAAGAATGATTACTGGTGTTACACCACTGTCAACTAATTTGCAGGAATTCAATTACTGTCAGGTAACCTGGATAACTGGTGTAAGCTTTAGTGGTATGTATACTTTCAGCCTGCTTCCCAGGCTGTTTTTGTATTTCTTCCTCTGCCAGCTGAGGACAAGATAAACACCTCTTGGTTTTATGACGTAAGTCTACCCACTGAACACTCCTCACGTCATACACTGATGTACATGGATTTCTCAAAAAAAAGACTGTGATCTGAGTGATAACAGGTCTTTTAAGTGCTGCATCTCTGCACATGTCCTGCCCACTCACAATTTTGCTTCAACTTGGAGATAGGCACTTCTAAGAGGAACTAGGCAACAGCCAACCATTACAAATCCTAGTAAAGAATATAGTAACAGTAAAGGCAGGAGTGCAGTCATTTATGAAAGGGAAAAAGCCTTACATAAGATATTAGCTTTCATCATTTTTAGACAGATACTTTTTTAAATTTTGCAATAGTTTTTTGGGGTTTTTTTTCTGCAGGAATTTGCATCTATTCAGAAGGCTATCAGCTTCCTCTCCCTCATGCCTTAGACAGAGCCCAAACCTTTGGCTCCCTTACTGTTGGCTATCATGGGAGCAAAACCTTCTGCATAAAGTGAAAGCCAAACAAGAAAAGTTAAACTGCCCAAAAATTTGCGAGAAAAATTTGCAATCTTTTTAGGAATATATATATGTCTACGTCTACGTACAAAAATAAATTCAGACAGTGTCTGTTAGAATAATTACACAAACTCTAACCATTTCAGCAGCTTTTAAATATCACACATTCAATTTTCATAAGCAAGTTACAATGCTATTTAGCATTTCTCAATGTATTCAACATTTTTTTGGAAAAAACTCAATGCAACATACTTTACATTTCAGAACAACTATGTGCAGCACATACTTCAGATGCAAACAGTAAACAATCTGAGTTACATTCACTTTGTGATAAAAAGTGTACTGGGTCCTTAATGTACCACCTTCACTATGTCAAGGTCATGTTAAAGCCTCAATCCCTCCCCTATCACAGATGATTAACAACCAAGTTACAACACAGTCACATAAAAATACTCTTAAACATAAACAAATGCCTTTATCTCGTCACAATCCACTTCTCTCAACCTTCCAGAACAACATACTCTCTAAATACTTTTTATGAGCTGATCAGAAAAAAATAACACATCCAGCAAAAGCTCAATCCACTTTGTACAGGGTAGTGTAACACATTAATTCACTAGTTCACAAATTTTCTAATTCCTAACTCACATGTCTACAAGCAAAACAGTTCTCTAGCCGATGGTGAAGAGTGCTCCTGCTTGTTTCTGCTCTCCTGGTGCAGTGTTTCCTTGTACCACACCAGGAAACATGAAATCCTCAACAGTCCATCTGCACCAAAAGCTTTTGTGGTAAACTGATGTATATGTGACTTCCAGCTTTAAAGTTTGGTCTATAGAACTTCCATGTGTTAGTGTATTCTAAAGAAACTGCCAGACAGTACTTTGCAAAAATAAAGCTTCATCAAAAGCTTTTCAAAAATAAAGCAGTGAGAGGTGCAGCAGATACCATGCCCATAAGTGGCAATGGCTGCAGAATTATCTGTTTCTGCCCACTGAGTCCTGCATAGGTTTTGCTCCTGCTGTGACCTAATGGCACTGCTCCCAGCACACACTAGGTCTGAGCAAGAGCTGTGTTAGGTCAAAACCTGAGCAGGCGGTGATGAATAATCACAAGTCTAGTACATCATCAAGGTCTCAGGCATGAATGTAAAACCCCTCATTTTAGTATACACCCATCTGCCAGAGTTGTAGCAAAAATAAAGCAATATGTTTCAATTGCAATACATATACAAACATGCTCTGAAAAAGTAGAAGGAAAAACTATAGCTTTGGCTAAAGCTACTAGTTTACAGTTTTTATAAAAATATGAATAAAGTAGGAAAAAACAGGGAGAATTTTTGAAGCTCACCTGTATCAATTTGCCATCGTTTTGCTAACACATACTGCTTCTGCTTGTTATTGACACTTTCACAACCCATTTGGTTTTGCAGCAGGTGACAGATCACACAAAATTGACTGTCACTGAGAAATGATTCTTGAATTTGCAACACGAAGTGCTATGCTCGCAATAGATCTCATAGCACAGGTAGAAATCTTGTGACAAACTCCAGCTTGGGAAATGTAGTTGGAAGCTAACCGATACAGCCTTTCAGCTCCAAATATGTTAAAGTGCCCAGGCAGTACTTTCTCCACAAGACCTCTGTCTACTAACTCCATCAGGCGCTGGCAGCTTGCAACATAGTCACTGATTCTGCTGTAGGGAAGCCAGTCGATCATAGATCCATCATACACCACATCTCCGCTGAACAAAATCTTCCTGTCCTTGTCATGTAAGCAAATACTGCCCCGTGAATGACCAGGCATGTGCATGACAGTGAGCTGTCGGTCTCCAAGGTTGATCACATCCCCTGCAAACAGATTTGTTACAGGAAACTGGATGCATTCATCATGTTTCTTAAATGGCACAAAGAGAACTACCTACTCATATGCAGAAAGTCTATACATACTACATATCACAACAATGGGAGTGGGGCATTTATTTTCTTTGTGAGTGTCAAAGAGGTGTCTGAAACATAAAGTGAGCAAAAAGGTTTTTTCCAATGACACAGGCTTGGGTTGTGTTAATGGAATATATTCACATTCTAATAAATTGAACAATGTGAAAAGCACTGCAGTAGAGAAAACAAAACAGGAAAGAAATAGAACACATCTAATCTGGTTTTCCTTTGAAAGTTTATAAAGAATGTATTTCACAACTGTGAAAAATGCATATTGGGTGTTTTGGCTCTACGCAGATATTTACTATATGTAATATGCTAGTTAGAAAGGTTAGGCAATATTAACATTTGAAACAAATGGTGGATGTGGTTTTTAACATTAAGTTTTGGTAAAAGTTTGTGTGTAAGGTTTTTTTCTTAGCTCAAGGGAGAGGGCTATTTCCAGGTGAATGTTTTACAGGAGATAAAAAAACACCCCCTCTCCCTCTTCAGACAAAAGAATGCATCTCTCAGAACGCAGACGCTCCCAATCAACAAAAGCACGATCCCATGTCGCCAAAAGGCTTAAGCCAAAGACTCTTGAAAAACAAGTTTGTTGATAAAGCATGCATAATTATGAAGTTTCAGTACTCAAAAAGGACCAGTTTTCGAGTAAAGATTGCCTTTCTCTGTCCTGACATGGAGTCGGGAGGAGAAAGGACATTGCTTACCTATTTTCTTTGCCCCTTTTATTGTCTCCTTATTTGTCCTGTCTCTAAAACTTTTTAAACTTTTATTTGTATTAATTTTCTTTTTGTAACCAATTTTATTCTTTATTAAATTTTCATAAATTTCTAAAAATGAGTGATTGGCATTTATCACAACAATTTATTATAATTTTACCCTTATTTAATTCATCTAGAATTGCACTGCTGTTACTCCTCAAACGCAAAAGGCCAAAACATAAATTGCTGGAGGAGAACCAAAATAGGCCTCCACACACTTTCTTAATCTCATTCAATAAGATATAAAAATAGAACTTTCTTACCATTAGATCCTTTTTTTTGCCAATTTAAATGTGAATGCCTTTTAATTGTACCAGCCACTGAACTGATACTTGTGTCTCATGTTTCAGTTAACATCTTAGAAACTATTATGCTATTCTGGCAGCCAATGTACTTGCTCTTTTACAAAAGCATTTTCTGAAGTAATCCGCCCTCCTACTGGAGGAAAAAAACCCAAACTTCTGTTGATTTACTATAGTTAAATGTCACATCTGATCTTTACTGAAGCCTTCAGAAAGTTTCGTTCTGCTTTTCCAAGCACCTATGTGGGATGGCCTAATAAAACCAAGAGAGTAATCACTGTCACCTCTCTGACAGCCACCGTTTAACATCTGCTGAACAGTAGGTGTTTTGTTACCAAAAACTCTAGTCACTGTCTCCCTTAGAGACTAAATGATCTTCTTTTTTATCTGCAACAAGCCACTTCTGTAAATGCTACATCACTAACAAGTGATTTTTTTCCTTTTACGTAAGTCAGGTAAAATTCAGGTAAATGTGTTCATGTAAAATCAACGTAAATTCTGTAAAACAAAAACTGTATTCTCGGTACATATTTCAGGAATTGTTCTGTTAACTGCACTCTTTCCGTGTTTTGACGGCTTTTAAATGATAAAGGTGACCAGACGCCAACCATGACCTGCTGACAGAAACCGTTTGAAGCCTAAGGAGAGACCTGCGGTGCTCAATTAGTCACCTAAATCACTGCTGAGTGATTCTAGATGGAAAAAAAAAAAAAAAAGAACAACAACAACAACAACAACAACAAAACCCCACCAAACCAAAAAAAACCCACCCAAACTCCGGCCGCCAAAACTTTCAGAACTGGTAGAAACGATTTAACCCACTACGCGTCTTTTTGGTCCCACACTGACTGCAGGTGGTTTTTACGTTCACAGGAGTGACAAAATTAATCGATTTAATTATTTTAGAGGAGGAGCTGAGTAAAGCAGAAGGCGCTCAGCAGCAAAGAAGCTGCTCCACAACACCCAGAGCGCTGTCCCGCGCGGCGCGGCGGGGCCGCCCCCCTTACCGTCCTGCAGCAGGCGGCTGGGCCGGACGGGCGGGACGCGGAACTGCCGTGCGCTCCAGCCGGGCCGCGGCAGCCGCGCCACCTCCCGGTCCGACAGCCACGTCACGGCCTCGTAGTTGTCGCCTTGGAGCAGCGCCGCCGCTTCGGCGCTGTGCACCGCCACCTCCTCGAAGTGCTGCAGCCCGCCCGAGTGGTCGAAGTGGACGTGGGTGGCCACGGCCAGCAGCGGCCGCGGCCCGGCGCCCTCGGCCGGCGCCAGCAGCCCGGCGTCGCGCAGGTAGTCGGGCAGGCTGCGCAGCCCCAGCCCCGCATCGATCACCACATCTCGATGCGAGCCCCGCACCAGCCAGATGTTGGCCCGATTGCCTGACTCGTAGAAGCGCTCCTGGATCCAAAAGATACCGCCGCCCAGGGGCTTGTGCGCGAACCACTCCAGCGCCGACATGGTCCGGCCGGCGCTGCGGGCCCGCGAACCCCCCACCAGCGCCCCGGCGGCGGCGCGGGCGGGGCGGGCGCGGGCCCGGCCCACTGCGGCTGCGGCAGGCGGAGCGTGGTGGTGCCGGGTGAGGAGCGGGGTAGTCCGGTGGGGCCGTGGGGGCTCATTTGTGGCGTGAGAGGGCGCGTATTTGAGCCCCCTTCCCCACTGAGAACCACCGGCGGAGGGGAGCAGGAAAGGAGAAGCGCCACGGCCATGCGGGCAGCAGCGAGACCCTCCAGGGGTGGTGGGCCGTCATCGAGGACACAGGGAACGGAAAGGAGCGGAGGGCAGCTTGAGAGGGGTATTCTCACACGGCAGGGTTTAGTGACCCTCAGGACAAATATCTTCCCCCGCTTACCTTCACGGGGTAAGGTCAGTTTAAAAAGACACCCACAAAACCTCAGTACCTAAAGTTCAGTGCTTTCTCCTGTATCTGCTCTTCCCCTTAACTGATTGCACCTGCCTCTGAAAATCAAGGATCGTCAGAGCGCTCAGTCTGCTTAGGTCTGCTGTTGCCTTTCCAGCTACCCGGCCTCTGTCCGGGATCCGGGTTCCCTCCCGAAGCATCAGCTGCCTTCCCCTGAGCAGCTGCCCGAGAAACTACATGCATACGTTTGGAGGAATTTGAAAAGCTTAAATCTGAAAATCTCTTTCATAAATGACACACAAACTACGCATAAACGTAGTTTATAAAAATACGCCCAGGTGATCCTTTAGAAATCTTTGGGGGTTAGATTTGTTTCTTTTTTACTTAGAGAATTTTTCCCCATAAGTTGCTAGGAGACTACTGGGTGCTTATGAGTTCTTGACCAAAACAAAGAGGTGGCCGAAAATCGGGAGGGGGAGATAAGGCGAGTTTTGGGGCAGGTAAAGGACAGGGCTGGGGGCAGCCGCTCTCTCTTGCTCTCGGCACCGCAGAGAGGACGCGAGGCTGCTGCTGGCTGCGGGAGGAGTTCATTGTCCCCCCGGCTCCGGCCCTGAGGAATCCACCACCATCTGCTCGTGTGCCCCGGCACTCTGAGCTGCCTCCTGCTGCCCTGCTGGAGCCGGGCCGGCCCTGTCCCGCCGCCGCCGTTTCCTCGGCCCTGCTTGGAGGCTTTTTGCTGCTCTGGGGCCCCGCACGGCCCTGCCCTGCCGGGACATCCCCGCCCTTCAGCCACCACCGGCGGAGCTTCTGATCCCATCCACCAGCCCGGGATTTTCCACCCTTCCAGCCCGCTGCTCTGAGAGATCAGACTGCCCCGGGCTTTGTGCAACAAAGCCCCTCGAGGTTCCTGGTTCTGTTTACTGTTAATGCTGTAGTTGTTGTTTGGTTGCCTTGTTATACATACTAGTGAAGAACTGTTATTCCTATCCCCCTACCTCTGCCTGAAAGCCCCTTTAATTTCCTAAATTATAATAATTTGGAGGGAGGGGATCTGAATTTTCCATTTCATAGAGAGGCTCTGCCCCCTCCCTTGTTGGGAAAGACGAAAGTTTGACAAGAAAGTGTCACAGATCTGTATGCTTGGCAGAAGGCGCTCTGAATGTGGAACCTGAGAGCAGAATAGAGATGGAAGCAAGTTTCAATATAGGAGAATAAAAAAATGTTTAAGTTAGGGATTACTGAGGTAGTTGTTACTGAACAAAGGTTAAGATGAGTTGAAAGGAAACTTCTATGGCTAAGAACAAAGGATAAGTCATCTACAAACAAAAATATGTTTTTACCAAGTAAAGAGAAAAACTATAGGCAAACAAAAACATGTTTTTACCAAGTAGAAAAAAAGGTCTAAGAAATTTCCACTGCAAAACAACTTTAAGATTAAAATGTAACATACTAGCTCGATGTGATTGGATAGTACTAACCATAATATGGTAATCATAATAGTTCTGATAGGTTATAGATAAATGTGAAGGTATTGATTGGTTATTATGTATTAAGATGCTCAGTAAAAAAAACCTATATTATGCATTGTAGCCAGAATTAATGTGGCTTCAGGTTTGGCCTATAAGATGGTGCTGACAGCTATAGGCTTGGCTCTGTCACCCACGACCCAGGACTGCTGTAACATCATCTATGCAATAAATAGCATTTTCTGAAGAGCCTGCCTGTTGTCCCAACATCCTTCATCAACACTATCTTTTACACCCTAGCAGACACCTATCTTTCAAACCAAGACAACGTCCCTCAAGGCAACCAGAACATTAGTCTGCTTGGTCATGCTTGGTGACTTCGTTGTACAACTCAGCTCTTCAGGATTTCTCCATCTGTCATTGTCATTTTGTGCTGTCAGTAAATATAAACCTTCTGAGCTGCCAGTATGCTTGAAAAAATCAAAAGTTCGGGTAAAAATGTGGAGTTAAAATGCTGCTAGTTTTAAAGCTTGTTACTTCTCATTAGACTGATGCTGTTTTCAGGTAATTTACTAAGAATTAATTTTAAAGCAGCTTTTAAAGAATGGACCTTCATATTCACTACATTTAATGCCTTTCCTTGCTAGCTCAGTATCTTGAGCTAGCCTCCCCTCCCCTCCCCCTTTTTTTTTATTTAGGTCTCTCTGCTTATTTTTAGACAGTAGTCTGTGCTGCAGAGTGACATGGAAGTATATAATGTGACATGGATATATATATTTGTTTTATCCAAATAGAGTCTATTTCTGTTAAAAGTAACAAGTATGAAAAAACTGGCATCAACATGTTTTCTCTGGCCTTAATAAAAAGGCCATTGCTTCTGTCTGGGGGGAACCAGATGTGCTGGTACAGGTACAGCAGTCAGTCTGGAACAACCTGGTTATAGCAAGCAAGGTGCAGTACAGTGACCTCGCAGTTAATAGTGAACAGCTCATGGGATTTCTTGACTAGGATCTCTGAGTGGTCTGTGGGAGTGAGCAGTACCACCGTGCTTCAGCTTGGGTCCCATCTATTGACATTTTCCCCCATTCTCACATTTTGATCCCCCATACTTGTCAACCCATGGATTGTGCAATTCATGAGATGAAGGTTGGTATAATAGTGAAGCTGAAGAGATGTGACTGTAAGTGTTTTGGAGGCTCTTCTTTTATGACCTGTGTTAAATATTTTAGTTAGAAACAACCTCCTTTTTTCAGCAGTTAGCTTGCACTCCTGCTGGAGTCTTTTCATGACTTTTGATTATCTTAATTATCTCTTTGCCTCTGTCACTTTATCAGGATCCAAAAATAGTTACTAAGATAAAGGACAAAAAATAGTCAGGATGAAAAAGTCATGAATGGCAAACATAAACTGGTTTTTGGAGAAAAGTTCAAAAGCACTAGAATGTAATCACAGAATGTTCAGGATTCTTAAACTTCTTTTCACTTGTTTCTGGTTCTTCTGGTTGAATTCAACACAGTGTGTTTAAGGTTTAGATGAAGATGCCTTTAAATTCCTAGGTTAGGAGGCAGTTTCAGACATGCAGAGGTGGCTAGCAGAAATAAGGGAATAAAGCTATTTTATGCATGTATCAACTTTACAGTCTGGAAGAATCTAAGATGGGCATTGAAAATGGCTTGCTATTTAAAATGATCATTGGTTTTAAAATTACTGTAATCTTTGTTAGACACTAACTTTCTTGGTAATATGTACATCAATTTGAAACATGTAAGGAAAACATATCTTTAAAAGTCTGTAATATTTTCAGTGCATCCAAATAGCTGGGTTAGATAGAGGAAGAGGACATGCTTCATTTACCTTCAACATGGAGGCTATTGGCTTAGGTAAATGTGCAGCTCTACCTGATGTCATCTGTAAGCCTCCACCACCATTTCCAGTAAGTATAGCCATTATCTTGGAGCATACTCTGTGTTCAGGTGAACTGTATTCACGCTCATGTTTAGGGAACATTTTCTTAGTATTGCTTTCCTGCCCCTTTGCTACTGTTGTATCTCATATTTAACTGGACTGCTTGCAAGGAGTTAGTGTGTTGAAGTCCTCATCATGATTTGGTTTTTCTGGACATTATAAGAATGGAAACACTGGATGCTTGAATTTGTCTGAAAAAAGTTTACATTAATCTTTGAAGCTATAAATAGATTTGCTTATTTTAGAAAATTGCTATTTATGCAAATATGAAAGATTGTGTATGATTGTCCTGTACCACAGAAGCCAGCATTTGAAAATAACTGAAAGATACTTTGTGTAATTAAGGGAGCTTAACTGAGACTTGGCATTTAGTATGTATTTGAAAATCAAAGGGGAATAATGATCATTTTTCTGACTGTGTTTTGATGTGCAGGGAAGCTTTTGACTTACTGAATCATGTATTAATCATCCTCTTAGTCCAGCATTACAATTAAGATGTGTGATTTCATATTACTAAGTCATCTGTAACTGTTTCTTACGTGAATGTTGCAGTCTGCTTGGTAGCACAGTTCTATGCCACCTGAATTCTCTATACACATTTTCATGTATATACAGCTTTTGAGGTACAGTCAGCCTTACAGGAGAATTACTAGCCCCAGTACATCTAAAGTATACCATGGAGAAGGTAAAAAAGCTTTCTTATGTGATCAAAATTTCAGAACCAAGTTAAACTTCTCAGGGGAAATCTGGTGCCATACAGGAATATCAGAGTTAACCCAGCTGTATAAGTGAGTCAATAAAAAAATTCAAATGTTAGTTTAATGACTGGACAATGACCAAAGCTATGTTATAGCTTTGACTAACTTGCAGTGAAATTTTTTGAAGGAGTGAATTATTGCTGTTGCATATTTCTATCAGACACATTCTGAGTTCACGCAAATTTTCTGTAAATGCAATTAGAAATCCAGTTAAGGAGCATCAGCTTACCATCAGCAACATTAAGTGATTTAAAGTATTGGCCAACTAGCAAATAAAGCTGGAAGCAGTGATGCTTTAAGTTTTAGCTTTCATGTTTTTCAGTTTCTGTGCTGCCTAGGTGTGTAGCTCTGAGCCTCATATCAAGTGTTAGTCAGCTCTCTTCTGCAGAGTAGGTAAACAAAACAATCCTTTTCCAGCTTGAGACCAAGGACAACTGTTACAAGTTTCAGGCCCAAAAAAGCAAAATCAATGGAAGGCCGAGGGGAGTGAACAAGGAGGATGGAACTTCACAACCTGAAGCTATAATTGGATAATTAAACCCAATGTGCAAAGAGACCAAAACTTATAAAAGTGTGAGACCTCGTAACCGGTCGTCCATTTTGTGTCCATCTTGGGTGTAGCCCTGGCTGGGCTCTTGTACTGCCCAAGGTGTATCCTTTAAGGACTTTTAATAAATACCTGCTTTATTCTCTTAGCTCTGTCCAGTCTCTGTTCCAGGTCAGCTTTCCCAAGGCATCAGCAGTAAGCTCCTTTCATGGTCCAGATCTGGGACTTGTGATAGCACCTTATGCTTTGCAACCTACCATTCAGTTACTGATTAAGCACCATTTATCACATGAGGGAAACAACATCCATTCTGTTCTTCTGTCTGTAGTATTCTGGATATTTTTAAAACTGGTTTTGCATATTTATCTTAATTTCAAGATTCAAGTTAAACAAAACAAAGTACCCCAACAACAACCCCCTCCCCCCAAAAAAAACCCACAAAAAATTCCCTCAAACCCCCAAAATACAACCCTTAACAATTAATTTAAATTCAACTGGTAGAAACCAAATTGTGTGAGGGCCTGGTTTTAGACAACACAACCTGTTTCCGTGATAATAGTCATAGAAAGGGTATCAGATATCATACTTAATGTAGCTGTAACACTGTCTTGGAAGCAGTTAAGAACAGCACTACTCTGACTGAAGAGAGAAGGAGGGGTTTCTGAGAAAGGTTGGTGAGAATAACTGCTTCTGGCAATTTAGAGTTTAGGATTACTATGAATGACTGTGTAACAGTTTTAATAATTTTTTCCTTGATTTTGTGATACATTTTTGCATAAAGATAAAATGAAGTTATAAAAGGGATAAGTTTAGACGTAAACATAGTTACTAGGCATGTCAAAATGCAATGAAGTGTACTTGAAGAATAGTATAGTACATAGTTGCACTCTTTATTAGATGTGTTTCTTGTAGCTTTTATTAATGTACCTGTATATTTGGTGGATATCAGTACCTTATAAATAATAAACATAATTACAGAGTACAGACAATATAAGCAAATACCTCTAAAAACAAGAGATGAAGATTACATGTTGGCCTTAAAACAAGATTTTAGAGGAACTATGAAAAAAATGCCATACTTCTTGACAGTAGGAGATGAACATCAAGGTTTGTTTGTGTGCTTTTTATTTTTATTTATATCTTTACTTATTATTCTGTGAAGGCTGATGTAGTGAAAAGTATGTGTTGAGGATGAGTTTCATATTGATAATGAGGAACTAAAAATGGCATCTTAAGCTAATAGGGATTTTTTCTGCTTTTATGCTTATTGAAGTGCTGTAACTGGAAAGCAACTACTGTGTGGAAAAGTGAGGTATCATACATCTGTTCCATTTGGTATAGAGTAATAAACATTTAGACCATCCACATGCAGCCTTTTCAATTATATGCTAGCCAATACAAGCCAATTTGGTATTTGTTGGGGAGGATGAAGCAGGAAGCCCCTGCAGAAATGATTTATTAGTGAAAGATTCTAAGAGTGTGAAACCAACGAGAGAAATAGAGTTAAAAGCAAGATTTGAGATATAGAATGCTAAGCAGAAAGGTAGTGATTAAATTAGCTGAGTCAATTACCAGGGCTCTGGTGATTGAACAATTCTTCTCCCCAGACAATGGGATACAAAAGGAGGTGGGACCCTGCCAGGTAGCAGGGAAAAGGTGGTTTTTCAGGTTTGAAGTATGTAGATTAGTATAGTAATGTAGTAGTTCTCATAGGCTGTATGTAAATCTTGTAGGTTTTGTATTCTGTACTGGTTAGCTGGTGCTAACCAGAATATTCAGCATAGAAGGGGATAAAATGTGATGTAACAGGAAATTCCCTCTCTTGCACTCTTGCTCCCCTGCCCCCTTGGACTTTTGGACTTTCCCTGTTGCTGGTCAGTTTGCCTTCCCCACGACCAATGAACCATGTGTCCTAAGAGCATCTCGGTCTCTGGATATCTCTCACCGGACTCCACGGCAGCGCGTTTCCAATAGGTATTCCTATATGTTACAATAGCCTAAGATTTTTCATCAGAGCAAAGAAATATGTAGTAAATACTAGTGTGGAATTCAGCTTTCATTGAAATTGTAGAAAGACATACTCAAAATAATATTATATTTAATAGATGGAAATTCTAAAAGGTACTAGTTTTTTTCCCCTAAGTCCATTCAGGAAATATTAGTAAGTGTTACTGACAGGTCCCTTAAAATACAAAGATTGAGGTGAGGATAAGTGATTTATTGAAGTTTTTATCAGAAGCAGAACTGGATTAGAAGCCAAATCTTGATCTTATTTTGTGGGACCTAAGATTTTATTTTGCTTACACATAACTAAGATTTAATTGCTTTGTTATTGTTTGAATGCTGGAGTTATACTTGACATCCAGTCATACATAATTATACTGTTAAAATTCAAGCTTCCTGGTCAGAAAACTGAGCTAGTGGGAAAGAAGGAAAGTGGAGCAGAAAGACTTACGTATCTGTTTACCATACTGTGAGGGTATTGTAAATGTAGAAGTCACTGGTGATTGTTACTGTGAGAAGTGCTTCTTTTCATTTATGAGTTTTTGCCTAGTTTTACTAGCTGCTGAGTGCTTATTCTGAATGTTATAAATGGCAAGTGCTGTTACAGCTTTATAAGAGTGTTTAAAAAACCTAAAGTGGCTGAACACTAGATAATCTTTTTCTTCCTATCCTGAATAATGAGAGCTGACTTAAACTCTGAAATGTAAGGTTTCATTTCCACATGAAACCCATGAGAATATTTTCTGGCTAAATGTTCATGATGTTGATAATGTACAGGTGTATAATCCAGTCCCCTCAGAATTTCTGTTCATGGTGTAATGGTGAATTCTAGGTATTTTCAAAACAATGCAATTTTTTAAAATTAGGCTTTGAATGCAACACACCTTATTGTCTAATTGTTTGTATACTAAAGCCATATATAAAATGGAGCAGAACTGTGCAGAACTCTGCACATTGCAGAACTGCAGTGTGAGCAGTGAACACATTGCCAGCCAGATGTTGTGGTTCACAGAAGACAGAGTATTTCCCCTGATCTGCAGCTGGAGCCCAGGTGGTGCAACTAGGTAAAACTGGTTGAGGCAAAACCAGCTCCAATCCTTATTTCTAGATCCCTTTATGATGATAGAAGAATTTTGATTTACTTTTATTGTATGTCCTCTTTCATCTTCTGGGTAAACAAGTTTCAGTGTCTTTGGATTTCCATCTCACTAAAGGCTTGCTGTGCTCTTGATCTTTGTCAGGCTTGAAGTTTACTGTTTCTGTTAGAGGCACGAAAAAGGAAACAGCTGTGTCTGAGAGCCAGCCAGGGTTTTTTCCAATGAGCCAGCTGCTTTTTGAGACAATGTTGTCCCTCTTTTCTGACTTAACCACATGACATCGTTCTTACTGTTCACCTCAGTATTATGTTTGTTCCTGAAGCGTTCTTTCTGTGATGGAGAGATCTCTCTCTGTTGCTGAGTGTACAGAGTAGAGAGAGTACTGAGAACTCTGTGCTGAGTTCCTTAGTAGAAGTACCAGCTTTGAAAACTGTTTTTTTGGCTGTTGAATTGGCAGTTGCAGGGAAAGCAGGTAGACAGCTACTTTATAGATTCAAATAATACTTCAAATGCTCTCATTACCTCTGCAAGGGTCAGTTGGTAAGTTGAGGTATCTTTTTACTGAATCTTTAATTGTACGAAAATGCCACATCTGAGGGGTGGGTTATAATTACATCAGTGATGGTCTGCAATTTAAAAAAAACTGTTTTCATCTCAGTTGGAATGTGCAGTTGTCTCTGGGACGGCATTCTGTGGCAAAAGTAGTCTAGCTTTAAGAAAACTGTAGACTAGATTATTTTTAATTGATAATTTCTGTTGCCTGGTTTACAAAACATCATAAAAGTAAGAGAGCGTTATAGGGTGGGCTGTAAGCAGGAACTTCATAAATTGTCTCTGCTGTAAGTGAATGGATTGTAACCTCAGAACATCTGTGAGCCAAATAGTCCCTTGAAGTGTGAGAAGGGAAACATTTTAATTAGTTAGGATGTATCTGTTTATCTTTCTTTCTGTATTCAGATAGTAAATGAAAGCTGTATCTCATTCTACCTGTAGATCTTGATGTGTTAATGTGCCATATAGCATAGATTTCCATCATTCAACACTAATTCTGAGAGAATAGCAAGCATATTCTACAGAAAATACTTTATTTACCTCACTATGTAAGTTACGAATCACTCATATTTTTCCTATAGATATATCTGCCAGAACTGGGTGACTGTGACCTTGGCAGTGGTTTGGAATTAGTTCATTAGTTGTGAGTGGCAGGAGTCAGTCAATGTATTTTTTTACTGCTGGCATCAGCTATTATTTCTTCACTATAGAGCCTTGATCTGAAATCAAAACTACTAGTTTCTTTTCCTCTCTTTGCTGATAGTTTCCTACATCTATGAATGTCCCTTGAGACACTGTTATTTTAATTGTAGACTCTTTGTCGCACAGTTTTGAGAAGGTTCATAATAACTAAGTTTAAGATTTAGCTTAATTTATGATGTCTTCTTTTTCCTTGGTGAGTACACACCTGAAGGATGGGATGCCATACAGAGAGACCTTGACAGATCGGAGAAGTGGGTGCATGGGAATCTAATGTGATTTAATAGAGTGAGTGCAAGGTGCTGCACCTGGGTTGAGCTATTGCCAGCAGGTTGAGGGGGAGATTGTTCCCTTCTTCCCTGCTCTGGTGGGACTCCACCTGCAGTTCTGCATAAGCTCTGGGGTTCCAGCACAAGAAGGACATGGACCTGTTGGAGGAAGTCCAGAAGAGGCCAGTCAGTTGATCAGCGGAAGGGAGAACCTCTGCTATAAGGGGAGACTGAGAGATTTTTCAGCTTGGAAAAGAGAAGGCTTCAGACTGACCTAATGGCAGCCTTCCAGTATCTGAAGGGAACTTGCAGGAAAGATGGGGCAATAGTACGTAGTGACAGGACAAGGGGGGATGGCTTCCAATTGAAACAGAGTAGGTTTAGATTAGACATTAGGAAGAAATTCTTTACTGTGAGAGTGTTGAGGTTGCTTTGGGAAGTTGGAGAGGATGCCCTTTTTATGAAGCTGTTCAATGCCAGGTTGGATGTGGCTTTGAGTAACCTGATCTAGTGGAAGGTGTCCCTGCCCGTGGCAGTGGGGTTAGAATGAGATTATATTTACGGTCCCTTCCAACTCAAACTCCACTGTGAATCTGTGAGTCTGTGATCATGTGCTAGAAGTCTTTGACTCTAAAGGTCAAAGGCTTTGTTACTATTTTTTAAAAATATCTGCAAATATTATCCCTACTGGGGTTAAGAGTGCAATCAGATTTGGTAATTGTGCATGAAGTGGATTTTGCAGTTGCATGTGGTAATTTGGCAAGAAAAAATGAGACTGATTTAAAATTACTAAAGTTTTCGTATTGCTTTTGGCATTAGACATTGTATGTAAAAGGTTATTAAGGGTAAATGGATGTACCTACACTGTATGACTACTATACTATTTACAATGCATTTCTCAATATAGTTATTGTGCCTGAAAGGAGGTTAAATGGATTAAAGTGTTTAGCTGTTGTTTTGGATAGGATGCTAAGCTTTTCCATTGCAGAAGTACTGAAAGTCTGATGATCTGATGATCAGATACAACCTTTTGAGACTTGGGAACTTTGAGACTGGATACTATTTATGATTAACAAAGTGATGTTAAATGTTACTCACTGGTTTTGTAACAAAGGTTTGATTGTGAAACTCTTCAAGAGTAGAGTTAGTGTTATATTTGATGTTTGAACCTAGTTTCTGAATAAACCTGCATCTAACAATTTCATGCTTTTCAAGGGTAAAAAATATAGTATTTTTGGAGTATGGGGTATTTTTTGTTTGTTTTGGGGTGGGTTTTTTGTTTGTGGTTTTGTGTTTGTTTGTTGTTACTGTTTGACAACAGGAAAGTGTTCAACATGGCATTAGAAAAATAGGCTGTATGTTTAGTTACAAATAAGTATCAAGGACTGTGTCTGGATTGCCTTTTAACTAGGTTAACTGAATAACACTTTCTCTATAGCAATTGAGAGGTAGTCAAGAGTACCAGGACAATGAAAAGGAGTAGGAAGAATGAACACCAAGTAATATCTAAGGTTATCAAAGGCTAATTTTCTATGAACTTGTGAAATGTTCTGATCTTTTAAGTGTTTGATTCACTATTTTTCAGACAATAAAAAAGTATGAAATGATTACCAAGTTATATATTCCTTCCAATCCTGTATGTAGAGAGTTATTGCACTTGGCACGATTTCAAAGCAGGGTATTGTTTTCTCATTAAAAAAAAAAAAAAAAGGAAAAAATCTGCTTTTATTTATTTACTTAGCTGTAACAACTGATTTGCAGCACAAATGCAAACTTTAGCTCTCCCTCTTGCCCTCCTTTTTCCTTACTCACTGCACAGGTAACAGTTTTGAACTGGGAGCAAACGTTGATGTTACTAGAAATTACTCAACCTGATGTCTGTTGTGGGCAGCTGTGTTTTATAATATTAGCCTTCCCCAACCATATCTTTGTAGCTCACTACTGGAAACTTAATTACATAATGAGTAAGCTGAAGAGCCCATGGGCCACTGGAATGGCTGAACTTTGTCTCCTTGGGATAGAAGCCAGTTGTCATTATGTGGGTGAAATGGGAATCCTGACTCCTTTACCTCAATTTAAATTACAGCTAGAATTCCCTAAAACTGTTGTGCTAAAACATTTTGGCATGCATGCAAATAGCCTCAAAAAAGGACAAAAGGGGTCCTTCCTTTCCCTGGTGGCAGGGGAAGGATTATTGCTGTAAATCATAATTTTTCTGTATTAAATCTATTTTCTGTACAGCTTGGAGAAAACTCCCAAGAGAGATGAAACCAAAGAAGGCAAACAAAAAAGGTATGTTATATATTTTAAGAAGCAAGTATTACATAGTAGTTAAGAGACAGAAGCCATACTGGAGGTAGTTAGAGGAAAAAATGCTAGAAATGCTAATTAGTCTAAATCATTAAGGCTTTTGGCAGATTCTTTCCTAAATATTTTATTAGTTGGCCTGTGTTTTGTGATTTTTGCTTTGCTTCTGTAAGATGTTTTAACTTACTGGAACAGACTTATCCTCCTTTTTTCTGCCTTTTGTGTTGATGTGCCATATTAACATAAAAGATATGTAACTGTGAAAAATTAAAAAAAAATCCACAAACCTTTTTTGTTTTGAAAACTTGTATCTTTAATCAGCACTCATCCTTCTATTCAATAGTAACTCGCTGTTCAGGTTTCCTTTATATTTTGGATTTCTCAATTATCTAGACTTGGTTGACTTTTGCAATTTTTAAGCCTTTAATATGTAATTTAATGTGTGTTATTTTCTATTTTCCCTGATTTTACTTTTTTTTTTTTTTCCAGCTTTTGTCTGCAGAATTGTGAATCAGAATCTTCAAAAGCAGTTGGAACTGGTAGTGGTAGTTCTTACAGGAAAAGAGATTTTTATTACACAGCATCATTTGTTTTTCAAAGTGTTTTCTAGTATGCATGATTTATTTTAAGTTCTCTGTAGAAATCTGTGGCCTCCTGTGAGAAGAAACACTTGGCCTCCTGTGTTTAGCTGTCTGTTTATATATAATTGTTTGCTTTCTTGTTCTTTTTCTCCAGGTCTTTCATGTGTCATTTTTCAGTTCACAGATAAAAAGAAAAAGGAATGGGAATGTGTATAGTCACAGAGACTGGCTCAGAGACTGTTCCTTTTTGGAGCATCGCTGAGAAGCATGGTACTGAAGGCAGACTGTAAGATTCAACTGAAAATGAAATATTTTTTTGCAAAATCTCCAAAGGTGGAGATTCTGGTGGGACCAGAATATGCGTGGGGTTTATATTACAAAAGAAGAAACCATGGGCCTATGCACAATAGCCTTTGCCTCAAGATCCAGTGAAATAATGAATTATTTCTTGTTAAAATAATGTTGCAATGATCATAAAAAGAGAATCACTGCTCACTGGGGGAATTTTTCTTTCTTTAGTACCAGTTTTTCTACTGGCTCTTAAAAGTACAGTCCTCTACATGTTATAATGGCAAAGATCAGCTGACCATCAGAATTTGGTTGGATTAAAAAAATCAGTTCCCCTAAAAGCAAAAACTATGTGGGGATAGAGTTGTTTTTGTTGTTGTTGTTTTTTTGTTTTGTTTTGTTTTGTTTTGTTTTGTTTTGTTTTGTTTTTTGTGGACTCCTGGTGATGCATTTAGGGTTTTGTTTGTGGAATCCTGATGATACAGAGTTATATATGAGTCAGGAAGTTTGTTCATAGCTGATCAATTACCCATTAGAGCTCCTGGTACGTGTCTTTGCAGTATTTTGAGGACAGATAACTTAGGTGACACTTTAACCATGATGGAACAAAGGTGAACAAATCAACAGAATTTGCACAGAAATTCAAACCAGGTTCCTACTGTTCTCCCTTTTTAGCCTGCAGGAGTGGTTTTGGGATCAGTACTGTTCCATGCACAGGGGCGGCTTTACTTTTACACACCTCCCCTCCCTCTTTCTGATTTCCCTGAAGTTTTAACTGAAGACCTGACCACCTGCCTTCTCAGTGACAGAACTTTGGGTAGAATTCCACCTCTCTCCCACACTGACCCTGGGTTGTGAAATGCAGTATCCTAGACACCAGCAGTGCCTGCTGAAAAAAATACATATAAATAAATAAAGATGTCATCTGGGCTCAGTTGACATTGTAGGCCAGCCATATGCATAGGTATGTAGCACTCAACTGTATGCATTTTAGCCCAAGTACTGCAAGACCAGCTATGTGGAAATTAGATTGTATTCCATTGCACCTCTGTTATGATGTAGGGAGCTATTTTGCTTGAAGTTCTAACAATGGGTCAGTGTCTCTAATTTTATAAGAGCAAAAGATGCCCAGCTTTTACAGACACATCCCACATGTCTGTTTGTTCTATATGCATTATCTGTAAAAGCCTGCAGGCGTTTGTGCAGGGGTGATAATTCTGACTTGCAATTTCTGCTCATTTTCCTAGAAAGCCTACTTCATTCTGGTTGTGTTTGCTTTGATGCTGTTTATGTTTTTGCAGAGCAGCTTGAGTCCCCTGAGCTCTGTGCAGTGCTTTAGTCATATAATCCTTTCCTAGGCAAAACACTAGAATAAACTCAATGTTTTTTATAACAAATGCTTCTGATAAAATATAGGTGTTTTCTCAGCAGTTCCCGGTGTTCTGCTTCCTTGAGTATTTGGCTGGTATTTGGGGAACTTTGATTTACGGTGCTGCCATTCCAATAACCTTTACCTACCTTTACCTACCTTTACCATTTGCATATGGAATGCTATTTTTGATCTTTGCTCCACCATGTCATTAATCAGTGAGTAACTTGATAAAGATTGTGTTGGTGAATCTACTTAGGGTACTAAGTAGAAATATATAACATAGATTCATTAGATGAGAGCCAACTGTAGTCCAAAAGCCATGTGGCTGTAGAAATCATGCCTTCTGTTAGAGCTGATGAACTTCCACCTTCTTTTTTATATCTACTTGTCTGAGGCACCCATCATTTACGTCTTGTATAAAGTAGTAAAAATGAGTTTTTATCTTTTCAAGATGTTTAAACGTAACAAGTGAGATTTTGTTCTAGTTTCTTAACACATTTTAAGTATATAAGTGACTATCATGTTGTGAAGCTGAATGTCATACTTTAGCCCAACCTGTGGTCAACTACTTGATCAAATTTAATTTCAGACTGCTCTTCTAGGCACCTTTTACATAAAACATACATTTACATCTCTATGAATAATGTAGCTCCAAGTCTAACGTAATTTTAATACAGACAGTACAGGATTTCCGTGGCATACTCAGGATGAATTTACTCTTAAGAACAAGTAAAACAAGAGAATTTGTCTTTTTCACACTAAAAAAAACAACAGTGATGTATTTTATTTCACCAGGTCCAAAAATAGAAAAGGCAAAAAACTCTGAGCCTAAAAGTGATCTGGATATGATAAAAAAAATTAAGGTTAAGATGTGCATACTATTTCTAAATTTTACAATAGAAATTGAAGGAAAATGAAACCTAGTATGCTTATTAGTACAAATGGAATAACCAGCACAGACTTTTTTCAGTCTTGTCTTGTTACTCTGACAGACAATTGTTCTGCAGCATGGGTAAGGATAGAGTCTGGCTGTGGAGAAACTACTACTTCTTTGCTTTTGTTTGTACTTGATCACAACAACAAATTGTTCTTCACTGGGTAGCAATACAGCCTAATGTGAACAGTAGAGCTACTACTGGAGCTTACAGAAGGAGGAACTGGTGCCACTGCTTTTACATCTGTTGTTGTTTCACCTATCTATTGATGTTAGAACTTAAACAATTTAGTAAGTTGAGAAGGAAGAAACATACAGAAACTTAGGAAGTGACCTCTGTTTTGTAGGCAATTACTAACCTTGTGTCCGTGGGAACCTTAAAGGTGAAACAGCTTTGTATTGTTCTCCTAATGATCCACCAGTTGTTTGAAGCAGTTATATTATTACATACAGTATGTGGTATTGCATTATCAAGTATGACATGGCCTTCTGTCAACTGTTCTAACAGCGGATGGTAAAGGGAAATCGTAATTTCAGTTTATTAGATAGGACATGTTTTTTATGGCTGATGCTTGACCAAGTAAATCCTTATTAAGTTCTTGTGCTTCACATCATGCTGGTTTAAATATTGACACACAAAATTTGCACAGCATCGTTATGCTGTCTTGCACTTAACTGCATCTTAACTCTTTGGTGGTATGGAGGATATGCTGTTGCTGTTATATGGGATTACCTTGTTAAGAAATTGCCTTGTGACAGGAGCTAGAAAAGAAGGATGAAGAAGAAAAATCTGAAGATGAGAAAGACAAAACAAAAAGACAAGATGATGATGAAGGAGAAGCAGAAGAACCAGAGGAATATGATGAAGAAGAGCATGAAGAGGTATAATGTTAGTTTTCCTATTTACACAGTCAGATCTCAGTCCTTGATAATGTGCTGGCTGGCAAAGAAATGTCCCTAGCTCCCAATAAGGCAGAGTTGTGGGAGAAATTATTATATTCACGATCTTTGTTGCACTACACTGTATTGTAAATTTATGTGAGTGTTCTAGACTTGCTACTCACAGAGAGCTCTGAAAAAAAAGATCTTGTACACAAGAATGTGTTCTGACACAATCAATTCATACAATTACTCCTTTTCATCACTAAAACAGTGATGCCTATTGTTTCATATATAACAGGACTTCATTACAGATTTTCCTTTTTCTTTCCCAAGAATCTATTACTGCTTTAAAGTATGGGTGCTCAAGTGCAGTTTAAATCATGTTTCTTCTATAAATTGTCTTCTCTACACATATAGTGATGTTATTTTTCCATTGTTTAAGGAAAATTACTACATTTCTTCCTATTTTGAAGACAGAGATGCCTTTGGTGCTGTCAGTGATGATAATATGGTTTACACAACATAGTAGCTGTTGTTTCTACCTGTTATACTGCACAAGCCTTATAGTACTTGAAGCAAAATTCTGGAGATAGGCTGAGTATCAATAGACCTAATGCTTTAGGTGTGTCGGTTTTAAGCAGGCTCTCCAAAAAACACATTGGAGTTTAATTGTACGATGCAGTAAAAGAGGATAGAGAATCCTTTGTTTTGCTCTTTTGCAAAGTGTTTTGCAGACGTGCCTTTTTAAGGTCCTCTGCAATGCCTACTAATAGAGTAAGCTTTATGCCATCGTGTTTCCTCTGCACAAAAAAAAAAAAGTATGCATTTTACTTGAAATTGTGTCTAAGCATTTGCACTAGTCAATTCTATGCCTCAACAGTAAAATCTTGAAACAAATAATGAAATTCTTGATGACCACTGTGAAAAAAAGACATACAGTCTTTATGGACACAAGCTGCTTGCTGGCAGCTGACTCCTCTAAAAAAGTTAATGTAACTTCTGAGTTCAGGTAACTAAAAAGTAATTGACAACTATGTACTTTAATATAAACTCACTTGGTAGGACCTTAGTAATATAGATAAACAGCAGTACCATTCATCTAGTTAGAAGAACCCATTGCCTTAAGTATTTTGGTAAAAAGGAACACATTAAAATATGTTGTATTACTTTTTTTGAATCAGTATAAATCATAATTAAAGATCATTTGGCTTAGAAAGAATATATGGCAGAATTTAATAGATTATGGAATCTTGGTTTACACCAGTGCCCTCACTAGTGATGAAAATTTGAGCCCTTTGCCTCAGTTTCTCCACCTCTTAGAGCAGTACTTTCTTACCTCAGAGCTGTTAAGTGAGCTTCCAGATGACAGCTATCTATCTAATTGTAGATGTACTTGTTTACTTTCCTACAGAACAAACTAGACAGAAACAGACGACAAATCAGTAAGAAATAAACCCCAAAATATAGAAAAGGAATGTGGTGAAGTATTTTAATGCGTTATTTAATTAGAAAAATAAGAGAATGCCAAGCAAAAGAAAAAGCTGAATGTTTGGAAACATCCTTTTTATTTGAGAACCAACAGCTGTAGTGTCACAAACTTATTACTGAGGTTAGATACTTGAAGAACACTGTGACACTACATTCTCCGTATCTTATTGTCTTTTGATAGTAAAAAATACTATTTTTTATTGTTACTACATTACTATTGATGAGGTGTTTGGGCTTTTTTTGTTGGTTGGTTTTGAGGTTTTATTTTCTTAAAAAAGGTATTTCACCTCACTGGTGACTGGGAAACAATTCTGCATTATTCTGTGAACTTCTGTCTGCAGCAAGAATTTGGTCCTTAAGGTGTAATTTTCAAGTGTTCGGATAAAATACCTATCATATATAAAGGAAATTAAACTAAAATGCTATGCAGGTCACACCTCACAGATTTACTGCTTTCATTTTGAAGTGTTGTTGACTACAATGTGTAATAAACATTCAGTTGCTGTTGCTGAGGAAATGTGTTCTGCCAGTTAATTTCTTTTTTAACATCACACACATTAGCAGTTGTTTCTTGAATGGGTGTGTCTGTTTCTTTGTGTGATATACAAAACATTAACAGATGTGAATGAGGCAAGTATGGTGAAAATTAAATTTGCTTGCTGTGACTATAACTGCTTTTGCTAGCTGTTCTCCCCATGCAAGGTGAATTGTGAGACTCCTTGCCCCCTACAAAAAGGAATACAAATAGATGGCTTTTGTCAAAGATGGAACTATAAAATTAACACTAGAAAAAAGTTACTGCGTGAGTAACAATTTGTTGACAAGTTGTGGCTTGCGTGAACAAGTACAATATCTTATTCTGCAGCAGAGAGTAATTCTTGAGGACCAATTACTTTCACCATTCATCATTCTACTAATGGGCAATTGCCTTCATACGGCACCGTTGAGAAATACTACTCTGGAAAAATCAGGTCTTTTTCTCTATCCTCCAGAGCGAATTGCAAAGTCTTAGGCTGGACCCTCCAGGATTAGTTAGCTATGGCAAATAAGGCCATCAATTAGGAACAAGTACTGCAAGGCCACAGATCAGTGTCAAGGCACTTCTGAAAAGCAATGAGATTGTTCTCTTCCAGAGATATAATGGTTGCACCTCTTTTCGGAAGCTGATTTTCTGATTGCTTAGAATTTATTGCAAGACCATAACGCCAATAAAACTTACAACTATTCTTTGGTTTTCAGCAAACTTCAAATTTGGACAGGCATATATTCCAATCCTAATTTATAGCACAGAAGAATATTGTTTTCAGTGTCATCTCACCATCTAAGAACTTGACTGATCCCTACCTTAGCTGTTCATAATTAAGTTATAACTAACAAGTTCTCTGAAATTCATGCAAAAAAGTTCAAAGTTTACAAGGCATGAACAGAATAAACCATAAAAACTGCAGTTATGGTACGCTACATATGAATGCTATATGCAGCTATATGCCAAGATATATGTGCAGCTACTGCCAACAAGGTACTTGCTGGCCAAGGATTTTTATTGTAGATCATACATAAAAATTGACCTAAACAAATACAAGTAGTGACCTGCTGTAATAAAACATACATAGTATGTAGAACTAAAAATATATTAGATGCACCATTTTCACTGCAGTCTAAAATAAAATCTTTATTTTACATATATTACTGATGTTCTTCTAAAAGCAGAAGAGCGGAAGTATTTAAAATAAGACTTGCATCCTCACTCAGAAGCATTTCACAAAGTTGTATTTTCAGCCCTTATAAAAATTACAAAGACTATTTGTGAGAACTTACTCTGAAGTATACCAGACTTAAAACATTTAGATTTTATATAATCCAACTGTGTAATATGCACTTAAATTTAAAACCCATTTCCTGAACAACATAGTGCAATTAATCCAAAAGGTGATTTAGAACTCTGTTATTCCAGGTTTGTGCAGGTTTTGGCTCTTTTTTTGTTTGCTTTTGGGTTTCTCTTGTTTATTTGTCTTTTGTTTCGTTTGTTTAAGAAGTAAGTTTCTAAAAGACTAACTTCACAGATTTTGACTTGAATCAGATTTAAGTTCCTCACAGAGGAACTGTTTATTCAGAGCTGACATGTAATGATGAATTACCAGTTGTGTTGTACTTTGGAAAAAAGCTGTAAAGATCCCCACATTCTGCAGAAAGCCAGGCCAGCTAATGGTCGTAGATTACCAGGATCAAGAGTCCTACAGTCTTGAAAAGAGATCTACTGAAGCTTCTGATAAAGTTAACTAATTAAAAATGTACTGTATGAAATATACTACATAATACTTATATAAAAAACGTGCCAGGCTCTTGGTTAGAATGGAATATAGTCCAATGAAGCAGCTTCCCTCTGTGTTTTTCCAAAGACTGCTTATCAATAACTAAGGTAAATCAAGGCACATCACCCTTAACTGTGCCAGTAAGCCACAGGTCCTCAACATTGTAAATGCCCAAAGTTTGGGACACACTTGAGGACTCTTCAGCTGTACCACCACAGACCTCTGTATCCATACATCAACAGGTCAGAGACCTTCCTGACCAAGTCAAACCACAACCACAGTTCACTTCTGCACCAATAGCAATTTAGTAACCATCAGTTCAGGTATGTGCTGAACCATCAGTTCAGGCTTATGCTGCATCATCACAATAGCTAGTTTAATGTTCTTTGATGAACCTGTAAGAAATGGAAGGATAAAGTATTAGAACTGGTAGATTTCAGCAACAGAATGATGGGAGAAGATGCAAAACCATAAAAAGGCTTGCAGCAAAAAAATGATACATTATATACCAAGTTTCATCCTATATAGAAAACTTTTTTATGTGCCAAAGCTTTCTTGTCTGAGTCACCATGGGAGCTGTATTGCTTTAGCCACCATAAATTATCTTCTGTAACATTTTTTCATACAGCATTAGAACTGCTACCTCAGTGTTTATGCTTGTTTTACTGGCATATTCTCTTAATGAAAAGAAGTACTATTTGAAAAGATCTTTGAAAACAAGTGTTATGCAAACTATCACATAAGTTGCATATCACACATTGCTGTTTGTAATCCCTTTTCTAGTGTGGAGACTATGAGTAGGCTCACTATCACCACAGATGCTCCTTTAATCAAAAGGTTCAACAGTCATAGTTCAGGTACCTAACCGTACACCATTTTCCTTCAAGCTTTGGCATGCCTCAATTTCAATAAAATACAAGTCAGCCAATTCTTGTTCATACACTTGGCATGCCAATGAAGACTATCTGGCCCACTTCTTGATGCCCCAAGAATAGATGGGGCCTAAGTCTTTAATCTCAGAATCTGACAAAGCATTTTGGAATACCTCAACAGTTAGAACACATTCACTTTACCTGACTTTTTATATTTTATATACTTAGTCAAGACACTCATTGGAAAGGTTACAATAGTAGTGTAAAGGATACTGCTTTTCCACTTCTCTCTTTTTCAAGTCCTAATCAACTTCGTTATCTCAGGTTTTGGTAATAAATACTATTTTGAACAAGGCAGTGGAATTCTTGCTCCACAAGGCAAATATAACCAAAAGAATTATAGGCACCATCTCAGTTTTTATTTAAAAAGTATTCTGAGTACACAAGTACCTCCTTTTGGTATGAAGAGTCCAGAGGTGTGAGGTTCTTTATCTTGTGGAATTTTCAGATGGGGAAGAAAAAGAGGGGAAAAACCAAAGCTGATCATGAAACTCCAAGAGAAACACTCAAGAGCAGAGTGGTTAATGAATACACTAATATGTAAAGAACAAGTCTGAAGCTGCAAGTTGTCTATTCTGCTGCAATTTGCTAGCAAGCATTAAGTATCATTTGAAGTTTTCTAGGACAGTTCAGGAAAAAGTTAAGTGCTTGAGGTTCATGGGCACAAGACCAATATTGGCATGCTCAGTACCCACATGACTCCTATCTGAAGAATCAATTGGTCCTGAACTGAGATTAACTGGAGGAGGAAAAAAAGAAATCTGTTTTATTAATAGCAGAATTTTTTTTATAGCAGAAAATAAGGACTACTGGGGCAGTTACAGCAAGGTGCCACACCTCTGCACTTCTTTCATTCTACACACAGGTGACTAGATGAGAATGCAGTCCAGTCAGTTTTCAGCAGGATACCAAGGAAGAATGTAAAGTTTCAGGAAGACTCCTAACTGGACTGTGTTGAGGCACAGAGTCACACAGAGAAAACAAATTACCCTAGTGCCTATACTGAAAAGTAGTAAAAGTACTAAAGAATCACAGGGTTAATCACAGGCACAAGAGATCAAGATTCCAATTTAAGTATTTGCTACTGCCTCTGCAATAGTCAGTTGTACAAAAGAACTTCTTAGTGGCAATTAATTATGGAATGATTGATTTTTTAAAAAAATCTTACTCTATAAGAAAGATAAAATTATGAGAACACCATTTTAACTTACAACTGTAAACCTGATATTAAAATGTCAAGTGTACTACGAATTCTATAAATACTTTCAGATGTTTAAAAGTTAGATATCCCCATATGCCCATTTCTGGGCTGTAAAACACACTCACAGTGAGACTCCTTGTGTATTAGTTTGAACTACATTTTTACACATCATCATTAATTAAGAAACATGCCTATCAAAATAGAAAAAAGTGCAAAGCTTCAGAGATGACTTAATACCTTAATTTACACCCCAATCTTGCAAATTGCCTGTCTCAAGCATATTCAGAGATTATGTGATCCCCAGAAATATCCTTGTAGTGGAACACTGCCCATAAAGGCAAGTCACACATCAGTATACTTTTTCTCTGCACTCCAAGTGCATTTGCGTTCTGTGGATTCCGCTTTACCTAAGGTTATGTTATATATCTACAAATAACAGTTGTCTAGAGTCTTCCATTATTAATGCTGAAAGTCTCCTTGATTATCAACTTTCACAATATTTGTTGGATTTATTCCATTTTCTATTTCTTTCTGATGCGATACTGCTGTGACAAACAAATGGGAAGATTCCATTGGAGAATGGTGACTGACATCTGCTTTCACTAGAACTTCATAATACAGGAGATAAAAAACTGGAGTTACTATGCCAATAATCAACATAATCACTACTGCTGTCCACCATCCTATACCCCAGTCTGCTCCATAGTAAGGATCCTTGCATTTTTTAGTTTTACCATCAGTTTCAAAACAGATCTGTTGGGCTGCTAAAGCAGAAACAACTTCATTCAGATTCTCTCTCTTTGTATCATTACACTTCACTATTTCTTCTATATCTCGATCGACTTCTTTTAAGAAGTTGCCAGCAGTCTCATTAGCAGAGAATTTATCACAAAGAGATGTTTCCTGTACTTCTGGGGAACACAGAGCAGGCCGAAGAGCTGGTCTTCCTTTTGGAGATATGTGGGTTTCAGTCAATACACTGAACTTTTTCACTGGAATTTTGATAGACCTCAGGGCAAAAAAATCTTGATCGTTGATAAGATTGTTAACTCTCTTGATATCTGCAACCTAAAAATGAAAACAACAGCTAAAACATCATACTCCATTGAACCAAAACTCTCTTAATAGCACTATAACCTTAAGAAATACAAGTCTTTCATAAGGAAACAAAGATAAGGCCTTTGTTTTTGCCCTACCCAAGCTCTCCTTTTCCATATTCTTGCTCAAAATAATTTTGCTCAAATTAAGTTCAGATTTTAAGTCGAAGTCTAAGGCGAGGCCTTCGGCATTTATTACGTTTTTTTTCTTAAACTGATACTCACTCATACAGTATGAAGTCAGAAGAGGTTAAAGACCAAATCTAAACAACTTTACAGCAAGAAGGAAATTAATTATGATGCAAAAACCCCCTCACTTCAGATAAGAAGACTGAAAGTCAATTCACATAGATATATTTACTTATATGTATGTTCAGCTATCAGTTGGTAACTATCTCTGACTTCACCTCACTTTACCTTTAAGTTTTCAAATTATGTAAATTACTATTAATTTGTAATTCAGTGAAAAAGTTCCAAGTTAGGAGTTATTACAAAGAATGAGTTTACAATTCATCTAGCCACAGGTGTGTTTGTTTGGTGCTTCTGGGAACTAAGGCAGAAAAGAAGTGTAACTTTTAAACTGTCATTTACCTTACCCAAGTTAGCTCTCCCTTTTCTCTATTCTTGCTCAAAATGAATCTCCTTTTGCTTGCAGCAGGTTCAGATTTTAAATATAATGTGAAACACTCTCCAGGGATTTAAGTTCCTGGGATAATCACTGGCTTCATTTTCAGATGGTAACTCCCTCACTACAGAAGGCATAGCCACAAACTTCACCATAATGAAGTACTTCAAAATCAGTGTTTTCTGCAACACTTGCAAAGCACATAGGAACTGTGCCCATTTGAAGATGCACTGCATCCAAATTCACACAAATCTTTTTAATGTGAAAAAGTCCTTCAGTTCCTATTGGCAGTGTGTTTGTTACACGTATGATCCCGAATAAATTGGACAGGAATAAAAGACTGCCAAATGCAGCAATTTATGATTCCACCACAATGCAACTTATACCTTCTGCCTCAAGCCCCGGGACCGCTCTTCCAGATTCTCTTGAATTTTAAAGAAAGCACATAATTTAGTTATCTTTCCTTTCTTAGTGAGGCCTGACCTCGTAAACCTGCTCAAAACTCCCAATTGCAGTAGGTTCTGAAGCCAAAACTTGGTTAATGAGGCTAAAGTCTATCATAATTAGGAAATAGTTATGTCAAGACTTTATTATCTAAGTCACACCAGGAGGCCCCCAAATCTGTTTCTGCCTAAAGAATTAGATTACAGCATATTTTGTATATACAAATTTTGAACGTGACCTCATGGCACCTGTGCACTTAGCAGTCAGTCCCATCAACACACACAGGTGACCTGTTAAAACTGGAAACATTTACCAACACCAATGTCACTGCCTTAATAGTACTGGCAGCAGAAATTACTGGCTAGGCAGGACATTTACCAGACTAATGTAAGAACTGAGCTAGAAGTAGTGAGCACAAAGAAGGGTGCACAGGGGTGGAGAGTTTTCAAAAGTAGAGCATGCTCATGCTTAAAATACTAGGGCAATTCAGCAGAATTCAGAATAAAAATACTGAGGATTTTTTCCCCTACTTTGATGGAATTAGCACTCCACACAAACCCTTAGGATAGTTCACCAACACCCTCGTCACGCAGCCCAACAACGAGGATGGCACTAGATGCGCCGACCTGTGACTGGAGCACAGCTTTGAACGTAACACGTACTCTGAGAAAGTGTCACAACCAAAACTATGCACTTGTTTCTCACGCTTATATTAGTTTTAAGGGGGAAAGCACACGGAAGCGGAACCCTGCGCTGTAACACGAACAATCTGACGTCATTTTCCACTTCTGAGAAACGCTGAGAACGGCGTTTCCCACGCGCTGCCTCCGCCAGCTGCTGGCCCGGGACCGGCCCCGCGGGGCCCGCGCCGCCCGGGCACTTACCGAGCAGCAGAACTGCAGCGCGATCGCGTTCAGCGTGTCCCCTTCCCGGATGTCCTTCGTCAGAAGGACGATATCATCCAGCCTGTCCCTCGACGCGCTCCGCCGGACCTTCTCCCTGCCCCGGGACCGCAGTTCCGACACCTCGCCCTCCTCCTCGGGCCCCTCGCTCTCCGCGCTCACGAAGGGGTACAGGTGACCGCCGCCGAGCGGCTGCGCCACGGCGGGCGGCTGCGGGCCGCTGCCGGCGCCTCTGCCGGCCATGCTCAGCGGGTGGCCCTGTGGAACGGACCGCAGGCGTGGCGCCCTCCGCGGGGAGCCCCACGCCGGCCCCTCCTCCTCGCCTCCGCCCCGCTCCCTCCCGACGCAGGAGCCGCCGGCCACACCGCCGCGGGGAGGTGAGAGTAGTGCAGTGCCCTGCCCTGCCGTGCCCGCCGTCCCGCTCCGCCCCGGGCAGCGGCTTTACTTGCCCCCCCTCCGCATGGGACTCGCCGCGATGGCGGCCGTGCCGCCACGTCCGCAGCGCCGCCACGCCCAGGCGCCGGCCGCGCGTAGCCCCGGGGGCGGGGGTGGCGGGAGGCGGCCCCGGGCTCGGCCGTGAGGAGCCGGCGGGGCCGGCCCGGCGGGAGGGCGAGTCCTGGCACCGACCCGGTCCCGACCGCTCCCACCCGCTCCGGCTCTGCCCTCTACTGCTCCGCCCCGCGCCGCTCCGCCGCGGCCCAGAGGGCGCTGTGGCTGAGCCGCTCGGTGTTTGAGGCCGGAGCGCGGAGCCGGCGCTGCCGGGCGAGGAACGGCTTCACCCCCGCCTTCCCCTCGAGCTGCCCGTGTGGTCTTGCTGATCCTCCTTCTGGAGAAACGGAGTCTGCCCAGATTTACGAGGTTGCTATGTATTTGGATCACTAAGAAGGTTCTTCTGAGACGCTTTTTGCCTAGCGTTCGCAGCTCCTCTTTACGTTCTGTGTCTCTTAGTCCCGCCTGACTCTTGCCACCTTGCTGCACCCTCAGAAGCTGTCAGGCAGTTTCTTTATGTCCCTTCACACTAGGCCCCTCAGGACTAGTGCTGCAGAGGTACAGAACTACATACAGCTCGTGCTGATAGATCTTTCTCACAAGAGAGGTATTGCAAGTTAAACCCTGTAGATATTTCAGCTTTCCTTCCCTAGTAGAATCATTTTTGCTCAGCAGCTTTTGGGGTGCTGAGGCAATCGGTGGATGTCCTAGTCTGACTAGTAAATTTAATCCAGTATGTCTTTCTCCTGACGCAGCCCTAGGGAGAAGTTTTGAATTACAGCAGGAGCAAGAACAGTATTCCTTAAAAAACATGACAGCTCTACCGTTAGTCTAAATGAAAGAAATGTTGAAGATGAATGTGTTTGCTGGTTTGGTTCCTAAACAGATTAATCTTAGGGTAATTTTAAATTAAGGGTTGGGTTTTTTTTTTTCCCTTTTGTTTTAGAGCCTTGCTATACAATGTTTGCAAACTTTTCTAAACAACCAAAGGGGTTAGAAATGTGTTTGATATTAAAAAAGATAGATTTTTTTTTTATGGCTTTACTTTTGAAAACTAGATGACTGAAGTCTGAAGACATAAAAATAAGAGCTAACTATTGTGTAGCTTTATGTAGTGTCACATCCACACCTACAGAAGCTTAATTGAAGCCACATTTCCAGATGCTGTAAAACAAACTGTGAAGGTACATTGCATTCTTGTATCTCAGCCTATTTTATATATGTATATATACACACACACATACATATGTGTGTTTATATATATATATCACAGACATTTGTCTGTATCTACCTTAAAATAGTATTTTGTTGTGGATGAGGGATGGATCAGTTAAAATAAAGGTATTCCCAAGACTGTCTAGGTACTCCCTAGCCAAATGGCATCAACAAGAGCAGTACATTTCTCTTAAGAGTGTAGAGGTTTGCCTGAAAGAATGGAAATATTCTCAGGTATACAAGTCAGCACAAAATAACAAGCTGGCCGTTTCATTCAGGTCTGATCACTGTCCTTTGTGGAGAAGCATGGAATAGTACTAGCATTTAAATATGATTTCATTCCTGCAGGAAGCTGGGCTACTTTGTCAAATATAATTTTCACACTTTCTTATTCTGCATTTGTTAAAATAGCCCAGCAAATACCTAGTGTAGTTAGAATTTCCTCAAACCAAAGTTTCTTACAAGTCCAGACACTTTCAAGCCATTTAGTAGCCTAGCTAAGGGTATTTTCTTCATGCTTGAACCTACATAACATTTTCCTTGCTGAGTGTTTCAGGTGTAATTAACTGTGAACAGTGTGGTTTCTCCTAGACAGGCAATGTCCTCTTTCATAGCATCTTCCCAATCAAAGCCTGCTCAGAAATAAGCTTTCTATTTTTATCATGGGTCAGTAGCACAGCTTGTGCTGATTAACACAGCTGTACTGAAGGCTTAGATACAGCCTCACATAGAAGCCACTATCCAACAAAGACAAGCTTGAATTGTCAGATTACATGACAAATGTGTGAACATATTTGTAGGAGTCCCAAAATGATTTTATGTCTTTCTGGGGATGCCAAATGTGAGTAGAATGAACCTTCCACAGCTGTATTTCCAGAAAGAGCAATGTTGAAGATGACAAAATTGAATTAATTTCCCATAAACCCTAGGTTTTCTTGTGGGAGCTCAAATTGAAGAAAATTAGTTTTAACTTAGTGATTTAGGGTTTCATCTACTAAGTGCTGTGCCATATCTGGCAAGGAATATTTGTAGCACCAAGCAATTCTGTTTTGTTTTTTAAAGGAAGCTTTCAGTAATAGAGGTGAAGTAACTGCAGTTATCTGTAGCTGGGAAACTGGTGACTCAGACCCTATTCATGAATTTGAAAGACTGTTTTATGAGACTCATCAGAGCTGTGGGTGGATCTGTAGAGGAATTTGAAGTCAGACTTCATACACAAGGATGCCTGTAGTGGTGTCTGATGATTGTCCTGTAACACATCTCTAATGGAATATCCTTTTGGAGGTTTTCTTTAATCTTTGGGTGGTGAGGCTACAGCAAAATCAGGAACAGGGAATTTCACCATTTCTTTTATCTACAGAGGTGTATCATCAGGTCAAAAAAGAACTGCTGAAGCAGCACTCTGCCTTAGAAGGGGAAAGAAAGTATTGGGAGTTTGCCTTGACCCTGCTACACCCCTGTGTGTAACCATTTGTAACTGGTGACATTTTCCCATCAATAACAAAAGGGTATATTCCAAACTTGATGAACAAGACTGGAGCTGCATAGCTCCCATGAATGCTAATAGGAATACAGCCTTTCTCTATTCCCATGTAAGTTACTTTGCATATCCTAATAGTGCATTCTCAATGAGCAACAGGGTCAGTGTTAATCACACCATGGCATTCCAGCAGCATCTGCATGGATCTGTACCACATTCCTCTTGGTCATGTTATTTCTTGTGTGGCCTGATCAGAGTTAGGAAGTTAAGTATACACAGAAATATTAGGAAGATCTTAAGAATTTATTAGAAAGGAGTTGTAATGAAGATGTAGAAGGGCTGATATAACTTTTTAGTCATTTTTTATTAAAAATCCCAAACATATTCTTTCTATGTGGAAGTTACTCCATGTCATGTGCCACCACTGTTTTTGTAAGTCATTCTATGATTTGGTACCACCAGTCTAGATTTACATTTAGATAACTAGTTAAAGTGTCTGAATGTATGTCGAGTTGCTTGAATGACATGATAAATTATGGCTCATTAAGAGACGCACACAGAAATAATATACAGTCTTTGTCTGTCTCTGCTTCCCTGCTTGGTAACTGGGAATGGTAGTAAAATTGTAGGAAATAGTAATGTCAAGGTAGCTCTGCAGCTCCAGTGAAGACCAAAGGAAGTTATTAAGATGTGACCTATAAGATGCAGTAAGAGGAATTTCTTAATATCTCTATAAAAGTATGCAAGAAGCAAATTATGCTAAATATACAGACACTGCATAGTCTGTTCTCCAGTGGAAATATTTGCATGTGTATATACATTTAGCTGTTATCATAGATTTGTTTAAGTTGGAAAAGACCCTTAATATCACTAAGATCAACCATTGATCCTCAAAGTTACCATAAACCCTTTTTAATTAATAAGGGTCTAACAACAAAAATGGGTTAAAAAAGACCACGGAATTCAATTGTTTAATTTATTATTGTTATGGTTTAAATGAAAGTAAATGAAAAAATACCAGTGGATAGAGACTGTATTTTGCCTATGTAATATTTACATATTTGCTGTTCCCCTTTGGTTACTTGATTTGACAGGAATCAGTAACTTTTTTAATTAACTGTATTAATTTAATGTGTATTCATAATAGAAATATGCTGTGTGCCTTCCACAGTGCAGCCAGTAGGGTGCATTGGTTGTTTGATATTTTATTTTCAAAAAGCTGTAAATAACTGCATATTTGCTTCTGATTTACTGCTTAAGTACCCTGTGAATAAGAAAATCTATCAGGGAATCCATTCAGTTATGGTAAAAAGTACAGAAAAATGCAGTATAGTTCCTTGGAAACTTCTTTCAAATTGTTCACAGATGGATGTTTTTATTAGATTTGGAATTCCTATTTATTGATAAACAACTGTTTTGGTAATGTAATAATTGAAATTAATTGGTTGTGGGTTTTTTTTTTGTTGCTGTTTCAGGTTTTTTTCTTAGGGTGCCTTTTTTTTTTTTGCTTGGTTGGTTTTTGGCTTTTGTTTTTTTGCTTAAAAGATTATCATAGTTTCTTTCCAATTTTTACTGGATGACTGTAATAAGTTCAGTCAATAGGTGTTACTATTTCATATGTTTTCCCTGAGTAAAGTAAGGAAACCTTTCAGTATTTGTCCCTGTTTTGTTCTGAGGGAATATTTGCACTGTCCTCAAATCTTTATTTCATTTGTTTTTAATTAATTAAGCATTCAGTCGATTTGTTGATTTCTCTTTTCTGCTTTCTCTAGGTCTTGGTTTTGGGGAATTTGATTTATTTAGATCTTCTGTGGGTTTCAGCATTGTTTTTAAAATGTAGATACCAGGATTTATGCAGTTTCAAATATCCACCCCTTTAGTGCCATGTAGGAAAGTAATTCCACTACCTCAACTACTTGTCACTAATCTGCTGTTGACGTATCTGAGGATGACACGTTTGTTTTCTCTTTCTCAGTCACAGAATCACATTGGACACTTATGGTGAACTGCTTCTCTGCTTGAGTTTCTTCAGATGAAAATGATTGAGAAGACCTTTATTTTAGCTTTGAAGGTATTCAGTAGTGTTAATATGACTGGTTTTGATGGAACCAGCTTGCCAGGTGAGTTGTATTACTGTAGTACTCTCATTCCTTTTCCACTAATATTGATATCACAGGCATTCAGTTGTGGGTTTTGTATTTACAGGGAGAGAGTGTTGAGGAGATCTATTTTTAACCCTTGTTGAACTACATAATACAAATATTTTCATGTTTTCATAATGAACTTTTGTGATGGTGACAAAAGATACTTGGTTCTCCACATCTTCCCGTTTTGCAGCTGGTTTTGAGGATCTTGCAGTTGTTTTTGTGATTTGCCCTAAGAGACACACCAGGTAGGAATTACAGGAGGAATGGAAGAGCTCTGATGATTGACCAATTGACTTTGGTACACATCAGCATACGAAAAGGGTATAAAGTGCTGTTGGATCCTGCACCAGTGGGGCAAACCTGAGGCTGCAGGCAGCTTCTGTGTGGATCCCCCACCGGCAGGGATGCCTGCAGGGTACACCTAGCCCAAAGGAGTGGGATACTCACTTTTGAATGGGTGAGCAAAAGTAGTAAGATCCAGTTATGTATGGAGATAAAATCCTAAAGTAGCTCCATAGGTGCTTTGTTGCTTTGTAACTGTGCGTTCTGTGAGGCCAAAGCCTGTAAACCAATGTTTCTGAGCTTGCTGATATTATAACTCTTTAAACCTGCTTATGTTGTATACCATATTGACAAAAGTTGTCTCTTAATTGATATAGACTTTCCTCACTTACAAATTTCTACAGTGGATGTATTCTGTATTGGTACACTGTTACCTACAGCTACAGCTGAGAAAAGCTTTCTCTGGCAAACTGTCCTTTGATGTCATTCCACTGAATGGGAAAGTGCCCTCCTACTGGCCTCGATATCCCTGCAATCCTGTCAGCTCTGCAGCTGCCTCTTCCATGCCTCTGCTGTTCTTACCATCTGAACAGAGACCTATAGGCAAGGAAGAGAGTTCTCTGAAATATCCTAGCATTACTTTTATCCTTTGTTTTAAGCTGCTTATGCCTGGAATAGTGGTATATGCTGAGCAGCCTTTCATCAAAGGGAGAGGGAATAGTAGAAGAGAGTGGGAGCAGGACCTGGGAGGCTATCTCATGGTGAAGGGTCTGATTCAGAGTCATGAAAATCTTTGATATAGAAACCGGTGTGACATCCACAGCCTGCTATATTAACAAATAGTTTAACTCTGTGTTTAATGTGCCTTCCATTTTCACCTATATAAGGGCATGTGGGTGTAAATGAAACTGATGGATTAATACTCTCTGCTCCTGATATTACTAATAAGTAATAATATTGTAGTAAGTAATAATATTGTAGTTGTAAACATCTTACTATGCTTGCTTTCAAATATTCAATATAAAATTGATTACAACAAAAATATACATAGCTATTCGTAATCTCAAATACTAATACTATACTTATACTTACTATACAAATACTCAAATACTATACTTATCAGTATACAGCTTAAGAAATGGTTGTTTTTCATACAAAACATGTTTGTTTCAATTTTGCCTCTGTTGTTTTTAGATAAGTATGGTGTATTTTAACAAATATGAAAGTACTTGTAAAATAAGTCATGCCATTCAACTTTTTAAAGCAGTTAAAATATGATTACAAATATTCAGTTTATGTCATAAATATGAGAATGATCTGGTAGAAACGGACTCTTTGAAGGGAGCATTTTCATGAATTTTAAAATAGATTCCTCCCACATTGTTTTCTTCCAGCTTTTGTCTTTCTGTTGATTCAGCTTCTATACGAGAACATGTCAGAAACTTTTAAGTTCTTTCAGAAAGTATCAGGCATGTGAATGCAAATGCGTTACTAGTAATCTTCATCAGGAGAGACAGTAACATAGCCCACATGGCATCAGTAAAGTGTTTACAAGGTATTAATATGCCTACTGTGACAAGTTGTGTTTAGTGGGAAGCAACAAGGAGTTTGTTTTATTACTTTTCCTCCTCCCTCAAGTAATAAATCTTAAAAGCTTCAATATTGATTCAATGAAATGAATGGCTGAATCATTCTGGAGAGGCTCTGACAAGTGGACAAATGCTTCCATGGTTACGTTGAGCTATGCAGTATGGTTACTGAGCTTTGCTAGTTTCCTCCCTCTGCCACTGAAATAAAATAACAAGCCACAGGGAAGCACCACACATGGTGAGCATAAACTGGAAACAACTTGAAAAGATTGAGTTAGCTGATCTTACACAGATTTTAAACAAATGGGGTTTATTTTTTTTTTTTGTACTCTGTGCCCTAAAACCACGCATTTCAGTAGTTTCTCCTTCGTGTATCACTTTCCCATGGAATGTTTTATTTCTTGTCTGAACTACCTCTCTTTTGATTTGGGATGCCATAAATTAAAAGATCATGTGAAAGTGTGTTTCATAGTACTGTCAGATGAGTTGTGTTTTTGTAGGAATATATATTTAATGGTGTGCCTGCATCAATGCAGGCCTCTGCAATACCTAGATAAAAAATAACAGATCTTGTGTAGAACTTTTATATGCAGTTACTTTAGGATGCTTTGCAATATATATATATAATTAAGTGGTTTTATTTTTAGGTGCTTAAATTTTAGGTACTTAAATTTTAGGTACTTGCATTTTAGGTACTTAAATTTTAAGTGTCACAGGGGATAAATTATTATAAATGCGTAACATTATAGAGAAACAATACATAATGATATACAGTTATTTCATTAGAAATAATATTAAAAATGTTGCAGATCAAGCATTATATTAGTAGAACAATATCCTGAATGTCTTCAAAGTACAAAGTGTAAATGAAACTAAAAGCAAATGTATTGAAGCAATAGTGACATTTTTTCCCTTGGAAAAAAACTCCAAAATAAGCACACTATCAGCTGTATTAGCCCTATTCAGTTGTTTTCTCCTGTATGTGCTTGACAATCCTCAGAAGCACCATCTCATCATTGGAATACTTAATTGTTTCAGTGCCTCTTTGCAGAGGCAAGGATGAATTCCAGGATTCCACACAGCCAGGAAAATAAATCCATAAACACGGAAGATAGTTACTTCTGAGACAAAAATCCTGGTGTTAAAGCTTTCCATTGAAAATTTGTGTTTGTTGTAGGTACTTAATTTCACAGTTACTCAAGTAATTTGTCTTTGATCTTCAAGGGGGGAAGATTATCAATTAGTTAGAAAACATCTCAATGTTTCATTTTAAAAAGAAGAGTGTATTCTTAAGTCGAAAAACATAGGGGATTTTGTGTCTCCAAGTAGTCTTCAAACAGAATGCCAGGTTGTGAGCTGGGAAAGCAAGTTAAGTTGTATGCAGCATCTGGAATCCTCTTGCTTTTATGTTTAAATAGTTTCTGAGGACTTTGAAATTAAGAGCAAATTAGATGGAAGAGATTATGGAAAGGTTTTGATATTTTTATTATGTCTTACATTCGGAAAAATGCGCTTTTGGTAACCATTCTATTTGAATTCGCAGTCTGGTGCTGGACGTGATCAGAAGTTGTGTGTTTTGATGGATATTTTTTGAGAAAACTACTTATTTGCTGGATGGAATGTACATTATCAGTGACATGCTGCAAATGAAGAGCTGGACGCACTTGAACAAACAAGACTGCAACTTCATTTAACAAAAGTAACAGTAACTACATAAGAGGAGCAGCAGGCAGCTCTTGACAAATTCTTATCTTGCTGTTTCTCCCTGTGGCACACAAGCCAGTAAGCATATGCTAAGGTTTGAAATTAGCTATCTAACATTTTAAGACCAAACCAACCCTTCACAGATGACATTCTTCTTGCATGGAGTGACACAAAATGACCTAAATTGTCTCAAAATGGCATGATAGAGCTTGATCACCCAGGTCTAAGATGCACTAAGTTGAAACAAAGTAGTTATTTTCTCATTAATTGTTCATTTTTAGTACAGTTTAATGTATTTAAATTAACATTTTTAAAAGGCAATGTCACTTTTTTTGGAAGTCTTGTCAAATGAGAGTTTATTAATCAAAAAGTTATGATTATATAAATAGTGTTTCTGCTGTAATGTGTGTTACAATATAGTAGCCTTTAATGAGCAGATGCCAGGAACCATTTACTTTTTCCTAGTAATAGGAATAATTCAAATTTTTAATGTTAAAAGCTCTATTAAAACGTTAACATCAGCATGCTTTATCTGCATACAAGTAAGGAGCTATACCATAAAAAGGTTAACCTTTACAAAACTGATTATAGGAAGCATAAACAAATTAATGTTTGTCCATTGAAAAAGAGCACAATGTGCTTGGAAGTTCTCATTTTTCAAGTTCTTAAGTCCTGGACATTTCTATAAAATAGAAGATCAAAGTCTGATTTTACCTACATATGTCTGCACTTGAACCAGTCTGGCATAAACCGTTCAGTCAGAAACATAATACTCAAATTTTCTTATTCAGTCTTCTCAGTTTATGAGAATTGTTTGCATTTGTCTGTATTTTTCTCCTTCCTGCATGTGTTTGTTTATTCATCAGGAACCTATGCAATAAAATCAAAATTATAATATTAAAGCACTCTCAGCTCAGCAAAAGGATGTGGTAAAGTCCGGGAAAAAGAGCAGTGCAAGTGCCTGGCATCAGGTGACTCTTGGCAGTGGTTGTGCATTTCTCTGGCATGGGGTGGCTGGATAGGAGTCTCCAGAGGGTGCAGGTAGAACAACCAAGAAGTGATCAGAAACCTCATTTCACATTTTGAAGAAGAGACTACCTGACCGTGACCCTAAGCTGCTATGTGGGATAGCAGATCAGAAGCCTGCTAATACAGACTAGTCAGGCTGTGAGATGAACACACCTCTTTGGTATAAGTCTTGGTTGGTTCTACTCTTTTGAAGCCTGACTTAGCATAGTCCCCTGAAGACTATGCTACCAAAGTCATGTTCTGTAGTTCTGGCTGCTGTTTCTTTCAATACTGCCAGTTGGATGTGGTCCCTAGTGTGAATCGCACTAAATAATAAAAGAGAAAGAGGAATGCAATCTGGATGTCAACGAAACAAACAAGTATCTGTACAGAGTCAAAAATCAAGCTACAGCTGCAAATGCACAGGGAAGGATACTAGTGCTTGTGGCCATCTGGCAAAAAAATGCTCAGCATCATGGACCATCATTCAAAGAAAATCCACTAAAAAAAACCCAAAAACCCACCAAAACAAAACAAAACAAACAAAAAACCCCCACACAACAAACAAACCAAACCAAAACCAAGCCAAAACACCATCAACAAACAAACAAACACACACCAACAAAAACTCAAAACACAAACAAACAAACAAACAAAACCACCACCACTACCCCCAAACCAAAACAAACCCAAAAAACAACCAAGAGCTGACTACCAAGATCAAGTGGATTTCTTGTAGGAAAATATTCTATATCTTGTGATTGCTCTGTGAAGAAAAGAGCAAGATCAGCTTCAGTATCTGCCTATATCTGGTGGATGTTACATATTTTTGAAGTACATCATATGGGAGAGATTGATTTGTAAATAAGAGTTAAAAATAAGTTGTCTGTTATATTGTACATTGCTCTATACAAAAGCTATGCACATTCATCTTGTTCCTCATTCTAAGTAGCTGAGCCTGCTTCAGCTAAAGCACCAGAAAAAGTGATAGATACACCTAAATACCTGTGCAGGACCAAAATGCCAAAATTTTTTGTATCTTTTTGTTTGGTACTTGCATCCAAATAGGTGCTTAGCCCAGAATTCTTAAGCTTGGATGTTGCAGGTGAAAACAAAGGTGAATTTTAGTGGTATTTACTAATAGAAACTTTCTTATAGCATTTATTTTTGGTTTCTGATATTTGTAGATACAGGATTTCAGTACCTCTTACTGAAAACCACATGACATTGATATAACACATAAATTTGCCTTAACAGAAACAAAAATATAAAGAAGAGAAAACAGACATGCCTGAAAAGCCTTTGTTGGATGTTTTTTTCTTCTTGCTCCTTTAAGTCATGTGTTCTTTCTCAGGGATTTGTTTCTTCTTCTAACTCCCTCTTCTGTGGTCTTTTCTTTCAGATGATGCCAATGAAGGGAAAAGGCAAGGTTTCAAAACAAACAAACAAACTGGAGTCCATTGTTTCTGGTGCTTTCAGTATTGGTTTACTTGCAGCAGAGCCATTTTTTGCTTAGAGAGTTTTAATGATTTCAAAACAATGGATATCCAAACAAAGAAGTGAGGGGTGTACTTAATACACCTTATTTACTGCTTTTATTGAAGAAGAGAAGCTAAGGCTGACCTGGAGGCATAGTTCTGTACAATGCCAGATCTGTTGTACCAGTCCTGATTGTTTGTCTCTGACATTTGTAAGGGTTGGGAGTGCAATGTGGGCTGCCTGCTGAGTTTTTAAAAGTGTGTGTGGAGTGTCTGATGTCAGTCACGATCAGTCTTCCAGCTGCTTGAAGACCATCACTGACAAAAACCTATGGGAGCTCTCTCTCACCCTCAAGTGTGACAAAAGGAAGCAGAGATCCCTGGAGTGGTATGATGAAAATGAAATAAACTAATCAGGAAATCCTCAGGGTTTGAGAGACAACATGGAGTACCACGTGTTGAGTCAGAGAGCACAGCAAAAGGTACAGTAATTTTGGATCTAAATGCAGTTTTGTGGAAAGAACCCATGAGAATAACTATGTGAATTACTGAGCCCAAGTCTGAGTTCTCACTCTTCCTTAGTTTTCTAGCTCAGTAATTAGCAATGTTTAATGTGCTCAGGCCTTCTGTAATTGAGAACTTAGGACTGCTAAGTCAGCCCCTCTGATAGCTGGTGGGAGGTGAGCTTTGTACAGAAACTGGATGAAAAGAGGAAAACTTAAAGTGAAGTATAAGCTGAAACAACATTGTAGAATAAAAAATAATCTTATACGTCTAGTATTCTTTTTGCCAGTTGATCCAAAGAGGAAAAACAATATGGAATCTAGATTTTGAAGCTGAAATATAATAACAGTGTTGTATTGAAAAATATGCTACTTATCTCTCATGGTCATACATTAGATTCTGCCTGGTGCCAAATTCTGCACTAATAGTACTGGCCTTTAAAGAATGCTTCTTGCTCTTTTTTTTTTTTTTAATTTTTCCCCGTTTTGCTAGATAAACTGGTGCTGGTACGTGAGGATTGTGCATAATAAAGTATTGATTAAAAAATATGTTCAGCTATAAATCAAGGTGAACTAGTGCAATAAGTGATTAAACATATAAAACAGTTTATCAAACAGAACAACCTGAATTCCTTTTACATACACACAGCATAGTTGTTTAGAAGAAAAAAATACACTTGAGTTTTTTTAAAAAGAATTTTTATAATGTTTGGTAAATCATCCCAATATTTCCTCCACTCTTAAGAACTGGAGTTTGTTCTGATTATTAATGTCTTCTTTCCCATATGCATATTAGATTGTCTATGCCTTTATCAGTTATACTGCAGTTTTTTATTTGTCTACATTGATTTTCTCTGTAGCTATATACAAAGTATATAGAGAGAGTCTTCCTACCTAACAAAGCTAGGTAGTAGTCTGAGGTTACGATTTGGATTCCCTCTTTGCTCAGAGGAGGGAAATAACCACCTCTTAGAAGCAGTTTCTCCTATCCTGCTATGAGTTTACACTAGGCTGGATGGCTTGTTAGGTGGAATGCTTCTACTTTAAAACAACATTATTTATAAGCAAAATGCTTCCTAGTAAAATGCCTTTTACTAAGTATTTTTTCTAACCTTTCATAGTTCTTTAGCGTCTTCTTTGCCTTTCTATGTTTGTTTACATTATTCCCAAATCACCATATCTCAGTACAGATTAATGTAGTGACCAGGCTAATGACATCAGAAGGCATAGAGTGTTCTAGATTCTGTCTTGGTTTTGTCCAAATACTTCTGTGCTCTATTTATTCCTTATATCCTTTATTCAATAAGAAATTTTAATATTTTTTTGCTGTTAAGTGGGAGAATTTGTGAGTTTGGAGGCCAACACTGACAAGATCAGAACATTGTTTTTGTGTCTTTCTTGTGGCTCAGGATTTGCTTGGGATGGTGGTGACCATTAAATGTGAATTTAATATTAGCTAGAGAAATGTCCGAGTCTGGAATGCATCATCTAGAATTGGAAATAGTTTCTCTAACAGAGAATTGTTTCTCCATCCAGAGCACTGAATAGCTGTGAATTAAGATAGGCTGCTTGTTCGGGTGCTACTTGAGGACTTGGATCCAAAATCTGTCATAATCCAATAATAAAACCTGTCAGTTTTGCTGTGCAGAGTGATACAACAGTGCACTCCAAGCTAAGTGGAAGACCTGCCAAAGCGCTGATGGGAGGGGCTGACTCTGTCTCAACTACAGCAGTGCAGCGGCAATTGCTGGGCTTTGAAAAAAAATTGTCCTCTTCCATCCCACCCCCTTTTATCTCCACAGCAGTGGGAAGGCAGCAGCAGTCAGGAGAGGGAGGGGAGTGCTGGACGCTGCGCAGAACAGAGGGAGGAGTAGGAGACGGGAATGCATAATGTGTGAGTGACAGAGGGTGTGCAGGCGGCTGGCGGAGTCCAGAGGACGCGGATGTTCCTGTCCCAGGGTCCAGGTAGGTTTGTGTCCCTCTCTCTGAGGCAGTAGTTGCTTTGGAAGCATCCTGTATCAGCGGCAGCAGTGTTCCCTGTCCAGCCCAATGTTCTGCAGACAGCACCTGTTGCGGCAGGGACGGGGTTTAGCAGCGGCAGACACTCAGCCTGTCGCTCATCCATGAGGGGCTGCTGGAGGGTGACAGTCTGCTAAGGTTTCTGTTGTTCCAGCAGCTTCTCTTTCTACTCTGCAAAGCCGGGCAGGTGGAGACAGTTGTCTTTCCAATGGAAAATCCTGTTCTCAGGGAATGCTAACAGGATGCAGTTCAGTTTGAAGCTGACGATTTTTGACTCTCAAAAAAGAACAAAACAGCCAGTTTAAATTAGGTGAAAATAGAAGGGGAGGAGCTGTCTATGCACTGTGTATTTTAAAGAAGAGTGAGTTGAAAGTAATAATTTTTCAAATCATTGTCTAATAAGGAATGAGTTTTAAACAGTAATAATTAGAGTATGACATGTAAATGATTACAATTAGAAATACTGCTTCTTGCTTTCAACGTGTTGATTCTATATAAGACATTGCATAATTCATTCTTGCTAACCCAGATAAAGTTAAGATCAAGTGTGTATGGAACTGCTTTCCAAAAATCAGTCATTATTTTCTAATGAGTCTGTAATTGATTTATAGTGCATATGCGAAATAACATGTGATTTTAAAAAATCTTATTCGTTACATAGAAGCCAGAAGTGTTTTCACTTTTTTTTCTTGATAGTACTTTATACATGTTTTCTAGAATAGGTCTTTGAGTTAAGTACTAAGTATTTTGGGACTCTGCCATGAGGGCAGTTTAATAACTGAAGGTAGAATGTGATATGTTCAGTTTATCTGTCCCTTAAGCCTAGAACAAGCTTCTCCTAGTAAACAGATTTCAGGGTTTTCGTGTGGAAAGACAAAAAGGAAACAGATTCCTGAGGAAATCAAATAATTTTTGGCTTAATAGGCTTAGAATTAGGCAAATATTTGATAATATCAAGAGCTACCACATTTCAAGGGTATACAATTTCTAATTTGTGATTGTTACTGGTATTTATATTTTTATTGATTTCCAAAGCACATTTTTGTGCTTTAGCAGTTTTCTAATACACTTTTGTTATTTTAATAGCTTTAGATGAAGAAATTGATGATGTTTACTAAATTTACATCTGAGCAAATAACTCTGATAATGGGAGCACATGCTTATTAGATTATAAGTGTGGTCTGTGTCCTGGACGTATGAAAGTCAATGGGAAAAAAACGGTATCTGTTTTTGTGAGGACTTGTGCTGGGCAGTATATCTGCTATTTTAAGGATTTTTAAGGTTGGAAAACAATTCCGGATGAGTTTCAAGTTGTTGGTACTAGTGAATGAGATTGACCTTCCTGCATTCAAATCTACTGTTCAATTCTTCCCTGAGAAATTGTTGTGAGCTTTATTTGAAAGAAATTTTCAGAATTGAGTCTAAATCATAGCCTATATTAAAATTAAAATATTAAAATCTCTACTACCCATGGAATTTTGCGATTTAACCTTATTATCTTCAAGGGGTTTTTATTTGCTTTGGAATTCCATTTAAAAAAGAGTAGAGTGCTTAAATCTAGAAATGCTTACATGAATATTTTAATTAGCATGTAAGTATGATGACTGAAATTAAACTATTAAACTATTGGAAAAGCTATGAAAGTATATTCCTTTAGTTGTGTAACACTAAAGAAGAATACCGCTACAGAGGTATTTATGATTTATAGTAGTTTGTGCGAAAAATATTGGTGACCTATAAATCACCTTTGATATTATTACACAGCTATCACAGTTGTTAAGAATTGTGACATGGTAATAATGAGGGGATTTTTAATAAGCATGGTTTCAAAAGTGGTCTATAAGCTTAACAGAACTTTAATTTTAGAATGTTTCATTGAAAAATTGACAACTATGTTCTTGCATCACACTTTGAAGAATGAGAGATTTAAAATTTGTCTCAGCTACATCTGAAGTGTCTTAGTCCAAGATGTCTTCGAAAGCATTGGAACAGTAAAAATTATGTATGACTCTTGCTATTATTTGAGATAGGGTATCTGATACAGTTTAGCTAAATGCTATTTCTGAATAATCCCAATGTCTTCCAGAGTGTTCCTAGTATCAAGTCAATGTAGTTGTTCACTAAGAAAAACAAAAATGTAGGTAGGCAAGAGTAAATAAAAAGAATATGCTGAAATTATTTGTTTGTGTACTATTAGGCCTCAACCTTCTAAAAATATGATCACATATATAATTATTTTTAAATGTGTAATCCTCTTAATCAACTCTACTCATTTGTAGAAATTGTGCTTGCATTTCAGCTCTACAAAACTGGCCAATTAAGGTATAGCCAATTTTCTATACATACATGAATATAACAGTTCTTTTCCTCTGCAGAAATTAGCATACATAACGTCTAAATGCTTCTCTCAATGTGTATTAAGAGTCAGGTGCTATATAATATCTCCATCATCAAATTTAATTTTACAAAGCCACTCGCATCAGTTGTAGGCATTGTCATACTTCCACAAATTCAATAATTATGTCTGTCTAATAGGAGCTACATTACTATTTCTTAAGAAAAAAAAAAAGATTGACAGGGAAAACAATATTACCTACCATTTGTCTTATTCCACGTGGACCCATTGTAACATATTTTATTCAGGCAAAAAATACTAAATCATAAATGATTTCACAAATTTCCTCAAAGTGTCACTTGCTTAAGTCACTTTTTCAGTAAATGATCTCACTGGGAAATACTTTGTGTGAATAAACACTTCCAAGATTTAACTTACTCTATGTATGAGAATTTGAGGCAGTTTGCAGAAAGAATTTTCAAACTGTGAGTTCTGAAATATGCCTCAAATATGAAAAAAAGTTTCATTTGTTGGTTTATGAGTGTTTTTTATAAAACTAAAGTTGTTGTAGTTTCTTGTTCTTAAATATTTGTAAATCCAAACGAAGGTTGCAGTTAAGATAAGTATGCTGATACTTACTGAAACAGGCAGATTTGACAGACTAAATTTATCTGGCAAAATTAAACAACAGAGAAGATGCTTTGCATGTTTATCACAGCTTTTGTGTTTGTGGATTTTTTTTGTAAGGACAGGAGTTTCTCTACAATGTAACAGCAATATATGTTTTTCTATACCATGATTTTTTTTTTTTATCTGATCTTGTATCTTTTAATGAGTTTATGCTCATTAAAGTTATGACTTTCATTTTCTGATGGCAAAGGAAACTTAGTCACTTATCCTGGACTGGTACAATATGTTACTGCTCTGAATTGTTTCAAGCTTTGCTTCATTAAGGATTTAACATGGCCTTAATTCAGCCATCTGTTATGGGTTTGGCAGGCCAACAGATCTGAGGTATTGGTAAGAGCTTTAGAAATTTCCCACATTTTTAAAGGTTAGGAAAAGAGCTACCTTTATGAATAGGTTTTGAATAATTCTCAGCAAGACAATGGTGCAGAAGTGGGGTAAAAAATGCTTGTCATTCTCTGAAGCTCAGGGTCCCCTGTCTGCCTTTAGCTTTGCTGAATGGCAATTAGCATTTCAACCAGCCAATTTGGTTACATGCAATGAAGTACTTGGGTTTGTAATTTGCTGCTTTTGGCTTGGTGCTGTTGAGAACTAGCTTTGTGTAATCCTCTCAAAGCACCTTTCTTTCCAGCATAGTTATTGTTGCTGGTCTTAAATAACTAACCAACAAAGAAGTTTCCTTGTCTTGGACTGCAGGGTGCCTTAGAAAAATGAGAAGAAATACCCAGTTAATAAGGGAATGATTATAATTATTAAATAGTGATTATTAAATTGTGACATGGGTTAAAAGGTTTAGAAAGGCAGGCAAAGCAGAATACATGATAAAGGTAGTATAAGAAGGCTTTGCATCCAAACAAATTTTGCTTAAGGAGTTATCTTCTCTGATAACATATCAGACATATTTATTTCTCTGAGAAATAAATACTTTATTATGAATGTTATCTAAAAACAGCTTGCCCAGATTTAAGAGATTAATCCACAGTATAGATTAGAGTGAGGGCCCCATGCTAATCATCTTTCCAAATTACACAAATGTATTTTTACTTCTACAGAAAGAAGTCTTTGGGGGACTTTGTAAAACACAGATTCTTTAATTAAGTCAACATCATTTGTTGCAATCTAAAGAAAAAATAAAACATTTTGCTGTAGAAAAGAATCTTGTTTTACATATGCCATAAATTCTTGTATTTAATAATATGCTTTTTTGAACTCAAGAAAATCTCACTGATTCAATTATTGTAATAGTTAGGCAACACATTAAAAATTCTGTTTGGCTCATATATGTGTATTAAATTTTAAGAATCTGTTGTGGATAGCTACAATTTTGTCAGTGTACCTGAAACAATGTCATCCAATCCTTGCCATGAAGCTTAATTTTGCTGTTCTGTACCCTAAAGTTTTGGGTTTTTTTCTTGCAATAAAATTATGTATAAAGCAGTGTTTCTATTTTTAGTTTTAAGTATTAAAAAAATAACTGCTGTACTGTAGAAACCCATGACTTCTTTTTCTGATGTATACTATTAATTCAGGCCATGGAACTTCATTCACAGGTATGTGAAACTGTTAAGAGTTTTTTCATCAGCTGCCAACATGTGTTCTCAACATTTGTTAAGTAAGAGTGTTGAGGACATGCAAGAGGACATGCAAGAAACCTCCAAAGCTGAGATAAAAATGGAAATTATTGTGAAAGTTAAGAGCTTTACTGTAGTATAATAAATGGTTGATTTGCAGTGACCACTTCTGACCTTCATCAGCTGGGTTTCTGGTTCCTTATGTGTTAAGAGCCTGATCCTGTGGCATGCTCAACCATGCAGTTACTTCTACAAGTGTGAGCCGGGAGCATCTTAGTGAGGGAGGTTGCTTGATTTTGATTTAGTTTGGTTGATGGTTTTGGCTTGTTAGTTTTTTTTAATCCCCTTGCTTTTTGGTGCAAAAACCAGTTTGAGAGGGGGTATAAGCGTCTGAAGTTACAGTTACTTAGTGCAAAATACCTAGGTAAAAAGCTATAGCTCTCGTTCTGGAATATCCAGTAAATTAATTTCTGTCAGTGAAAGATGTCTACTGTGTTTATTAGAACTACATGGTGGAAAATGATTTCCAGTGTGGAGCTGAAAACTAAGTATTTACCTTTAACTTATACTGTAAGTAGGAATGTTCAAAAATAATGTCTTTTCACAGTACGTAGTTAGACCTGTATATGGGTATATTCTTGTCAACTGCCTGAGATAAATTGAAAGTTACACAGATGAAGTCAGTGTGCTTTAACATTAAGCAAATTCAGATCTCTACTGGTGTATTTCTTAATATTGTTAATTAGCAGATTTCAGCCAAAGTTTATTTACATCAGACTCTGAACTCTGTTCTAAATTTAAAGTAACCTAAATAGCTCCAAGTTGTTGCACTGGAGGTACTGTGGGTAAACATAATCCAGATCTTACAGCTAGTAAAAATTATTTCCTGGTTCTCTGTTTGACATGAAAATTATAAGGTAACTGCAAATTTTCGTAGATTTGTGCTATCTCTGCTTACTACTAGAAGTACTGAATTCTTCAGTGCTTGAGAGTTTTGCCCTTTATTCCCTGTTTAGGAATAAAAAAATCCTGCTTAGAATTACGGCAAATGGTTACTTCAGAAAATGTCTAGCATTACCTGACGTAAGAGATAACATTTGTTTCCTCAGTGATGTTTATATGTTTTGGAACATAAAAATTAAGAATGCAGTTTAGATCCACTCAAATTCTTCTGAGAAAATGAAAAGAAATTGTCAGAAAATTTGCAAGGGGTACTCTGCGCTTCTTACACTTTTTAACTCTGAGTGACCTTTAATAACAGGGTGAAAGGATTTGGATTTCTCCTTATGCCTCTGCCTTGGCTTCACCTTTACTGCTTTATGTATTGATTCCTGGCTGTGATGATAGATGTACCTTTCTGAGTAGTAAATATAAATATAGTGGCAGGCAAGTTAAGCATACTTTCTTCCTTAGGAAAAGATGTCTATTTTGAAGGGTGCTTGCCTTTTCCAAGAGACAGTAATTGAGTGAGCAAGAACATCATGAAGATGTTCAGGTTGCATTAAATTCTCCATTCCCAGTAATACATATGGTAATAGATAATAAGATTTTAAAAAAAAATAAATATTGCAACTGTTAGAAGGAAAGCGGTCAGGGGAATAACTGGCTGATCTCAGTGTCATTAATTTCAAATGCAGGTGAATCTTTTTAGCGCCTGATGTGGTACTGTTCTGTCAAGGCAGCAGTAGTGACTAGGGAACTGAGACCAAAAAACTTCAGGATAGTGAAAGCTGATCAAGGCACTTTTAGTACCTAGTAGTCTGGATTTGTGCTTTGGTTAGCACTTTCCAATGTTAGTAATAAGTAGGGGAATGTCAGGTATCTGACATACTTTTGTAATAAAGAGAAAGATAGGAAAACATGTAGGAGAGAGGAAAACAAAGACATTCAGTGACACTGAAGAATGCTCATGGAAACTGGTGAGACAGGCTCTGAAACTATTAGTGTGGTCCAGGGATGCAGACAAAGTGAGTATAACTATCATTTTTTATTCACCTTGAAACAGGTTGAAGGCAAAAAGGTGATATAGGTAGTTATTGTTTTGCAATAGCACCTTTGGGAAACTCTTTTTTTCAAATCTGTATTAGAGTGAGAGACTTACTTACTCCACATCTAAACAAGAAGCCCAAACCAAAGAAGGAAGAACAACTAGCAGAGCAGGCTTGGGTAATGTCTGCTATCCATATGCTGGGTTTTGTTGTGTCCTTTTTTTTTTATACATATGAACTGTGGGAACTTTGAGGCAAGGGAAAAACAAGTCTGAAATAAAATATTTCTCCTTTAATTTAGAACCTTGATAACATAGAAAGGAGAATTTTAGTAAATCAAATTTTTTATAATCCCTGCTGCTTTCCCAGGTCATTCTCCAATATTGTTGTAAATGTCAAGAGGTTCTGAGGATGCCTAAAATAAAAATGCTGAAAATATGCAGAGTTTAAATATGTTTCTACAACCGGTGCAGCAATGACAATGACCTCGTGAAACTTCTTGCTCTATGCTGTTCCTGTGTACTACGGAGAATGACCACTTTATGTGTCAAAGAGCACATGCATCTGTCTCCCATTGTATTCAGCCAAAGATGCTGGTGGGTGCTGACATCTCTGCTGTGAATAGACTTCTCTCTGGCAACCATTGATATCTGTACTCAATGGAAAGTACTAGGCATGCCAGTTTTTTAATGTTCGGCTTGGCTGCATACTTGTAATCATGGAGAGTAGACAAGCACAGGCAGTGAAAAGTGGACTTACTCTTGCTCCTCTTTGTCTGTGGGCTTTAGAAATATACAGTGAGTTGTGTGATGATGGGCAAGAGGTAGATCAGGTTGTAGCTGCTGGGTGGGAATGGTGCTCCTTCAGCTCATTGCTTCTCCTGTAAACAGCAGTGACAGCTCTGAGGTAGAGAATACTTAATCCCATGTTCCATCTGCTACTTTGTTTGTAGCTTTCTTTTGCCACTTCCCATTTCCTGTCTTGCATTTTTTGCTTATTGCATTTCCTATTTTTAATCTGCAGCAGTCCTTTTATTTCCCTTCTTGATTTCTCCATATTTCATTGGGCTATAGATTCCCTCATACTTCAAAGTAAACAGCCAGGAGATCTTTTCATTCTTAAGGGTTTAATTTATTAAGCACAGAAGCTGGGGTAAAAATCTACAGAAAAGGTCATTCATTCTTTATAAACCTCAAAGTCTTCATCTGAAATCTGTTCCAGAAACTGCCTGGGAACAGCAAGCTAATCCTGGTGATTCACCAGTTTCATAAGCCTGCCTTGGCTCCAACTGGACAACAGATTGAAGTGCTATTCCTTATATAAATTGTAAAAGTATTGTGGAAATTATTGTGTGGACTCAGTATATGATTTGTTAGATTCTACACTAATATTCTATATTTTAGTGGAAAATACAAATGTGCTTCAAAAAGTGCCATAAAATGAATACTAAAAGAAAACGTTAAGGATCATGACTCAGAATTGAGTTAGATTTCTTTATGTTTTTAAAACTATATGGTTGAAGAATGGGATTTTTTTTTTTAATTTTAAAATCCTTTACACCATTAAAATAGATTCTTATTTGAAAGGTATGGTTTGGTTTTGATGCCAGAAATTTTTATTATAAATCACTTAGAAACATCGTCTAGGCCTCAGTACATAGCATTGTTTTAAACTGCCACTGATACTACAAATGATTATTTGAAATAGCTGAAGTCAGAGCACGACAACAAAATAGTTAATCCATTGTACATATTCTAAAGATGTGTGATGCTCCATTGCTTGTAGATGTTATAAAAATATTTCAATGACTTTGGCTCATTAAGCTAATATAACTAGAATACCTCAATATTCCGGATGGAGAGAAATGAACTCAGTAATATTTAGCTGAAAAAGAGGAGAATACTTGATCACCAAACACGTGGTTTACCAAAATTTAGCAGAACAAGGACTGGTGTTTAAGCTTAATTTAAAGTACAAGTTACAAATTAGAGTCACCAGTGGTTTAATGAGGTGAGGGAAGTATGAAGGAGTCTTCTTGTGATCCCTGATCTTGCAAAGGCTTCTGCTGAATATTGTATAATATACTTAATAGAGAACAAATTGTGTTTCCATATAAATTTACATTGGAAATTAGCGTACAAAGTGAGTTCATTTTTAATAAAGTAAAATACTGCAACCTATATGTTTTCAGCTATTTGAATAATTTTTTCCTGCATTCTCTTAGTTTTGATGTATGTTATTTTTATTATTACATCATATCAATTAAAAAAACCCATGATTTTAAAGGTCTAGTTCATATAAACAGAGTAGAAACTTCTTCTGTCAGGCTGTGCAAAGTAAATCTTAGTACAAATAACGTAACAAGGAAGGATACACACCAGCTGAATAATTGATGGTATGATTGTGAAACTTCTCTTGTTCCGCAGGAGTAATCCTATAGTTTTAGAATGCTCTCTAGTAGAAGTAATAGAATTCAAGTAATTCTAAACTTTGTAATCTTGCCCTCAAGGATCATGTTTTCAGTATTATTTACTAGAAGCATGTACCGTGGGAAGGTATTGGCGAAGTCTTTGACAAGGTAACAGCTGAAGCTAAAAGGTCAACAAAATCCTCAGTTGTGTATGGGTGATGCCTGCATCTGCAGACAGTGTAATTGTCTGAAAGTTTACAAAAGTTAGACAACTCTTTCCAGCTTGAAGGTGGTTTTTTTGTTTGGTGGTAGGGTGTTTGTTTTTTTTTTTTTTTTTTTTTCCCAGAACAGTTCCATATAAAACTAGAAAAAAAATACCTTGGAAGTGCCGATAATTTTAAATCCCAGGGGGCTTGTGTATATTTATCTTTGCTTTCCACTGTTAAGTTTTTGCTCTACTATAATCACTGAATGGATAGACATGTGAGAATCAAGCATCGTTTCTGTAGGTCTGTTATACACTGAATTCCCAGTAATAGCCATGGATATCTTGAAGGACTGTGTTCCTGGTAATAAAAGTTTAGAGTAGTGTGAAGCTATGCAGCAAAATCCTTACTGTGTGACATTTTTTTCGGAAATAATCAGACACTGTTCAAGTAGGTGGTGAAAAGAATAGCTGTTTTCCTAGAGAAAATAGTTCTGATTTTTTGCACTTACTTTTTTTTTTTTTTTTTGTTTGGCTGTTCTCTCTGTGATGTTCAACAAGTCTAGATAAATTTATTATTACAGGTAATTAAAATCAAATAACTTTGCCAATCCGCCAGTCTTTTCTTGGGTACTTGGAAAAACATTGATAGTTTTCTTGGCTATACTTCCAGTTTATACTTAGTTAATAAGCCATGTCTGTGGATCTTTTTGTTCTTTAGCTTGCCAGAAAGCAGTTTATTTCAGGTCCTCACAACATAAAATTTATCCTTGCCGAGACAGAATTTGTTGAAAGATGAATCAAAGACTGGAAGTCTTTCTGAAACTACGTTAGTTTAGTGGTCTGAATGCTATTTTATTCTCTATTCAGTCCAGGCTTAAAACTATATGACTACAAACATAAAATATTCAGAGTATGTGCTGGACCTCAGTTCTGATTCAAATTTGACACACATTTTGCATAAATGTGTTATACTCATGACATTTGCTGTTTTAGTGATGATTTATGACTAAATGTTCATAACTAGCACTGTTAAATAATGAGTGCAAACTGCTTTGCAAAGATGTCTGATCTTAAATGATAGTAATATTCAAGTATTAATGTAATATGTTCTGCACAGTTTATACAACTGCGATTGGCCAGATTTGTCTGGTAACTGTAACACTTGGAAGGATAATTTTCAGCAAAGTGACATTTTATTTATATATTTAATTACACAAATACTGGTTGTACCTTTTGTACAGAAAATTTAAAAAGTAATACGGTAAAATAGTGATTACAGATTAAAAGAAGCTTGGTGAAGGAACTAATTCAATTGAAGTTTGATATTCTAATGGGTTTTGGTGTTAAGAGCACAACTTTGTTTTCTTGGTTTTTTCCCAAACTTCTAAGATCCTTATGACAGCAATCTGCCCTATCCAGAATCCATGTTCTCAGTTCTGGTCAGCACTGTACAATGTAAGCCTCTGCAGAACAGTGCAGCCATTTGAAATTTGTTGTACCAGACTCTTTTAAAAGTTTATCTTGCGCAGTATCAACACCTGATGAATTCACAGGGACCTAAAATTTTATTTTACATCACAAAACTGGACTCTGATGTAAGAGAAACAGAGAATGTAAGAAAAAAACCTTGGGTGTTTTTTGTTTTTTTTTTTTTAAGTTTGCCTATCTTAATAGAAAATACTGGATGTTGTGCAGAAACAAATAAAAATCAAAATCTGGCTGTACAAAGATTGCAGTGGCGAAGTATCACAGTTGTTCTCTGGGACAGGAACACATGAAAGGATCATGGGTTAAGACACAAGTCTTATTATACAAATGTGTAAGGATATTTCATGGTGAATAAGATGTTAGAAAATGATCTGTGAGATGACTGCAAGTATCCAACCCTTCACCCTTCGTGTAATTTTTTTTTGTCTTTTTAAAGATAATCTAGAGAGCAAAGAAAGTGGAAATTGAAGTGTCAACCTTGAAGCTAATTATTGTTGATTGAAAATGAAAAAAGTTGTGGTAATGTAATTGGCTTTTTTTTCTTAAAAGAAGCTCCTTATTCCTTCACTTGATGAAGTTGATAAATACTGTCTAGAAAATCACTAAATGAAAATTGTGAAAATAGAATTAGATACACATGATAATTACATTATATGACTTGGTTGTAGTGGCGACCTCTGTGTGTTTTAATCTCGTTTTGAAACTCACAAGACGATCGTGGTATGTGAAGAGTTGGGAGGGGTCAACTGTATTGGTAAGGAGAACCACAAAAGCTTTGTGTATTTTTGATTCACATTTTTTTAATATCTTTTTTTCATAGGGATGCCCTCTGCTTCTTTATTAGTTTATTTGCTTTTAGCATTACTCATTTATTTCACATCTGGAGAAACAGAAGTGAAGTTCAGTGGACAAACAGAATTTGTAGTCAATGAAACAAGTACAACTGTTATACGTCTTGTAATTGAAAGGACAGGAAAGCCTGCTAACATCACAGCAATTGTGTCGGTAAGAAACCATGGCAGTTATATTCTCAGTAACTGTTGATAACTTTTTTAAGAGCTTTTTGGGACTCAGATACATGGAGAGTTGCAAGTGTGACTGATAAAAGAGACAAGTGAGAGCCACAAACACCCCTTTGTTTCCTCTTCTCTGAACTTCCAATTTCACTGTTCTGAAAGGAAGAATAGTTTTTTCACAATGGTTCTTTCAAGCCTTTAGCTTCTAAGAAGGTTGATTCAGGTGTGGCAGCAATGCTGATTCAGTGGCGTCTCTCCATTTAGTCTCAGTGCTCAACTGTAAACTAGACCCTTTGCAGTTTTTACATGACTGCCTTTGTAATCTCTCCTCTAATCACCTTACTTACAGTGGAATCAGGGGAATTTCCTTCTGTTGACTGAGATGAGAGGAGGGAAGTTCTTTTTAGAAGACTTAGTCTTGCCAATTTTGGTCAATTTTGGCCAATTTGATCAAATTGTTAATCTAGGTTGAATGCCTAGGCTCATTCCAGTTCTTAGAATGGAAGGCAGAGAGCAGTTACATCCTAAGGTAATTTTAATTAATGTAGAGTATTATGAGGTGTACAGATCTCTGCTTCCTGTACAGGCATAGCATTTTCAATAAAATCTTTTTCGTATGGTACGTTATGCAAAAGATAGCAAATTGCAGGGAAGGAAGTCATAAATGGTTCTGAATAGAGTGTTCTGTTTATTTTATTGGTTTTTGTGGGGTTTTTTCACCTGTTTATTCAGCGTGAATAAAATGGTCTATTGTCTATGTACCTTCTGTCCAGAATTAACTGTATGACAGCAGGGGAAATTTTGGGATGAATTATGTGCAGCAAAGAGGGTATGAAGTCTGTTTGAATAAGTCTAGAATGATAATATACAACATATTGAAGGAAGAAGGAGGTGGCATTTGGTTGTGTGTTTGTTGCAGATTGATGGAGAAAACACAGGAGACTTTTTTGACACCTATGCAGCTGCATTTATACCTGATACAGAAACAAACCGAACAGTGTATATATCTGTCTGTGATGATGATCTTCCAGAGGCTGATGAGACATTCACATTTCACTTGACACTACTGGTAAGTCTCAATTTTTCAATGTATCTATTCCACAGAAAACAGTGGGTAATCTAATATAGGTGAATAGTATTTCATAAATTTCAGTGTAGTCTACTGCTTGTGAACAGTAATAGGTAAGAACCAAGATTTGGAGTCCAAGTAGGATGATGCTTTTTGCCCTTCAGAAAGTGCATTTCTGTGGCTGTCTTTGTGTCATGTTGCTGTGCCTGACACTTGAGCAGGCATTGCGTTCAGCTGTGGATATTTGAAGGTGTACTAGAGCCTGGAAGAGTTAGATTGAAAAGACTCAGCCTTTCCTGTTTTCCTGCCTAGAATGTGTGTGGAGGAGAGGGAGGAAGGAGCAGAAAAAGGGGATGACTTCCAGTCCTCCAGAAGCAGATGTTAAATGTGACTTATCTAAACCCAAACAATTTTATAAATATTTACCAATAAATTTTTTCAATTTCTTCCTGTTCTGTCTCACAGGAGATAGGCTACAAGAGAAGGGTTCACATTCATGTATTTTTAGCTAACAGTTCATGACTAAGTAAGATGTCAATTCAGAAAAACAAATTCTCTATTTCATTGCAAATATTACATGTCTATGGGGGTGTTTGCAGTGAATATCAAAATGCGTATCTTCCCTTCATTCTTAGATTTTTAAATGTAGCTCAATTTTACAATGCTAAAAAGACTTCTTACACCTGCTATCCCAGTATATCCTTTAGCTGGTATCCCACTATAAAAGCTTCAAAAATGTCAGTTTTATACAAATATTAGGGAAAAAGGAACAGCTTTGGAATTACTGGCAGTGTTCATGTATGGTTTCCTATTGATATGCTGTTAATAATTGTTAAACTATTGTTAATCATATGCAAAGTGTGTTTCAAGCGCTTTATTCTTGACTGTTTACAGTGTATTTCCACAGTAATTAGGAATTATCTTAGCACATTCTATTGCTTTAAACAATTTTCATTGTGATATATAATAAAAAGACATACGTTTTTTGTAAGCTAATATTAACTCTTAAGAGACAGTAAAATCAAAATGCCTTTTTTTCCTTCACCATACTTAATATCTTGTTTTGGTTTTAATTTTAGAAACCATCTGCAAGGATAAAGCTTGGCTCACCCAATTCTGTTACTGTAACAATCTTATCAAACGACAATGCCTTTGGAATAATTTCTTTTAACATGGTATGACTTTTTATATTATATATTTTAGAACATTTTAGAAAACAAAAAGGTGAACTTGTCAAAGATGCTGGTTAGTTATTCACCAAATCCCTTGGAAACAGATTGAGTTCCATCTCTGAAAACATCTCTAGAGATAATTCATACGTATGTATGTAATTCATACAAATATATAGCGTTAATATTTCTATGTGCTTTTAAGTGTTGAGATGTGTCCTGAGATCCTCAAACTTGGATGAATATCTATGTTGCTCATCTAAATATAAAACTTTTAGAAATTGTTCAGTCCCACTGCCCCTCAATGTGCTGTGGAAGAAATGAGAAGTAATACTGTAGGAAAGTTGAAGAGGAGACTTGGAAATTTTAAGAATGTGTACCTTTTTCCCATCTTAAGTGAGCCATTTTATATTTAACTCTCAAGCTGTAAGAGCAGCATCATGGTATGTGCGTAATATAGTACCTTCTGAGGATAAGAGTGGTGTGACTCTATGGTATGGAGGATATTTGCAATAATACAAAGTTTGTGTTAGCAGAAAGAGAAACTATGCTTTATTGCTGGCATTGTGGCAATATACTTTTTGGAAGACTTCCCTGAAAAAAATCCAATATGAAAAATTTTTAGCAGCACAGTATTAAATCATGCTGCTCCCTGAAATGCTGCAAGTCTTTGCAGTCTCTCAGCTGTAACAGTTTTAATAGACAGAGTGCATTGTGTAGTTATCTAACAAATTAGTTTTTAATGGAGAAAAACTATTTTTAATAGGGTTAGGAACTTCTGTAAATATGACCAGTTCTCATATGCCAGTGTTTAGTGTGTCATAACTATGCTAATTTACAAAACAAAACAAAACAAAACAAAACACAACAACAACAAAAACAAACAAACAAACAAAAAAACCCCAAAAAACAACAACAACAAAAAAAGAAGACCCACTCTACATGCATGATGATATTCTTTTAATCTCGAACCTTTCAAGCTTTTTATTAGCTGAACTAATTGGTTGCTAGGAAATGTATGCCATCAGTGGGCTGATTTGCAGATTGGATTAACTCGTCTGTGGGAGCTTGGTATTTCTATGGTAACAATTTCTTCCATCTGCTGTGATATTTGGTCTGTGCCTGATTGCCTGTCCCTTTTTTTCCTCATTAGTCTGCCTTAATCACAGTGAATGAGCCTAGGGGCAGAAATGAATTTGTGCCTCTCACTCTAATTAGGGAGAGAGGAACCTATGGGACGGTCGTTGTAACTTTTGAGGTGAGTTTATCAAAAAGGCTTCATACCTTTGTCTATTAGATGAAGCTGTGAGGCCATAATCATAACTTACCAAAGTGTTTATTGAAGTGAATACCTATGTCTACATTTGTTAATTCTGTTTTATAAAATGGAAAGTTTTCAAATGGAAAATATTGCAATTATCTAACGGCTTAATTTAGGAAAAATAAAGATATATTAAAAAATGAATATTCTCTGTCATTTAGGAAGATATTTGAAACTGAATTTTTTAGTATTATTAGCAAACAATGTCTATTGAGTGTGCAAGAAATTTCTTATATATTTTTTCAAAATTTATTAACTTTTTGGAGGTGCTTGTGCCACCTTCAGACATGCAAATGTAGAGCTCAATATTTAGGGAAATTCTGTATCCATAAGACTGCAGTTTGAATTCCCAGACATTCCAACCTTTCAATATCATTACTTGAATATTTAGGCCATTACTCATATACTTTATGTGGATGGGATATACTTACTGCCTTTATTGTGAGAGGGGGGATTTTTTTTCCTGTCTAGTTCTGAATCTGTTACGTTCTTTAAAAATAACAGGTAATATCTTTTCATATCAAAATTTCTTTATCAGTTGTCATGAAAGATTTAATCTAGATGTGTCAAAAGATTTGGACTGGATGTTATTGCATGCTAAATGCAGCATGTATAGATAATGTTCAGAGATTCTTTATGTTATTTATTGCTGATACGTTTGTTTTAAAATCCAATAAATTTTACTGTCTGCACAATTTAACAGGTTAATCTCAAAATGTTGTTTATATTCCTATGTTGAAAAACGTTTACAAGATTTTCCAAAACAAAATTCTTACATATTGTCTCTATGGGTCTTACTATTTTTTTTAGGTTTTAGTAATAATTGTAATTTCCTTAGTATCACAAGTCAATATAGAAAGGTCACAAAACATGTAATTTCTATTGTCTTTAAACTGATTAGGAAATGTTAGTTAAATTAAAAGAAAAGGGCTGTCCTTTCTGTTATTTCGAAGAATGAGTTATGCATACCAAAGAGTTCTCAAAGGCCTGTGTGGAAGTAGTTTTCTTCCTCTTTCTCTGGCAATACATAATTTCTTCAGAGTGCCTACTCTGATTTACTCCATATGCAAAAAAAGAGTAGATTTTCACAACTGAATGTGTGCATATGATCAGGAGGTGACTGAATAAACAGCAATTTTTAATGCATTTCACACCCTGTGTATTGACTGTTGTACAAGATTTTTATGCATGCTCTATATATTTCTTATCATAAAACTCAATTTTTGCAGATAGAAGATGGACCAAACGCAGCTGAAGAAGACCTAAGTCCAGCCAGAGGAAATATTACATTTACCCCTGGGAGATCAGTGTTGATTTATAATTTAACAGTGCTTGATGATCAGGTAAAAACATGCTAACATTTTTGATTTGAATATAGATTGACTCCTGTTCCTGAGGGACTTTGTTTATTATGTTATAAAAATGCTTGGTTTAAACAGGGCTAGAAGTCCTTCTGCTTCATAAAGTGATGTTCAGTTTTGTCTCTGTGAGCTGTCATTTTATCTTTTTAATGTTGCCTCTGTATTTCTAATCAATTAATATTTTTAGTTTCTGAACTTACCCAGTAAGAACTTACTCAGTACTTTCTGAGTTGACTGCTCTGACTAGATCTGTAAAAGTATAAATAATCAAGAAGGCATTATATTTTTATTCAGATTGAATACTGAGGTTCTTGTTTTGTCAGTGATGTTGTTTAACTAGATACAGGTTCATCAATTAGACTGACCTTTCTATATTTAACTTTTCTGTGTGAACATGATACTGAACAACTTGATAAAGAAATTCACTAAAACAGTTACATAGGGAAAAAAGTGTCTGTGTCAAAAGTGTCAAAACTTTAAAGCAGTTTTTTGCATATTTCTGTTAATTTCAGGAAATAGTCTCCCAAGTCTATACTGATACTAATATTAAGAGACTGTGCCAAACTGTTGTGTGTTTTGTTTGACCTTCTACCATCTTTCAGAAGTATATTTTGGGAAATAGAGACATTAAATTTTGAAAACGGATTTTTAGCAAAAGTTGAAGGAAGAATATTCTCCTGTTTAATATGAAATGAACTTTCAAGTTGGTATCATTTCACTCTGGCAAAACCATATATCTCAGGATAAGTGTATTGCATACATTTGAAATGTGATTTACACATGGTTGCTAATACTATTTTTCCAGGTACCTGAAAATGATGAAATCTTTGTTGTTTGTCTGAAGAGCGTGGAGGGAGGGGCTGAAATCAACAACACAAAAAATTCTGTTTGGATTAATATTAGGAAAAATGACAGTCCCGTGCGTTTTGTTCAGAATGCTTATATGGTGCCTGAGGAAGATGAAGTGCTAACAATCCAAGTGGTTCGTGGTAAGGATGTCAGTGGAAAATTAATTGGACCTGATGAAGACGAAGTCTCCGTCAGTTACGCCATCATAACTGGGGATTCAACTGCACATGCACAGCTTAATGTAGACTTCCTAGATCTACAGCCAAATACAACTCTTGTTTTCCCACCTCTAGTTCATGAAACATATTTGAAATTTAAGATCCTTGATGATGCCATACCAGAAATTGCTGAGACTTTTCAGATTATGCTTCTTAAAGACACTTTGCAGGGAGATGCTGTTTTGATTTATCCATCTGTTGTTCATGTCACTATCCAGCCGAATGATAAACCCCATGGAGTGCTGTCAATCCACAGTGTTCTGTTAGCTCACAATGTTATCATTGATGAAGACCAAATTTCAAGGTACTACAGATCTTAAAATATAGTATCTAGTCTGTTTAAGAGATTTGTTTATAATAGTTAAGCCTCCTTAGGATATCATTAAAGTAATTATAAAATCCCTACTAAAATATAATGTAGTAATCACTTAGTGTGTTGTTATTATCAGCTGTATCTACAAAGATTTCAAGGAAGTGGGAATGTCAAATTATACAGAAAGTATTTTAATACCTATAAACTATATGTAAATAAGCCATAACTGTCCAATCACGTTATCAGAATAGTGAAAACTCTTTAAAGGTAGAATCAGTGAAGTTGTGATACTGCTACACACAGTTTCAGTGGGAAATAGATTTTTGTCTTCCACCCTTGGTGTATATTTGTATTTACTATCTATAAAGCCAATCTCTGATTAAAGGAAAAAAAAAGTGTTCACCTTAAATTCAAAACCAATTTAAATATTTGTAATTTTACAGAGAAATTAAAATCAAAGCTCTGTACAAATTTTATAGGTGGACTGATACACAGTATTGATAATCTCAATAAAAAAGTATTTTGCCAATTACTGCTAATTACCACCGCTAATTACTGGTAGTTCATCCCCAAAGAAACAAATAATGCCTCAAACTATCATACTATGAGAAATTTTGAAAGGATTTTTTATGGTATGTAGGGCCCAGCAACTGAGTATTAATTTTTCTTTTTTATACAGAGTAAAAAAATAAATCCTACTTTCTAAATGTTTGTAAGTCATGATTTCCAGACTTTTTGTTGCAGTCATGCACTTGTCGTCACTTGTCAGATGCAGGCAACATGACATTTCCAGTATTGTAAATATCAGTAACTGAATATATTTTTAGTACAGAGGCGAACAGTTCATTGACGATCGTTATTTCAATGCTCATGCCTCGTGACTGTTCATGATGTAGAATAGGCAAAAAGTTTTCGGAAATTTGATTTGTATTTCTCAAGACAAATGTAAAACATAGCAAGACTCCACTCACTTCTCAGTATCTTTCTTGCTGTAAACAAAGCGTGATCTAACACGTATCTTCGGAGATTTTGCGGAGAACTCATGAGTAAATGCTCAAGTCTTACATATCTGTTATGATTTCACAAACTGTAAGCCTTGAGTCAAATGTCAGTTGCAAGCAGCTAACATTTATATCACTTAGACCACTGTAAATATTTTAGAGAATTGATAAACATGCATGCCAATAGTAATTATGGTTTCTGGGATTTTGTTTTCATTTGAAATCATAGGTTTGAAGGAATCACAATTGTAAGAAATGGTGGAACACATGGAAATGTTTCTGTTTCCTGGGTTATAATCCGAAATAGCAGTGATCCTTCACCTGTGACTGCGGACCTCCTTCCAGAGGAAGGGGAGATAAGTTTTGGTCAGGGACAGATGCTGGTGACACTTCATCTGAACATTATTGATGATGATATACCAGAGGAGGCAGAGCCTTATCTTCTAAAACTCCTAGCTTATACAATACAGGGAGGTGCAGAAGTCAGTGAGCCATCTGAGGTAAGTTTACTTTTAGAATTCTTTTGGAGAAAGTACTAATGGGTAATAAAGACTTTACCAGTTTTAATAACATTGATTGTTTGATGGAATAGCTGAACAGGTGAAAGGGTTTGGATAAAAATCAAGCAAAATAATCCTTAATCTTAGTTGTGTAGAGTCATATCTGAAGTATTTGGCTGAATATAATGTACAATGCCAGACCTTTTTTAGTGTGGTAGCATTCGCTTCAGATTATTCCCAGTGTGCAATGATAGCATTGAATAAATTCTGTGTCCAATGACTGCTTTGTAACAGAAGACAGGAAAGTTATTTTCACTTGTTCATTTGCTGTTGTAATATTACTGAAATGTTTTACAGAGTCACAGCTCTGTAAAGTGGAAGGTTTAGTGATTAATACTGATTAACCTCTGAACTATTAAATAAAGGGTGGTTAGAATTGCTGACAATTCTGTGGCTTGAGTACCTGCTTTGTCTTCCTCAAAAGTTGTTGGAATGAGCTTGGTGAATAAAATGAAATTCTTTACAATCTGAAACATTTTTAAATTATTCACTCTGGCTGCTCAACCGAAAAATCAGTTATTCAGAGCTCGTTCTGGCACGTGCAGTAATGCATAGTGGGAAAGTTGCCACTTTCACTGTGATGCTTCTTATGTATAAAGAATACTTCGGGGCTGTCAATCTGATTTCTTTCCTGATGCCAGTGCACTAAGGACAAAAATGTGTGGTGACAGTGAGGAGATGCTTTTGTGAAGGCATGAAACTATGTCATAGAGTAATACAGCATGCTGTTTTCTGCTTTGCAGCTTCTGTTTTACATTCAGGACAGTGATGATGTTTATGGCCTAATAAAATTCCATCCTTTGGAGAATCAAAAGATTGAAAGTAATCCAATCGGACGCTTTTTATCCTTGAGTTTTGCAAGGGAAGGAGGAACAGTTGGAGATGTGCAGCTGGTTTATACTGCACTGTATATTCCAGCTGGAGCTCTGGATCCTGAGAGAGCAAAAGGTGGCATTCTAAATATGTCTAGAAGAAGTACTCTCATTTTTCCAGAAGGAAAATCACAAGCTACTATAAATATACCAATACGAAATGATGCATTTCTTCAAAATGGAGCTCATTTTGTCATACAGGTATTTCAGCTGTGTCACGTGGTGGTTTTTTAGCCCATATAATATCAAGGATGCAAAATAGTAGTGGCTCCTTCCCTTTTAGTTTAATTAAAATGATTTTGCTGGATAAAAAAAAAAAAAGGGATTTATTCCTTCTGAAGCAAAAAGATCTCTTTTATTTAGATATGGTTTCCACAAATATAAAGAGCTTTCTTTCCTAATCATTATTTACTAATTACATAATTTTTTTAAAAATACACTGTTGTAATAGGATTGAGTTATTAATCATGAAATTTAACAAAATGATATCAGTGTTGCAGAGGTTAGTTACCTTTTCAGGTATGTTATTCTGTCTACTCCTTGGCTTTTGATTTAATTAAATTAAGACTCCTAAAGTACAGAAGTATGAGAGATTTTAGAAGTTAAAAGCAAGGAAATATAAATTAAAAATAGTCAAACATATGTTTAATTTATGTGCAACTTTGACCTGGAAAATGAAAAGTTCTTCTAGTTTTTCCTGTATGTGCCCTTTGTGTTTTTTTGGTCCTCTGCTAGGGTTTTTGTTTTGTTTTATTTTGTTTTTTCTCTATCTGAATTTGTAAGAAGAAAAATCGTTTCATTGCTCATAAGACTGGTGGGAAAAAAATCACTAAAATTATGCTTTTGAGAGAAACTGAGTTTTCCACAAAAATGTTTAAAGAAAGTTGCTTTATTCTTTTCTTTTCTTTTCTTTTCTTTTCTTTTCTTTTCTTTTCTTTTCTTTTCTTTTCTTTACTTTACTTTACTTTTCTTTTCTTTTCTTTTCTTTCTTTTTTTTTATTTTCCAATGATTTTCTTCATTTTTCAGTGGAGAAAACCAGATTTGCATACATGTTATCAAGTTATTGTTCAGGTGTGCTGCTGCTGTGGGAGATTCTGGGCATTGTAATCAGTAATTTTTATACTTATTTTCTCATCTGCAGTCTCTACTTCCTCTGATTAACTAAAGGCACTGTCTGGGATCATGAGCCCAGAGCGCAATCCTGATACACAGACAAAGGGGTGACTTAGCACAACCAAAGCAGGAATCTCAAAGTCATTTCTTAGTTCTTTTTAGTCTTTTCATTTTAAGTCAGGTGTCTTCAAAATTTTCGAATGGTGATGGTGATGTGAAATCATAAAATTTCGTCTTCTTTTCTTTAGTTTATAGTCTACTGTCAATGTTTTAATTACTTGAAATGACTTCTTCCCTCCACCTCCTTCTCCCTCAATCTAATAAAGAAAAACAGAGAGAAAAAATATTGCCAGAATCATATTATCGTTTTAGTTGCACACACTCTTTCTATGTTCACAACTAGGTAGGGAACATGATTCTGAAATATTAGAATAGGTTAGTGTGCTTTACAATCTTCATGTGATCTGAAAGATTGACAGAAGAATTGAAATGTCTAATTCCAAGCTTCTTTCAGGTGGTAGATTACAAATAACATCACAGTGTGGACTATGGGATGTGTGACAGTTACTTCAATATGCAGATATTTGGCCTGGCTTTTCAAACTGCAGATTCTAAGGAGACAGGGTATATGTTCTGTACTTTCTCCATGAACTATAAAAATCTTTTAATTTGAGTACACAAATTAAGAGGCAATATCTAACACAAATAATTCCTTTAGAAAAGGAAGAAAAATACCCCTATTTATCACTATGACAATCCTTCTACGTTGTGAATAAATGAGAGTCTCAGCAAACATGTTTAGAATAAAATCACAAAGTTTGTACTAGGCCCAGTAACGGATCAATTCAGGAATTGGGGAAGAAGGGGTGAAGGAGGAAATCAAGCTTACATTTTGAAGCTTACAAATGAAGAGAACAGATAGAGGAAGTGGAAATGTGAGATTAACATTCTTCAGTGACATATTCAACTAAATAATCTATTGTTTGATGTGAAGACTGCTTTGATATGGTCAGGAAGATTAACTGATTTAATAAACTGCTTGTACACAGTTCATTCAGTACACAGTGCATTCTTTTTTTTGCTCATGAACTGATTTGCTTTAAGAGGAAACACTGAATTAAAAAAAAATTCATTAATTATTACTTTTATCTCAAAGTTACTATCCAGATAGTAACAAAGGGAATTCTTTCAGCTCTGTAGTATTTCAGAACTTTTATTGAGCTAACAACCACAACAGTGGTCCACCTATGATGTTAACTGGAGAATTAGCACCTACTCTAAAAGAAATCTTAGAAAACAAGGAAACAAATAGAACCGCTCTCTGTTCCTCAGAATCCCAATAACTAGCTTGTATGGTTGAGAATCAATTTGTAATTACAGTATTTACAAAACAAATCCCATATATCATCGAATAAAATGCGCATGAACATTTTTGAGTGTTACTCGAATAACAGTAGAACAAAATATGATACAGTCAAGTATTTTATATAAATTGCTTTTAAGAATCAAAGGGATTTAAAACTCATCAGTTGAAAGGATAATTCATAATAACTATATGGATTTAAATAAGGCCATTTTGCCCATTTTCCTGAAAGCCTATATGGCAGCATCTAATAACTCCAAGCAAAAACATCTTAATGAGAGTTAAAAGGTGGTTGTTATTGGTAGTTCATGCACCAGTGAAACGTTTGCAGAAGTATATACAAATCAGTCATGGAAACATCTGTTACTATGATCCATGTAGACATAATCTCATAGTGTTACAAATTATATTTGAAAGGAATACTAAAACAAGTATGAGAAGGAAAATCTTGCTTTCCTTGTCAGTGGTGCTGATGGACTAAGTAAGTGGTATTTTCCAAAGATAGAAGAAAGATTTTTTCTATTTCTTCTTAGTATAAATAAACCATCAAAAATATGGTAATAGGAAACTACAGTTCTGAAATCTTGTACTGATTTTCATTTCTGAATGTAATTCTAACATATTAGTTATTATAAGTAGAGAAGTCTTTACATTTTTGAGAGAGGAAAGAAGATTGAATCACTCTTTGGCTTCAGGAGAAGGTCTAATTTATTATGTTTGCAGTGACTTCAGCAGATTTTTATCAATACATGGCAAAAACCTGAAGTTAGAACAACATCTGGGGTGCTTGGCAGATCAATTCATCGATCCAGTAATGAATTGCCCAGTTTAGAAAGTTAATTCTCCCTCTGCATACATTTAGTTGTGTATGTGATTTGTCTAAGAGATATACCATTCTGCTGTGGAAGCTTAATACCATTCACTACATTTCTTACACAGCTACTTACACATTTTTGTAATAGCAATGTTGCTGGTAAGAGAAATTTATGCTGGAAGTGTTTTGCTCCTTGCATATGACATTTATTCCAAAATGTCAGAAGAGTTCTTGCTTGGAACTCAGGCTTCTTATTCAAGTTTTTTTTACTTTTTCTCACAGTTGGAAGAAGTTCAGCTGCTGAATAGAATTCCTCTTATCCCACCCGTGAGTCCTAGATTAGGTGAAATTCGAAATATTTCTTTGAGGATTACTCCAGATATTGCAAATGGAGAAATAGGCTTTACCAGCAATCTTCCAATTATTCTTTCTGAGCCAGAAGAATTGCCTGCTACAGTGGTAAGTACACATTTTTATATTGTCTCTTAGTATGGAAAACTAATCTGGAGAAAGCAAAGTTTGCTTTATCCACTGTAGCATTTGAAAATTAGTGTGAGAAAAGTCCATCCTCCAAGTTTGATCTTATCCCAAATATTCTCTTGCTTTAAAAAAACAAAAAGGCAAAAAATTGCTAGCAAGATTAATGTGTTTGTCATCTGAAAAGTGTGGTGAACTTTGCTTTCTCTGTAAGAATCTAGAACTGGTTAGGTCTTAATGCTCACATGGAGCAAAAGATGCTGCAGGCAGTTTAATTTCTTTCACCGGCTGCAAAGACATTCTTGTAGGGTAAGACTGATTTTGCTCCCAAATTTCTTGAAAATGTCTGTGTATTTTATAGTTGACTTACATGTCAGTATGTAGTTTGGCTTGTTGGGTCTGTTTTCTAATAAACATGCTTTTTTTGTTTCTCAGTACCCAAGGCATTTTCAAAAGCATTGTCGTCCATCTGAATGCTGTAATCCCAGCCAGAGAAATCCTTTATAAAATACCTTTTCATACATTTTCCATTTTCCCTCTTCTTATCTTAACTGAGATCTTCCCTCAAATCCTGAATCAGAGAACTTGCTTTTCATCCTCGATTAAAACTGCTGATTTCCTTAAGCTGGGTACAGGCTGGAATTCTACTATAACAGCCAGAATAAATTATGATGGTTATATTTAAAATCTAGGTTGTCTTGATGAGGTGGACACTGGTTAAATCAGTCATAGAAAGGTTTTTGTGTTCATGAGTGCTAAGTGATTTGTCATATTAATAGTCTGTCACCTCCATTAAGTATATATAAACATGTATGTCCAAGCATATAATGGATACATGATTAAAGAGATAAGATTCAGTATATATTTTCATTGATACACCATCTTTCATTTCAGATCTTACATATAAGTAAAAAACCCAAGGTGAATATTTTGAGGTTCATAATCAAACAGTAATTTGCAAAGGGTTAATTGTTTTTACATGTGTTTTGCAAGTCACAGCAGACTCGTGCTTTACAGGTTTCCATTGCATTGCATCGAGATGGGACTGATGGTCAAGCAACAGTGTTTTGGAGTTTGAGACCCTCTGGTCCCAATCACAAGGCAGTAACAGAGGATGATATAAGTCCTTTTAATGGCTCTGTTGTTTTCTTATCTGGACAAAGTGATACTACAATCAACATTACTATTAAAGCTGATGATATACCTGAAATGAATGAAACCGTGCTATTAACTTTGGACAGGTATTGTACCCTAATCTTTATTCATATGTACCACTTGCTGTACTCAACCTATATATAAAAAATTGGCACAGTATTAATTACAAGGTGTTGCCTCCATTGTGTTGATGAGTGCCTGGAGGAATATTGGACCCTTGATTCAGACTGTGTATGAAGTCTTTTTTGGCTCGTGATCAATGTAAGAAACCATGTTTGCTTATTATTTAATGACTTTGTTTCGTTTATATTTTGATTAAAATAATGTATGCTACTAAAAAAGTTCATTTAACTTTGATCTTTAGTTGTTGATCTTGCTTATGGCACTTTTATTTTCAGCAAAATAATGTTTAGTGAGATAATGGGGAAAGCTATAATGAATAGTAACAAAAGCAATGTATAACTATGTTTTTCTCAGAAGAGGTTTATAGTCAGGATGTTGTTGCAGAAATAGATATTTCCATCACAAGTGATAGCTTCCAAAATAGGCCAGTGTGGCTATTACCACGTACCTCAGCTACAAAGGGAGTAGTGGTGTTTCTGAAGCACAATGTTGTGGTCTCCCTTCTGGAGATTGCAGGATAATTAAGGCTGTAAGAGGCCTCAGGAAATATTATTATCTGCATGTGAATACTACTCAGAATACTTGAATTATGTCATATTCAGGAGCCTTTTTGTTCTATTAGTAGGATAATCTTGGCTATGTCTTCAGTCCTACTTCCAAAAATTCAGATGTATATATAGTTTAGAAATACTATCATTTCTGCTAATACCTTATAATAGTCTAAGGTATGTTCTTCCCATTTATTTTTCTGGAAATATGCTAAGAGAGGTTTGTCAGCTGCAGTATCTGCATTGAACATCTACTACTTACACAGTCTTTACCTTACGAAGAAGTATCCTTGTTGTATATAGGAAGGGCAGACTAGCTCATGGGAAGTTTTAACAACAGATATACATGTAGATTACATATTAGCAAACCAGAAAGCAACTTCTCAAGCTGCTGATCCTGTTTTTTGAGCATTGTTCTATCACACTGGAAAGATGCTGTTCCAGTGCAGGACTGGTCTGCTTCTGTAGAAGCCGGCTGGTAGATGCATCTAATGCACAATTTCATTCTGTCTTGGATACTCACTATGTTGAAAAGATGGTCCTGTTCAAGACAAAAAAGGAGACTATTGCCAGCAGTTCTGTTTTTCTTCCTGTGGATGAAACTGGTTTGCCTGAAAGTTTATTAGAGTCTGTGACACAAACAAAGAAACTAAGATTAGAAATAATGATTGAAATTGTGAAGAAGTTGTATAAAGTGGCAAAAAGGTTGAAGTGGAAGGATCGGAGACAAGTGCATAGAGAAGTGGGCAGCATGAAAGATGAACTTTTTAATATTGGACAGCTCTGCAGTATGTGTAACTACAGCTTTCTACCCCTTACTCTGACTAGTAATCCCATGCCTTGAAAATTATGTCTAAAAGGGGATTGAATTGGCAGCTGAACAAATGCAACCACTGTTCTGCTTTTGCTGTGTATGGTGGGAGTAGCAGGTTCTCTTGATCATGAAGCGGCTGGTAAAAATTTTGCAAGCAGTAAGCAGCTTTCCCACACTTGGCAAGGTTAGAGGGTGAAGTAAGGAATAGGTAGTAAAAAGAAGTAAATAAGGAGCAGATAAAGTCCGAACTTTTCTCTAGACCTAGATAGTGTCCCTCAAGACTACTAGTGAAATTTGGCAACTTGAATGTATGTGAGCAGAAGCCAAGAATGAAATATCTGTGAACATCATCCTTTCAATACTGGAGATTCTTCAATGCAGGGGTTAATGATACTGGCAGGGTGATGTGTGTAAGCATTTGGTATTGCCTCCTGCATAGTTTGTGTTTTCTAGACGAACAGATTTCAGTTTCCAAGACTGGCAGCCAGCACCTCACAGCAGTAGTGAATTACCGTGGAAACAAAGATGCACTATGCTGTGGATGTGCTTGCACTGTTTGATAAACTGTAGCATAAGTTAGTTGAAAAATAAGCATGTACAGACTTCAGTGGAACTGTAGACAGACACACATTCATAGGCATTTTATTTATTGCAATTAGTAATAGCATGGGCAAAATAATTCAATAATTAGTTCTAACAAGGATGAATTATTTACAACTCAGTGATGTTATTAAGGCAGTTTGTTTGTTAAAATGAATTTTGACTTTACCCATGATTACAAAAGTGTCTTGGGTTGTGGAACCTAGGATGTGTATTCTATTTTCATCTGCTGAAAGCAGTTGGGGAGCTGTTTTGTTTTATCTCTTGTTTACTCTGGAAGGAGTGGGGCGGGTGCCTTTTGATAATGGCCCAACTGTTAAAACCAGGTAGGGCATTGTTTCTTATCTTTTTCCTGCTAATGCATCATTTAAACACCCCTAAAAGCACACATCCCAAAACTTATCCTCCCCAAGATAGTACATTCACATTCCATCATTCTATTGTGAGATGCTCCACCCAGTGGGGGGAGCCAACCATTCCTACCTGGATAAAACTGGGACTCTGAAAGAGGAACGGTCTCTTGCTTCACCCGATTACCGGAGGAAGACAGCACCCTTCTCACCATCACCAGACTCCCTCTCACCACCTCTGGACCTTTTTGGCTTCAGGATCATCTCCACTCCAACAGAACCACATCTGCCACCCCAGGAGGACTTTTGGACTGCTACCAACGTCCTGACCAACAGGGCATCAGGTTGTACCTGACTCTGTCAGGGCTTTCCAAAATTGTTGTTTGTTTGTTTGCTGGTTTGGTGGGGTGGTTTTGTTTTTCTACCACATTTGTATTATTGATATTACTAGTAAAGAACTGTTATTCCTATTCCCAAATCTTTGCCTGAGAGCCTTGATTGCAAAATTATAATTTGGCGGGGGGTGAGGGGTTTGCATTCTCTATTCTAAGGGAAACCCCAGTTTCCCTGGCAGATACCTGTCTTTCCAAACCAAGACAGATTTTGGCGCCCAACGTGGGGCTCGAGGGCATTGAGAGAAAGGAATAACAATTCTTGTAGTAGATAGAAACCCACTGGACAAAATCATGTGGTCTAGCTTTCCCTGGTTTGGGTGGCACGTGGTCGTGGCTGTATTTCTGCCATTTGCTGGCCCTTATTTAAACATGGGCCCTATAACTAAGGCTACTGTAGCTGGCATCCAGTTTATTTTGTGGGTTGATAAGGTGAGGAATTCATGGATTTTTAACTTCCTTTGGAAGGCAGGCACATGGATTCAGGGCTACCATACACTAACTCTGTGTTTCTGGGGTTACTTTAATAATGGTACCTATTGTGAGGAAATGGCACCGGGAGAAATTTTCTCTCAACCCCTCACCCAGCTCTTTGGATCTACCCCACCAGTTTTTCAGGGGTTCAAATTTCCTCTGAATGCTAATGATATCATACAGTGGCTGGTGTTGCTGGTGTGCCTGTTCTGTTTGGCATTCAGAGATAAGGGGAGAATGGCCTGGGTAAGCATCTTGATAAGTACGCCAGAAAATAAGGATGTTGCTCAAGAGTCCACCCCTGCCCCACAGCCTGCCTCAGAGATAAACCACCCAGTTTGGGTGGGGACTCTGATAAAGGAAATACATGAGATGGGCCAGATGCTGAGGGAGTGCATTTCCCCAGCTGGTGGGAAACCCTCGCCCTGCCCTGACAAAAGAGAATCTGATATAGAACCCACAGACATTACAACTGTCCAGGTCCCAGCTGAGCCACAGGGGCAGTCACAGCCAGCAGCAGTTGCCCCTGTGGAAACTAAGAAATCTAAGGTGAAAACAGCGAACCCAGACAACAAGGATAAGAAAGGAGGGCCCTCACAAGCTGCAGGTGAATCACATGTTCAGATCATCACTGAGTCCCTGTCATATGAAAGTCTCCGTAATCTGCAAAAAGATTTTGTACGACGGGGACGTGAGGCTTACACTGCCTGGCTGCTTCGGGTCTGGGATCTTATGGGCACAGGTGTGCAACTAGATGGTGGTGAGGCAAGGAATTTGGGACCCCTGACCCAGGACTCGGGTATAAATCAAGTATTTGTAAGGGAGCCTGGACCCCTTTCCCTCTGGCAGCGGCTTTTAACGAGTGTGAGAGAGATTTATCCACAGAGAAAGAATGCAGGAGCACCACCATAGAATGCACTGGAAAACTCTGGAGGAAGGAATCCAACAGCTGAGGGAAGTGGCAGTACTGGAGGTACTTTTTGGGAGGAGTGGACAGCATGATAATGACCCTGACAAGGTTAGATGCACAGCGCAGATGTTATAGAACCTGGCAAATCTGGGGCCATCTCAGTATACTACATTTATTGCAACCATTAATGCTGAGGACAACCGAGAGACCGTGGGGTCCGTTGCAAATAAGCTTAGGAACTATGGGAGTATGATCAATGGCCCGATGCAGGCTCATATCTCCGCCGTTGTGAAAGAACTCAAAGAGGAAATGAGGGAGGTGAGGGAGGAGATGAGGAAGAACAGTTCCAGTGTGGCACCAGTACGAGTCACAGGCCTCAGAGTTAGAACCCAACGACCCCCAGCTAGAGAGAGAGGGTACACCCCAAGAGCTGACCTGTGGTTTTATCTACGTGACTATGGGGAAGACATGGGAGTGTGGGATGGGAAACCCACTTCTGTCCTGGCAGCGTAGGGGAAAACCAATCTGGGCTGCTGATGAGTGGAAGGACATTGCCACCAGAGTAGGGAAACTACCTGTGGAAGTCCGTCATGTGGATGCCCATGTCCCCAAGAGTCGGGCCAATGAAGAGCACCGGAACAACGAGCAAGTAGATCAAGCCGCGAGGATAGAGGTGTCCAAGATAGACTTGGATTGGCAACATAAGGGAGAGTTGTTCCTAGCTCGGTGGGCCCATGATGCCTCAGGTCATCAGGGCAGAGATGCCACCTATAAGTGGGCACGAGATCGAGGGGTGGATTTAACCATGGACAGTATTTCTCAGGTCATCCATGACTGTGAGACGTGTGCAGCCATCAAGCAGGCCAAGCGGGTGAAGCCCCTCTGGTACGGTGGACGGTGGTCCAAATATAAGTATGGGGAGGCCTGGCAGATTGATTATATCACCCTGCCCCAAACCCGCCAAGGCAAGCGCTACGTGCTGACCATGGTGGAAGCCACCACTGGGTGGCTGGAGACCTACCCAGTGCCTCATGCCACTGCCCAGAACACCATCCTGGGCCTAGAAAAACAAGTCCTGTGGAGACATGGCACCCCTGAGAGAATCGAGTCGGACAACGGGACCCATTTCAGGAACAGCCTTATAAACACCTGGGCTAAAGAACACGGCATTGAATGGATCTATCACATCCCTTATCATGCACCAGCTGCCGGGAAAGTGGAACGGTGCAATGGACTACTTAAGACCACTCTGAAGGCACTTGGCGGAAGGACTTTCAAGAACTGGGAAGTGAACTTAGCAAAGGCCACCTGGATGGTCAACACCTGAGGCTCCATCAATCGAGCTGGTCCTGCCCAGTCTGCCCCCTTGCACACAGTGGATGGAGATAAAGTCCCTGTGGTGCACATGAGAGGTATTTTAGGAAAGACTGTTTGGATTAACCCCACCTCAGGCAAAGGCGAACCCATCCGTGGGATTGTTTTTGCTCAAGGAACTGGTTACACTTGGTGGGTAATGCAGAAAGATGGAAAAGCCAGTTGTGTACCACAGGAAAACCTAATCCTAAGTGAGAACTGAGTGTAAGGATTCATTCTGTATAGTAGTTCATTGATTTAGGTATGATGCAGATGATAATAGAATAAGGGGTGGATAATGTCTTGGGTTGGGGAACCTAGGATGTGTGTTCTATTTTCATCTGCTGAAAGCAGTTGGGGAGCTGTTTTGTTTTATCTCTTGTTTACTCTGGAAGGAGTGGGGCGGGTGCCTTTTGATAATGGCCCAACTGTTAAAACCAGGTAGGGCATTGTTTCTTATCTTTTTCCTGCTAATGGACCATTTAAACACCCCTAAAAGCACACATCCCAAAACTTATCCTCCCCAAGATAGTACATTCACATTCCATCATTCTATTGTGAGATGCTCCACCCAGTGGGGGGAGCCAACCATTCCTACCTGGATAAAACTGGGACTCTGAAAGAGGAACGGTCTCTTGCTTCACCCGATTACCGGAGGAAGACAGCACCCTTCTCACCATCACCGGACTCCCTCTCACCACCTCTGGACCCTTTTGGCTTCATGATCATCTCCACTCCAACAGAACCACATCTGCCACCCCAGGAGGACTTTTGGACTGCTACCAACGTCCTGACCAACAGGGCATCAGGTTGTACCTGACTCTGTCAGGGCTTTCCAAAATTGTTGTTTGTTTGTTTGCTGGTTTGGTGGGGTGGTTTTGTTTTTCTACCACATTTGTATTATTGATATTACTAGTAAAGAACTGTTATTCCTATTCCCAAATCTTTGCCTGAGAGCCTTGATTGCAAAATTATAATTTGGCGGGGGGTGAGGGGTTTGCATTCTCTATTCTAAGGGAAACCCCAGTTTCCCTGGCAGATACCTGTCTTTCCAAACCAAGACAAAAAGAAATCTTCCAAGCCATTAAAAACAGTATTTTCCTTCCTTGCTCTGTGGCCACCATCTTTAGGCCCTGGGTATTAAAAATAATTTTGAATGCTGTCCACAAAATGGAGGCCAATATATATCATGAAGAATATGCTTATCTAAAAGACAGATGAGCTGTAAAGGAGCAAGATAGTCCTTTACCTGCTGAAGTTTCTTCGTATTATCTTTCTTTAGGACCAGCTTCAGTTTGGATTCCTGCCCATATCTTAATAGGTCTGAATTGAAACTAAATCTAAATAAAGCCTAAATGAAGTCTGTAATGAAATCTGATTGTTGTTTTTAACTTTTGCATAAGGAACTCTGCTGCTGGCAGTTGTCATGCCCCCAGTGCAGATACACAGCTGTAAATTTAGCAAGTGGCACAGCTGAAGGCCTTTATGGCACATGGATTGCGTTTGTTCTCTTAAATGAATGGAGCTGAAAATGAAAACCTCTGGACTATAGGTTCTGGGAACAGCAGTACAGAAATGATTTTATTTTTATTTGGGGAAAATTAAAATCCAGGGGCACTTGAGTATTTAAACAGTTTATGCTCAGAATCTTTTGGTCATGACTCCCATAAATTAAGATGCCAGAACAGAGCCGTGTACATATGCATGCATCTAATTTATTTATATTACATATGCTCAGTGAAGAAAAACTGATGCAATATAATGTGGAAAATTTTATAGTTCTAGTGATTTCTGTGATGTGATACAGGCTAAGGTACTTAACACCTTATTTGCTTCAGTCTTCAGCCTCAGTAAGACCAATACTTCTCAGGGCAGCTGGTCCCTGAGCTGGTAGACCAGGCTGAAGAACAGAATAGACCCCCTTGAAATCCAGGAGGAAGTATTACTGATTGGCAAAGCTATTTAGGTGGTCACAAGTCTATGGGACTGGATAGGATCCATCCTAGGGTAAGAGGGAGTTGTTGCAAGAGCTCTCTAAACTGCTCTCTGTCATTTATCATCTGTCATGGGGAGGTCACAGACAATTAGAGGTTGGCCAGTGTGATGCTCATTCACAAGAAGGGCTGGAAGGAGGATCTGGGGAACTACAGGCCAGTCAGCTTGACCTTGGTGCCTGGCGAGGTTATGGAACAGATCATCTTTAGCTGGTCATATGGTACCTTCAGGATGGGTGGGCATCAGACCCAGCCAGCATGGGTTTAGGAGGGGCAGGTTCTGCCTCATCAATCTGATCTTTTATGATCAGGTGACGTGCCTGAGGAACTGGGGGAAGGCTGTGGATGGTGTCTATCTGGACTTCAGCGAAGTCACTGTGTCCCACAGCACACTCCTGGAAAAGCTGGCAGCCAATGGCTTGGACAGGAGCACTCTTTGCTGGGTTAAGAGCTGGCTGGATAGTGGGGCCCAGGGAGTGGTGGTGAACGGTGCTGCGTCCAACTGGCAGCCAGCCACTGGTGGGGTCCCCCAGGGATCAGTGTTGGGCCCAGAACTGTTTAATATCTTAATTGAGGATCTAGATGAGGGGATTTACCCTTAGTAAATTTGTGAATGATACCAAGTTGTATGGGAGTGTTGATCTGCTGGAGGGTAGGAGGGCTCTGCAGAGAGACCTGGACATGCTGGGTTGATAGGACAACACCAACAGATTGAGATTCAATAAGACCAAGTCTCAGATTCTCCACATAGGTCACAATGACCCCATGAAGAGCTACAGGCTGTGGAAGAGTGGCTGGAAAGTGGCCCGCTGGAAGAGGACACTTTTTGAGATACCTGACAGAAGTTTTTTAGAAGAGCATGTTTTTAAGAGTTACAATAATAGAAATTCATGGTTGCTGAATTGTGGGGCCCAAAACTGAACGCAGCATGCAAGTCAAACCTATGTTTTGTGTTTACATTTAAAAAACCCTATTTTCTACACTTAACCAAGACATTTTTGTGTTTAAGAGACTACTTAATGATAAAAAAGTTTGCAAATCATGGAAGACCCATTTAAAACACTACATATGGTCTATATGCCTTAATCCAGGGCATAAGTAAAGCTGTTAAATGGAGTTTGCAATAGTTTTCTGACTTGGGGATTTCCTGTGCTCAATGCCTATTTCAACACTATACTTATCTTCTTTAGGTAATTTTTCCATGAAGAAATATATGTGATGCTATAAGAATTAAGTCTTTAATTGTAAAATGTTGTCTTTTACTTCAAGGATTTGGTCAGATATTGTTTCAATACGGAAAAAAAGGTTATTTGAAACTGATAGTAGAATGTTTATGAGTGTTACTGGACAACTACTGCTAGCTTTCATTACTTTTCAAAGTAATAGTACCATATATCTTTTCCTGAATAACACAAGTTAAAAAGGCCTCCAAAATCAAATAAATTGTGGATTAAACGTGGAGAGAAGGTGTTACCTCTGATGAGAAACACTGTAGAATTTAGAATGTGGCCAATCTTCCTTGAATACTATTCTTTAAAGCTAGGTCACTAATTAAGTCAGTAGATAATCCTGAAAAAAAGAAATAGCAAACAAAAATTGAGGAAGCAAATTGAGTAATATTCCACAGGCAGTTTGAATGCAACTTTTCTGCGATACCTGAAAGAAGAGAAAGATTTTGGAGAAGTGTATTTTTCAGAGTAACATTAGTACAATCACAGTTGCAATTCAGTTTCTCATGGGCTTTTCAAAACATTCACTTTCTCCAGAATCCCAGTTCTTGAGTCAAAGTTATCAAATTCAAACACATCTCTTAATTATTATTTTATTTTCAGTAGTATTTATTTCATGTCATTACCATGTAATTACCATGTCATTTTAAACTCAGTCAAATATCTTCTTTCTGTTATTTTATTGTACTATGCATTTAAAAAAAGTGAGGAAACATTTTGAAGCTTCTCTTAGTTGTCCTTAATTTCAGTAGTATTTATTTCATGTCATTACCATGTAATTACCATGTCATTTTAAACTCAGTCAAATATCTTCTTTCTGTTATTTTATTGTACTATGCATTTAAAAAAAGTGAGGAAACATTTTGAAGCTTCTCTTAGTTGTCCTTAATTAATCTGTAGTTCTTACTAAGTAATAATTAAGATTTGTTGAAGAAAGAACTTCATTGATGACTAGCCTTTTCAGATGAGATTTGTCATATGGGAAGTTGGGGCATAAGGTAAGGTCGTGGTGGTGGGGCAGGTTAAGCCGGAACACGTGTCAAGTTTGGATAATGGTCACTGGCATCAGGCACAGCTTAGTGATTGCCAGGTAAGTACACAGCAAGAAGAAAAATCCAAGGTTGAGCCAGGAAGTCCCTTGATCGATCCTGGTCCAGGACTGATATGAAAATTTGGGTATGTGTGCCTCAGAAAGTAAACAGAAAGGATCTGTTGTGTTCATTGCTTATGTAATGGTAGATCTGAGTCAGAAGCCTGTGCCTCGTGGCTTCTGTTTTGTTTTGCATAGGCTGTTTTATCATGAAATCACAGAGTAAACAAAATTGGAAGGAACCCATCAGGATCATCAAGTTCAACTCCTGGGCCTGCATAGAATGCCCCAGAAACACACTGTGGGCCTGAGCGTGTTGTCCAAAAAATCCATGAACTCTTGTCAGGCTTGGTGTTGTGACTGCTACTCTGGAGAGCCTGTTCCAGTGCCCAACCACCGTCTGCTGGTTTTGAATATTAACCAGCATTTAATATGTCAGAGCAATCTGGTTGCAATCTGGCCAGTTGTGCAGGGAAAATACGGTCACACTCATCAATCAGTCAGTCAGTCAAGTGACCCTAGTTTTGAAAACTTGGCTGGAGAAAAATCCAAGAAAATGGTGTTTTTAGCAGTGGATGGGCTGAATCTGACTGCTTTCTAACTTCCAAGTTCTCAAGATTCTGGTCTGATTTACAGTGTGACTGTTAAAAGGTAGTAAGTATTGCCAGTCTTCTCAGTCCTTTCAAAGTATGCCTGGAGATGCTCAAAGTACCTCCTCATGGTACCTTGGGACTGTTTAATTTCTGCTACCCCTTGGATTTTGTTAGACGTGCCATCATGCATTACAACATGATACTAGATTCTAGCACCACTCCTCAGTTAACTCCTCAGGCCCTTTTTGCCTGAGCTCTGTTTGGACTCACGCAATCTGACTTCATGAAGATGAAAGAGATGCTCTATCTGGCATGCCCTTTCATATTTTGATGATTGTGTCTTAACCACTTAGGCTTGTACATACACACTAAAAACCCCATTTGATACAATGGTTCATTTGTATTCTCTGCTGTGAAATATATTACCAACAGATTAGTGATATAATTAAATTTTAGCATTAGAAACAATATAATGAAAATTTAGCATAAATTTTAGCTCTGGAAATTTCACCTTGACTTTTTAAATGGTATTAATGCTTGATGATTTTGGAAAACTTGCATATATTTCTGAAGGAAGTGAGAACGTCTTTACATATAGTATTTAAAATGTAGCCTCATATGAAATAACTAAGAAATTTCTATTAAATCAGATCTCCTATTTGAAAGAATAGAGCTGCAAGTGTATTTGCTTTATCACTTCGAACTTTTGAGTGAATTCTTATGTCTATTGAATTCTGAATCTGAATTCTTTTTGAATTCAAAATTTCACTTTATATATGCTTTATCGGTTCATACAATTTTAATGGTAAATCCAGGTTTTATATTAAATATATATTTATTTTACATTAAGAAAATAATACATTATTGAAATTACATTCTTGTTATTGCAGAATAATGTCCTTTCATCTGACTTGATGTGATAGTTTTGTCATATGTGCATATTTTCCTATTTCTATTTTTTTCCTTGTTTTATTTGGGGGGTGGTGGTTTCCTATTTTCTTTTTTTGTTGGTATTTTACTCTGGTAATCTGATGAACTGAAAAATTGTCAAAAATAAAGTTTGATGTGAGTTTGAGCTAGAATAGTTTTTGATATATATGTGTTATAACTGCCAATGTGCTTTTCTGTTATTATCATTACTATGTCAGATGGATGAAATAACACATAATGGAGGCATGTTGATTGTGGTTTTTTTTTTTTTTTTTTTTTTTTTGCATGACGTTATAAATATGGGCTGCTGGTGCAGTTGTGAGCAGACACAGAGGTTGGCAGAGATAGAACTCTTGGAGGAGGGTTGGGTAGGCTATACCATGAATGGGCCTTGGCATCCTGAATTGGTCATGAGGTCGTTTCTCACCAGTAGGGACTGCCCACTTGCTAGCATTTGTCAACAGGAAAATGCCAAGGAAGGAGGTTCCCATAAAAGGAACATGATGTGTTTGGAAAGGGAAAAGAAAACTTTGTGGTGCTCTTGTTATTATTATTGTCTAAGACTGGTACAATTGAAATTTCAGGAAGTGGCACTTTCATTCCTTCCCCCATCCCTTTTCTTTCCCTCTATTCTTCCTTTCCTTCTTTCTTCCTCTGTTAACAGGGTAGAGACAGAAAGGTTTGTCGTGTACTTTGGGTAAGTGCAGTGAACTGTGGTTTGTCTTCAGTGAATCAATGCTTTGTTTTATGAGTGATTAGTTTGAACAGAATCTGTCAGTAACTCCTTTTTCACTCAGGAATCATGTCTTCTGCATCTCTTCAGACAATGCTTGCCTGCTCTTTGGTTTTTAATTTGATGGCATGGGTTTCTGGCTTGAAGATTTATTTAGGATTTGTGAATGATGAAAGTTATTAATGCATGACTCAGTGTTTGATACCTGCACTTGATTGCAATAATGGATCTGTTGTCTTAAACTGCCAGGAATACAATTTGTCCCACATAAGTGCCTGAGCAGACTAGAACTGTAGAGAACTTTTCTGTGGTCAAAGATGAGCAGTTATCTTTTTTTTTTTTTTGGATGACATATGTTTAGTTTATGTTAACACAAGTTATTTTGTCTGCTGGCATATTTTTTTTTATATGCAATAGACACTTTAAAATAGATATTTCCTGTTTGTTCATTAAAATTTTCTTCCAGAAAACATGGAAGATGAATCTGAATTCATAAACCAATATTTAATAAGCTATATCAGAATCATCAGTCTGAAGGTGCATTCTTTATGTATCTTTCAGTAGTAGTTTTTCTTGCATTTTTAGTGGAATGAATTTCAAACAATGTAATTGAAAATTTGCATCTGAGGAAATGAATGCAAGAAATACAAGCTCTCTTTGTTTAAGTGATTTTCGTTATGTTTTGATTCAAATAGAAAGTAATACTAAATGTTATTTAAAATTTTTAGTGTACAATTCTATTTCTATTTCTATTTCTTTTTCTTTGTGTTGTGTGCATGTATGACTAAAAAGCCCCAGAACTATAAACTGTAAAAAATAATCAAAAAAAAAGGTACTTCAAGAACAAGGATTGGGCTTTATTGCAAGTGAATGGAACACTCTGATGTGTCTTTCCTGATTTATTATATTCTTTGTAGATAATTGTTTTCATAATTTATTAATAAAATGAATCAGAATTCTGATGTACTTCACATAGATGTGTATTTACTTACTAAAAGAACCATCACTCAAAACCCCCTTTTTTTCCTTTCCCAGAGTCAGTGTGGAAAACCAAATACTGAAATACGGGTTTACTACTTGTGAGATTACTATTTTGGAAAATGATGATCCTGGAGGAGTGTTTGAATTTTCTCCCTCTTCCAGAGGTCCCTACAGTATCAAGGTAGCTATCTGAATAACTTTTCTTAATCATTATGGAAAAGAAAATCTTAGCAGAGTGCAAGTAAAATGCTGGATTTTCTTTTTTTACAGGAAGGGGATTCTGTCGAACTGCAGATTGTCCGCAGCAGAGGGAGCCTTGTCAGGCAGTTTCTGCGATACACTGTAGAACCAAGGGACAATAATGAGTTTTATGGAAGCACAGGAATTCTGGAATTTAAGCCTGGGGAAAGAGAGATCATAATTACTCTTTTGACGAGGATGGATGGGATTCCAGAGGTAGAAATGAAAATTTTCCTTTCTTCAAATTGTGTTCACATCATAACGGTTTGTCACTTATTAAAATACAGGAAAAAATATGGGAGCAGAACAAGTATGCAATGCTTTTCTACAGAATGTATTTCCATTCTCCAAACCAGGAATGCCTGGATAACTAGGAGGTATCTTTGGCTTTAGTACACCTCAGTGGATTTTTATTTTTTCTAAATTGAAACTTCACTTCTCATCCATCTGAGCTTTTTGCATCCATGATATTCTTTACTGTAGAATGGCACTGTTTAATTGAGTGCTGTATGAATGAACAATCACTTTCTTTTTGTTCCTTTTTTGGTAAATACCTGCTTATTGAACTCAGTGCTCCCCAGTTTACACTAATATTTGCTGTATAGATGCAGAGACACAATACTTGTTTTAGTGTTCCATGATACATCTCCTGTAAGTGTTTTTTCAAGAAATACGTGAAGAACATTAGATTAATAATGAAAGCTGACAAATTCTTTTTAAATTAGTGTAATGTCAGTGGTTTTAAAATCTTTACTTCCACTATTACATATGACAAAGATGTACAAAATGATTGTGCATGTAGAAAATGTGTGTAATTTTCTTTTGTTGAAATTGTCCTCTCTTTCTGCTGAATAAATCTTTTTATTCTGACTGAGTTTCCCTCTTCCAGCTGGATGAGGCATATGCTGTTGTGCTCAGTGGCTACAGTGAAATGTCAGGCAAGCTGGGGAATGCCACAAGGGTCAATATAACTATTTTGAAGAATGATGATCCACATGGTGTCATTCAGTTTCTATCTGATGAACTATCAGTAACAATAAAGGAAAGTAAAGGAGAAATCATCTATGCTGGTAATTCTTTCTATTAGAGTTACTGCTTTCTCTGCTATCTGCTCCTGCAAGGTGTCTTTTCCCTACTTCACCTTCATAGAACAATGCCTGACTCAGGAGTTTCTGGGGTGGTACAGTACCAGCATTATGAGCAGTAGAGATTAGTGCAGAGGAGGATGGGCCTTGAAAGCCATAGGCATCAATCCAGTTAAAATACAGCTAGGCAATATATCAGACAGGAGGGACAGATTTATGTGCAAGGTACACCCTGGTGGTAGTAGTTCTGCCTGGCGAACATGAGGCATTGGGTGCTATGTGAGAGAAGGATGAACTATATTTTCATATGTGTGTCTTCAATTTATCTATCTCTATTGTATCAATAGAGTTGCTATAACTCTTAACTGCTGTAATGGTCTATTATTATGCAGCCTTTTGTGTAGGGCACTCACATACTGGTTTTGCAAGAGGTGGATTTACTTATTGTTTCCTTTCCTTTTTCTTTGTTTTAGCTTTGCTGACCTTTTTCATTTTGACTTGTATTTTTCTGGAGACACACACTGACTGTACATGTTTTCATTTTGTAGCCTCTTACAGACTTGTAAGAAACCAAGGAAACTATGGCAATGTTAGTGTGTCCTGGATTGTTGACCCAGCATGTACCAATGACGTCTATCCTGAACAAGGGATTATTTTCTTTGATAATCTGGAGTTTTCAAAAAATATCACAATTTACTCTCTACCAGATGAGGTAATAATTTTTACGGTATTTTTATGTAAATATATGAAACAAAGAGGAAGTGCTATAACATTGCAAGTTAAGAAGCAGCTCTGTTTTAAGAAACTGATAATTTTTTTGTGAGAAAAATCGAAATACTTGGGTAAAAGTGAGTTTATTTAAGCCAATCTTAAAAGAATTTGAGACACTGTGCAAATCTATAAGAAAGAAAGAATCTGTCAGTAGTCTATGTGGTTAAATTATAATAATAAGTAAACCACTTGTTTTAATAGCAAGAATCCTAATTTTATATTTTAATGTTGATAAATTTGAGGTAAGATAAGAAACAATGAGAATAATTAGGAATAAAGGAATAAATAAATAAATATAGCTGTAAAAATAAGTTATGTATGCATCCGGAAACTGCAAGATAACTTTTGAATTATCTGTACAATAGCAAAGATGGGGGATTTATTTACAAGGATTTTTGACTGATGATTATATTTGTGTAAGTGTATGAACTGTCATTTGTCATTCCTCTTGACACACAAATCAATAAATAAACAACATGCAGAAACCCTGTTTTGTTAATCTCCTCAGCTGTTCATTTTAATTTCATTTTTTTGTATGCAAGAAATTAATTTCTTAATACTTTGTCATTCAGGTACCTGAAGAGATGGAGGTATTCATAATCAGATTATTCAATGCGACTGGTGGAGCCAGACTGGGCAATATAACCAGTGCATTTTTACAGATTACAAGGAATGATGATCCCATTTATTTTGCAGGTTAGATATTACTGGTTTTAAATTTTGAATTCATATTCTACTGTCAACAATGGATTTTGTTGACAGAGCAGACTATTGGAAAATCTTAATCCTAGTGGAGCTAGTGTTATAAAATGTACTTTTTTGTTTTTGTTGTACTGAATTTGCCTTTTTTTTTTTCTACTTAAGAATTTTCTATCATGTCGGGGGCTCTGGGATTGGTTAGGTAGCTAAGGACAACAATATTCTCTTCTACCTGCAAGTATTTGCCTTCCTTAACTAGATGTGCCTTCTCTTTCCCTGAGGTGAAGGATCCTCTTGTGGGGGATTAAGTGAATAGTCCACACACAAGAAGCACAGGCTTGAACTTGAATTAATTGCTTGTGTGTTTTCAGAACCTCTGACAGTGAGCATTACAGAAGGGAGTGTTGCAAACTTTACAGTCATAAGGAATGGACCTGCTGATGCTGTTGTTGCTGTTCAGTATATTACTGTTAATGGAGATGCAACAGCTGAGGAGGGAGACTTTGTTCCCAGTGAAAAGGACAGTTTCATTCTGTTTGATGTTGGAGAAAGAGAGCAGACCTTATCTGTGTATATTAATGATGATGATACCCCTGAAACTGATGAAGCGTTTTATATCTTCCTTTTGAATTCAACAGGTAAAAGCAAAGATTTAATGTATTTTTAGTAACTGTTTTTTTCTTTTTTTCTCTATTTTTTATCAGCTTGTTCTTATCATAAAGCAATGCAAAAATGCCAGGCATTACACGAGTAAGGTTTGCAACAACATTTCTATAAAATTTCTATACAGTGTGTTTGGATTTTGATCTTGAATTGTTTAATTTGAAACAAAAATTAAATTACAAAGCTGGAACTGTCCTGCAAAAATAACTTGAGTTAAAATCTTGTTCCAAATGCTCCAAATTAGATGGGGTTTTTACTCATCAATAAGAAAATATAAGTTAAATATAAGAAATAGTCATTTTTTCTCAATTATCTGAGTATAAAGTAGTTCATGTGCTTCCTGAGGCCAGCTAGAATTCACTCAGATACCCAGCTCTCTTTCAGAACACCAGCTTCATGGAAATTATTGGACAAAGCCATACTTCTCCCTTCTTAAATTTTCTCTTCAGTGATCTCTTTATGCTTTATAAACTTTGTTCAGATCTGCTGGTATTTCCTTCTACCATTCTTAGAAACTTGTGATGGCCAGCCTCCTGGCACCCATTCCTGCCAGAATGTGCAAAATACAGACTATTTCTAGATGAATTCCTGAAAGAAAAAAAAAATCTTTTTATGCTCTGTTGCATATATTGGCCTTGGTTGTTACATCCCTTTTGGAAATTATTGGACTGTTGTACCTCTGAGAAAATACAAATAAAGGTATATGAAGCTAAAACCATAAAAAATTGGTTTTTTCCTTTCAGATGGGCTGTGATATGGGTATGACTAATCTCTTAGAGATTGTTGTTGCCTCATATTTAGTTAAAGTGCAGTGTTTCTGTTGTAGGTCTAAGGGAGAGCTGGGAATATGTGTCTTTTCCTCCTGATTTGACCAATTGATCAAACATGAAGTACTACCTCTCATCCAATCCTTTCCTCTCAGGATTGCGTCATCTCTGGTCATGTCACTTTTTTTTTTCCACAAATCTGCATTCTTGATCTCTGCCTTAGATGCTACTTACATATTTTTACTCTGATTTGTCTGTTAGTGAATATCTCAAATATTGGTTTTCACTGATTGTTTTATCACTGCTTGTTTCTTTTTTTGCTTGAAAAGCTGTTGGTGAGAAGAAAATACATTCAATTTTAGAGTTACCTCTATTTCTGATTCCAGTTTTGATAAAATTAATCACCCTCTTTTTAGGGGATACTGTTATCTTTAATGCTGGAGTGGCTACAGTTATTATTGAAGCAAATGATGATCCTAATGGAATTTTCTCCTTAGAACCTCTAGAGAAGTCAGTGGAAGAAGGAAAGAGGAATTTTTTTTTGTAAGTAACTTTTAAGTAATATTGTTGACCCTTTTTTGAATACATGTATGTATGTGTTGATATGTGCATTATTTTATGGATAGTACTTTGATCTAATCCTATTTTTTGCATTGCTAACATTTATTAGAAAAATAGCTCCACCAAATTTTGGATTAAATTATTTGCAAACGTATTGAGGATCAACGAAACATCAAACATCAACTCTTATATTATCAAGTAGTCTGTCCTTTAAAATATAAACAAATAAGATTACAGAAAAGGGGGCTTTTTTATATTTTCACACAAATATTACAGCATAGGGGGCTTTTACATGAGTGCTGATACGGAAGGATCAAGATGAATATAACCTGGGCCAACAGAAAAGTAAAAAACATTTTCAAAATACAGTTAAATAAAACTGTGTGGTTGTTGATTTCTTTTTGTACCCTACTTGGAAATCTTATCCTACAAACAACCTATATTACTCTGTTCTTTCTGTTAGTTTGTTTTTCTTCTAACTAAATTACTGATAGGAGCCTATACCTAAAGTCCAGATGTGCCTTTCTTCTAGGCTGAATATATTTTTCCCTAGTCCTACATTCCACCTGTAGCTCTTGGAATGTATTTAGGAAAGGGAAGGGTTAAGAAATTAATTTTCATGTCATCTGACCTTTTTATGTTCCTAAAGTCAGAATGTGGCTATAAATTGACAAAAATACTGATTTTCAATAAGAAAATTCTAGACAGGATATAAAGAAATACATGTTCACAATAAATTTGACAGTGTGAACAGTGAGAGAAGAGGCTTTGTTCACAATTGTTTAATTATCTTTTATATATTTTTATTTAATTTGATTGTTTGTTTTAAAGCCTTGAAATAGATGCCTATGACTTTGAGTTAGATCTTTATGCTTGCATTGCACATCTAAAAATTAAAATAATTGTTAAAAGAGTATGTTAAATATATGTTTTGTGGTTGATTTTATTTTGCTGCTCTTTGGGATTTTTTTGGTCCTTAGTAATATTTTTTTTTAATTGATGGTGTGAAGAGTGATGATTTGAACTAAACACATATATATGCAAGCACTTTATGGAAGCACATGATAACAAAGTCACCAACATCTGACCTTGCTTAGTCCTTATTGATAAAATATATTTACTAGGAAACGGTGTCTTCCATGCCCTCAAAAGGATCTGACTTTTGTTTGGTATGTAAGAAAAGGGTCATAGTAGTTTATAATCTAACCAGTGAGAACACCTAAGGCAGCACTGAGCTTTCAAGAGAGTAACTGGAGTTACTGCAACAGTGCTACACCGCTGGAATAGAACACCCTGCTTAATAACAACAGAAGGAAACCTTTGGAAGCAGTAAAACATATTGTGTTTCTATTGCTAGACTCCTTTACTGAATTAATTTTTCAGATTCATGAAATAATGTTTTAAATAGCTTTTTTTTGCTTTTTACCACACAAACAGAAATTCTCTTTTTTTATGTCAACGTATTTTGTTAATAAAGGAACTTCTTTATGTTCAGTTCAATTCTTCAGTATTTATTTGTAATATCTTTTGGAAATTGGTTACCAGATAGCTATAAAAACAAATAAAAGCTTTTTTAAAAGTAGTTAAATTCTTAATATGGAATAATCAGATTTGTGAAGGACCTAATATATATAACCCAAATTAAATACCAATACAAAAAAGGTTAAGGCGCCTTGATGGTTAAAGGAAAAAGTATTTGTAGTTAAATGCCTTCTCTTCCTTTTCTTAGAGTGGCCAGTTAAGTCAATTTTTAATGTTAATTTGCTGAACTATACATTCATTTTTATTATTAAAAATAGAAGTGCAAGACAAACTGATGTTGCGCTAAACAGTACCATTTTGCATGTACCTTCATTGATTACTTTCTAAGGTATCTGTGGTATTCCTTGGGGTAAAATTATGTTGTGAAATTGCGGGTTAAGAGGATAATATTATTGTTCATGGTTCTATTTGTTATTTGTGGTTGTTTAGAACAACGCATATTATTTCCCACAGTAAGGATGACATTTTCCATTGTTAATGGAGAATGCTGATGCATACCTGCCCAGACATTCACTCTTTGTCTATCTCTGAATAGGATTTTGAGACATAGAGGACACTTTGGGAATGTCTCATTAACCTGGCAGCTGTTTCATAATGATTCTACATTGAAGCCAGGAGAAGAGTTCTATGAAACTTATGGGACTGTGCACTTCATGGATGGTGAAGGATCAAAACCAATAGTGCTCCATGCTGTTTCAGATAAAATTCCTGAATTCAATGAATTTTACATTTTAAAGTTGGTGAACATTTCAGGTATTGTCTTCCATATAACCATTCCCTTCCTATCTGGTAGAAAATAATTATATTTAATCAATCAAAAAGAAAACTATTCTGGTGAAGCTTTGCCTTGATGCCTATGTAATCCTATACTTTTCTGGTGAGGTTTTAGGTTTTGTTTTTCATTTATTCTTTAATTTAGGTATATGAACACAGTTTTGAAATCAGGCCTTTAAAAAAGATGCCTTTTGGTGATTTCAGAGATGTAGAGCTTAGTGTAACTGAAAAAAATGCAGGTATTAAAGGTTATGCATATCTACCGTAATAGAGATTGGCTGGATTGTTTACTTTTTTCTCGAAATTTCTGTAAAATACAAATAGTTACCACTTTGTATCACTTAAGTTACAACTGCTACAGGCCTGCTACTGTGTGGAGTTCAAAATCTGCTGGACTCTTTCCACCTTAGTACTATTTGTGGTCTTCTGTACCGAGATACAATTGAAAATATGTTGACATTTCTGTAAGAGAAATCTGAGTGCATGTACAGAAGATTTCTTACTTAATGGTGCACAAAGGCTCTACAGTCACATCAAGATCTCACTGTGGACAAATGACGTGACTAAAGGCAGGACTTGGGAGCAGTTTTAACACACAACTGGTTACTGATCTTGCAGGGTAATCTCTGCTTATTTGGAGGCAATGAACCAAATGTTGCCATTTTATATTTGTTTAAATCTTGGAGTACAATGAGAAATGAATTTGACCCATGTTTTTCAAATGAAACAAAAGCAACCTGTCTCATAACTAATTCAGGAAATCTAAGCTAATCTTGTTTTCACTGAAAGACAGTTATATTCTGCGATTGAAAATAACATGGCTTGTTTTCTATGAAAATGTTCTCTATAGTGTTTTAAAATCAATACAGTTAATTTATATTACTCTTAAATTTGGAGGAATTTTTAAGACTTCAGAGATCTTTGAAGAAGATTTAGGCGTTTTTAAAAAGGTATTTTGTTTAAACATTTTAAAATACTTAGTAACTTTTTTCAGACCAGTAACTTTTACTCTTAACTTCCTTTATGTAGGTGGGTCTCCTGGTCCTGGTGGGCAGTTGTCTGAAACAAACCTTGCTGTAACTGTGATGATCCCTTTCAATGATGACCCTTTTGGAGTCTTCGTTATAGATCCAGAGAGTCAGGACAGAGAGATAGTAGAAGATGTTCTTTCTGAAGATGATCTTTCCTATATTACAGACTTCACCATCTGGAGACAACAAGGCACTTTTGGTGTTGTCCGTTTAGGTTGGGAAATACTGTCCAGTACGTTTGAAGCTGGATTACCATCAATGGTAGACTTCTTGTTGCTGGGATCGTTTCCAAGTTCAGTACAATCTCAGCCGCACATGAGACGCCATCACAGTGGAACAGATGCTTTGTATTTCAGTGGAAAAGAGGATGCGTTTGGAATTATTGATCTGGAATACCCATATGATGGAAATACTGCAGTAACTAATTTTACATTTTCAGCATGGTTAATTCCTAATGTCAGTACTGATGGTTATGTAGTTGAAAAGGATGATGGTAATGGGACCTTATATTATGGTGTGAAAATCCAAACAAATGATTCTCATTTTTCTGTAGTGCTTCATTATACAGCATTAGGATCCAATATGACATACATAGCCAAAGCAGCAGTCCTCAAATATCTGGATGAAAGTACTTGGGTTCATGTTCTGATTACTCTGGATGAAAGTATAATTGAATTTTACATGGATGGAATTCCAGTTATAGGAGGAATTAAGAGCCTTAAAGGAGAAGCAATTGCTGATGGTGAGCCAATAGGTTGTATTATTTTTTTTTCATATGTGAAGTTCTACAAAATACACAAGTGTCTAGCTCTTTGAAAGATGTATGCAAGATTCTAAAATTATTATATCTGATCAGTTAGTTAAAAGCAGTTTATAGAAAATTCTAGGGATTTTCAAAAAATGTATAAATGAAAATAAGAGCTGGGAAATTTTCAAAAAGCTTCAGAACTGTAAGACAGTTTGGACTGCAATAATTTGAAAATAAATTAACAATTATATTTCTATATGTATGCTTATCGTGTATACATATAGTTATATATATTTGTAATTAATAATTTTCTCTATATTTACAGTACCATGGCTAAGAAAGACTTTTTCCTCTTGATTTCTGAAACAAAATACAACAACGTTTTTGATTTTAGTTGTGTGTTATATTTCAGCGAAACCAATATTTTGTAAGCAATAGAATATTTCAGGGCTTAGATTTACTTAAGCGTGTGTTGACATGCTATATGAAAATTTTGCCCATCTGTTTAATGATGTTCCAAATATCATTAGCATGTGTACTTCAGTTCGATATTTCTGGATGTGACTTAGTCATACGTAACCATTATGGAATTTTACACTCAACTAGCATAGCAGTGAGCATCGCAATAATTCCTGTATAAAGTCAGGTATTGTGTGGTGGGAATACATTTACATTTACTCTTTCTTTTGAAGTTCCTCACTCTTCTGTGTACTTTTTTTTTCATATCAGTAATCTCCATCCTTTTCCTTTCTTTCTCTCCCCATCAGTTTCACAGGTTTTCTTTCATGGGAATAGGTAGTGAATGATTATCAAATTCTTGAATACAATCTCCTCTGTAATCAAAGAAGGAAAATTAAAAAAACATGCAGTGATGTTAAATGCATATGCATCTACATGCACATATGTGCACAAACATAAAGCGAGCATGAAGAGGAGATGTCATTAATTCTCAATGGCAGGATTTTGTTTCTGCCTTTAATTTCCTGGTAGTTGAAGTCTAAGAAATTTAGCCTCTGTAAATAAGTAGCTTCTCTGCAACAATGTATTGCCCCTGCCATTAATAACTGCCATCAGACACAAAGTGCTGTAGCTTAGAAAGGATTTTTTCCCCTAGGTTTCTAAAACACAGATGTGTGAAATGCAGTAAGGCTTTTGTTGCTAGAAGGATATTCTGAGTCATTGCAAATTTTCCCTATTAGTGGAGATGACGTGTGCTCTGTCTGGAGTATAAGCTGAGGATTTAATCTCTTGCCATTTAATGTTGGTGAGCACACTAGCCTGGTTTTCTGACCATCCTCTGCCCTGTGTCATGGGATCATTAGCAGTTGTGGTTTCTTGTTTCTAGAAGTGACACTCAGTGGCACATTTCCTATCAAAATCAGAAAACAGCTGAAAAGATACGTTCTATATGTTTTAGAGTGATAGGAATGAGTATGATCTGCCAGCTTAATATATTTGTGAAAAAGGGAACTGTCATCCTCTGACTTGCTGAGTAGCATAATTGTTTGGAGAGAAAGAAATGTTAAAGCAGTTGTAAAAAGTGCTTGGAACTTGGTCTACATTTCTTAAGCCCCTCTTCCAGTGCATTAGGGTGCAAGCATGTCCAGTGTGGCTAATACTCTGACCATCAGAATGGATTCACTATCCTAGCAGAGAACACATTAAATGTACAAAGATACAAAATGGACAAAGCAAGTGTTTGGAAAAACAAAAGTGAGATAGGCTGCAGCTGGGCTCTGAGAATTTTCAGTGGAAAGAGAGAAGTTTCCAAGATTCATTAAGATAAGTGATGATGAACAATGTACAGATATTAGGATTAATATTAGGATTAATATTAGGATTAATATTAGGGGATGAGGACAATATGCATTAGTAGGATGAAAAACATTGTCTAGGAAGGAATTATTTGACCTGTAATGATCTATCTGCAACGCTGATAGGAGGCTTCAGGAGCCTCCCAGTCTACATTTCAAGATCAATATGATTACTAACTCAGGGACAGTAAACAATTTACCATTGATCTTTTAATAATTACATGTATTAGCTATTTCGAAAAAAAACCAAACAAAAACACAGTAACATGAGAAAAATTCTAATTTTTCTTCTCAGGTCCAGGAATAGTGAGAATTGGAGCAGGAATCAATGGCAACAGCAGGTACACAGGTTTAATGCAGGATGTAAGGCTTTATGAGAGAAAATTGACACAAGCAGAGATCCATGAACTCCATGCAACTCCTGCAAAAAGTGACGTACACCCTGTCTCTGGGTATTTGGAGTATTGGCAAGGAGAAACCAATAAATCATTCATTGTGTCTGCAAAGGATGACAAAGAGGAAGAAGGAGAGGAGTTATTCATCCTAAAGCTTATTTCTGTGTGTGGTGGAGCTCGAATTTCACAAGAAAACACAACAGCAAGATTAAGAATACAGAAAAGTGATAATGCTAATGGTTTATTTGGCTTCACTGGAGCATGTATTCCTGAGGTAAGATGCTCATAAGAAAAACTACAGGAGAAATTTTAGACACAATCAAACTAATGGCAAGGCTAACTAACCTTGAAGGGTCTTGATTCCACTTTTTTAGGTTTTGTAGTTAAGCAAAGTTTTCTGGAATTTGGAATTGTGTAAGTTCTGTTTACACAGCCTCAGTCACACTGGCATTTACAATATCACTTTTTTTTTCTAATCCCCCCAAATTATTTTTATTTAGAAAATTTATTTTATTACATAAACTGAAGACTAAGGCTTAAAATTTCCTAGAACAGTTGTTTTTTTGTTTTTTTTTTTTTTCATAATGCTTTCCAATTTGGGAACTCTTATGATCTCTTAAGTACATCCTTTCTAACAGAAGTCCTTATGATGTGTGTGAAGGCAACCATCTTGCCTGACTGATGCTAGTTTTCAGTTCGGTTCAGTTTGCTTTCCGGGTGCCTACCACCTGCTACCATAATAGATTCCTTCAGTTTCAAATACCACTGATATTTTTGTGATGCCACAGATCAGCAACCAACCATGAACCAAAATTAAAAATTTATGTGGCATGTTAATTGTTTCACCTTTATCTTATAGCATTGTTTTATCAGTAGTTTAATTTCATTATTTATATCTGTTGATACATGTCTGTTAAGCAGCTGAAGGTGCATTCAGTATCTGCACAGTGTTATACAGCAGCTCTGAAATTTATCTAATGCTTAAGATAGCTTTAGTCATTTTGATAACTTTCAAATAAAATTATTTTCTATTTTAGCTTGATGATCATAATTCTTTTATTATACTTGGACAGTATCAATACCTGATTTGTACCAAATTTGTGAAATTGTTGCTCCTGAAAGCATGTTCTTTGTGAAGACAGAATTGCAAAGAGTACTGTAGCACAAAAAGTTTTTCAGTTTTTCCTGAAAGGTAATAGTATAGTTTAATCCAAATCTATCTATTTTGTTTTCCATAGTGTTTTTAGTCAGGGAAAGGAGGAATCCAAATCTTTCTTTAAATTAAAATGAAAATAATTGACATTAGTATAAAACAGTATAGTCTTTTGCTTCTGATATACACATTTCAAACATATTTATTCTGGTTTTGTGTTCAAAAGAAACAACAGGGTACAGTTACTGGCTGACCTCATGGAGATGCTAGAAGCTACTGCAATTTCCATTAAGATTGTTCTGACCACCATCAAGATGAGTTTCAGCTTCCTATCACTCCAGAAGTGCTGAAAGTAACATGACAGCAATAAAAAATTGCTGAACATTTGAATAGCATTTTTTAACATTTTTGTGATGCAAAATAACCTTTTACATTTATTCATTTGATGTACTTTGATAATAACAAATATGTAAATTTCTTGCTTTCTTTCAGGCTGCTGATGAGGGTTCCACTATATCCTGTGTCGTGGAGCGTACAAGGGGAGCCCTAGACTATGTGTATATAAATTACATTATCTCACAGGTTGATTCCAGGGGCATTAATTACTCTGTTAGCGATTTTTCTAACAGCAGTGGCACTATCACATTCCTTCCTTGGCAGAGATCAGAGGTAAACCCTACCTTCCTATTAACTATTCATCCTGTCCTTTGCAAACCTGCTGGAAAACACCTTTTGAGGATGCTTGACTGATTTTCATACTGAAGAGTCTTTCCTTCACATGGCTTTTATTGCATTTTGCAGGGTTTTTTTCATCTTTGACATGTAATGAGTGATAGGATAGACACCTATATATCTGTGTACATCTCACTTTATGCATTACTGTGCATGCATGAATGCTAAAATGCCCATAACTGCACAGTTAATGCATGTAAGATATGTTTACATATATATATATAGGATATATGTGTATCTATACATATACTTCAATTATAGGTAGTCCTGGGCTTGAATAGTGTATCCAGTGACTTTTGAAATTGGAATATGATCAGGTTTTGATCTGAGTTTTGGAGGTCAGTTTTATCTCTGCAACAATTAAGTAGACAGTAGTCTACTGCTGTAATCAAATGTCTTGCAACTGTTAGGCACGTTCTGTCTCTTTTGATTAATCTGTTTATGTGCACTTGACCCCAACCCTCAGCACGGGAATTTCACATTTAATTGAAGAAGAGCTGTGGAACTACAATACTGTTGGAAGTTCATGTGTGTTTTGTATTAGTATTTATTAAATAGAAAGGGTGGATTCATGGTAAAAAAGACTGTTTTTAATTTCTCTTCTATCATTCTGCTGAAGTCAGTAGGGACTGAGTGAAATTTACTGACATAATTTGAAAAGATCCCAGTGACTCAGAACTGTGGATATTGTCCCAGTTGTATAATGTAACTGATTACAGCTTGGCAAAAACTTGTGATTTTAGAAAAGAGTATGCTCCTGGCAGTTTATTCAGCTTTAATTCTCTACTGAAATGTATTACTACATTACATACAGTCATTTAAAGTTAAATTTGCCAAACTTTTCCAGTCTGGCAGCAAAGATGAGGCCTGACTTATTTTATAAAGTGGTAGAAAAGACAGGGTGAACCCTCTTATTCCATTGCTATGTGGTCCAATATACATACATACATATGACCATTAGGTCTACATACAGAGGACCTAATGGTCATTGCCCTAAGAAACAGACTGGGAGCAGTTTCTCATCAGGTGAAAAATCTCAAGAGAATATCCACTGACATTTTAAACTACTCATTCCCATGGCTTTAAATATGATCAGCTACCTAAACTTTTTCTCCTATATATTTGTCATGTCTTATCACAATATATAGAAAGTTGGAGTTTTCTGAGATTAATATATTAGCCTGTGCAGAGCAGATTATGTTACATGATAGTATGATCTGTAACCTCAAGTGTAAGGTGGCATTAAAAGCTCACTTTACTTGCTCTCTAAATTAGATTAATCGCTGTAATATCTCTGACAGCTTGGTAAAGGTGTTTCTGGAATTGGTATTCCAAACTGATTATCATAAGGTTAAATTACATGGAGGGCAAAAATGTTCTCTACATTGCTTTCTGAACTCACAGCAGATACAGCTGATTGACTAAAAACTTAATTGTTTAAAGGGTCATAAAACTCTTAAAGGATGTATGTTGCATAGCTTGATTTCTCCATAATTTGGTCCTTCTCTAGGTCTTAAATTTGCATGTTATTGATGATGACATTCCGGAGCTAAATGAGTATTTCCGTGTGACATTAGTCTCTGCAGTGTCTGGAGATGGAAAACTAGGTTCAACTCCTACAAGTGGAGCAAGTATAGATCCAGAAAAGGAAACTACTGATATCAGCATTAAAGCCAGTGACCACCCATATGGTAACAATGTTGAAGATGATACAGTCTTATTGCAGATTTATATATACTTCTAGCTCAAGAGGTAAAAATTTGCCTAGCCTAGATAGATGAGGAAACAAAGTCAAGTATTACACTTCATCTAACTTGAGATTAATTCATATTTTTTATACAAGAATGAAAGTCAAATTACTTACTCCTAAAAATACAACAAAAAAGCCATTAAAACTGTCTGGACCAAACAAGTGATCATCCCCTTTTGCAAGAAAGTCAAATTGCATGTTGTTGATTTTATGCCAGTTTTTGTGAAATGAGAATTTGTAACAGAGACATTTAAGTATGCCTTATTATACCAATAAGTACCCAATATTTGGGTTCTTTTGGGAAGAGCTGAACTCATTCTTGTGACATTTTTTTTAAGACTTGCATGAATATCAGTGAGAGAGAGAATGTTACGTAGCACATTCCTGTAAAGAGGATATTGAGTCCTAAAGACATGTTAGTATTTTTAAAATTTCATAAACATTAAATGTAGATATTTTAAATGTTTTTGTTAATTTGTTACTATTATAATTTGAATTAGGTATGAGAAGCCATGTAAATAGCAATTTTTGTCTTCCAGGTCTACTGCAGTTCTCTGTGGGGCCACCTCCTCAGCCCAGTGATGAAATGATTCTGCCAGCCTCTGCAGTGCCCCATATCACTGTTAAAGAAGAGGTTGGACACATCAGATTATTGGTAGTTCGTGCGCAAGGGCTTCTTGGAACAGTTCTTATGGAATACAGGACAGTGCCACTTACAGCTTTCAGTCCTAAAGATTATCAGGTATGGCCATTCCAAAGGTGTGTAATTATTTTAGAATTTAATTAGAGCTATTTGTCCTGGAAATAGCCATCAGTTTGAATATTTTAGCTCAGCTATTATTCTTTTCACTAGCTCAGCTGTGATGCTTTTCACAGAAACAGTGTGTTTTATTATGGTGTTGTGATAGATGCATAGTACTCACTGTAAAAATAAAAATCTCTATGCAGCGTGTCGTGTTTCCTAGGAAAAGCCTCTGGGATTGATTTTGATTTCCTTAAGGAAATTGTCAATGCAGCAAGAATGGATATTTTGTATTGTTTCTAAGTATATCAGACTTTATATGACCATACAGGTGTATATGCAGGTGAAGATTATATTTGTGCATACTAGGATTTGTGCATGTTCAGCAACATAGCTTACAAGTATCTGCTTGTCTGACTGCTGTTTTTGCAGAAAAAATGTTGATAAATGAAGATCCTCATAATTCAGTGAATTTAGATGGCTATTTCTTATAACAAAGACTTAGCAGATTTTTTGAAGTTAAAGAAAACTAGCTGTTTTGATAAAGATAAAAAGAATTGAGGTTGTATTTTTTTTTTCATTTGGATGAAAACACTAAACTTGAACAAACTATGAAGACCTGTCATATTTCAGGCTGTTTGGGGTTCAATGGAATTTCAGCCTGGAGAAAGATACAAATACATTACTGTTAACATCACTGACAATTCTATTCCTGAACTAGAAAAAACTTTTAAAGTGGAGCTGTTGAACCCAGAGGGAGGAGGTAAGGCACATACATCAATCTGTTGGTTGTATTTTTGTGATCTTTATTCATCCCTTAACCTGTAACCTTGTGAATTATTTCCATGTTATTTCTAAAGACACATCTACACAGCAGCAAATCTTTTCAGGGAAAAAACGGTTGTTCAGATGTTTTGTTAATCACTGCTGCAAATAACCAGATCTCAAAGAAAGTGTATTACTACAATGCATTCAAAGGCAAATGTTGCTTTTTAAATTACATAATTCTATAGTTGGTAGAGACAATTAAAGTAATGTGAGAAAAAAATTTCTTTTTTTTCCTAAGTTGTCAGTATTTAAGGTTTAACTGCTAAAGGCGTGCTTTTTATCTACCACTTGAGTGAAATTGGTGAAATTGTAATAAACTGGCTCATAACTCATTCAAATGGATTATAGCATTAGAAAATTGTGGGTTTTGAGATGCCTGGAGAGTTTAGCTGAGTTGGAGAACTCGCTAGAAGCTAGTGTTTCCTACTGGGAGACATCAGTCTCACACGTGTTGGCAAGCATCAGTGCTTCCTGCCACCTAAAATCATTTTCGCTTTACAGAATTTATTTCCATTGCAAAATGTTTTTAAGGGGGATTCCACCTGGTTGGAGGAAAAGAAGTAATTCAAAATATTGAGAGCCATAAAGTGCCTTTTTAGCTGGTATTATTTTTCTAAGCAATTCAGAATTGCAAGTGTGATGCCTTCTGGAAAGTTAGATCGTATTAACATGAATGTCTGTGTTGCAATGTGGCACTATGGTGTTATGCTAGGATTCTTTTGATAGAAGTTTCAGAGCTTTCATGCATGTGGAATTTTTGGTCAAGTAGTTTCAGTTAAATGAACTTTTCTCTGACTTTTTTTTGGTTAGAAAACTTACAGGTAACTTTGGTAATTTACTAGAGGCAGATACTTTCTGAACATAATCTTTTTGAGCTTTCCAATGCCACTGCAAGTACAAAACTTAGGGTAAAGGCTCCGTCAGTTAAGCTGCTAATTTTTTTCAACTTTCTGACACAAGTTTTTGATTTGTGAGAAAATATTAGCATGAGAGAATTTGACAGGGTCTACTACTGCTTCGCTCTTCCCCCTGCCCCATTTCTAATTTGTCCATTAGGATTGAAAAAGAGGGAACAGAGAAGGAAAGGAAAAATAAAAAGAAAGATAAAAGAGAGTTGTATGTGTTTTCTTTCCTTCTGACTTCATTTTTCTGTTTCCAATGCAATAAATTAAACAAGAGGTAACACATTCAATATTTTTGCTAGCTTTTAGCAGAAATTCTGTATATTTCTATTTTGAAAATTGACACTTTCCTAGAATATGTCTCTGTCTTTTTGTGTTGTCCAGAAATGTTTAAATTACTTCCTGCTTTCCCTTTATTTATAAATGTATATATGTGTATATATCTGTATGTCTGTCATCTTAAAGTTGCTGAGCTCTTTAGAAATGATGGAAGTGGTAGTGGTGATGGAAACATGGATTTCTTCCTTTCAACTGTCCCTCAACATGGTAAGCTTTTTTGATTAATCCTATATTTTTTTTATAATTGTAATAGCTGTCATAAATTACTATGCTTGATACAACTTCCTTTACATGCAGTTAGAGATTATTAATTTAAATTTAACATAAAGTTTTATCAAAAAAAAATCTTTTCCATTTTAATTTAGGTATAATTGCACTAGCAGTCAGTGTTTAATGTAAAGCAGGTTCTTATATAATCAAAACTATGTTGTTGTAAAACACAATACAGTAATTGCAGAATTGAAGTTTACAAAATTCTCTTTGTTTAACATTGTCAAATTTTCCTGGGAGAAAGAAGCAAGGGCACTTTTTAAATTGAAGGCAGTTTTAAAACTACCTAATTGTATGCTTTGATACATTCTATGTATAATTTTGATCCCTTCATGGCAAAAGTACTCTTATAGAAAAGTAAGTTGTGGTAGATTTTTTAATGAAATAATTTGATTTTTTTCATTTTTCCTCTTTAATATATTCATGTTTTTATTTATGTCATGATATGCAAAAAACATGATAATTTAATATTGAAAAAAAGAATGAAGAAATAACATAGAATATATGGGAAAACCCTGTGCATATGGGACTTCAAATTAAAACCTGCAGACGTAATATTTTTTCTTTTTTAACATTTTTCCCTTTTTTTTGTTCTTTTTTCTTCTTTTTTTTCCTTTTCTTTTCTTTTCTTTTCTTTTCTTTTCTTTTCTTTTCTTTTCTTTTCTTTTCTTTTCTTTTCTTTTCTTTTCTTTTCTTTTCTTTTCTTTTCTTTTCTTTTCTTTTCTTTTCTTTTCTTTTCTTTTCTTTTTTCTTTTCTTTTCTCTTTTCTTTTCTTTTCTTTTCTTTTCTTTTCTTTTCTTTTCTTTTCTTTTCTTTTCTTTTCTTTTCTTTTCTTTTCTTTTCTTTTCTTTTCTTTTCTTTTCTTTTCTTTTCTTTTCTTTTCTTTTCTTTTCTTTTCTTTTCTTTTCTTTTCTTTTCTTTTCTTTTCTTTTCTTTTCTTTTCTTTTCTTTTCTTTTCTGTTGTTTTCTTTTCTGTTGTTTTCTTTTCTTTTCTGTTGTTTTCTTTTCTTTTCTTTTCTGTTGTTTTCTTTTCTTTTCTTTTCTGTTGTTTTCTTTTCTTTTCTTTTCTGTTGTTTTCTTTTCTTTTTTGTTGTTTTCTTTGACATTCTGTTTCCCTTTTACTTGTTTCCAGAAATGGTTTCCTTAAGTGGCAGGCTCTTTTTCTCTCTGAGCAGCAAGTTATGTCACCCAAGACAATATCTTTAGAAGTAGGATTTACTTGATTTGGTGGGGTTTTTTTGGGTTGTTGTTTTTTTTTTTTGGGGGGGAGGGGGAATTGTTTGGTTTGTTTTGTGTTTGGTTTGGTTTAGTTTGGTTTTTTGTCTTTCATTCCAGCTTATGTTAGGGTGAGACCTGCGTTCATCTTGTCTTTTCACTTATACTGTGGTTTACCGTATAATTCCTCACTGTCCTGAATGCAGCTCTATTTTCATTTATTAAACCTGTAATTTCATTTTGGTTCCTCCCTTAAAACAATACTTTTTTTTGTTGTGTAGTTTCATAGAAGGACTGAGAGGACTGCCTTACTTAAAGTCAGTTCCCTTTCCATACAGGGACTTACCATGCATTTTAGAAAGAACAAAACCAAGACAAACAGCACAGATAATTCATACTCTCTTTTGTATTTTTCTAGCATATTTCTTTAGCTGTTTTCTTTTGTGTAAGAAGACATGAGAGTTAGAAATAACCCTTCTTGGAACTTGCGTTTAACAGCTAGCTTGGGAATTGCATCCCACATCCTTGTGACTATTGAGGCTTCTGATGATGCACATGGTGTGTTTGAGTTCAGTGCTGAGTCCCTTTCGGTGAATGGAACTGAGCCTGAAGATGGCGATAGCAATGTTGTGCTGCAGGTTAGAAAGCTTTGAGTCTCATATTGCTGCATTGTACTCTTCTGTCTGTTTTTACTGATGTTCTCTGGTGCTTTTGTCATTAGTCTATGGAGTTTATAACAACTTTGGTATGAATATTTGTTTTTCCAGTTATGCAGTGTTTGCTAATATATATTATTCAGCTTGAAACTAAAATAGTAATAATGATATACAAAAGCTTAAAATCTTCAATTTATTTAAAATCAGGGGACTACTATCTTAAAATGAGTGTTGATAACACAAGTTCTGTGGAGCTAAGATGATAAAAATTACGTTTTTAAAACACATATCTTTAATTCATCATGTTACTGTCTTTGCTTAATTGCATTTCACACTTTTTTGTTTTTCTTTTTCATAGAACAAAAATATGCACATCTTTATATGTTTTTCTTAGGTTGTGAGGAGTCATGGGGCCTTATCTCAGGTGACATTGCATTGGATCATATTCTGTGATCTTACCAACGACCTGGTCTCTACAGATGGGAATGTAACATTTGATGTTGGCCAAGTGAGAGCAAATATCACATTACAGATTTCTCCTGATGATGTTCCTGAATTGGATAAGATGTTTTCAGTTTTGATCATCAATGTCTCCCTTGGTCGTCTTGGATATCATACTAATGCAACATTAACTATTTTAGCAAATGATGATCCATATGGAATCTTCATCTTTTCTGAGCAAAACAGACCAATAAAAGTTGAGGAAGAAACAAAAAATATCTCTCTGACAGTTATAAGATGCGGTGGTCTCCTTGGAACGGTAATGGTGACATACAGAACTATTGGTGATGAAGAAAAGTCGCCGTTTCTTCCACCTGATGTTGTCAGAGCAATAGGGGGAAAAGACTATATACCCATTACAGGTTATGTGATCTTTGCAACCAATGAAAGTGAGGCCACAATATCCTTGCCTATTTTGGATGATGATGATCCTGAGAGGTCGGAATCTGTTTTTGTGGAGCTAAGCAGTGTTGTTTTGATGAAGAAAGTTCAGGATCGGCCAAGTAAGTGCCTTACATAAAACCTACAATTTAACTATAAAGATTAGTATTTATATATAACAGGAGAAAATGCAGCAAGATAAATGAAGAACTCTTTACCTCTGTCAAACTCTGTACAGTTAAGATGTCTCTTAGTTACCGGACTTTTGCCTGTCGGTATTTATTTCCTTTGGCCCACTATTTTATTGGAAAAGCATGAATATTTCTTTGTCCATTTTGCATTGTCTTATCCAAGGTCCTTCAGGCCACATATGTTACAGTATTTGTTTGTGCACTAATACCTGCTCATTTAGCATTGTTTCTGGAAGTTCAGTAGTAGGAAATAACTAAGCTAGTTTTTCTTATTAAAATACAAAAGAGCTTTATTGAAAAAAGTGATGTAGAATTAGTGATGTGCTGCTTTCTTAGCATTGACAATTTTTACTTAATTTCTCATTCAGATAAATTTAGATCATACAGCCTGATTTGTGTTTCAAAGATTCTTACCATGTTTAATTGCTGCCCTTGCCCACAAAATAAGGGATAACTTTAAATATAATTCCACTTGGAGTTGAAATTTTACTTATATTTCGTCATATCAAGAGTAAAACTGAAATTCTTCTGAACTGTATTGATCTTGCTATTAGTGTTATGGATAAATAAATAAATAAATAAATTCACAATACCTCATCTTTTCAAAAGAATTACGGCTTGTGTGCTCCAAAGCCTAGGAGAATAATGGTCAGATTTTCTGGCAGAGCATAATTTAAACACATGTATTTTGCTGTGGTTTGTAGTCATGCTTTGTTCAATTATAAAAAAGATAATTTTCAAGAAAACTGGAGACAGCTAATCTCACATGTATGCCTACAAATTCTATAGCTATTAATAGTGAACATTTCAGGTACCCCTCACTAAGTTTTCTTTGTATTTCAGTTATAAATTCTCCTCGACTTGGCTTAGTGGGTGAGACAATAGCTCATGTAATTATCAATGCCAATGATGATGCTTTTGGAACACTTCAGCTTTCAGCTTCAGCTGTGCGAGTTGCTGAAAACTACGTTGGACCAATCATTAATGTGACCAGAACTGGGGGAATATTTTCAGATGTTTCTGTGAAATTTAAAGCTATGCCAATAACTGCAACAGCTGGTAAGAAAGTAGAATAGCAGAACTATGCAGCCTGTGTTAAAGCTGAAACAAGCAAGTGTGTAATGAGTGCTCTATTATGTAACAAGTATGAAATAAGAAGTAGTAAGGCATTGACTGTGCTTATCAAATATGAATCTAGGACATAGGGGAAAGTTCATGCATTATCAGTGGAGAATCTAAAAGTGAAACAAGGGAAGGAACTGGGGTGTTTGTTTACTTAGTAGCACACCACCACTTAAATGCCCCTTCACCCCCCACCCCCCAAAATACTATAGTAGTATATGTAAAAACGTTTTAGTCCCATGTACTTATTTACACCCATCATTTATTGCTTAGTTGAGCTTATTGGAGAGGAAGAGAGATCTGGGGACTCAGCTGTAAAACAAATAGGGAGAAATCTATCAAAACCCAAGGAGACTTGTACTTCTGAAAATGGAATGTAAACTTCTCCAGTTGGTCCGTGCTGTAGAGAAGGTACATGAAGAAAGGAGAAAAATTATGAAGTCTTCAGGATCACTTAGGCAGTTACAATTGAGCGCACTGTATTTCAGTTGTGTCCAAATTGTATGGGTGGGTGGTACATGCTCTGAGAACTTTTAATTTCATTTCTATGTAACAGAATATAAATGAAATGTGTAGCTAGATTTATATCAGAGTATGCTTTAAATTAGTTTCTGAAGAAGAGCTGTGATCTAGCGTAGCACAGATATTTCTCTAGACAGTTGAGACTAGTTAGCCTGAAGTGAAGTCAACACATAAAATGTGCCCATTACTGAAATCTGCATTGACAGGGTGCTTCTGTTTTCACTTTTATCTCTTGGAAAGCTAGACAGCAATTATAAATCAAAGACAGAAGCATCTTAGTAGTGTGACCTTGTAAACAGCAGACAATAATGAAAGTTGTGTAACAACTTCTTGGTCTTACAGTACAAGCTCTGTTTTGGCCAAACCAAGTTTTATTTTGATCCATCCAGACATCTAATAGGCAATAGAAAGTAAAAAAACAAACAAAAAACAACCAATGTTTGGGGTCTAAAGATAAAAGAAAAGACCCCGTAAAAACACAGAGAAATGCGTGTATAAGCAGAGAGAAGATGGGTATTAGTGATAATGTTCACCACACTGAATCATAAAGCATTGATGTTACCTGTGTTTTATTGTTTTGGGTTTTTTCAACTACAAATCTAGGTGAGGACTACAGTGTAGCTTCATCAGATGTTGTCTTACTAGAAGGGGAAACAAGTAAAGCTGTGCCAATTTATATAATTAATGATATAAATCCTGAACTTGAGGAGTCATTTTATGTTCAGCTGCTGAACCAAACAACAGGAGGAGCCTTGCTTGGATCTTTGACGAGGGCAGTCATAACTATTGAGGCTTCTGATGACCCTTTTGGATCCTTTGGTAAAGGAGTACATATTTTCTTTCTTCTGTTAACATTTTTCCTGGGTGTTTGTGGGGGAAATGCTGTTTGGCAACTGAATAAAAACATTCAGAAGCAGAAATGCGAGTGTAGAGAGTAAAGAAAAAGATAAGATGAACTGAATTAAAATGTAATAAAGGAGTAATGAGGCTTTAATATAACAAAATGATTGAGCCTCTTGGAGGTTCTGATCAGTGGCACCAAGTAGTAGAGCACGAGGCAACAGGCAGAAACTGCTGCCCATGAAGTTCATCTGAACATGAGGAAGACATTCTTTACTGTGCAGGTGATGGTGCACTGGAACAGGTTGCCCAGAGAGGTTGTGGAGTCTCCTTCAGTGGAAATATCCAAGAACTGTCTGGAAACAGTCCTGTTTCATGTGCTCTGGGATGACCCTACTTGAGCAGAGAGCTTGAATTGGATGATCTGTAGTGGTTCTTTCCAACCTGACCTATTCTGTGATTCTGTGATTTCTACTTAACATATTCCATGTTAAATAGTTTTAATTTATTTCTTCAATAAGTGACATAAAATCTGGTAAAGAGTTTCTTTGCTGCGAATAATTATGAAATTATATTCTAAGACCTTAGAAACAGTTCATGTTTGGCCTCAAACAGTGGGTGTATTGGAATAGATTTTTTGGACGAGAGCTTAATTTTCATGCTATGAGTATTGAAAGTTTGCTTTTAGGTTTAAACATGATTAAAAGGGGTTTACTTGTGCAAGTAAATGCAAGCAAGTAATATAAAACTCTGTAATTCAGGAACTGATATATTTACTTTCAATTTTGTTGTTAATTCAGTACATCTCCCTGTGGTGTGTATCAGTTTTTCAGAATACCAAATTCACTGTGGAGGAGCCTGAATTTGGATCAGTAACCATAAATCTGCCAATAATCCGCAATGCTGGGACACTGGGTAATGTTACTGTTCAGTGGGCTGCTACCATTAACGGACATCCTGCTGATGATGACTTGCAAGTTGCCATGGGTAATATTACTTTTTCCCCTGGGGAAGCCATTCAGATGTTGCTGTTGGAAATTCTGGCTGATGATGTTCCAGAAGTAGAAGAAGTAAGTAGAGCAGTTATGTCTCTTTTGAACAGTATTAGAGTTTTAACTTGTATAAGAAATATGTGCAGATCAAAACAAGAAATGTTATGGCAGGAAGCTGCAATAAGTTCAGATTTTATTTTGCTTGTGATTATTTTTAGAGATGGCAAAAATTATTTGTTTTTCTTTTTTTTTTTTCTTTTTGAGATCATCCACATAGAATTAACTCAGGCCTCGAACGGTGGTGCTATTGGGTTAGATGGCACAGCAAATATTGTTATACCTGCCAATGATAATCCTTATGGCACAGTTTTCTTTCATCAATCCTCATATCGAATTCAGGAGCCTCTAGAAAGAAATTTACTTGCAAATATATCAGTCAGGAGAAGGTTTGTATAATATTGGCTGATTTTGAATCTGTTTTTTGTTGTTGTTATTCTGTTTTGGTTTGTTTTTTGTTCGTTATTTTATTGGCAATCATTTTAAATGTCATGCCCCTGGATAGGTATTTGCATCAATTTCTTACACTGCCAGCTCTTTTTTTTTTCATATACATTGATTTTGAACTAGATATCTGATCATTAGAAATGTACATAAAGTACAAATGTATTAAAGGTTTGTAGTGTAAACCCAGTATACACAGTGTACTTGAAATTTTATTTTGCCTGTTAAATTAGCAAGCCATTTAAAGCTGCAAACCAGCCTGTTCCTGTGATGTGAACTAGAAGACAAAGTGAATCAAATGTTGTGTGATGGAAGACAAAATGAAAAGCAGAACAGGTTTTGCACATGAAATATGGTATCCTGAGGACGCCTCGGAGGGATGATAACAATGCTAGACAGCAAAGGCTTTTTCTATCTTGACAATCCTAGGAAGACTATGTTAACTCCTAGAAACAAATGTTTGCAAACATGCATGCTTAACAGACTGTTACCCAAGCTATAACAATCAAACTTGCTTTCCAAAAAACCCAACTACTCAGTTATTCTGGTACTAGCTTCAAAGGAAGTGACTTAATTTAGCTATTTGTAACTTTTCAGAAATTCAGAAGGTGATAATTTTGTTCATTTTTATTTTTAACCTAATAACATACAGAATGTTAGACATGCTTCACCAGCTAACATAACGTTTTTATTTTAATTTCTTTTAGTGGGGGAAGGTTTGGTCAGCTGCAAATATTTTACAGCACTTCTGAAACTGACGTTGTAGCTCTTGCCATTGAGCAAGGTGAGGATATACTGGCCTATTACGAGTCTCCTGTACAAGGAATTCCTGAGCAGCCATCCAAGACCAGAGTGAATGTGTCAGCAGCAAGTGACCCACTGTATGCCTGTGCAACTGAGTGCCTAAAAGAACAAGCATGTCCAGCCTTTACATTTTCCAGTGCCTCTGAGATTCCTCTCTGCCTCTGGCTGACAACAGAGACCAGGCCATTAACCAACATGTCAGGATTATGGACCTACAAGAAAAACATCAGCAGTACATCTGTTCTGTTTAGCACACAAGCCATTGCTGGTAGTGATTATGAACCTGTCACAAGACAGTGGGCCATCATGCAGGAAGGGGAAGAGTTTGCAAATCTCACAGTTACCATACTCCCTGACAGCCTGCCGGAGCTGGATGAAAAATTCACTATATCCCTGTTGAAAGTTGAACTACTGAACATCTCAGCCAGCTTAAAAAATCAACCAACTATTGGACAGCCAAATACTTCCATAGTTACCATAATGATGAATGGGGATGCCTTTGGAGTATTTAAGATCTACAGTGTAAGTCCCAATGCAACAGAGAAGTATATTGAAGTAGAAGAAAGTCCTCAGGCCAACGTGCAGCTAATGATACACAGGACAGAAGGCAGCCTGGGACAGGTGGCAGTGGAATGGCGTGTTGTTGGTGGAACTGCTACTCCAAATTTGGATTTTGTGGGTGTTGGTGAGATTCTGGTGTTTGCTGAAGGTGAGGCAAGTTTTAGCACTAATTTCTCATGTCTAAAACTAGAGAAAACACAAAACAAACACACAAATACCACCAAGACAAAAAAAAATAGGCTGAAAAGTATGAATATTTAAGTATTTTTTTAAGAAATATTGCAGTGTGCATTATAAAGATAACATTTTTACTAAATAAATAAGGAATACTATTGCTGAAATAATTGTATCAAAGATAATGAAAATGAAAAACAGGCTTAAGTGGTCTTTTGTTAATCTTCAGTCAATACAGTACTGATTTTTAATGATATATATTTTTAGATTCTGAGATGTTATTGATTTCATAACAGGATAGTTAAAAAATTGCAAAGAAGAAAAGTCTGTGGCAGGAATTATTTAAATGATGTGCAACACGATGGATGTATTTTATATTTCCAAAACCTGAGCTGATTAAAGAGTTGTTTGAAAACAGTTTATGGGACTGTAGTAGAGATTCCAGTGTTCATTTAGCTTGCTAAATCATCTGAACTCAAATTAAGGGTTGCCAGGAATGATTTAGAAACTGACATGTAATAGTATTAGTGTTTATAAAGTTTAGTATTTAAGAAATCTATTTTCAAAATACTTTGAAAGGCAATATAAGAAAAAATGTATGTATATGGTAAACTGATATAATTATTAGTATAGATTATGCACATATAATGAGTAGGATTGTGTTGCAAATTGTACTGTATTATAGAGACTGGTAATTGATTGTGTTTGCTGCTTACATTGTCATTCTTTGATGTTCCAGAAGACAGGTAACTAATACAATGACAGCTCACTTTAATGCATTTTCTGATCCAGTAAATATATAGTCAAATTTCATGTACATATGTCTGTATGTCGTTCATCAGAAAATGTATTCACTTGGTAATTCTTTTTACCAAGTGAATTATAGTCTCCTTTTCGAATGAAAATTGGAAAGCCAGAGAAGTTATAAAGCAAATAAGAATTCTAGGCATTCAGAAATTATGCCGACTTTGTTAATTTCTACAGAGTATCTTTAATAATTTGTTAATTATTTTGCCTAATGTAACTTTTTATTAGTAATTGAATAAATATTCATAACAACATTCAGTAACTTCTAGGCAGGTAAATAAGTAAAGATTCTTTATGTCCTTTTTATATTACTTAAGTATTTACTGGTAGAATAGATGATTGCGTCTTTTTAAAAGGTGATATTCATGTGAACACATAAGTATGTGTATGTTCAATTTCAGGTGAAACAAAAAAGATGGTCACACTGAGCATTTTAGATGATCCAGAGCCAGAGGACAATGAAAGCATCATAATCAGCCTGGTGCATACTGAAGGAGGGAGTAGGATTCTGCCCAGTTTTGACACTGTCACAGTGGTCATCCTGGCAAATGACAATGTGGCAGGAATCATTAGCTTCCAGACAGCTGGAAGGTCTGTTATTGGTCATGAAGGTGGGTCCTGTGTTTTGACCAAACTCTGTTTAACATGAGCTTCCACCTCTGTGCTTTCTGTTGATAACCATTCACTGATTGTATCACTGTTCAGAGAATGCCAGCAAACAGAGAATAACCACATACTTAGCATGCATTTCTTTGGATTTTTAACTCTTTAAGTGCAAACATAGCACTTAAATGAAATCTATGGAAAAATGAATAGACCATTTCCAAAACCATATTTCACCATTTGTTCTTTCCCTTCCCTTTTCTGAAGGTTATGCATTGCTTCTATAGGCATTTCTATAGCATTTCTAAGCTCCTTTTAGCATTTCTCATTCATTTATACACCATATTCCAGAACTTTATATAACCCCCATCATAGAGACCAATTGCTAATCTTAAGCAAATATATCTATTACTAACTTAAAATTAATTTTAAATTATCTAGAAAATAATCCTACAGAAAAAAATAGGAAAAAATCTTCCATCTTTCTAAAGTTTCTCATTACATCTTTTATGGCAGCTCATTTTAGGAGTGTGAGAATCTTGATATCATCACTTAGTCATGATTTTTGAGACCAATAATAGTTTGATGTCTAGTGTCTACTAGCGTTTTAAGGTAGCATGTTTCATGTTTTACCTAGGGTTTGGTACAGTTCTGCATAGGACAGTAACAATACAAGTGATGGCTGCTCTTGTTAGCCTTTGCTGAAATCTCAGTGTACTGCAGTCTCAAATTTTTCTGATGTGTAAACTGTTGAGTAGAGAAAACTAGCAGAAATTGGCTGTCCAGGAACATGTACACATTTTAATTTTAATTATTGTTTGGAAGAAAAAAGTCTGTCTCAAAAGAACATATTCTGTTTTTTTCCTATAATGAAAGGACACCATAAGCTTTTGGGTTTTGTTTAGACACAGTGTGTATTAATTATTTTGTGCCCGTTTCCATCCTTTATTGCGCCACATTAGTGGTTCTATCTGCCTGACAAGCCAGCTGCAGCCTGACAGTCTAAGAACAGCTGTTAATGAGCCCAAGGAATTAATACAGACCATCTCATTCCCCAAGGTTTCGAAGACCTTATATACTTTCCACTGGTTAAATATTGGCCATAGCATGCTGCAGCTGAAAGCTTTTATCTGGACGTGAAATACTGTTATACATAGTATGTATATAGTGCTATAACTGATTCCAATTCTTTCAGCTTGTGAAAAATAGTGCATTGCATTATAGCAAGAAAAACCAGCCAAACTAGTTCACTTTGACAAAAAAACGGGAATGAGCTAAGGCCTTGATACGATTTTAGTGGTTTTACTTCATTTTCATTATCAAGCTTTTTCTTATGAAGGCAAACATTATCGGACATAAATCCAAACAGTGCTATCTTTTCTATTTATTGTATTATTGAACAGTTTCTGTTAGCTTAGTATTTTTTTCAAGCTGTTCATATTATTTATCCCTGTGGGGAGGCAAGATTTGAAAAATTGAATATTGGTGAGGAAAGAAAAATAAGTTTGTTTTAGAATTCTTTTCACTTAAAAACCAACCCAGCAGATGGAAGATGTTAGAAAATACTCAGTGTGAGAAAGTTCAGGTACTTGTGTTTGCTCTGGATTGTTGGCTGTCAACCAAAAAGAAATAGATTTTTCTCACAGAAGATAGCAGGATGTTATTAAGGACTTAAAAGCCTTTCCCATAGATTTGGACCTCTTTGCAAGGGTGCAAGGGACTTAAGAGGGTTGGGGAAACACAGCCTGGTAAAGGATTTGTGCATGGTCTAGGCCTCTTGATATCTAACACAGCGCTCAGGCCTGGACACTTTTTGCCCTACTCATATGGAATAAGTTTAGCAGTGTAGGGATCTCTGTTTTGAAAGTTACATAATGGAATAAAACTTTTCTTTACACTTCAGCTGTGGATCATGGCTGTCTTGGTGTTACCTGCATGTATTAAGTTCAGATAATCACCACATTGAGGGCAGGGCAGTATTTAAGTACAGGTAGAACATGCAACAGTTGTACAGCTATGACTGAATTAGCTGAAAACACACTGCAATAGCTTGAAATAAGGAGTAAGAGGAGAATGGATTAGATACCCTTCTTCTTCATAAAGGCAGAAACGTAAAGATTAAAAATGGTAAAATATTTTTAAAAATAAGACAAAATAGTGAAATTAACCTAATAATACTTTCAATATTCAGAAATAGGTTTCTATTTGTGTTAGTATTTCTTACTGAACAGGAATAACAAAGATTTTGGTAAAGCTGGCTGAGCTTTACATGGGTCAGTAGCTGACTACTGGCTTTTATTGTGATGAATTGTACTTCAGGTTTCTTCTTGGTGCTTGGCTTACAGTGTATCAGGTTCTGTATCTTGAAGTATTTGACATTCTTCAGTGAAAATTTGTTGTATTACATAATGTTGCATTGAAATAAGCTTTGTCTATGCTGTGTGTTCTGTGATGATACTGAAGTAATTATTTTTCTGTCAAATATTTATTTGTTTACAATGGATTTGCAAATTTCTTGAATGGGATAAATGGATTTCAGGGCAGTGTTAAATGATATGAAAAATTAGAAAACCTGTAAATTGTCAGTCTGTCCTCAGATATCTGACTGTAGGAGCAGAATTCTTGTGATGTCTGTATATTTTGAATTCCTTTGTTCTCTTAGAACTAGTGTGGGGCAACTTAAAACAAGGCTTAAATTAAGTTTGAAATGATGAGACTGATAACATACTAATTTTATGTATTGGAAAATTGGTGTATGCGATTCTTGTATTACTTCTTTGCAACTTTATTTTTCAGTTTATTGTAGTAAGGTCTTTTGAGGTTTGTTGTGCAAATCTATCTCATTTGTAGCCAGTGTATTGGAATCTCTCAAATACTTCCTTACCAAACAGAGAACATGTCTAGAAAGTAATCAATTTTTTTTTCTGCCAGTTCTAGATATACAAACTATGTATACTATACAATACAATACAGCAATATAGCAGAATAACCAGATAAGCATCCCAATTTGGTGTTCATTGAGTTACACAGTCAGTGAGAGTAGCTCAGTTCTGTATGCCATAGACTAAGAACATAACCTAACACCACATCTGCTCTTTCCCTTTCACAGATATATCTCAGAGTTTCTCAGCAGAGTAGCTTTTAAGTGTTTACATAACACAAATTAAAAGATGGAGTTATTCCCAGTTTTGCAACAGCAAAAAAAATTCAAGTCAATTTATGGTAATATTAAGAAAGTAATTTTCAGTCAATTGAGGATGGACCTAAGTTTACATAATTATTTCCAAACACTTCAATATTGTACATTTCTGTGTATTTCATGTCGTTGAAAATTAATTCCACATTTACTGGCAGACTTCCATTCTGTGAACTGGAAAAATGCTGTTGACATAGAGGTGCAATACACTTACATATTATAAATAAAAATCTCTCCTCTAATGTCAGTATATTGAGTAATTTACTAATGTTACCTGCTGATCTATTTCATATTAATAAAATAAGTAATTTTACATGCCCATATTTAAAATATTTAGTTTTATATAAAATATTTATTTTTAGAAATGTACATAGATATTTCGTACTTTATAGTGATATAAATTTTATTCATTTTTCAAAACTTTCTGAAGAATTTACTCTTTAAGTGACCATTTGGTTAAATGTTATAAATGTGGAAAAAATACTGTAATTGCTTCTTACAGATGCATATTTTCATTTGATACTTATTATCCCTGAAATTATAATAAATTATTAAAATTAATTTTAATTTTAAATTTAGCATTTTAAATTCAAACTCACATAATGGAACTTGCAGGTAACTACAAGCATTTTTCCATGTGCACTATGTAAAGTCACAAGACACTGCAGGTGTTAGGAACATGTCTATTCCTTGCAAGTTTGTTGCTGTAGAACACTGTGTTAAAGCTGGGTGTAGAGCATTTATTCTGTGTGTACTTCACAAACAGATACTGCTCTTCATTTTGTGCATGTTTTGATAGCAGTTATGCATATGTACCATGCACTTTATATTTTGATAGTTCTTTCCAAGAATGAACTAAATGTATAAAAACCCATGAGGAAAGAATTTAGATTTGTAAGGGTTTTGTTTCAATGTTAATAAAAAGGTATGACATAACTACTGGGAAGCTCACTATTAAAAATATTAAGGTTTTTACATAAAAAAACTTTAACTGTGATTTATATTTTTTCATCTTCATTTTAATAGTTGAATTGTAGAAGAAGAAGCCCCAAAACATTACATTTTGTTCTTTGTTCCTAGGAGAACAACTGCAATTCTATATTGTAAGAACTGCCCCAGGACTGGGAAATGTTACTGTTGAGTGGAAGATAGTTGGACATAACGTACAACAAAATTTTGAATACTATTCTGGAATTCTCTTTTTTCCTGAGGTGAGTCCATAAGCAAATCTAATGGCTACAAGAGAATATTTTAATTTGAAGTGAGATGATGACTTGCTGGTATGCTTTTATAGCAGTCTTCTCTTGATATGATTAAACTGCAGGGAGTTTATAGTTTTCAGTATTTTAACTTGACATTTCCTAAAGGTGTTGCTCAAAACACTATGATAGAGTGGTGTTTCTTGTCCTCTGTACACTAATGACTAATCAGTTTATCAATAACATCTACAGGGGATATTGAATACAACATTATATGTCCACTTGCTGGATGACCATATTCCAGAAGAAAAAGAAGAATACCGGATCATCCTATACAACATCAAAACAGAAGGTAATGCAGAACTACAGACTGCTGCTATATCTGCTGTACCTAAAGTTGCCATTTAGTAGTGTAAAAGTTTTGTGTGTATCAAACCATTTTGGAACTGTAGGACTAAGAATATTGAAAATGTTATGAACTATGCAAAATTTGTTCACGTGTTATTGAAACAGGCTTGACACTTCTGTATATTTATGTATAGGTATGATACAGGTGTCATAAAATAAATGGATGTTTTTATCTTTTTAAACAGTCTTGTCTGTCAAGCTGTATTTCTGATCTGCCTCTGAATTACACGAGATCACAATATTTTACTCTTTCAATGAGATTATAATGAGAAAAGAATCATGAAATCACATCCCTTCTTGAAATACACTTTGTTAAACTGGAAATAGTGTCTAAACACCAAACTAAATTGACGTGGCTGGTGTTGCTGATAGGTGCCTTGGCAGTTTGCCTTAATAGTTTCTTTACTCTTGTAATTCTTCCGAATAAGTATAAATTAATACAGTTATTCATCAAGGCAACACTTTTAGTAATTACTTAATGGAATGATTGAGAAGTTGAATGTAATTTTAACTTTTATAATGAATTCCTAGAAAAACTTTCTCTTTCCTTTTACAATAGCAGTAGTTTGGGGAAGTTCATATTGAGCACTGTCTCTTAATTTCTTACAGTCTTGAACTCTATACTTTTTATGCATACAATTTTTGTTGTGATTGAATGTTCCTGTGCTTCTTATGGAATGCAAGTACATATACATTCCACACCATCTGTAAAATTCAGTGAGCATATAATTTGTTTGATTTGATTTCAATTGCAATGTTACGGGTTGTCATTTGTACATCAAAATACCAGGAATGTAAGACAAAACTTTTTTTACCTAACACTATTAACTGTAGTCCATTGATTCTTTTGCAGGTGTTTCTCCTTCTGGGGCTGCTGCTTTGGATAGTCAAGGATATGAAGCTGTTCTGACAGTAGAAGCTAGTGATGAACCACATGGAGTACTGAATTTTGCTTCTCCATCCAGGGTAGTTTTACTCCCAGAGGAAAACAAAACAGTTCAGCTTTTTATTAACAGAGAATTTGGAGCTCTAGGTCTGTATAACATCTCCAATAGGAATTAAATTTTGTTTTCAAATCACTAGACAAATGACATGAAAGCCATGACAGGGGGACTAAAAATTCTGGAAAATCTTGGATACAGTTATGTTTTCAGAACTTCTGGGCCCCTTGCTGCAGGCTTGGAAACTGAGTTTTAATTAGAACTGAGGCTATAGCCTTTAATTCCACAGCAAGGGATCTGGGAGCTATGACATAGCTAGTTGGCTGTTAGGGTTCCACTTTTATCTCCAGCAAATCTGTCTTGAATTGTTAGTCTGTCCAGAAAAAATAAAAAATAAAAAAACAACAAACAAACAAACAAACAAACAACAAACAAACAAACAAAACCCCCCCAAAAACAAAACAAAACAAAACAACAACAAAAAACAAACAAACAAACAAAAAAACCACACCCAAACAAAAAAAAAAAACAAAAAACAAGAAACAAAACAAAACAAAACAAAAAAACCCCCACAAAAACAAAAACAAAACAAAAACAAAACAAAACAAAAAAAAAAAACCCCACACATGAGAAAAGGAGCTTGTACGGAATTATCATTCTCACAGCATCCCCTCTATAAACTTCCAGAATCTGACAGTTTAAGAATATCCCATGGAACAAAAGTTGCTTTGATGCCTCTGAATTCAGTTTATGCCTCTGCTAAGAATTCTGTATTTCTTTTTAATTCAGTTTTCCTTTTAAAATCAAATTAAGTGGTACTAACCAATAATGTGCTGTGTGCCAAAATATTTTTTGTGTTTGTTTCCTGAGTATTTTGACTTCCACTGAGAGATAATGATTTCCTAATTACATTTTAGACTATATTTAGACCTCAGTGATAATATCTCTGGGGTTTTTTTTTTAATGTGTTTTGAGGTGAAGTAATCAGTTGAAACAAAAATTCAAGATCTGGACATACTAGAGATTTGTAGAGGAATTTAAATGTCATTTCTTTGTTTTCCCATTTCTTTTTTATTGTCCATCAGTATCTAAATTACCTTTTGAACACTACTTAGGAAACTATTAATTTATTATAAGTATCCATCATAAATATTTACAATATTATAAATTTATAACATTTATAATATTTATATTTTACATTATAAATGTAAACTCTCTCAATTGAAGTCCATCTTTATTTATTAAAACTAAGATTCTTTTATACCTTATGTTTTATTTCATACAGATTAACTTTGAATTTCATATGTCATTTTATCTCCAGGATCACTCTCTTTATATTTACAATTTGATTTACTCTGGCAGATTAGTGAGACGTGGCTTTATTAAAAAAAAAAAAAAAAAAAAAAAAAAAGTCTAACTTTTCCTTTAGGAAAATTTAACAGTGTGTCCGGTAATTTTTATTCTCCATCAACATCTATGTCAGTCTTTCTGGGAAGAAATTAAATTTAGAACTCTCCTTAGAACCTTTCTTAGACATCAGTTTTTCCTAACACTCTACTTCCCTTGATACCAAACCTGGTATTAATAATAGATTAGATGTCCCAGGAATGTAATGTAATACTTTCAGTTCATTCAAATATATGAATACATTGGGTCTTGATGCTTTCTGGGTCCTTGATCTTGCACAAGTCATTAAAGGCTGGACTGAAAGAAATCAGTCCCATTGGTTTCAGAGTAGTGTTTTAATCCTCTGGTTTGTAGTTAGACTTCATTTTTTCAATGAGCATTTAATCTCTTTTCTTTGTCTATTCTGGTGAGCATTACATAAGAATTGAAAAAAAAGTGGTTTTTTTGGTCACATTTTAAACAGGTGCTATCAATGTTACATATGCCACAGTTCCAGGATTAGTCTCCTTAAGTAATCAGACAGAGGAGACCTTGGCTGAACCAGGAGCTGATTATGTTGCTGTTTCTGACTCGGTGATTTTGGAAGAAGGAGAAACATCAGCTGCCATAAATGTTACTATTCTAGAGGTAAATTCTATATCCTTTCACTCTATACTTACTTGTATGACAAATGAAAAGGAACCTGAATCTTGCAAGCTGTATCACTTGAAGCTATAAATTCCATTGTAAATTAGAAAGACTGCTTTGGTCTTTAATGGTAAAATCGCAGAAGGATAATTAATAACAGAAAACAGTGCTACTTATAGTTAAATGAGTTTTAACTCTCTCATTAAGACTTTATTTTCTGATATTCAGGCCAGTGTAATTCATTGCTTGCTACAGGCTCTTACGTTATCAGTGGTTGCTATTTATGCAGTTTAAATTGAGCAGAAATATATTCATGTCTAGTTCAGTGTTACCACAGTCTTTTCCATTAAATGTAATGTCTTGCTTCATAATTAACATTTTATGTTAAAATGTTCTGGGAAAATGGAAACATAAATTAATTTTAGTGTTGTTATAAGGTTAGAGACTGCTAGTGTGTTGCTTTTTGGCAAAATCTGTGATTGTTTCTCAAAGAAAATGAAAAGAGGATATACCGGATTTGTATTTTGTAGGATGATGTACCAGAAGTGCAAGAATTCTTCTTGGTTAATTTAACTTCAGTGGAACTGATCATGAACCATTCAACTTCCTCCCCACCTAGGCTGGGTAAAACAACTTATAAACAATTATGCTTTATTTTTTAATATCAATTGAAGGCACGTTATATTACTCTGGCATATTATTATTCTACTTGCCACTTCCCAAATAAGACAAAATGAGACAGGGTATTCTGCAAGAAACATTGTAGAACATCAAACATAGTCATTATTATGCTGGCTTCTTAGTTTTTAAAGCCCTGTAAAAATTATAAGACAATTTTCACAGAGCAGTTATTAATTAGCAGTTGGAGAATATAGTTATATCAAAAGTTGCATTGGCAATGTGTTATTCTGATTATAATTTTCAAGTAAATGATGGAAACAAGTATGTACAAAGAATTCCTTCAGGCAGTTCCTTTGCTCACTCTTTCAAAACTATCTTTTTATTACTCTCTATCAGATTTACTTTAGTAGTCATGATCTGCTGTATTTCTTCTTTTCCGCAGAACTTCATTTATTGTTTGGTTATTTAGTTCCTCATTTTGCTGCTGAACTCAGTAGCATAGCTGTCATTGGCCTTAAGAACAGTTGGGTTATCCTGTGGCACCTGTGACTAATTATGTTTATTTCTAACATCTTCTATGACTCTTTTTCCCTTTCTTTGCATGCTTATTGAAGTGACAGAGGTAATTCGTTACAGACTGAAAGGTAACTTGCAAGACTGATTGCTGGTGGGGAGACAATGAACCGTGATTAGTTGAGTCTAAAATTTAAAACATAAAAAGAGTAGCATAAAGTAACTATGAAGGATTTCCTGATTAAAATTGTTCTGAGTGCAGTGTAATCTTACCTTCTGCCATAAGTAGTTAGCAGTCTGAGTCATGGCCATTTGACTCTGATGTACTTAGGATGATGAGATAATAGTTTTAATCCATGAGGGAAAAGTTTGTCCTCATTATAAAATGTCACAATTAATTCTGTTATCAGACTATTTTCTAATCTTGTTTTCCCTTTTTGTGCATTTTCTTTGTTATGATTGAGAATTCAAATCCTTGTTGGTGCAGTGCATTTGTTGAGGATTTAGCAATCCTGTACCCCATAGAAAATCTTTAATATAATTCTAGTGTCTAATATCAAAAGTGATGGGTGTTTTGCACAGGATACTGACATGCAATCAGTCATACCCATCTGGAATATATTGTAAATGCTGTCCCTGTCTTAGCCATGTGCATGCAAAATATGGTGTAGGTCTGGGATGTCTGTGACGCACAGTTAAACACATTAAACTAAGTGACCTTTATTTCTGATCTGAGACTTCATGGATATGAAGCAGAAACAGCAAACATAGTAACAGTTCTGTTTTATTCATGCTGCTCTTGCTTCATCTCATCGTCTAGAAAACATGAAAGAAAAGGCCCAACTCTAATACAAACGTGGAAGGAATTAAGAAAAGGGAAAATGTTTGATACTTGAGAATGATGAAAGAAAAATTAATAAACTTAATGGATACACGAGAGACTTTGGGCTAAAATGTCAGAAGGGCATCAGGGGAGGGGAAAGATGCCAGGTATGAAATAAGAGGTCTGATGTTGAAAGCAAAGTATTATAGATCTTGAGTGATATATGACATGACAAGGGAAAACACCACTTAGGAAACTGAAGGGTCTATATACACTGTAATCTCTACGAATTTCTAAACCTTTCTGCTGTCTGTGTAGAGGTGTTGCTGCTTGTGTTTATCACTATCTCATAGTGACAGGTTTGGATTAATGGCAGGGATCTTTTACCTTTTTCAGTTTTATTTGGTTTATTAGAAATTTCTCTGATGGATCTAAAAATAGTATAGTTACTACAAATTTAGTGGGGTCAATTTGTTTTGTAGAAATTGTCACACTTAATTGCTTTTTAATTTTTATTTAAAGTAAATTGACATCAATTGAGGTAGTTATGTGATGCTGTTTAAACAAAATAAGACATTATTTTCTCAGAAGAATTGAGTTCTGACTGTCAAGTTCTGGTCCCTGAAATTAGTGGAAATTGCTGGCATTAATCTGTTATTCAGTATTTTCACAGGGCAATACATGCAATAATCTCACAGTGTTATTGTGAAGATACATGTGTTTTTATATAGTAATAGAATGTTACAGTGCATAAACTAACTAAAAGGAAATTATTAATTCATTTTTTATAGCAGAATCTGTGGTGTGTGCCATTAAGATTTATTATCAGTCACTGAAACATGAATATAACATGATATAAATGGATCATTTATTATTGTTTTCCACTCATTTTTTCTCCCGTATTCAGAATGGCACAGTCTGCAAAACATTAAATATCATCATAAAAGAAACACACAATGAATTAAGTCTTGATGAATTAAAACTTTCTTAATCTTTCTTCTGTTATTTTCTACTTCTTCTGTGCCGTGGGTTTTAATTTTTTTTTAATGCATTAAATGTAGTGGTGGTAATTCAAGGCACTTGAATGCCTTGTCGCAATTCTAATAGTAAACTAGTAAGGACAGATTTTCTTCAAGCCTTTCCAAGTATCCTCTCCACTTCATTTCTCCTCTACATTTTGGAAATGGAAAATTATGTACTTCTACAAAATTAATAGAGATATAAAGAAATGTATCTGTTAGTCTTGAAAATAATGAAAATGAACTCTATTGTTCTTACATACTTTTGCTTCTGTTTTCCTTTTTAGATGTGGAAGGTTTAGCTTCTCAAATTATTATTGATGCTAATGATGGAGTAAGCGGTGTAGTTGAATGGGAAAGTACCAAGTAAGTCTTGTAACCTTGAAGAACTCCCTGTTGGGAGTTAATTATTAGTGTCGCCCAACTATTTTTATTTTCAGTTAACTGTAAAACTCCTATTAATAATATGATCAGATCTTTGAGATGACAAGACATGATTCAGTTCAGTGGAACTGGAAAGATAATTCCCATAATAGAAACCAACATTTACAGTGTGTTTACTCAGAAACCTCATACTACCATGTACTTATTTTCACTATTGTCCTTTGGTATTGTGAGCTTCCATCACTCCCTCAGACCTCCATCCAGTGCCCCAGCCTCTGCATCCATGTAAGCAGGCACACTGGCATCTCCCTGATGTTTTTCTCTGATTTCCAGGAGCTAGGAAGAAGGCATCCATTCTCATAAACAGTCTTAATCTGCCACTAATAAGTAAGGGAAAAGGATCCTATAGTTCAATTCCATTTTGAAAAGAAATAAAAGGTATAATAGTTACATTAGACAAGTGGTAATAATGATGCCTTACTGTAATAATGGTGACTTTTCCTTAAAGGTAGGGGGGATGATTTTAAGTGAAAATATAAAAATTATTTACTGTCTTATTAAAAGAACATGCTCAATGAGCACTGAGAATTTGTCTTGTTTTTTGTTTTAGTTTTGAAGTTAATGAATCTCATGGGAATCTGACCATAATGGTATACCGAAACAAAGGATCTTACGGCAATGTGTCTGTGTTTTTTTATGCCCAAAATTTGGAGGCACAGCTGGGTTTGGATTTTAATGTGGTCTCAAGGGTAAGAAGCAAGTTTCTTTCTAGTAGTATTCATTTCTTCAACTTCCTCAAAAGAACATCTTATTTATTCTGCAGAATGGTCACTAGTACAGCTAGATTTCTCAACTTGTTTCAGTTGCTCTCATCATCTGAATAGTGTGAGATAGATTTAGACATCTTATTTTAGTATTTATTTGGTTTTTTAGTGCTGAAGCATTTTTAAATATAAGACACATTGTAAACTTTCAAATATCTATTTCAAATAAAATTTTGCTTAGAAAAGAGCCATATGAGATTTCATGTAAGTTTTAATATGTTTGGAACAGAACATTCAAATGGAATTGCTCTTGCTCGTCCTCACTATGCACTGTGCAAAACCATTTAAGTGTTTTGCTGCCTTTTCAATCAATTTATAAGGGTCATAGAAATTACTCCTCCTCTTGCCTCTTCCTTCTTCTCTAGTTAAGGCAATTCTGCTTTACCTTAGTTTAAAATTTCCATGTGCATTATCAGCTATTGAATATTCAATGCTTTCTCTGTTTCAATGCTAGACCCTTTTTTTTGCTGATGGAGAAAGGAATAAATCTGTTGTTGTTGTGATTTGTGATGATGATATTCCTGAAGGTGTTGAGAGGTTCCAGTTAATTCTAACAAATCCCTCATTTGGCCTGGAATTAGGGGAGAACACAACAGGTAAAATTTAGTTTTGATGTTCTCATTCTTCAGAATTGTATCTCAGTCACTTTAATTTCATTCTTCTGAATTATCATGTTTTAGAAAACACCAGTGCGCTCCTATTGTAAATTATTAAACTAATTTTGAAAGTTCCTAAACATCCCTGTGAAAAATGTAAAACTAACAAAATAATACGTAAAATAAGGAATCAGAAAATGCAAAAGCTGGATGTTTTAATAAGAGGGCCTAGATTCTCACTTTCTAGAAATCCTCCTAGAGATAGCAAAATAGTTAAATATTCTGTTAAGTAATATCAGGGACATAAAAGCAATGTGCATATATCAAAGAAAGAAGGGATTTATGTATGTATTTATTTATTTGTATATGTGTATTATATTTTACTGTGTTAATTAAAGCATACTTCTCAAATTTCTCATATTTATTTCTCAAAAGCCACAATTGCTATATTTGCCAATGATGATGGACATGGAATTTTGTCGTTCAATAACAGTGATCACTTCTTCCTAAGAGAGCAAACAGCTCTCCATCTGATGGAAAGTGTTGCAGTATTAAATATTATTAGAGAACCTCCTCAGGGAATATTTGGAACAGTGTCTGTTCAATATCTTGTAAGTGAAATTAATTCTTCAGAGCCATCAGTGGATTTGACCCCATCTCAAGGATACATTGTGCTGGAAGAGGGAGTCAGATTTAAGGTAATATGATAGTTATAACACAGAAAGTGAGGAAGGCTTTTTTAAATTATTTGAAAGATTTCAGCAGTCTTTTTTCATGTATTATTTTTTTTCTTATGTTTTCCTTAATTCTCAGAATAAACTGAGTTGTGGGACTGCAGAAAAATTGAATATGCTTTTCTGTAGATATTTCTCCCTTTGTAATAGTTCAGGTAAACTGAAAGCAATGTAATGGGTATATAAAATAATGTGTGTATAGGACCATTTATTTATATGTGTCCAGTATGTAGCTGAAAGATAAACTTTGACATGAAGTCAAAATGTACTGGTGGAACTGGTCAAAATTATGGTGGAATTTAAAATACCATTTCTTTATGTGGCCTGAACTGAAGAGAGTATGCTGCAGCAAAGGCAAAAGGTAAACAGCTTTCAGAGTTTTAGAAATTGAAAATTACTTATTTTTCTAGCAGTATTAATACCACTGCTTCTGTACTGTTTCCACAAGAATGTCAGCTAAAAATGAGCTACATTAAGTGTGTCAATAATAGGTTGGTATTTTATGATTAGAGGAGTAGAATCTGAAACAAACCTTTCTGGAAACATTGGTTTTCAGTTTCTGAACCTAAAATGCATTTGGCACCTCAGTGGCAGCCAGTTTAGCAGATCTGTGAGAAGCAGGGAGTAAAAGATTTCTCAATACAGTCTTTTAAGTATGGTTTATTGCAGAAGTAAATAGAGATGTAAAATGTTGTAAGCTCTATTTTACTTCCAGATCTGTCATTACTAAATAATTTTTCTAAGGCAAATCTACATGTACTACTGTAACTTTTACCTCTGTAATGGGGAGAATGAGAGTGAAAACGCCTACTTCTTTCTAGACAGTTCTCTGCTGATATTGAGACCACTTTGAGACAATCCTTTTCTTATCCATCATGGTGCAGTAGAGGGAATAAAGCATCAAGAAGAGAGTATTTCAGAAAGTCCTCTATTGCCTTTTTTTCCTTCTTTGATCCCAGTACCAGAAGTAACTACCCTGTTGCCCACAAATTAGTTCAGTTGACAGCTAAAGTCAAGAAAACCCAACTTGACTGAGCTGCATTAGGGGATAAGGTAGGACTATGAATTACCAAGGAATGTGTGGAATAAGTACAAAACAGAAGTATGAAAAAGGATCAAAACCTGTTACATTTCAGAGAATCTTATGATAAGAGGAAAAGGGAAGGGAAAAATAAAGTGGATATGCTCACATTAGTGTTGCACTAATGGAGGTCACCAGAGGGATTACTTTAGAGCCCCAACGTGAAGTGTTCATGCCTTACTCCTGCCTTCTTCAGTTTCAAGAGCTGCTGTTGTGCTGCCCTGCTGTCCAGAGCTGTACACAGAAAGAACAGAAACAGCAGCATGGCCTGAATAGCATTGTCACTGTTAGCTGTCAAGCCTCAGCAGCTTTCTATGTTTGTTTCTTGTCAGACACTCCATATTTCTGCAATCCTGGATGAAGAACCAGAATTGGATGAGCACTTTATTGTCACCCTGTTCAATCCAACTGGAGGAGCCAGACTAGGCACCAGAGTGCAAACTATGATTACGATATTACAGAACCAGGCTCCACTGGGGCTTTTCAGCATCTACCCGGTTACAAATAGGTACTGAACCCTGATTCAATTAAAAGGAAGCTTTTCATATTCCGTAGAGATTTTTTCCCTTTAAAAAAAAATAGTAATCCAATTGTAAAATTTCTGATTTTAAAAAGTACACTATTTGTCAGATACATTAGAAATGTTGATTTCTCTAAGCATTTTTCCTTGAAACCGTACTTCATTAGTCCCCAAACGTTTCACTAATAGTAATCAACATTAAGAATTCCAAACCATAGACCAGTGCCCCAGGAATCAGGAATTTTTTAATTTACCTATTTATTTAAGCTTGTGTAAGATACACCCTCACTCAGGGCTGTTTTTCAGAACCAAATGAGCCATTTACTTGGACAAGCTCAAGAAGTGGCCCCTGGGAATCTCATGAGGTTTAACAAGACCAAGTGCAAAGCGCCGCACCTGGGTCAGAGCACTCGCAGTACAGGCTGGGGGATGAACAGATCAAGAGCTGCCCTGCCCCAAAGGACAGTGGGGTGCTGGTGAGGGGCTGGACATGAGCCAGCCCTGGGCACTCCCAGCCCAGAAAGCCACGTGTGTCCTGGGCTGCAGCCAAAGCCCTGGGGGCAGCAGGGGAGGGAGGGGATTCTGCCCCTCTGCCCTGCTCTGGTGAGACCCCACCTGCAGAGCTGCCTCCAGCCCTGGGGTCCCAGCACAGGAAGGACATGGAGCTGTTGGAGCAAGACCAGAGGAGGCCACTCAGTTGATCAGAGGGTTGGAGAACCTCTGCTATGAGGAAATGCTGAGAGAATTGGGATTGTTCAGCCAGGAGAAGGGGCAGCTTTGGGCTGACCCAATTGCAGCCTTCCAGGACCTAAAGGAAGCCTGTTGGAAAATTGGAGAGGGACTTTTGGCAAGGGCATGTAGTGGACAAGGCAAGAGGGAATGGCTTAAAACTGAATGACAGTAGGTTCAGATTAGATATCAGGAAGAAATTCTTTATTATGAGAGTAGAGAGGCACTGGCACAGGTTGCCCAGAGAAGCTGTGGATTCCTCATCCCTGGAAGTGTTCAAGTCCAGGTTCAATGGAGCTCTGAGCAGTCTGGTCTAGTGGAGGATGTCCCATGCTTATGGCATGTCCCTGCATATGGCATGGTTGGAAAAAGATGATCTTTAAGTTTTTTTGCAACCCAAACCGTTCTATGATCATATGAGTCTATGATGTGGAATGATGTTTTCAGAAATCATTCAGCTTTACCCGTACAGTTGGTGTGTTAAATTTCAGGGTGGTTTAAGATTTTTTTTGAAATTCCCATGATTTTGTCAAGGTCTTGTGTGATGAAACATTGAGCAACCTTAATTAGTATTAGTATCACAGAGCAAACCCAGTATTTTCTTTTTATTGCATATTCTGTGCTGAAAGTGTACAGTAAGAATCCTATTCTTATACTATAAAAATAATACTTCTTAAAATTTATTTTCACAATTCTCAAATTTAGGACAAGTATCTTCACAGTTGAAGAAGCGAACACTGCAGTTTATTTGAAAGTTTCACGGAGTAATGGGCTCAACGTGTCTGTGAGTGTTGAGTGGGAGACATTGTCGGATACTGCGTTTGGCATCAGTACGTTCACTTTATCGAGAGCATCCCTTGCTATTTTCAGAGTGGAGATGGCTACAGAGTAACAAACATACAGGAGATATAACTTTGGAATGAAAATTCACTTACAATATTCCTGTGATATCAAAATCCATTAATCTTGGGATTCATGAAATCTTGGGTACTTAAGAGTCATTGTCATCAGCCACTGCTGCCAGAGTTTCAACAATCTGTATTGCTCTTCCTGTTGCTTATATATTTTCACAAGGCTGTTGAATTATAAAATCTGTTCTTTACTACCCATAATTCTGGATTTTTCTAACATAATATAACAGACACTATTTTCTGCAAGTGTTGAATGACTAGGCAGTTTAAGAATCTTAGTGCCACGACTACTTCTTGTGGTGACAAAGAGAATGAGGATAAACACATTTTTAGTTTGTCACTTTCTTATTTCTTCCTATCTAGTTAATTTTCTCACTATCTAAATTCCAAACTGAGTCACTTTGAATCCCTCTCAAATTGCCTATGCATCTCCCATATGTAATAGTAGTATATGAGAAATTAATTTATTGCTTAACTCTCAGTACAACCTCAATGCTATACCATTTCCATGCATTTACATGCACTTACACCAGTTGTTTAGAGACAACTCAGAATATAGTTTAGACCTTTAGAGCATGGTGCTAAAAATGTCAAGATTATGGGTTTAACCATTGTCTGAGCCATTCACTTAAGAGCTGGACTTGATAATTCTTGTGGGTCCATTTCAACTTAGAATATTGTGTGATTTCTGATACTAGATTTAGTTTTGGCAAATAAGTAATGAAAATGGTGTTGTAAAAGACCTTAAAGATAAATACTTTTTTCTTATACTGTATTGCAGGGGGTAGTATCAGTGTTCTGTCTGTCTTGCAAAGCTTTGTGGAAGAGTCAGCAGCTAGCTGGTGTTTCTTTCCGTCGGGAGAAATCCTGTATGGTGTGCTGTTGCGTTCACCTCCATCTGTGTTTTCCACTCTCTACCAGTGGAAAGGAGTTTTTGTTGCCATAGAGGTAAATGCTTGCTTGCAGACACCAACCATGATACTTAATAAAACCTTGACATTTCAGTTCTACTTTTTTTTCCTCTCTCAGAATTTCAGTATGTGGAATCCTAAAAGCTGTGTATCTTTCCAAATCCATGCCTCTCCCTACCTTGTGATTACTCATGGAGGAAGCAGTCAGGGAGCTTCCAACAGCAGTGTGTATGCATTCATGCCTGGACGCAAACTATTGAAGGTAAATCCGTGTTACATACATAATCATTAAATAATGGTGTTAGAAAGGACTTTGTGAGGCCCTTCTGTCCAGCCATGTTTTGGGAAAAAGCACTTATCTCAGCTAGTTTAGCAACTAAACACTGCATGAGTCAGTGATGTAAGTTATAGTCATGGCTTAGGCCAGGACAGGGTTAATTTTACAGTAGCCAGGAGGGGGCATGGCTGGAACCCAGAGGTTATTCTATACCACTTCATGTCACTTTCTGGGGATGGGGAGAGGGGCCCTCCCTGGCATTGGGGTAGTGTGGGCACAGTTCACGTATTGACAGGTTGTGCGTAACGAGCATTTTCACATGCGAATCTTTGTCTCTCTTGCAGCCTCTGCTATTATTATTGTTGCACCCTCTGCTATTATTAATAAAATAATATTATTATTATTTTACTGTTCATTTTCTCATGATGAAATGAGAAGTAAATTGCAGTAAATTGTCTTTATCTCAACCCATGATCTTCACCTTTTGTGTTCCCAATTCTCCTCTCCATCCCACTGCAGGGGGGAAAGGAAGAGGCAGCATGGTTTGGAGTGTTTCAGTGGGAACACTAAATTGAGAAATACCATTCCTAAACCATGACAGTTATTACAGCTTCTTGTCTAATGTTTTTTATAGTCACATTTTGAGGGTGAACAAAGAAATTGTGAAGATACAAAGTTATAGAGCATTTTCTGAAAAATGTATAAGTAATATTAAATTTTTAAAATTATCCCACATATATTTTTAAAAATATAAAATTACATCTATCACAATTTTTGTACATTATTTTATATATGTTTTATATGTAATTTTACATTTTTTAATAATATGTGTGTATATGTATAAACTTGAACTGACTTCCAAATACCATTTTTGCCATACTTTCCTTGTAGCTACAGACCCTCTCTATTTTGAATACCACACTTGTCAAACATTTTGCTGTGGATGAGGAAGACTATTTGGTTTTTGTGAGTGATTCCACCAGTTTCGGTTCCATCCAGGTTAGAATATACTTGTCTTCCATGGCTTTGATGTAAGTAGTTTGGTTAGTTTCCAGTTTGATATGTGAAGGAAAGATAGGAAAAAAAAGTAAGTATATATTCCTGAAAAATTAGTTACGTTTCTATTACAGATTTATAAGACATAAAATTCTAGACTTGCTTAATGTAGCAACCCTCCTTACATTAGCATGTAATTTAAACTTGGTTTGATTATATTGCTAGTGTAATTTCTGTTTTGAAATCTATTATGTTAAATAGCTATTGGAATAGAAAGAGCTTCTGACCATAAACCTTTTCATCTGAAGAACAGGAAGAGGTGCTTGCAGTAAGGTAGTTACTTAGAGTTGCTTATCAGTGTGCTTCCACCATAATGTAGGATCCACCATAGAAATGAGGAATTCAGTTAATTATAAGTCTTTACAATTTTTCATCAAATCACTTAATTTCTTTTTTGTTAGTGCTTGTTATAAATTATAATAAAATACATTTTCTCTTTTTACAGGTTTTCCAGTGGAATAAAGATCTATTTGTACTGCATCATCAACTTCCACTTTACAGAGCTCTGAACATTGCCTTGTTTCCCCGTGGAGGCATTATGTACTTAATAGTTTCTTTGTCAAATACCAGCCAGAATGTGGTCTTGTACCAATGGCTGAATAATGAGTTTAGGAATCTTCATCAGTTACCAGGAAAAGAAATAAAACACATGGAGGCCTGGACTTCTGGATCTGATATATATTTAATTGTTGCAAAAGGTATTTAGCAGAAAACAAATACTGCGTTTGCTAAATATGTGCTGGCTTGTTTGATAGCAAAGGCATTTGGAATAGAAGGGGCTTAGATAGAGATTAAAATATTACTGGAGGGTGACAATTTGCTGAAAAGCATCTTTTCAAAGTAATCTGTATTTTGTCCTTCAGAAAATGAAAGCATTGTTTGCAAATATGTATGAAACTAATGAAATATTTTCCCAAGAACAATAGGAAATAATAACTCCATTCATCGAAGTGTTAATTGCACCCTTTCTAAACTTTTCTGAGCTTTCTTACATGCAAAGATCATTGTTCAGCAAAGAATATTTTTTTACAAGTATGACACTTTAGACATCATTTTATGTCAGCATCCCTATGACTATTTAAGAGTATATATTGCAGTCCACAGGTTTCTTTGTACTTGACTGTTGTCTGCTGGGAATTTTAGTGTTCTTATATGTGAATGTGTGCAGAAAAGCCCTTAAATGATGTCATGGAATAAATCATCCAATGGGATATCATGCTATGAAGTTATGCAAGTAAAAAGGAAGATACTAAACACTGATCTCACTTTGTAATTAAAGCTGCCAATCTCTGCCTTTGAATGGCCACCAGTGTGTGATTTAATTAGCAAGTAGCAATATAATGTAGGTTTTGTAATTTTTCTCCTTTGTAGAAACTGGAAATTCTGAAATTTTTGTCTGGGAGACAGGGCAGTCTACCTTCAGACACTTTCAGTCTCTTCCAATCTCTGCTGTAAGAAACATCCATGTTTTCATGCCACCTTCAGGTTTAGGTAAGATTTCATTTAGAGTATTGGAATTGAAGAAATACATGCATTCAATTTTCATACCGTGTATCAGATTTTAAGAGATACTTTAACAATTGTGCTGCCAAGAGCATTTCTGGTGTTACAAGAACTTTTAAATATATCACCGAATATTTCCTTTTTTCTCTTCCTTGCTCAATGTAGTTCACATCCTCCTCTCTGGTGAGGACACAACAGCACTGTACTCCTGGAACTCAGAACGGAATGAGTTCTCTCTCATGCTGGAAGCCCCATATTCAGATCGTATCACTTCCACTACTGCAAGGTCTCTGAACTCCAGCAAGAGCTTGATTGCTCTTTCTGTAGAGTCCAGCTCCAAGATTTATGAGCTGACAACTATCTCCAAGCAATCAGATTTTATACCTAGGTAGGTTTTTTGGTCTATCTCCCAGATCTTACATTCCCTTTTCTGTGATCACTTTTTTGTACAGTGTACACCATTATAGACACCTGTGTGTGGTATTGATAGTATAGGGTTAAAATGATTTTCTGTAGAACTGCAAGCAGGTAACTAAGGGGGGTGGGTGGTTAGGAAAGGTAACGGTTGGGAAGGGAAAGGCCCGGGCTTGCTGGTCAACAGGGCCTTGAGAATAGAACGTTAGCTTTGCTGTAGTTGCCGTAGCTAAGGCCATTGTTTTAAATAAATCAAGTATGACTTTGTTTGGGGGAATTGAATATGATCACTGTTTGGCTAAATTACAAGAAATTTTGCTTAGGAACGATCTAGGGTAACCAATCAATATGTAGCTGCGTGGCAGAGGGGTATAAAACGTGTGTGTGGCTAATCACTGTCGGAGTCAGATTTGGGTTTGTCTGTGTACCCCGGCTCCCGGAGCTCCTCAATAAAAGCACCTGCATATAATCATTCTATGGTTATGTGTTTCCAACGCTAACAGTATGTTTATTAACACTAAAGAGATTTTTTCACAGATAGCCTTAGGATAACCTGAAGTCAAACTTCTCATAATTTGCTTTAAAATATGGAATAAAAGGACTTGCATTTAAACTTGATACTGAAGCTTTTATTTAGGATAAATTAAATTACATTACATTAGTAAGAAATTTCAGTTACAATATTCTGTTGTAATTAAGAAGAAAAAAAAGCAAACCCAACACTAATCCCACAACCTCTAAACCTCATTGACTTATTCAGGAATATAAACAAGAATTTCAGCATCCAAAATGCTCTTTAAATTTTCAGTAGCGCTTTCCAAGTTTGTTCATCATATCCTCAGTTTATAATTACTTGATGTGTTTGTTTGTATGCTAGTTCAGGTGAATTGATATTTGAGCCTGGGGACATGGAAGCTGTTATAGCAGTCAATATACTGGATGACATCATTCCAGAGGAGGAAGAATGTTTTCAAGTGCGGCTGAAAAACCCTAAAGGAGGGGCAGAGATTGGTGTTCACAGTTTTGTTAACATAATTATTCCTCCCAATGACAATGCCTATGGAGTCATTGCATTTGCTCAGGTAAAACTTTTAAGGTAAATCATTAAAATATGTATGTGTCATTTCTGAATAACATAACACAAACATACTAAAATTGCATGTGATGGGATTCTTTTTCTAAACTCTTGTAGCAACCTGAGACAGAAGGGCTTTGACTTCCATTTAGCATTGTTACCTGGTTATATAGATGACAGGCAATAGAAACTCAGTTCCACTCTGTCCATATTGGGGGTTTTTATTATCCCCTTATAATTAGAACAACACATTATTTTATCAGTTTCATTTTGCAGCAACCTAAAAAATTAGTTTTCAGATGGCATATATAATATCATCATAATTTCTACTAATTGGTTAATCAAGGGAATTAAATAAAGATTCTTTTCCTCTAAAATAGTTATGCCACAGGATGAGCCCTTCTGCCAGAACAAAATAAAAAAAATTGGAGAAAATGTCAGACAAGGTATTATTTGAAGATGTGATTCTTAAATCATCAAATATTGTAAAGTTATGTAAACAGTACTAAATGCATAATGAAGATATAAAACACAGAAGAATCATCACTGAGATGAAACATTGCATCTGGATTTGTGTGAGGAGGATGAATAATAGTAAAGTAACAGCAGTAAAAAGATGTCTGTCTTGAAAGTCTACATCTTTATCTGCTTCACATGATTTGGACATAAAATACTGTGCTAGAAAAAACTAACAAAAACCATTGAATTTTTGCCCAGGATGAAGAGGTCTGTCATTTCAAATTCTTATGTTTATGAAATTTGGGCCTGTTGAGTATTAAGATATATAAAATTTAATCAATAGACTTGCATTTAGCTGCTAAGGGTAGATTAATTTATTGATGCCCAATGTCTCTGCCCCCCATTGAATACCATGTTCTCTAAAGAAACTTTTCTTTCTAAGAAAATAATGCTTTGGTTCTGCTGCTGTATGTTTTCCAGAGTTCTTTATTTAAGCAAATTGAAGAAATGGAACAGGACAGCTTGATCACCCTGAACATTGAACGTTTAATAGGAACATATGGACGAGTTACAGTAGAGTGGATCGCTAATGGGAGCATAAGTGATGTATTTCCAGCTTCAGGAATGGTATTTAATAATATCACAGTTATTGGGGAAGCACTGACTGTATTGTTTCAGGCAATAGATAAAGATGTATGGAGTGAGAAGGACAGTACATGTTAGATTGCCCCATTTTTCTGTTAATTCATGTTTTCTGGTCCTTTCCTGTGATCCTAGCAGTTTCTGCTTCTGGCTGGCACATAATACAGCAGTATCACTCTAACACTTCCAGAACCTGATATTGCAGTGCTGTCCAGGCACTGGAAATGTGTATCTCTAGTATCCTATTCCCATCTTTCTTCCTGCTGTGAGATTCAGCTACTATGTCAAACCATTTGCATGGGAATTTGGGAGTGTTTACTTTTTGTCTAAATTGTATTTTGTCTAAATACAATGAGATCTTAAATACAATTTAGATCTTCTAAATACAATGGAGAACTTAAGTGGCCCAGCAGAATATAACAAGACTCAGTTTTTTATGTTTCTGAGACTTTTAGATTCCCAGGCATGTTTAAAACAAGTTTTTTTTCCTGTGGCCAAATAATCTCTTTATATGCCTTAGGACTGGCATGAGCCAGTTTCTTCAAATCAAAGTCCTCCACCTTGTGGCTGTCTATAGCAGACACAAAGCCTGAAGAAAAATGAAGAGAAAAATAAAAGGACTGGAAATCAAGGATGCCAAAACAATCATACTGAAATTGTTAGAGTACTCCTTGAGCATTCTAGCTACATACCACATGAGTACACTGCATAGCTTTGCAGGCAAGAAGAGCCAGAAAGGTATATTACTAAGTGGAAATTTCTGTTTGTCCTATACACTATGTGTAGCCTAAGTGTTTATTAGACATGTCTTCCTTGTTGATAAAGACCCAGTCAAGTGGCAGGCCCTTTGAATTTAAAAATAAGTATATAGAGGGACAAAACACGTATCAACCATTTTATCTGAAGAAGAAGGAAAAAAAGTTGAGTAGCCATTTCTTCACATAGCAGTGATTTTAGTCAATATTATATGTTCATCCTTCTTTTGATATGGATATATGTGGTGTGTTAACCTTAGCTGTCTAAAAACTCCCAACTAGTTCTTTCTTACTCCCCCATCTCAGCAGGATGAGGAGAAAATAATGTAAAAAATCTTGAGATAAAGGCTGTGTAATAAGAAAAGAAGAACCCATTGTCTACCTGGATTTCTCCAAGGTTTTTGGTACAGCTTGCCATAGCCTTCTTCTAAATAAACTGATGCGTTATTGCTGCCCCAGGGAGTGGTGGTGAATAGCTCCTTTTCAGACTGAAAATCTGTCACAAGTGTGGTCACCCAGGCATCAGTATTGGGCCCAACAGTGTTTAATATCTTCATAAGTGATGTGGGTGATGAGATCAGGTGTACTCTGATGAAGTTTGACGATTACACCAAATGAAATAAGGAAGTGCACACTTTGGAGAGCCACCCAGCAGGAAAACCTGGTGGTTCATCAAGATTCAACAGGAATCTTGTCAGGAACAAATGCTGTACTATGGGAAAACATAATCCAGGAGTGCAGCACCCACTGACATCTATCCTGACTGGGGGATTAGCTCTGGGGAAAGGGATCTGGGGATCTGCTGGTAGATAAGCTTAATATAAATGAACGCTGAGGCAATGCACCAGGATGTTTCTTGGTTGCTTCAACAAGGCCGCTCCCAGCAGAGATGAAGCAGTCATTAGGCCACTCTACTGAGCACTTTTTAGGCTACAGCTGGAATTCTGTGTTCAGTTTTGATGTCCATTATGGAAAATAGGTATGAGCAGGCTTGTAGGGGTCCAGAGCTGGCCACAAATGTGGTCAGAGGACTGGGAAGTCTGTCATATGAGGGAAGGCTGAGAGAACTGTTCAATGTTGAGAGAAGATGGTTATGAGGAGACCTTATGTTCAGACCATGTTTCAGTATTTAAAAGTTGGCTTCAAAGGAGGAGACTTACTTTTTACAAGGTGTCGTGTTAAAAAGACAATGGATAATGAATGCAAGTTATTCCTGGGGAGATTCTCATTACACATGAGAGGAAAATTTTTCACCATGAAAAATCGTCCATTGGAATAACCGTCCCAGGAAAGTTGTAGACTCCCCAAAACTTTTAAGATTGTGTTGGACGGGATGCTGGGCCATCTTGTTTATGCCAAGAAAGATTGGGCCAAATAATCCTTGTGGTCCCTTCAAACCTCTTATTCTATGATTCTATAAGATGTGTATGTGTGTGTATATGCATTTTGTAAGTGATAGAGTTTACAGAATAAAACTCTAGGTTTAAAAACGCTGACAAGAAACTCGATTTCCCCCCTCCTCCTCTAAAACTTTAGATAACATTTTCAGAAGGTCAGGCCCTGTCTACAATCACCCTGACAATTCTCGCGGACAGTGTTGCGGAACTTTCAGAGGCAGTGGAAATCACACTCACCCGTGTTACCACTGTGGGAGTTCAAGATACCACAAAAGGAGCTGTCATTGATCCTGAAAGGGCAAGAGCTGTACTTATCATTTTACCCAGTGACTCTCCACATGGTGTGATTGCATGGCATATGGAGTCTCTCTTTGTTAAAATCCCAGAGCCAGAAGGTAAGTCTGTTTCTTGATTCTTAGGAAAGAAGGTATGTTTTTTCAAAGTCAGCATTGTTGAACTTGTAACACTGGTTACACACACACACATATATAGGTATATATGTATGTATATATTCTATATATATATGAGCAGGTTTTTATTAAAATGTAGCATAAATATTCCTTAAAATATGTAACTATGCTGTATTTCACATTGCATACATCAATATTCCCCAGCCATTCTTGTTTCAGAGATAATTTGCAAATCACTAATGCATAAAATACTTCTGTTTATATAAAAAGCAGAAGTTGCCCATTTAATGGGATTGCTATATTGTTTAAAATAATTTACACAGAAAGACTTTCCTCTTGAAGTAGCTCAAAAAGGGAAGCTTTTTGCTCAGAGGGCTAGGAGAAGGAAGGAAGCAGACCAGGAGTGAATTCCACTTCAGGAATTTGGTTATCCTTCCAGGCACAGGTTGAAAAGGATCTCCCAGGCAGTTGGCCAGAGGAGAATTGCCATCATGCTCAGGCTTCTTCCCTCTCTCCTGACTCGGGGAACTAGCTGGCATTCTTTGGGGCTCTTCCCACAGCTACATGATGGGCTATTTGTACTTTAACAACACAGTTAGAATTTTCTAATGATTTAATATTTTGTACATATTAACAAATTTGATATACAAAAAAATACTTTTTGCATCAGAGTATATTATCACAGGTAAAACATTCTAACATGTTCTATTTTCAGGTGAATTGGTGTTTCCCCTTTTTTAGCACCAGGAAGTAACATAATCTGTTGTTTTCTTACACCTTGTAAACATTAGTACTTCGAAGTTAGGATTCAAGGAAGGTTCCTACCAGGTTTTTTGCACAGGTTTTTTGCACAGGTTTTTTTTCCAGTCTTTAACTGTTGTATTTGCAATGAATTATACGCAAGTGCTTTTTGTGAAATAATATCTGGTTAAAAGAGTGGTTTTGAAGTACAGACCTGCTTATATTTTATCTGTTTCTATTTCTCCAGTCATAAATGCACCACTTTTAGCCAGATTATGTGTTTCAGCATTTATTGGATAAAATTACAAATCTGCTTTCCCAAAAGAGTGCTGAGCCTGACTGATACAAATCTATTTGACTTCTTCAATATATGAGTTAAGGAAATGTGATGTTTACAGCCAGAATGACTGCCCTCAATACCACTTTCTGTGTTAGAATCAATAGTGATGGCCTAGGCATGAAAGGCCAGACAAATCATTGAGATGGAAGTTTTGAAAGATAACTAAATAGAAGTAGAAGTGTTGAAGTAATAATTCATGTAACACACACATAAACCAGTAGATATTCCGTATCTTATTCTTCTAGATCCAATTTTTAAATGTACAGTACCTCTAGATGTAGGTACTGTTTTGTGTGTTGTTTGCACACACCAGTTGTGTGTTCTCATCTGCTTAAGCCCTGGAATTATCCAAGGACTGTTGTGTCACTGAGCAGAACTGAAGTGTGCTCTAGCAAGCAGCTCCAGTAGTTAGGTGAGCTGAAAATCAAGCAGGCCCAAAATAGGGCTTTCATAGAGTTCCATCCTAGTCTCAGTTCTCTTCAACATCTTTGTGAACGACTTGGATGCAGGACTCTTAGGAATACTAAGTTTGCTGACACCATTAAATTGGGAGGAGCTGTTGACTCCCTTGAGGGCAGAGAGGCCCTGAAGAGAGACCTCAACAAATTAGAGACCTTGACAAATTAGAGCACTGGGCAATCACTGACCATATGAAGTTCAACAAGAGAAAGTGTCAGATTCTGCTCCTGGATGGGAGCAGTCCTGTATGGACAGTCTGGGGAATGAGATGCTGGAAAGCAGAGCCATGGAAAAGGACCTGGGGGTCCTGGTCAGTGGCGAGTTGAACATGAGTCAGCAGTGCCCTGGCAACCAGGAGGGCCAAGTGTGTTCTGGGGGGCATCAGGCCCAGCATGGCCAGCAGGGCAAGGGAGGGGATTGTCCTGCTCTGCTCTGAGCTGGGGCAGCCGCACCTCCAGTGCTGGGGGCAGTTTTGGGCAGCACAATATAAGGAAGATATTAAACTATTAGACAGCATGGAGAGGAGGGCCATGAGGATGGTGAAGGCCTTGAGCGGAAGCCATATGAGGAGTGGCTGAGGTCATTACATCTGTTCAGCCTGGACAGGAGGAGACTGAGACCTCATCCCAGTAACAACTTCCTCATGAGGGGAAGAGGAGGGACAGACACTTGATTGCTGCACTCTCTGGTGCCCAGTGACAGGACTCGAGTAAATTACATGAAGCTGAGTTCAGGCAGATTTAGGTTGGATATCAGGAAAAGGTTTTTACCCAGAGCATGGCTGAGCACTGGAACAGGGTCCTCAGGGAAGTGGTCACATCACAAAGCCTGACAGAGTTCAAGAAGTGTTTTAACAATTCTCTCAGGCCCATGGTGTGATTCTTGGAGTGTCCTATGCAGGGCCAGGTGTTGGACTCCAATGATCCTGATGGGTTGCTCCCAGTCAGCATGTTCTATGATTATAAAACAATCATATCTTGAATTTTTTCCCTCTCCTTATTATAGGGCAGGAGAATTCAACTACTGTTACTCTACAAATTGTTCGAGAACAAGGATTTGTTGGAGATCTTGCAGTTCAGTTGGACACTGCACCCAACTTGGAACTGCCCCCCTCCAAACGAGCAACAGAAAATGAGGATTATATACTGGAAAAGAAAACAGTCATTATTGCAGAGAATGCAACAACAACTTCTGTCATAGTCACTATTTTGCCTGTGAGTAGCTTAACAACTTCTTTAGCTATTAATATCTTTTAAGGAAATGGAAATGGTACTGATTTTATACTGATAGTATGATTTAACATTCTAGAAATGGCTGTGCTGAGATTCTTGCAGGCACCTCTTTCAAAAAAAACTTGCATACTCCTCACTGTGAATGAGCCAAATTCTTTGTTTTATTATAGTCCCAAATTTTACTTATAATAATGAAAAAAGATTATGTATATTCTTTAAATATATTTAGAATGGAGATACTAATTTTTGAGTCATGGCTTGGTTTCTTAAATCGAGCTGACTTTCTTCTAGGTAGCAGTAACAGGGGACAGACCACAATGCTTTCCACTGATCTTGCACATCTGGAATCTGACTTGTCAGATTCAAAATCTCAGCAAATGTAGTCTTTTTTGTCTTTCGTATAGTATGAAGCAAGGGATTTGTTATATGGTCCCAAATGCTGAGAAGTTTTGAACAGTAAACAACCTACAAGTAGTCAACTGTATTATAAACTTACAATGTATCATTAAAAAAAAAAGACATTTAAAACTTCTTTTTCAGGACAATATTCCAGAATTACAGGAAGGATTTATAATCAATATTACTGACGTGCAGCTGATCACTTCTTCCTCTGGAGGTCAGCCAAGTGTGAAGAGGCTTGGATTAGAAATAGCTGAAATAACAATTGAAGAAAATGATGATGCCAGAGGAATATTTAATTTTAATGTTACAAAGGTAAATAAGTCTAATGAAAAACATGTAAAGTGGCATTCAAGCAAGACAGTCTGATTTCTCAGACGACTTCTGAAAGTGTTCTGATAGGCTTTATAATACTAAATTGTTCTGCATAAAATGGCCAGACACCAGATAAACAATTCTTTCTTAAGCGGTTCATCACAACTAATACACAAAATTTATTGTGGAGCTGGCAGTGCTGAAACCAATATCATAAAAAGGGATGTCAGGAGGTCATATGATCCAGATTTTTGCTCAAAGCAAGGTAAATGCCAAGGCCAGAATGTTTTACAAGTAGTTATGTATATCTTAATTTATTTTTAACTGAAAGTCAACTTGAAAAAAAAAGTTTGTTGATACATTCTGCAGTTTCTTTTTGAATGTACAGGATATCACTGGAGCTGTTGTTGGTTATGAGGTGCCACCACCACAGAATGTACTGAAACTCCCAGTAGTTCGTCAGGCTGGGCGGTTTGGGTCAGCAACTCTGTACTGGGAAGCCATTCCTTCAACTGCCAGCTTTGAAGACTTCACACCATCATTTGGAAACCTTACATTTGCAGATGGGCAGGTATTCACTTGCTGAAAGTTTACCTGACTTTGGGTTACCAGGTTAAGAGTTTTTGTGTGTTTTCCTTTAGCAGAATTTTCACATATTTAAGGCCTTATGAATATGAATGATGCTCTCAGCTTTGGTTCTTTAACATGGAAAACAAGAATATTCATAAGCATGACCAAATAGGCTTGTGTGTCTTTAATATTTTGGCAAGTGAGGACATAACTTCTAATAATAAACCCTGTTATACTGAAAATTTGTAGTGGAATCCATCTTCACTATAAATTCTCAGAATTTTCTTGTATGTTTTCTTGTATGTTTTCTTAGCTATGTTCTACACATAATTTAAAATTCCATGCTGCACCTGAGAATACTTAGGGTACACAAGGGATTTTGACTTTAAGTGGATATAAGCAGTCTTTGGCAAAGGGAAAGATATATATAGTGTGCAGAATTTTGACTGAATATTGACAATATTGTCAACATTCACTTTCTACTGAGTACCAAAGCAGAGCAGTCTGCTGGTTTGAACAAATAAGATTTACATTAATGGACTTAAAAACCACTACTGAAATTATATCTTCTTATTATAAATATACAAGCATAAGAAGAAAAATGAACAAGTGAGCAATGTCTGTTTATCTATTACTAGATACAATTTGCCTATTTTACATTTTTTCAAGCAATTCACAGAATATTATAAATGAAGCTTTGTTGCTTTGTTTTTTTTCTTTTTAACATTACTACAGGCTACAGGAGAAATAGAAATTGCAATTATAGATGACAGTGAAGTTGAATTCCTTGAGATATTCAAAATTGCTCTGGTGAGGGTAACAGGTGGTGCAAGACTTGGGAATGACACTCTGGTAACTGTCGCTATTCCACCAAATGATTCCCCTGTTGGGGTATTCGGATTTGAAGAAAAGAATGTGAGTTTGATTTAGGTTACACTCATTTCTGCAAAAGTTGGAGAGTGGTTTTGTGTCACTACCTCATAGCTGTTTTTGTAAGCCTTCACTGCAGTGGAAGACGTGATTTCATTGAAATGACATTAGTGCCTGTCTTCATCTAGCTGTGTAGGATGGTAGTAATAGTGAAAGTGCTGCTACATAAATATAGATTTCTGCATGACTGAATCAATTTAATTCACTATACTAACAATTCAGGACATCCTAGGTAGGATTTTTGATGGTCTGTATAATAATCTGCATTACTGAAAGTAAAATTTGGAAAGAAATTACAAAGTGTATCTCATCTAAGTTCTTACAGTGCTTTTGCTCTCCATTTTGCTGGTGCTGAGCCTGCTAGTGACATTGTCTGTAATCATTTTGAATCATAGAGCATGCAGAAATCACTTGAGTAACTAATCCTTGCTAGCAGAATTCAACACACTCCTCACACTTGTTACGCTCCTGTTCATTTTCACTCCTGTTGATCAGAATTGTCATTGATAATGTTTTCTGTTGTTTATCTCAAAAATGTATCCATGTCATTGACATTATCAATGCAGCTTTTAACTTTTTCAATAGAGCCTCTCCCACATTCTCCTTCTCTTTCTCCATCAGGTAACTGTGAAGGAACCTCAGACACCTGATGACTCTGCTGCAGTTGTCTTGCTCAATGTAAGTCGAAGTCAGGGAGGGCGAGGAGCAGTTACAGTGTTATGGATTCTCGAGGAAGCAGCCAGATATGATCTGACCCCACTAAATGGTACCCTTCATTTCAGTGAGGTATCTCAGACATTGCAATAACTTTTTTACTATTAGATTTAGAAATACTTTCTTCTACTTGTGTGTGTTTGTATGGTTGTTGTTACATGTTTTTAGAAGTAGGGATTTACTAAATATAGAGTAACCGTACTTACTCTTTACTTACACTTTTCAAATAACCTCCTGTAGTAGGTGGTTACTAGAAAAAGGTCAGTTTGAACTGATGTGGTTAGCAGCATTCAGGCTTCTTTCAAGCTGTAAAGGAAAGCTGACATGCTCTTTTAATGCAGCATAATGTAATCATTAGGAGGGTAGCTCTTCAAATCTCCACCATTTTTACAATTTAGAAAGAGGAATTGAAATCTACTGGATGTAAATAATGATTACAGAAACAATCCAGTACAGTATCAGGCATCCTAAAAAGAAAAGTTATCCTGAAAGGGTGAGAATGAAGAATGAATGCTCAAAATCCACAGATTAAAAAACAAAACAAAACAAAACAAAACAAAACAAACACACACAAAAAAAAAACACAAAAAAAACCAACAACAACAACAACAACAAAAAACCCAAACCAAACCAAAACACACAAAAAACAACAAAAACAACAAAAGCAAAAACAACAACCAAAAAAAAGAAACCCAAAAAAATCCCCGAAAACCTTTCAATAATAATAACGAATAACTTTCAAATTACACAATATTATTTAATTTGTATTTCATGGCAGGTTAGAACTCTGAAGTCAGAATTAAAATATTGGATACTGATCCTATGTTAATACTGATATTTTACAGTATTTAATGTATTTAATGAATAAAAAGTATTTAATATTTAATGAATATTTAAATATTTAATGAAGAAAAATATTTAATGAAGAAAAAGTATTTTAACAGAGCATAATCTATTTTTTCTTGGTTCAAGCTTGTTTTTCATTAAATAAATAGGCATGCTGGTTGTTTTACTTTGAGTCAGCTGGAAAATAGATTTTTTTTTCTGGTAAAACCGTCAGTATTTGGCCATCAGAAGTATCCTTTCTCTACTGGGAGGCTTTGAAATTTTGTCCTGAACTTTTATATGTGCTTAAGTGTAAACATACAACTGTGTAGGCATGGTATGTTAAATTTATACCACGTGTTTGCCACTTCCCACTGACAAAAATGTGGATTAGGAAGAAATTTCACTAATATATCTAATTTTAATAATGCGCTAATCCTTAGAGTATGTGTGTACTATTGAATATGCAGTTTCTGTATAGAAAGTTTCCTCTAAGTTGAAAACATCTATGTGAATACAATTTCAAAGGCATTTTGATCTTTATTTAGTTGAAAATAGTGAGTGTATTTTTTGGGAGACATTTTTTATTGTTTATTAATCTGTGAGAAGAAATTTCAGACAGATCAGATATCTGATACTTAAAAAAATACTAGAGAATATGTCAAGCATTCCTAACACTTGGTATGTTAAAAAAAAATGTTTTTAATACTGTATTTTGTTTAATTCCATTTAAAATATATCCATGTCTTTCTGGTCTTTACGTGATGCAGACTGAGTTCCAGAAGCTGATTATTTTACATGCAATACAAGATGGTCTGCTGGAGGGGAATGAAACATTTACCATTCAGCTAGTCTCTACTGGTGATGCAGAGATATCTCCTGTAAATGGTAAAGAGTTAATTCAGTATCTTCTGGTTTTAGATATTCTATATGAGAACTATTCTAAATCTGTTCATATTATTTTAGTCTGCAGTGCTTATGTATTTTGTGTGCAGCTAGTTGGTCACAATTTTGAATGTCAGTCTTTTTCCCTAAGTGTCTTGTCTGAAGAAGTCAAAGAGGGTTTCACAGGCCCTCTCTGAAGCTGATGTTTAACTACTCATGTCACAAAATTTACCAAAGGTAGTTCATTGCTTGGTTTTCACTTATCATGAGAAGCATTGTTCTCTTCATAGGTGTTGCAACCATCATTATTATGGGAGATGAAGGAGCTTCTGGGGTGGTTGGGATAGCCCATTCATCCAAGCACATTTTGATTGGAGAACCTTCAGGAAATTATAATGGAACTGCTCTAATTAGGTGGGTACATATCTTCATTTTTTCAAAGAAAGAACAACAGCCCAGATTCAAAAGCTATGAGACTCCACATTTGGCAAGAATTTGTTGACTACTGCATTTTGTCATAATTTCTATAATCAGAACTATTTTAAAACCTAGGTGATTGGTTTTAAGGAAGGGGCAGAATATACCATGTGTATGTTCTTTCAGTATTAATGGGAAGGTCTAAATATTCCTCTCTGTCTTAAAGTTGTTTACAACATTAATTCACCAAAGGAAAGATGATTTTAATCAACGGAAAGGGGTATGGAATTGTGACATTCGAAGGTTCTTTGTGCTTTCTAGAATTTGATTCAGGATTTGTGCCTGAATAGTATTCCAGAAAATTGCTATGTTCTAGCATAAACAATATGGGAATGGGGTTTTTGGTGGAAACAAGATGCAATTGTTTTATTCGGTCAACTGAAAACAAAATGAAGAGTTTTAGATTCTTAGAAGAATCTTCTACGAGCATTGGAAAAAAAGATTATTACACTTCCAGAAAATACAAAGCAACAGAACAGCTTCTGGTACTGGCCCAAGAAGCCCAAAAGAAAAATGATGCTTTGTGCAAGAAGTAGTTTAAGATCATGTTATGTGCAGAATGTGCAGACAAATCTTTACTGTGACAAATCTTTATTTCACTGAGCATTATGTTACTAGTAGGATTTTAGTCAAGTATCAGACAGAATATATCTCAGAAAATCTCAAAGACGTATTCTAGTATCCTACATCTGCCTTATAGATCAAGTTGCCCCTGGCATGACCCTGACATCCAATTTCCCTTCTATTTTGCATATCTATCTCTGGAAAAGCAGAATAGAGCCAAGAGAAATCAGTTTTCAGGTCCCATCTTTGGGCTACACATGGAAAGAAACTTGAAAGACCTCTTGGCCTTGAGATGCCTCCCAACAGAGAGAAATAAAAGAGAATTTCAGAGATAGTCTGAAAATTCCTGAAAGGGGAATTATCATGTTCTTAATAGTGATAAAGTACATTAAAACTCAAGTTTTCATAGTGCTGATAACATTTCCTCCATGCACAACAGTATGATATACTATCTCTGTATCGGATATTAAATACTAAAGGTAAAAATGAAATCTGTGTTTGTGTCCTTACCTGCAGCCTGGTACGTGGCCCAGGGATTTTTGGGGAAATCATAATATATTGGAATATAACACCTCCTCATCAGACAGAATTTATTGAGGTATCGGGGACCTTGACCATGCGAGATAGGCAGTCTGCAGCAGTTGTTCTTATACAGGTATATGAGAGATCTCATACCAGTAGCTGTTTCAAGTACTTTTATTTTCTTAGGATCTTGGCTAGAAATTAGTTATATGTCTCTCCTTGGAATTGGTTTAAATCCTTTTAGCTGTTGTTGGTTCTTTTTCGTAGGCTGTAGATGACAACTGTCCTGAGGAGAAGCATTACTACCAGTTTCAACTAACCAGAGTCAGTGATGGAGGACTCATAAATGAATCTAGCAGCACAGCAAATATTACCATGGCTGCCAGTGATTATCCATATGGAGAGTTTACATTTTCCCATGAACTATTACAAACAACAGAAGATGAAAAATGGGTATTGGATTAAAATTCTTTCTTATGTAAAATTACTGATAGATATCAACATTGTTGCTAGAATTATGTTCAACTTTAGAAAGAAATCAGTCTCTAAAATGACTGAGGCTGCTAAATTACATGTACTCTGTACTTGATAAATCGTATTGTTGTTACCTGACAGAACCATTGAAAAGGTGCTTTTAGAACATCTCCTAAAGGCAACTGTAACAGAAAACAAAGCCATTTTTAAAAGAAAATATTCTCTTTCCCTCAGGTTAACATCACTGTTGTGCGTTCCAGGGGATCCTATGGCAGAGTGCATCTTTGCTTTCAGATAATAAATGGGACTGCAGAGGAAGGAATAGATTTTACTCCCACAGTAAGGGAAATAGTGTTTGAACCAGAGGAAGAAAGCAAAATTATTTTGATTGAAATACACGATGATGATTTTCCTGAAGGTCCTGAAAACTTTTCATTGATGATTACTGAAGTGGAACTCCAAGGAAGGTAAAGTAAAAATTCCCAGTTGATTTGTTACAAGCAGAAAACAAACAAGTAAAGCAAACTATATTTGGATTCTGATCTGCCTCAATAAAGTCACTGCTAGGCATTTCATCTGTTTTATTGTAAAATTTTGTAAGACAGCTATAATTGTAATCATAATAGAAAATGGATGTATGGTAAACCCAATTATTTTAACATTAATATAAAGATGTTGTTGATCAAGATTTATTAAAGCTTAAAATCCATACATTAGATACAAATTCTCAAGTGAGAAATTTCAATAAAAAGATGAAATGAGAAAGAACAAATGAAAGATATATATTTCCAGGAAAAAACCCCTACTTTTCTTGCAAAAATAATAATAAGAAAAAATGTGACAAAAAAGTCTTCGGTAGTAACTCTCAGAAAATAAAGTTATTGGCAGTAATTGACAAATCGTCACACACACATCTTTATACTTTCATAAGAAGTTTAAAATGTATTTTTATATTTGGTTGTTTTTTATGTTCTTGCAAGTGGATTTGATTTTACTGTAAGAGAGAATGGCCTACAGGTGGATCAACCTCCAATAATAGGAAATATCTCCACAGTATGGGTAACTATTGCAAAAAATGACAATGCTGAAGGTGTCATAGAATTTCATCCACAGTATGTCCTTCTAATGGGTAAGTTTATCCTAAGTTCTCACTATAGTTTAAAAGATTAGACTATGGCATGAATTTTGAAATAACCTAACTTCTCAATTATTTTTATAGTGGAAGAGGATGCTGGATTAATCATGATTCCTGTTTTGAGAAAGCATGGAACTTACGGCAATGTCACAGCTGATTTTCTTTCTCGAAGTATTTCTGCTCTTCCTGATGGTGTTGACTATGTCATTCATAATAATACTGTAATTTTTTATCATGGACAGAACCAGTCTTTTATTTATATCTCTATTATAGATGATGAAGAAAGGTAATTAAATGTTCAGATATTTATTCACCAATTTACTTCCAATAAAGTCATTTTAGCATGCACTAAAAATTCTACACAATATGCATGTACAGAGCTGGAATTGAAAAAAAAATTCTGCAGAGCTAAAAAATCACCTAAGGGAGAAAATCACTTAAAGGTGGGAAAAGAAGGTTTATGTTAGAGTGTCACAGTTATTGTCAAATAGTATGCAATGAAATATGGTTTTTAATTACATTATAAGAAATGTCAGTGTCAACTATAGTGTCAACTATACTGCTATGAAGAATAAAGTATTTTTCTGTATTTTTGTTTAACTTGACACTAGTAGAAAATAGAATAATGACAGAATTTCGGAAGGATGATATCTGAAATATTTTTCATTTCAGATAGCACCATTCTGTGCAAATAGGAAGAATCTTCTACATTGCACATATGGAGATGATTTCTTTATTCCTTTAAATAGATCCAGTTGAATACGTGATTGAGTTACTAAATACAGTTTTAATATTTTTTCTCATCTCTCAGATATCTGAGAATGTATTTTTCTTTTTCTCTGCAGTGAATTTGCAGAGCAATTTGAAATCCAACTGACAGGAGCCACTGGTGGAGCAGTCCTGGGGCTCCACCTGGTAAGCCAGATCACCATTGCGAAAAGTGACTCTCCCCAGGGCATGGTCCGATTTCTCAACCAAAGCCAAATTATTATTCCCAACCCTGGTGCAACCACAACAGTGTCCCTGGTGTTGGAAAGGACTGGGCGGTTGGTGGAGGCACAGGTGGGTCTTCCCTGTCAAAGACTGAAAGTTTTCCAGTGACTATGTCGAAAAGGTTCTGCATTTTTCTTTGAGAGCTTTCTTAGTGACTGATTTCTAATAGGATAATTACAGCTTTTTATTAAACATGAATTGCATATAGTATATGCAGTATATAGTATATTGCAGTATAACAGAAAACATTGCTATATGTAATATACTACATATAGTATGTTGCAGTATAACAGAAAATGTTGCTAACCTTTTAAAATCCTCTTTCTCCTCCTGCCTGCCTTCTTTTATTATGGTACTGTGTACATTGTTTTGAACTAGCTTGTAATTCCAACTTCATATACTACTACTAGTTTAATTTAATTCAGGAAATTTCTTACCGTGAGTTTTCTGGAGTGGTTTTTTTTTTTTTACTTTATACAGTCCAGTTATAAAGTGAAGGTATAAATGTAAAACATGGTGGCCCTTTCACAGTCTTGTCAAATTAGAAAATTTGCATTAAAAGCCATGAACTTCTCCACATATAAAAATTGCCTCAGTCTTTGACTTTTTCTAGAAGTCATTGGAGAAAAGTGGAAAACACTTAAGTTACCAAAATAATATTTGTAAAGTCCTGAATATGAACTCCTTAAAGGCAATCTAATTTGTGCGAATCACTGGAAATGCTATAGCTTTTAATCAGGATGAACAAATATGAAGGATTCAAAATTTTCTTCATAGTCTGAAGGATTAGAAACTTTTATGATAAAAAATATTTGTCATTTTTGGATTTGACATCACTCTTCAAAGGAAAATGGTTTTGATCATGAGTACTCATGTGGGAAGTTTTGCAAAACAAGTCATGAAAGAGAAGAGAAATAGACACTGGCCTGTTGTCATAGGCTAGGAAAAGCCTGATTTTGTTCCAATCGGGGTCAGTTTTTTTGATTGACAAGCAATTTATCCAGTAGAAGACAAGCTGCGACTTTTGGCGGAATGCTTAAAAAGGCTGGGTGGGGGGAGGAGCGGTCTCTTTGTCTTCCGGTGTGGCAGGCCGGGGACAGGGAGCGGCCGGGCCGGCCGGCCTCGGTGCCCCCCCACCCCGGGCGGCTGCGGCGGGCCGGGCCGGGCCGGGCCCCGATGCTGCTGGAGCCGGGGCGGGCCGGGCTGGAGCTTTAGGAGCCGCTGTCTCGCCGAGAAGCAGGCAGCATGGAGAAGAGGGAGAGCTCGGACGGAGTGCCCCTTCGCCCTTGCTCTTCTTTTCAAGCCGAAGAAACCAGCGCACGGCTTCTAAACGACTCAGTTTCCCGCCGCAGAGCCACGTGGGCAGCTCGGCAGCCCGAAAAGTTTAACCCTTTGTTGTTAGCAGATGGACTTTCCTAAACATCATCTTTCTCCGGAAGAAGAACAAATATAGCGAATAGAAAGACACAGCATGGAGCTACAGTCGGTGAAGGGAGAGTGAAAAGGACTTTAAGGCAAAAGGACAAGGAGTGGCCTAATTTTGGCTGGACATTTCTGGTAAACTATAGAGACGGAACTAGTTTTTTTTTCCTGTAACATATAAATGCTTTTGGGGGGATGTAAGGTTCTAGTTAAAAGTGATATGAAGCTTTTTGCTCCTAAAGAAAGAGGAGATTTGTTTTTGGGTCTTGAGATGATTTTGGAAATAGAAGAAGAGAATCTTTGTGTCATACTAGAGGAGGCATCCTTAAACAGTACCCCAATAAGCAAATATGGCCTATGTGCAGTGTTAAAAAAGCTGCTAATGGGTAGGATTTCGCAGTTTGCAGGAGTTCCTTTAAAATCCTCGCAGACGTAGAGCATGGGATGTCTATATAGAACCCTGAGAGACTCCTTTCCTAAAAGAACTGATAAAAGGTTATTTTTAAAATGGTAAAACTGGCTGAAGTTGCAGGTCATGTCTTTTTATGTTGAGTGAAGAAAGGTAAAAAACTTAGAAAGAGAAAGAAAGATGTTTTAGAAGTTTCATTTGTTGTTGTTGTTGTTTTTTCCCTTTTTTTTGTTGTTTTTGTGTGTATTAATAAACTATCTTTGTAATTTAAAGATGGGCCTGTTTTGCTTTATATTCTTCCAGTCAAATAAAATATAGAACGTGATTAAACCATCACATAATTGGTGCATTGGCCGGGAAATTCGAACCAAAACCCATCACATTAATTTAGCAAGCCAGACAAGAAAAGAAAATTTGATAAATTGACTGGGAGAGTTTAGAAGCAAAGCAAGAGTTGATATGTTAAGTAAAATTATAGTAAATTATCATAATGTAGAATGGTTTGTTTTGGTATATGAAAGTTGTATGTAATTTTAATAATAAGTTTGGGCATTTCGCCAAAAGTCGAGAGGCGGATATTGCCATAGGCTAGGAAAAGCCTGATTTTGTTCCAATCGGGGTCAGTTTTTTTGATTGACAAGCAATTTATCCAGTAGAAGACAAGCTGCGACTTTTGGCAGAATGCTTAAAAAGGCTGGGTGGGGGGAGGAGCGGTCTCTTTGTCTTCCGGTGTGGCAGGCCGGGGACAGGGAGCGGCCGGGCCGGCCGGCCTCGGTGCCCCCCCACCCCGGGGCGGCTGCGGCGGGCCGGGCCGGGCCGGGCCGGGCCCCGATGCTGCTGGAGCCGGGGCGGGCCGGGCCGGAGCTTTAGGAGCCGCTGTCTCGCCGAGAAGCAGGCAGCATGGAGAAGAGGGAGAGCTCGGACGGAGTGCCCCTTCGCCCTTGCTCTTCTTTTCAAGCCGAAGAAACCAGCTCAGGGCTTCTAAACGACTCAGTTTCCCGCCGCAGAGCCACGTGGGCAGCTCGGCAGCCCGAAAAGTTTAACCCTTTGTTGTTAGCAGATGGACTTTCCTAAACATCATCTTTCTCCGGAAGAAGAACAAATATAGCGAATAGAAAGACACAGCATGGAGCTACAGTCGGTGAAGGGAGAGTGAAAAGGACTTTAAGGCAAAAGGACAAGGAGTGGCCTAATTTTGGCTGGACATTTCTGGTAAACTATAGAGATGGAACTAGTTTTTTTTCCTGTAACATATAAATGCTTTTGGGGGGATGTAAGGTTCTAGTTAAAAGTGATATGAAGCTTTTTGCTCCTAAAGAAAGAGGAGATTTGTTTTTGGGTCTTGAGATGATTTTGGAAATAGAAGAAGAGAATCTTTGTGTCATACTAGAGGAGGCATCCTTAAACAGTACCCCAATAAGCAAATATGGCCTATGTGCAGTGTTAAAAAAGCTGCTAATGGGTAGGATTTCGCAGTTTGCAGGAGTTCCTTTAAAATCCTCGCAGACGTAGAGCATGGGATGTCTATATAGAACCCTGAGAGACTCCTTTCCTAAAAGAACTGATAAAAGGTTATTTTTAAAATGGTAAAACTGGCTGAAGTTGCAGGTCATGTCTTTTTATGTTGAGTGAAGAAAGGTAAAAAACTTAGAAAGAGAAAGAAAGATGTTTTAGAAGTTTCATTTGTTGTTGTTGTTGTTTTTTCCCTTTTTTTTGTTGTTTTTGTGTGTATTAATAAACTATCTTTGTAATTTAAAGATGGGCCTGTTTTGCTTTATATTCTTCCAGTCAAATAAAATATAGAACGTGATTAAACCATCACACCTGTGTGAGTCTTGCTAAATGCTAAAGAAATCTTAGTTTCTTTTGTATTATTAACATCTAGAGTTTAATAAACTGGCATTGTGACAAACACTTTAAAATTCCCATTTATAAAATGTCATGTTTACTTTTTCAAAGGCCTCTATATTTTGTCCCATAGAATTAATTACGACTGGTTTTTATCCTATATCAACAGCAAAGATTTAAACATAGCTGTGTTTAAAGGCTAAGTACTTTTGGTACTCTGTCACTTCTCCCCTTGGGATGCTGTTATATCACCCCTCTAAGTCTGAAACTGATCTCTTCCACAGATTAACTGGGACATTTTGGGACCCAATTCAGAAGAGATTTTGTCTCCTCTGAATAGTGACATTGGTGACCCTGTGAATGGATCATTCTATTTTGAAGAAGGAGAAGGAGGTCTGAGAACAATTAATCTACAAATCTATCCTCATGAAGAAGTTGAAGTTCAGGAAACCTTCATTATTCGACTGAGCGTTATGAAAGGTGAAACAGAAATAGATTCTACAGCAAACAGCATTACATTAATAGTAAGTTATTAGTGCTTCTCTTCCTTCAGAGATTTTTGTTGATATTGGTATCTGGCAAAACTTTTAAAAATTAATCACAATGATTACTTAGTCATTTGGCTTTTTTGACCTTTGTACTATTTGGGTATATTATGTTCAATTCTGAAAGAAAGGAGGCAGAGAATCTATCAGTAAAAATTGGTATAAAAGCACTGAGCTGGCTCTCTTACTGAAGTTTTCTATAGCTCTCTTTGGAGAGAGCATGGATTTAGCCCACATTTCTGTATGTCAATATGTTTGTCATCTGTTGTGGTTTAAACCCAGCTGAAAATTAAACCCCACTCAACTGCTTCCCTTCCACTAAACCCTCTTGTGAAAGGGACACAAAAAGCAGAGTTTCTTGGTCAAGATGAGAAAAAATTATTTGAAGTGAGATGAGAAACAAACAGTAACAGCAATATTAATGACAAAGGTATACAATAGAGAGGGTGATTTACACACAAAAAGGTGCTCTCCACCAAAGCTCCACCGAGACCAAGACAAAATGTCTTTTTCCCCTGAGCAAACAAAAAAAATGATGGACAAATAATCCACACATACACTCCTCCCCAAATCCTGAGACAGCAAAAAACAGTGATGGACAAACTCTCCAGGCTGGATCACTTGGCCTGCATCAACCATCGTGTGTGTGGTAGATAATAGTGGTCTGGACACGCCCACACAGCACTAGGCTCCAACCCCTCAGCAGCTGCAAGTAGGATACTGTCACTCTTGACATCTTCTTCAGAGGAAGGAAGAAAATTTGACTTCTCACAGTTCAAGAGAAATGCAAATATTTTTGAGTTATCAAAGACAAATCAGTGTTCTAGGAATACCGTAACTAAGAAAATATTTATAAAGCTGCTATAAGAAGCCCTCAGTTTCTCTCCTAGAAACTGTATTTTTATTTTACTATGTGATCTGGAAGGTGTTGATGGAATTAGCTCTTACTTCCACAGAACCCTTCAGGAACACAGGTTACCCCAAATTCTTGTTGCAGCTAATGGTTCACATAGATGTGGATGAGTCCTCTTTCCCATAGTGCTGAGTTTGAAAACTGATAGTGTTAGAAGAGCTTCTGTATACTAGCTCAAGGTCCCTGAGCATTTCCTGCTTTAGAATCAAAATATTCAGATACAGCATTTGAAATAAAACTTTGTTCTTTTCCTTCTTGGACAGGGGAACTGAAAACTGAAAAACGGACATTTGAAACTCTCTCTGCTGTTTTTAGAACTAACAGATATGTGCCCCTGTAGCATCTAGCAGTGAAAATCTCAGTGGTTTGAGCAAGAATACAACTCACACTACATTTTTAGTTTTTTAAATGTTTGTTTACCTTTTTACAGATAGAGAAGTTTGGTGATCCCAATGGAATTGTACAGTTTGCTCCTGAATCATTAACTGAGAGTAACTATGCAGAACCCTCAGAAGATGAAGGGCCACAAAAAATTACACTGTTTGTCAGACGAATTCAAGGCATTCTGGGGAACATAACGGTATTCTCACTCTTTTCCTAATAAATAATTTTATATGAAATCATCCTCAGTGTCAATGTATGGAAAAATGTCTCATTCTGTGCCTTTCAATTGCTTGTTTCTCAAATTATTTTTTTTTAATGTTGCCTTTTAGACTGAATTTAGGAAGGGCTTAGCCCTAGTACTTGTTTGGAGAGTAAAATTCAGTCTTCGCTGGTCCAGGAGAAAGAAAAGAAAAACAGTACTGCTGTACTGTTCTCACTTTCTTTCTCTCCCCATTTGCTTCTGATGAGAGAACAGAAGAGACAATACTTTCATAGTGAGTTGTCTGATATCATCTCACTTTACCTTTTTAGACAGAATCAGACCTTTCTGAACCATCAATGCATCATGCATTGTTTTTTAGCTAAAGTTGTTCAGAAGTCAACATTTAACTGAAACTCATTCAATTAAAAATAAATGGATCAATTAATAGAAACATCTGCTGTGTTTAATGATAGTTCTTCATTCCTTTCTTATGTAAGGAATATTGGAAACAGAAAAAACAGCAAGGGTTTTTGGTGTGAAAATAGAAATACCTTTTGAAAAATGTTCATAAATTCCACGTAGTTTTACATAAATTTTCTGAAGCTAGACAAAAGAAATATTTATATTCATAGCACTGTTAATGAAATAACACACTCTTTTGAAAGATAGTCTGTGTGGTAGGATATTCTTTCTGTGCATACCCAAAACAATTTTTATTTTGTCCATTTAAAAGCAGTCTCTTCCATAGCCTGTCTATACTGAATCCTGAATATGCAAGTTTCTGACTTTGGAGATCATTTTTCTTTCTTTTATGTTTTTCATTTTCTATTCTAATTTCAGGTTTACTGGGAAATATGTAGTGAATTTGACATCACAGGTGACTTTCTTGAGACAGAGGGATCTGTTGTCATTGCTGACCAGCAGAGTACAGCTGAGATAATTATCTATCTGTTACCTGATGATGTTCCAGAACTGGATGAAAACTATGAGGTGCAGCTGATTTCAGTGGAAGGTGGGGCAGATTTGGACCATGAGAAGAGAATTTCAAAGATCACCGTGTTTGCAAATGATGATCCTTACGGAGTGTTTGCCCTGTACTCCGATCAGCAGTCAGTATTGGTAGAAAACACTCTGGATCGATATGTTCAGATTAATGTAACTCGGCATGCTGGGGCATTTGGAGAAGTGATGGTCGAGTACCGTGTCATATCCCTTCATGACAAAGCACTAATTGAACCCCAGAATGAGGTGGGGTTCCTCATAATAAAGGATGGTGCCAGCTTTGGAGTAAAAAGAGTGCCAATAAGCAACCAGGTGTGTATTCCTCTTTCAGGTTCTATGATATCTATTGTTTCCATTTGTTTCATCACAATACAAATAAGATATAAAACTCTCACTAGTATCAATTGTGAAGAAGCAGGAAATAGAGTTTTGGTGTTGTAAATTTCCTCTTTATGGAGTAGAACTGGATTTTAAAATCACATTTTCTGATAGTAATTGCAAAATTACGGCTGTGCATGTGTTCAAATATTTAATGTTTTCTTACATTGTTGTTTGTGTTACTGTCCGTTCAATATCTTATTATTATATGTATGCAAACATTTTCTTAAGTTTCTTTTGGATTGTAAATAATGATCTGTCATTTATGACTAATGAAGAAGATAAATGTACCTGCAGTCTTTTGTTTCCTTGTTGTTTGCTATTATTATCACAGTCTTACATCCATCCTTACATACTCCTACAACCATCTTAAATATTTTTAATCCTAAGGATTAAAATCAAGCTAAGGCCCAATGTGTCAGATACAGCTTTTAAAAATGGCAATGGTTGCTTTACAAACTCACATTCTAGCAAACTGCTGGCAGATTACTTTCACAATATTGATGGCTTAATTGTAATTCTTTGAGTAACATAATCAAAAAAAACCACTTGTCTTGAAAATGCTGCTTTGTACGTAAGCAAACAAAATCTGCAGGTTGTTTTGTTAATTATTTGAGCTGCTGGATAACATGTTTTTAGTGGAATTAAATTGCTACCTTTTTAATTAAATTCTTTCTCTCAAAGGCATTTATTGTACTGGGCTTGAATTTTACTCTGGAATTGACTAATGTAAGCCTGGTTAGGGGAAGTGCCAAGAACGTGCCTAAAATATTAGGAATAGCAAAGTCTGCTGTGTTGCTTATTCCTGAGGAAGCTGCCAATTCACAGGTCAGTAGCCTGGTTGTGGTGTCATGCTCCTACCACAGAAGAAAGGTACACTTCACTACACAAGATACCTGTTATAAGAACTCAGTGAAGTTTTCATTGTAATCAATATGACAGAAGAGATTTTTCCTGTTATTACTTGCACTGTATGTTATTCTTTCCTCTGATACAAATTCTTATAGAAATATTTTAATACGGTTGGAAAAGGCCTCTTCACAATAATATGTCAGTTGTGTAAATATTTATATGAAATGAGAGTTCTAAGACTTAAAGGAAAATAAGTAAATCTGGACGATTTACTTAGTAAATATGTTTCTATAAGTACAGCAACCCCAAAGCAGATAATAGCATGTATTCAGTATTATGTGCAAAAAGAGATGGGATATATGCTGGGTGTTAATGCAGATACCAGTAAATTTGGTAATCCGTGAGTGATACAAATTTTCCATTTGTCTTATTTTGTATGAGAGTGACAAAATATAATTTGCCTACTTTAATATGGTATATGTGATACCATATATCTTTTATATATATGCATATACATATATATGGTATGTATATCTTTACGATATATCTACTTCAATTATCTTGAAGTATTGTTCTGGTTTTTAATTTACAATGAAACTTTAGTCAATTAGTTTTTCTGTATACACCATTTACAGAAAGACTATTATATACCATATACTACTATATATCCATTTACCATTGCTTTTAGAATATTTAAATTATCTTCACTCCTATTTTCTGCTCAGAGAAAAAGAAAAGTAGATCACAGTACAAGAATAATTTTGGGAACAGCATCATGGGGCAACAACTTTTCACTGGATACACAATTAGTAACTTATTTTAGACCGAGATTGAGAGAGTGTAGTACAGTTATTACCCATGAGCACTGGTGGCAGGCTTGATTTATTTTTCTTTTAAGCAAGAGACACAGATTGCTGTATTCACTGTTTTCAGTACTGAAATGTCACTCATACTTCATTTTCCCTGCAATCAAATTGCTGGAAATCTAAAATTTACAAGTATTATTGAAGAGCTGTGAAGGAAATATACATATTCATATGTCCATAGATACATGCACATATATTTATCTATATGCATGCATCCTTATTGTAAGATGCCCATTTTACAAAAGGCACTATGCTTTCATGTATGTTATTGTCCATTTGTTTTTCCATTTTCTGATAAAATCTACTATGTTTCCACAGGTTGGCTTTGAATCTGTGATATTACGACTTACAAACATTGTAGCAGGGACAGGCCATGCTGTCATAAGCAGAAGAGGAGTTTATGGCTCTGTAACAGTTAGCTGGATTTCAGAATGCCCACCAGACCTAGTCACTGACTCTGTTAAACTAGGCAATATTACTCCTCCATTTGGTGAGTAATTGCTGCAACAAGTTATGTACAGCCACAAGGACAACAGCTATGACAGCTGCATAAGTTATGATACCACCTTTTAGTTATTTGTACCTCTACATGTTTCCTTTATTAATGAAGGGTGGTTAGAATGAAGTCATGGGATCCAATTTTTATCTGTAAGAGACATACTTACTTTATGAGAAAAAAAAACAAACTTTTTTTCATAGACACAATGCTATGCCCCTGGAGGACAGCTTTCTGTAGGCAAGACCTTTATCATGAAGATTTCTTCACCTCAATGGAGTGGAATTGAGACTAAAGTCTCTATGTCAGTATATTTCCAGGTAAAAAGAAAATTTCTGTTTAGTCATTTTGACCCTCTTAATCATTCTCCTTTCAGGTACTGTTGAATTTTCCTCTGGGGAGGAAAGTAAAGTGATTTCATTTCAGGCTACTCCAAGCCTAAATAAACCTGAGACATTTGCCATCATTTTAACAGCAGTGCACAGCAATGCGTCTGGTGGGGCTCGCCTGAGGTAAGGATATTACACTTTTGAGTTGCACTGATGCTGTAGGAATTACAACATGTATAGAGGCATATACCTCATACAAATCCCTATTAAATTATAGGTAGCTAACAAACTGTAGTTCCTTTTTTGATAAATCTCTATGTCTTGTCTCACATGGAAACAGTGTCAATACTGCAGATCTGATGTGCCCGGAACTGAGGATTTTCTGTTTTCATTTCTGAATGGAATTTTTGAATTCCAGTCTGTTTCTTGGCATTGGGATCTGAGATGCCTAGAATGTTTCTAGAATGATGGAGACAGTTAGGAAAGACAGGTTGAAGAACCAAGATAAACAACTTCATCCAGAAAGTTGAAAAATGAAATAAACTGTCAAATATGTATTTAGATTTTAGATACAAATATTATTTTAAATAATTCAAATGAAATGAGAAATGCTCTAAAAACAATTTATATTAAACCCCCTTTTTATTCTAAAAAATTAAAACATTACATTCAATGTAGTTTTTCATCTCAGTTAAATTGTTACCTGTTCTTCTATTTTCACTCTTGCTTATTGAAGATGAAAGTGTATAAAAGAACGGGCATAGAGTGACACGGTATGGAGAAGGGTATTCGTTTCACCATGTTAAAATTGCACTGGGAAATCTGAAGGAAGTCAGGAGTGAATCAGATGCCTAAATTCCTCAAACTGATCTTTTCTCCTAGGCTTGTCCATCCTATGGACTCAAGTCCTCCAGCACATGTTTACTGTGTGAGTCACATACCTTGAGTGTATGAGAATAACCTTTCCTCGAAAACTTAAGATTTCTTCCCACAGGATGTAAAGCTCACAATTACTTAGAAGGTTTTTTGGCTTCCCAAGTGTTGGAAGAGTCTCATCTGTTAGCCAAATCCACCCACTGTAATTGTGCCATTTGGTAGCCTCTGGCATTGAATAATGGTTCAGTTCTAGAGAGAAGGGGTTGACATAAGATTTAGCAGAGTCATTCTAATATTTTGCAATAAGAAGGGGATATATTTAATATAAACAAAGTAAAGCTTTTTGATATTGATAACAAGACTCAGATCTGGGAAAAAAGTATTTTGAGTAATATTGTAAAGAGGCACTATTTTAAAGCCTTACTGCATATTTTAAAATAACTTCCTGTCCTTCTCTAGTTTTCTGGCTAAAACTGTAGATGTGCTAGCAGCTGTCTGCTTCACAGCTTTCCCTTGGAACAGGAGGTTTGTTCAGTGTTTGAAACCGGTAATACTTGTAGTGGCTATATTATATTCCTGTATTATGTCCACAGCAGGAAGACCCACTTTCCTTTGCCTCTCCATTTTGTCAGGAAGACCATGTTTTATAAATCATTTACTCAGTATCCTGTCCTGACTTAGGATGCATTAAGCCTGAGGAGGGCTGCTCAATTGAAACATTACAAAAGCATTTTTTTAGGGGACCTCTTTATGTCTTGCTTTGTATGGTTGCTATTTCTTCCCTCTATTGTTATACATTTTTAATCCACTTTCTTAGAGCCATCATTGATTGCTCACTGAAAATTATTATGCTTGATTGTTGTGATGTTCATTATTTGTATTTCCTCTCTCAATGTTTCTGTTTCAGATCAGGATTTACCATAGCTAAAATTGAGCCAATGGGGATCTTCCAGTTTGATCTTAACTCAAGATCAGTTTCAGTTGAAGAAGATGTCCAGGTAGTGAGACTACATGTCCAAAGATTGTTTGGTTTTCAAAGTAATCTCACTAAACTGACATATCAGACCATTCCAGGAAGTGCCAAACCACTAGAAGACTTTATACCCATCTACAATGGAGAGCTTATGTTTTTACATTTTCAGACAAATGCAGTGATAGAAATATCAATAATTGATGACACTGTGTCTGAAATACAAGAATTTTTTTTTGTAAATTTGACTTCTGTGGAAATTCTGGATGTTCAACCTGTGAACCTTGACTGGAGTCCCCGTTTGAATCCAGCTTTCAGTGTTGCAACAGTTAATATCCTGGCTAATGATATTCACCATGGAATACTAAGTTTGGGGCCAGAGTTTATTTATATTGAAGAAGATACAAACAACAATACTTCCAACACAGCAGTGCTTCAGATCAGAAGGACCAAGGGCTTTACTGGTGATATTAAAATAACTGTGAAAACCTTTGGGGGACTGAGTGCACAGAGTGGAGTAGATTTGTATCCTTTTGGAAATGTTTATGGAAAATCAAACTTCACATGGGCAATAGAAGGAGAAGATTTTGAAGAACAGATAATCTCTCTGACTTTGCTGGATGGAGAAAGTGAAAGTGAGGTGTCCATAATAATTTTTGATGATGATGAGCCTGAAGGACAGGAATCGTTTTATGTTTTCCTCTCAAATCCTGAATATGGAGCTCAGATTGTGGAAGGAAAGGATGAACATGGATTTGCTGCCTTTGCAACAGTAATTATTGCAGGTAATATTACTTCCCCCAGGAAATGAGTAAATATATTTGAATTAAGTAACAGTAAATAACTATATGTTCTTGTAGCAATTTTCATGTAAAATTGGAATTCTATATGATATTAAGCAGGGTATTGTATTCCCAAATCTAATGTTTTCCAGATCAGAGGAAGCATCTAATACACAAAGCCCACTTAGCATCCCACAGCAATGTAACTCAAAATACATCTATAGGTGCTACTTATCTCTGTTCTTGTCCTTTATGAAAGGGAGAACGCTGAGTATAAGTGCTTGTGTTGGAGACGGAGTAGCATTGTAGGTTCATTTGGTTTTTTGACATTTTCCTTGCTCCAACCTTTCCTCCTGGGACATGAGATTCCTATATCAGTAGATTCATGACTTCCACGTTCAAAGAGTGAGTGGGATACTTACTGATACAGATCTGTGACTATGAGAAGAGCTGCCAATTAACTTATGGTATGAAAATGAAAGTGTCCAAGAGGAACCTGTTATAGAACTGCTAGGCTTCCATTGTTTGTTCTCAGTATTGTACAAATTATCCTTTCTCACAGTACTGTGATCCACAGTACTGATCCTCCTCTCTCAGTACTGTAGTGCTGCATTTAGACCAAAATATTTTGTATAACTGTAAATACTGACCACTCTTTGACAGTTTATGGCACAAAAAGATCGCTGGCTTTTTGCTTGGTTTGACCAGATGATTTGTATTTTGCTACTTCAGGTACTTTGCTTTTTCAAGTTCCAGAACATTTTAAGCTTCTTTTACTTTTTCTTTTACCTTTTTTTTTTCTTTCCCCCCTAACAGTCTATGAAACATGATTTTGTAAAAGAAAATGTCATGGGGCATTTGAATACAGGAAGACATAGTTCCTACTGAGACCTTAAGATTACCTAAAAGAGGAGAGACATAAAAAATTACTGACTCATTATTTAAATAATTCATTATGGCAGCAGTGCTTGATGGGAGACAGTGAGTATAAGTTGAAATGACATTTAGCCTGGGTATTTTTTTCTATTGAGTACAGAGAGCCAGTGGTACAGGTTGCCTGGGGAGGTTGCATGGTCTCTCTCCATCCCTGAATTTTTTTCAAGCCCTAAACTTCTGAGCCATCTTGATCTGGTTTCAGGAATAATTCAGCTTTGAGAAGGGTATTGGACTAGAGACTTAAAGGGCCCTTTTAACCTGAATTATGTTGGCATTATGTCAGATGTATTTCATATACTTTGTATTTTTAAGTTAAGTCTTTCACTTTTAGAATGGATGGAGTTTGTACAGAAAAGCAGCTTCTATTTTCATTCTTTGCTACTATGCAGTTCATACCTGCAGTGTAGTCATGCTCTGCTTCTGGAGATGGAGGATAGGAATTACCATACTTAGTCAATAAGGAAGAGTTTTTCTTTCAGTCACTGTGCGACTGTGAGAAAATGATGTCAGAACTTCAATTTCTCCTAGCTTTTAGATATCTGTCAGGCTTACCAACTGAATATAAACCAATTTAGCCTGCAATAAAGATTACATTTTAGAAAGCAGTTGAACATTGGCATGATTTTTAGGCTGACTCAGTTTATGCTAATCAAGGAAGTAAGGTCCAGCATTACTGGGAGTTTTGTGTATTTTGATAGTCTTAAGAAATTGGTATGGGTATTGAGAAATAGGATTAAACTGTGCAGCTGGATGAGTGTAGGAAGCAACCAAGATCATACACAAAACCAGATCATATGAAACACGTTCTCTTCATGTGCATTATCTCTAGAATTTACCATGGAAGTAACCAGTTCCCTGGGTTACATTAACCGCAGAAGTATGCGTATAGGCACAAGTTGGAATTTGGGCTTGTAATGAATACCACAGAAGTGTATTAATGTGTTCTAGACTTACACCCACAGTACAAACTGTCCATAACGTTGGAACATGAGACAACACATTAAGGAGAAGGGTAAAAGAGTGTGCCTGCATTTAAGTGTATAAATAAATACCACAGGTTAAATATTTGTGCATGCACATAAGCAAACACTCAGTTTCTGTTCATCTTACATATATATTAACTTTTAGTAAGCACTGGTGTGGAAGCAGATATCCTTTTCACTTGCAGAGTAAAGCCATCACTACCTGCAAGGAGAAATCCTTTAGAAGCAAGTTTTGATTGAGCACTGTAAAAACATTAGTTTCCCCTCATTAACTGGGAATTTTATCTTCCACTGCTGTGTTTCTGAAGTTACTTTCATTCCCCTGAGAAAAATGTGGTATTTTGCAGCTCACTAGTTCTAGACATAGAACTAAAGATGCAAGAGGAAAGCTGATGTAATCATCTGTGAAAGTGGATGGGTTAAACAACATCATGGGTAGGATGAATAAGAAAGCTTAAGTTATGTCTCTGGAATCCCATCTTTATCAGATTACTTACTTTATATATTGAGGCCCATTTCTGTTCAGATAGAATGTTTTAAGATTTATGATAAACATAGCTGGAGTGATTATCTCATAAGGGCGTTATAACCAAAGCTTTTGAGATTGTTCTGGATATTACTGTAATACCTAGTCTCTTGAAGTCAAGAGACACAGAATTCAGTCAATTTGTTGAATGCTGCTGAAAATACAAGCTTACATGCAAAAATCATGCCAGAACTCTCATAAGGAATTCACTTTCAAAAATCGTTATTATTCTACTGATTAAAATAAAATTTAGAAATTATAAATTCTAAATTTGAAATTCTAGAGTGTAAATTAAGAGTAGAAAAACTAATAGAATTGAGGTGTCCCTAAATAATACTTTGCAGCATGCTTTTGATACCTGATTGTTAGGGTTTTTTTAGCAGTTGTGCATATTAAAGGTATAATTTACTCTCAGCTTAACTTTCGTGCTTACTACTTTCATGGATTATTTCCTATACAGGAAGCGATCTCCAGAATGGCATTTTGGGATTCATTCCAGAAGTACAAAGTGGCTTGATACTTGATGAAGACTCAGAAAACAGAGAGGTGCTGCTGACTGTTGCACGGCAACCAAACAGGTGCAGGCAACAGCTGAGTCTAGTGCTCTTTCCACTCTCTTTAATATGTTGTCTTGAATCATGGGAGCTACTGTTAGTGGAAGAGGTTTTCATCACAGAATTTTAGAATAAGTACTTCCCTTTTGGCTCCTTTAATAGTTTCACAGATTTTGGCAGCGGGGCATTTAAGTTGTGAATATAATTAGGTCTGTCACTTCATTGGTATGAAGCAGAAACAGGAAAAAACTCAAATGTTTACCGTTTTATACTGTAAGTCAGCAAGTGTGACAGTTTTGCTTAAGGTAATGTATTTGCACTGCCAAAGGTTTAACTCCAATTCTCACTTCTCTGTGTAATGTAAGTAGCCACAAATACTAAAAGGAGCAATTAGAAGTTATGTGTCAGTATGCTTATGTCTTCACTTTTTTCCTGATTAGCACATATATATATTGTATATTTATGTGTACTTTAAACAAATATGCTTAAATATGGTAAGCTCCTTACACTTACAGGAAAGACAAATTCTACTTGGATTTCCAGGCCAATATTACTATAGTATTAATGAAAGTACATGGGCACATCCCTGCTTTCCAAGCACCAGTGTCTCTTATTCAGATGTTTGCATGTTGTCTGAAATAAAAAATAAGAAGAATCTGGGTTCCCATAATGACTTTATTTTCTTCTTCTGTTACTTTTTAAAACAATATAAATAGATACTAGAGGAAGAAATTTAAATAAAAAAGAGACTTTTTTTTTCATTGTAAAGCAATTGATTCCCTAATGATAAGTTTTGAATAATAACATGAAGTGTATGTTACGTCTGTGCTTTAAATCTGTTGTGCTCTCCTTCAGTACACGCATACTCTTCTCTTTTACATACAGGGCTTTTGAAGATGTGAAGATCTTCTGGCGTGTGACCTTTAATAAGACAGCTGTTGTCCTTCTGAAGGATGGTGTGAACTTGGAGAATGAACTTGTATCTGTGCTGGGATACACAACCTGCGTGGCAGGTCAAACAATGTGCAACATCTCCATTGAAATAAAACCTGATCATGTAAGTAACTGTTGCTCATTTATGTACAGCATTGAATTGCAATTTGTCAAGATGAAAAACTCCCTGATCCAGAGGAACTGATGCTTAGGTTGAACATAGTAACTTGATATCTGCTCAGCTTCTCTGAAACATGTTTATTTATAGTCTTGTACTGCCTTCATTGAGACTGATAAAAATTTGGGAAGGAGGTAAGTATTTAGTCTGAAGAGTAAATTACAGATCTTAGATACTTATATAACATAAATAAAAAAGAATGGAGTTGTTTTGCTGAAATTTTTGATCATATACTCTTATCCTTCACACAGTAAGTTTTTCATCTATCAAAGCATTTCTTAGGGTGGTTTATGGAAAACATTCTATAAGTAATATCTCATTGCACAAAAAAAACCTTTGAGTCTAACTTGTGTGTAATTTTGTATTCCTACATCTAGCACAGTGATTTGTGAAAACTCATAAAACTGCATAAGAATCTCTAAGTGTCTAAAAACCTGTCACTGTTCCCATCCACCTAGTGAACAGTGAAGTTCCTGCCAGGAACTGGCTCAAGGGTGGGCCACCCATAGGGTCAAAACCTCTCAGGCATACCCCCACCCCAGTGTGGGGCTCCTCCAAGGGCTGCAGGTGGATCTCTGCATCCCCATGGACCTCCATGGGCTGCAGAGGCACAGCTGCTTCACCATGGACTCACCACAGGCTGCAGGGGAATCCCAGCTCTGGTGCCTGGAGCACTTCTCCCCCCTCCTACTCCACTGACTGTGGTGTCTGCAGGGTTGTTCCTCTTATGTGTTGTCACCCTGCTCTACTCTGGCTGCAATTTCATCTGCATAATAACAGAGTTTTTGTTTCTTAAATATGTTGTCATTGGGATGTTACCACCATTTCTGATTGGCTCAGCCATGGCCTGTGGCAGGCTCATCTTGGAGCTGTCCGGCATTGGCTGTGCCAGACGTGGGGAAAATTTTTCATAGAAGCCACCTCTTTTCATAGAAGCCACCTCTGTAGTTCCACCACTACCAAAACCTGCCCATACAAATTCAATTAAAAAATAGTAAAAAGAAAAAAAAAAAGCCTCAATGCTTACCATTTTTATGCTATTTTCTTGTAAAGAAATACTTTTCCTTTTTTTCAAGTTTGTTACTTGACAAGTGCATGTAATTGGTAAAAGTAACATCTTTCCAATGATTTTTGGAATCTTAGTAATGGGACGTATATTTTTAAATGTTGCATTTGTCTAGTAGGTACAAAATAAAAGATGAGGCAGAACATCATATTGTAAACTTAACACTGCTATCTTATTTTCAATAAGGAAACAAAATTCCACAGCCTGTATTTTCAGAGTGACATGTTTCTCTATATGTGAAACATCACAAAATTCTATAAAATAGTATTATCTAAGCTCTGAGATTTTCAGTAAATTCAGTTGTGTGCAAATCTACTGAGTTTTTAATTTCTTGCAAGAACATGCATAAACATATTAGTGTTTAAATGATAAGGTTATATGCAAAATTTTCCAGAACTTTAACTGAGTTCAGCACTCGAATAGAGGCGAGTTATTATGCAAATTAATTGCATTTTCAAAATTGCATACTTAATTCTGTGCAGTTTTTCCAAAAGTGAGTAGGTAGGTATATGCAATTTTATTTTTACTTTTCAAAGTAAAAAGAAAATGAAAGAGCAAATTCTTCATAAATTGTACATATATGTAAATCCATAATCTGGAATATGGCAGTCTTTGAGAGTTTACTGTCATTTATGTCAAATTTACAGCCTCAATACTTGAGCTATTTAAATAGCTACTTTAATGCAGTCAATGTGAAAATCTGGGATTTAATTATTGTTCCTGACAAAGTGATGCCCATTGCAATATTGTTTCTAGGATATATTTTAGTGTACTTCTTGCACATTTCAGGAAACATGCTTGTGGAAAGTGTTATTAAAGTGATCCACTGTGCATACAAAGTAATATATAAACATTTATTAAAAGCTGAGAGTTATTAGTAGATCTTATAATGATATGAAAATCATCCCTCAATTACAGGTACCAGAATTTGAAACTTATATTTTTGTTGAGCTGTATGCTGTAAGCACAGGAGCTGCTTTGAACAACAGTGCCAGATTTGCTTTTATAACTGTCCTGGAAAGTGATGCTCCTCATGGTTTAGTGTATTTTGCTGTGGGATCTCGATTTGCTGTGGCTTATAAGAAGACAGCTTTAATCAGTCTGCAAGTTCTTAGAGATTCTAGTACCTCAGTAACGACAATGGTTAGCTACAGTATGCAGGTAAGACATTATTATATAATTTGTTTTTATATCTTTTTCTGACCTTTAGGAAAGCAGACTTCCAGCTCTTCAGGGAGATAGTCAGGGGGTTCCCCTGGGAGACTGCCCTCAGGGACAGGGGAGTGGAACAGAGCTGACAGATCTCTAAGAAAGTCTTCCATAGAACACAGGAGCTAGCCATCCCCAGGAGCAAGAAATCAGGCAATGAAGGCAGGAGCCTGGCATTGCTGAGTCAGAACCTGCTGGTCAGACTAAAGAGAAAGAAGCAAATGCACAAGCAATTGAAGCAAGGACAGGTGAGCTGGGAAGAGAATAGAGATGGAGTGTGAATGTGTAAAGGAAGGCCAAGGTGAAGCTGGAAGTGAACCTGGGAAGGGACACAAAAAATAACAGAAGGAGGGCTTCTAGAGGTATGTTAACCAGAAAGGAAAGGTCAAAGAAGGGTGTTTCCCCCTGATAAACAATGCTGGAAAACTGGTAGCAACAGATTAACAAAAGGGTGGTGGACTCAAAAACTTTTTTGCCAGTCTTCACTGGCAACCTTTTTTTTCCTACACCTCTGAAGTGGATGGACAGAAGGATGGGGCATGGGGGAGCAAGTCCCTCCCATTGTATGGGAAAATCAGGTTTGTGACCACCTGAGGAAACTGAATGTACACAACTCTATGGGACCCAGAGAGATGCATCCCAGAGTCCTGAGGGAGTTGGCTGATGTTGCCAAGACAGTCTCCCTTGTTTTTTGAAAAGTCTTGACAATCAGGTGAAATCCCTGATAACTGGAAAAGGGCTATTAATATATCCATCTTTAAAAAGGGAAGTGTAGAAAGGAAGACCCTGGGAACGATCAACCTGTTGGCCTCCCCTTTATGCCTAGGAAGATCATGAAACAAATCTTCCCACAAGCTCTACTAAGGCACATGGAGGACACAGAGGAGATTGGAGAGAACCAGCACAGTTTCACCAAGAGAAAATCCTGTTTTACCAAACTAGTGGGCTTCTATGATGGGTGACTACCACAATGTAAAAGGGAAGAGCCACAGATGTCATTTATCCAGACTTATGTAAAGCCTTTGGCACGTCACCCACAACATCCTTCTCTCTAAATTGGAGACAGATGGATTTAATGTTGGATTTGAATGGACTGTTGTTTGATGGATAACAAAGTATAGTCACATCCAGAGGGCTGTAGTCAATGGCTCAGAGTCATGATGGACATCAGTGACAAGTGGTGTCCCTCAGGGATCTGTGTTGGGACCAGTGTTATTTATTTATGTCTTCGTGAATGGTGTAGATGAAGGGATTGGGTGCGCCCTTAGCAAATTTGCAGAAGACACCAAGCTGAGGGTGAAGTTGACACTCCTGAAGGATGGGATGCCATCCAGAGGCACCAGGACAGGCTCAAGAAGTGGCCTCTGGGAATCTCATAAGGTTTAACAAGACCAAAGTGCCGCACCTGGGTCAGAGCACTCCCAGTACAGGCTGGGGGATGAACAGATCAAGAGCTGCCCTGCCCCAAAGGACAGTGGGGTGCTGGTGAGGGGCTGGACATGAGCCAGCCCTGGGCACTCCCAGCCCAGAAAGCCACGTGTGTCCTGGGCTGCAGCCAAAGCCCTGGGGGCAGCAGGGGAGGGAGGGGATTCTGCCCCTCTGCCCTGCTCTGGTGAGACCCCACCTGCAGAGCTGCCTCCAGCCCTGGGGTCCCAGCACAGGAAGGACATGGAGCTGTTGGAGCAAGACCAGAGGAGGCACTCAGTTGATCAGAGGGTTGGAGAACCTCTACTATGAGGAAATGCTGGGAGAATTGGGATTGTTCAGCCAGGAGAAGGGGCAGCTTTGGGCTGACCCAATTGCAGCCTTCCAGGACCTAAAGGAAGCCTGTTGGAAAATTGGAGAGGGACTTTTGGCAAGGGCATGTAGTGGACAAGGCAAGAGGGAATGGCTTAAAACTGAATGACAGTAGGTTCAGATTAGATATCAGGAAGAAATTCTTTATTATGAGAGTAGAGAGGCACTGGCACAGGTTATCCAGAGAAGCTGTGGATTCCTCATCCCTGGAGGTGTTCAAGTCCAGGTTCAATGGAGCTCTGAGCCACTGGTCTAGTGAAAGTTGTCCCTGTTCACTGCAGGGGCTTTGGAATTAGATGGTCTTTAAGATCCTTTTCAACCCAAATGATTCGTAGAATCATAGATTTTATGATTGATTTTATAATTAAATAATTGGTCATTCTCTAAAGTAAATATGGCCATGATTAGCATTTTTTTGCAGGAAATGGTCAAACATTTGCTGGGCCTAGCTTTGGTTTTCCATTATCAAAACACTTTTTCCCATTGCATTTTCAAGAATATTTTTTTGGCATTATCTTTCAGTGCCCTCAAAGATTATGGTGAGCCAGGCATCTAATATATTTCTTTCTTTGTTTTAAGGCTCTTTTGAGTCTTCAATTTTTGAGGCTTCTTCATCTGAAATAAAGTTTTTATCCCAATGGATATGTATACAACATCCAGATAGCAGAACACTTGCTGTGTTAGGGCACAAATTTATAAGTACCAGAACATACACAGGAAAAGAGAGAGAAATGTCATAAAATTTTATTCAATGTCCTTAGAGTACTAAACAAGAAATTTGCTCTTCTTATCAAAAACAGCACGTGCTAAAGTAAATTTTATCATCCCCATTCATTTTTGAAATATGTCTGTAGCACAAGACGCTTTTAGCTGTTGACACTTTTTTCTATTAAATGCATACACCACTCATTATTATTGCAGCTGATAAAGTTTCCCCTTTAGAAGATCTGCAGACACATGATTCCTGCCACTTCCTTAGTATCTGTGAATTCAGCATCAGGGCACATGCTACAAGAGATATTCTTTCAAGTTTACCATCACATTGGAATAATATTTGTCCTGATCTACTTGAATGTTTATGATTTTATGCCTAAAATCATGATTTTTGGGGTGAGTTATTATATACTTACCCTTTATAGGGATATATAGGTAACTTTATAAAGCTTCTGCATTCTATTTTTATATTGAATACATATCTGTTTTAACCACATAGGTTTACATGGTGTTTCTATGCATTTATTATATGGCCAATGTTTCAATCAGATTGTGTAGTAACAAATTTTCACATTCATTCAACCCAAGAATTTACTATGATTTAGCTGTTAAATGGAAAAGAAATTGCTATGGCCCAGTGTATATTTAAGCTAAAATATAATGGGCAACCTCTTATCCATTTGTAATTTTATAACCAAACTTCTTTGGACATTTTAAGTTTTTGAGGGGGCCAAGTACTAAAATATTGGTAATATTAGGAGCTTTAAAATAAGAGGCCACAGGAGACAGGAAGGCAGTAACTGGAAACTGATGTTTATCTCATCCCTACAAAGGTTTCTTAGATGTTGTTTTTGTCACTACTGCTTTTATTACTGCTTATTTCCATTTCCTAGTTCTTAATGGGAAGGGATAAACAAAAGACAACTTCTCTCTGGAATTTTCACAAGTGATGTTATCATGTCTAGTGCAATTTTGAACAGTTAAACACTGCATTGACTTACCAGGTTCTCCAGTGAAGTCAGAAAATGTCTGATTCATTCCATAAATAAGCTTTACTAATAAAAGCTAAATATTTTCAAAAGGGGTCTAGTATTGCACAAATAAAAATCTTCATTTTATTCAGTCGGAGACCTTTACTTAGGAGTCAGTATACAAGCTACACGTTTTAATAGATACTTTTAAAAAATAATACAGTTGAATATTAGCTCAGAAAGTTAGTTTCCTCTTAAGGAAAGTTTATTATATTACCAGGTAATAAAATAATTATTATTATCTGTCAAAGTTATGGCAAGTGACAAAAAGAACAAGACTTTGAAGAATGAAACAGTAACAGCAAACCTCATGGAAAGTAAAAATAATGTTGCTTCACAAGGAAATAAGGCCATGTAGCATTGCTAGATAAACTTATCTATCCACCTCGCATGTGTATTCTATTGTGTTTATTTTGCCTTTGTATTAAATGGATTATTCGTCTTTAAAGTATGTATTCTGGGACTGAAAATACCATGAATTGATATTAATTTGGACACAGATTTCCAAAACCTTTGCTTTGCTTTTATTTAGTTTTCCATCTATTTGTAATGCTTTTCTCTACCCTAAAGTGAGGGACTTTGTGCTGCAGTCATAGTCTTACATCAAGCCTGGAATTCACACATGTGCTAACATTTTGGTAATATTTACTCACACAGAAAAGTTTTGTGGTTTTGGTTCTAGAAAAGAAATAGTGGGACCCTGTTTACTATTGACAATATATATAATTCTTCTCCTGGGTTTGATGGATTACTAATTCAGGGAGATAATTATTTTAAATGTATTTGTTTCATCACTCGTAGCTGCTTTTTGAAAGAGGACTTCTTTTTTACACATTTTGATTTTACCCATTTAAAGTGTATTCTACAGCAGGCAGCAAGTGATTTTGAACAATTATATCTATCATAATGTTACCTAAAACTCTTTTGGTTTGTTTTAAGGAACTACAAAAACCTGAGCCTATTGGACGGACCTTCATATCTCCAGCTGTGGCAGGACAAGATTTTGCCAGATCGGAAGGTTTATTGACTTTTGAACTTGGACAGAGAAATGCATTCCTGGATGTGATCCTGACTCCAAAGACAGGATCTTTAAACCCATTTCCTAAACGTTTCCAGGTTGTACTTTCTAATCCCACAGGTGGTGCTAGGGTAGATGATACGTATGGTATTTCTAACATCACCATTGTCTCAGATTTGGACTCCTTGCCAGTTTGGGGACTGATAGATCAACTGCATCAGCCTCTTGATGACACCATTTTACACAGAATCCTTCAGAATCTGAATGTCAAAGTGGCTACAGAAACTACAGAAGAGCAACTTACTGCTGTGGTGCATATAATAGATAAGGTAAACACCTCCTTTCTTAAATGACTAATAACATTAATTAATGTATAACAACACAACAAGGCACACACACACACAAATATGTGTGTGTGTGTGTGTGTATATATATATATATATATATATATAAAACAACAAGGCAGATCACATCCACAGCAGTGACTCAGAAACACAGACTGCTAAAAGTAAAAGTGGAAATTGTGAAGTCCACAATCAAGGAAGGAGTTTGTCTGCCACTAGTTAGGATGGTGGCAAGAAATCAGAAATCAAATAGGTTGAAATGAGCCACCAGTATTAATTTTGCATACATACCTTTAGCTCTAGATTTTCTACTGTGTAATTTTCCCTTTGGTGCTCTAGTTTTGTAGAGCTTATTATGTTTTCTTGACTCTTAGGTCACACCTTTGTTGCTTTTAGGCCTGGCACAAGTTCTGCTCATATCTTTACAGTAGACTGCAGTCAACCCACAAGCAAATCCTACCTGGGTCACTTAGAGTCTGCTGTAGTCTTAACCAAGCATCAGTCTTTTTTCCTTCAGTAGCTTAGGGAATTGGGTTGTTACGGTAGCTGAGTGCTTAAGCGTTGCACTAAGTTCTGTGAAAATTATGGACTAGTTTTATGGTGTTCTGTCTCTTTTGGACTCCTGGAATAATGCACAGAAGCTGGAAAATTTCTAAATACCTAGATACAAAGCATTATAACAACATCCATTAATTTTTAACTGTTGCCACACAAAAAACATAGAAAATAATTTTAAAAATTCTCAGGACTCAACAATCTTTGGTTTGTGAAAGAATGAAAAATTCCTTTCTTTAATGATCAAATCCCCTAGTAAGCAAATCTTTATGTAGTTTTGACAGAGTGTGTCTTATGCTTTAGAAGCAGTGATCAAGAATTGGGAAAAATATTCTGAACTTTCAGAATGAATATTGGAATCACAGTGAATATATCACTAAACCATGAAGAAATGTTACAAGCAGATTCCCTTATGTAAAATGTTTGATTTCTTCTCCTCTCATTAGGTTACAGGTATAGGGGAAAAACTGTTACTCACTGATAAAAGTAGAAGTCTTTTCTATGAGATACTCTGTGCTCTGGCTAGCCCTAAACGTGAGGACACACAAGGATATAGCCTACTTGCTGAGGTGACAGAGAAGTTTGTGTTTTCTCTGGTGACTGGGATGAAGTGTGGATCACCAGGAGAAAGGTGAGTAAGCTTGAATTCATAATATGTTTTATAAATATATGACAACTTACAATGCAGAAAATTTAAATTACATTTTCAGAAAAGGGACTTGTCTCTTATCTAGTATGTTACCCATATGTGAATGTGTTGTTACAGTGTCATGATCTTACAAAGCACTTGTCATAGTGCCAATATAAAGCGCTTTCTAAGATTGGCTGTCACTCATAACTGTTAATTTGGTATGGGGTAGATGTGGGAACATGATATAATATGTATTGACCCACCTTTAGCTCAAATATTGCCTGGAAAAGTATTCATTATTCTTGCTAAGAAAATAATGTGTAATTGTATGATGCAGAGCTGTGTTCTAAGCCTTAGATGAAAGCTGGCAACCCAAAAATTCTAATGGCATTTTGTAATTTATATGTTCTTAATTTTGCTCACTTGAACATTGCTTTAAAATTCTTAAAGATACTCGTAGTTTCAAATTGCTAGTTTTGTCTCCAAGGGCATAATACCCTCATAAGGCTAATGGGCAGAGGAAATAGGTGACTGAAGAAAAAGGTTATTCTTTTTTATGAGACAGATAGTTTTAAGCACTTTCTCCCATTGAGGATCTGTTAAACAGCTGATGGTGGAATGTGTGTTCAGTGTTTGGAACTTAAAAGTTAAAATTCTTTATTCCAAGTGGGTTTTTGTATCATATGTTGGGGAAAAATAAAGCAACATCATCCCTATCATCCATTTTAATGCCTCTCCTGTTTTTTAGACTCAGTTCTATATCAAGTTATAAAGATGAGTGTTTTGATAACCTAGTTCACTATGGACAGGTTTTAGTTGCAGGTCATGAAGGAGCAAATCCAAGAGAGGAAATGGAGAAGCTGAAATATATAAAAAATTCAGCCTTTTTTTTTCCCCCACAGAAACTGAAAAAGTGTGCCAATTAAATATCATAACCCTAAAAATTATGAATTAATAAAGTACTAATAAATCACAAATACCTTTTAGAGTCATTATGTGATGAATAGTGAAACTTGGTCCCACTTACGAGCTCTATTGTTTTTCCATTTCCACAGAGGCAAAAATATCTTTGACAGCTGCCCATATATTGCAATAATGGCTCACAACTGGTTTCCTCAGCAAATCAATGGACATAGATTTATTGGAAAAGATGGGGATTCCATTCAAGCACCTGAACATCTACTAGAAGTCTCTGAAGTATTATCATCTCCCCAAGAAGAGAACTGTGAATCCATACAGTTCACAGAATACAGCAGTCAGCAGTGGTTCCTTACTGGAGAAAAAGAACTTGCCTTAAAGAACAAGGTTTGAAGATAAGAATTTGTTTTTATCTAGCTATTGCTCAAAACATAATAAATATATTTAAAATAATGTGAACAGTTTTATGGTTGTCTCTGATTAAAATGAAAACTGTTGAATCTTAATATTAAATATCTTTACATTGTACATGTTGTTTCAGGTTTTTTCAATGAGCTTGAAGGGTCGGAGTTCACAACCTTTGAAAGATAGCAATGAAGTAATTTATCGTATTTATGCTGACGGAAGTCGGATTGTTCCCCAGAAGTCTCTATGTCTCCTCTGGAATCAAGCTGCTGAAAGGTTATTTTATTATTGTGTTTAGTTTTCCATTTTCTACCATGAATCCATGTATTTGTATAAAATGTGGTAACTCCAATTACATCATATGCAAGTATAAAATTTATCAATTCCATGTCTTTTTTCCTTAATTTTTCTGGCCATTTTACCGGTACATAAAACTTTGCTTATAATAAAATGAGTAGTTATTCTTGCTAGATATCTCTCTGACTTCTGCCCTTTTTCATCAAAATACCATTTAAATTGTATAATCTAATGCATTAGGTTACAGTGACAGGCCATAAATCCCAGAATTGCATCAATGAATGTGTTCATGATTTGGAGAGAATAATGTTCTGTATCCCGTTGAAGTTAGTTGGTTTAGAGTCAATCTCATTAGACCTACTAGATGATATCAGCCTGCTGTTGATACAAACTATTTCTCTTCAGGAGGAGATGCACCACAATTTAGCTGTATGTTCTCCTTTTATCTATGCACAATTTCCAGTAGAAATGGCTTAGGATATCACCTGTATAAGGTATGCCTTATCCGTTTTCCAAACCACTTCAGCAATACTGAAAGAAAACCCAACCAAACAACAAAAATGAAACAAAACAAAACCAAATCAAACACCCCCCACCCCCCCCTCAAATTTTAGTTTCAAACCACAAAAGAGCAGTGTAAAAAGTTCTCCATAGCAGGGTAAGGTTTTGAGCAAAGTTAAGTAACGAACTATTTGAAAACTCAGACAGACCTAGAAATCTAGCAGAAATTTTGAAAACATGGCCACAAAAATCTCTAGTGAAAGAAAGGTTAATTTTAATGCACTTACAAAGATTTTTTAAAAAAACCCCATAAAAACGCTATAAACAACATTTTAATCTCATGTAAATGTGCTATTCTGACCACTGCATATGAAAGATTATAGAAAACACCTCTGCAACAGTTTAGGGAAGTTGATATTCCAGGAATACAACAAAGATTTTTAAGCCTGCTTATCATGTGAATTACACAAGTCCATTTCCAACTTTGTGAAACTTGTTTTGCAGCTGGCTGTCTGATAGCGGGTTCTGCAAAGTGGTTGATGACACATCAGATTATGTGGAATGCTCCTGTTCTCATATGTCCATTTATGCAGTTTATGCCCAAACAGATAATTTGTCCTCATACAACGAGGCTTTTTTTTCTTCTGGATTCATCTGCATTTCAGGTCAGTTCATTTAAGAGAGTTTTCTCATTAATAACAACTGATGACTAGTAAAATTGATTGATTATTAACATTTTGGTAGCTGATGACAATCTTTATATTTAGTGGAATACTCAATGAATGTTAACTAGCTTCATGTTATTAAAGATGCTACCTTGTCTGGCATTTGCAGACTGACAAATTTTTCCACTGCAAAAAAAATGTCAAGCATAGAAATATCACAGAATCAACCATGTTGCCAACTAGACCATGGCACTGAGTGCCACATCCAGTCTTTCCTTAAACAACTCCAAGGGTGATTACTTCACCACCTCCCTGGGCAGCCCATTCCAGTCCCTGCTGTCTCATGTTTTGGCACATAGGGACAGCCTGCTCCTGTGCCTTCAAGATTTCTTTCTTGAAATATGTCCACTTTCCTGGATCCCTTTGCTTTTGAGGGCTGTTTCCCAAGGTACTCTTCAAAACAGCATCCTGAATTCCACCCTCTGGAGGTCTAGTATAGAAGTTTTATTGGAGTTTCAATATGCTTGTTTCACTGAATGTTGAGAACTGTATTACTTCGTGGTCACTGTGCCCTGACAGCCTCTGACCACCACATCCCCCACCAGCTCCTCTCTGTTTGCAAACAGCAGGTCAAGCAGAGCCCCATCCTTGGCAGGCTTGCTCACCAGCTGTGACAAGAAGCTCTCCTCCATGCATTCCAAGAACCTCCTGGAGTGCCTCTTTTCCACTGTGTTGAATTCTCAGCAGATATCTGGCAGGTTAAATCTCCTGCAAGAACAAGGGCTGGCGATCTTGAAACATCCTCCAGCTGCTTATACAATAATCTCTTCATCCTGGTTGGGTGCTCTATCAGAGACTCCCACCAGGATCTCAGCCTTGTTGGCCTTTTGCTGATTCTTACCCATGGCGCTTGATCTTACTAATCTCAAGTTCCATGGTGTCCAGAGCCTCCCTGACATACAGAGCCACCTCTCCACCTCTTCTCCCTCTCCTGTCTCTTGTGCAGAGCTTGTAGCCTTCCATTGCAGTGCTCCAGTCCTGTGAGTCACCCCACCACATTTCTGTGATGGTGATTATGTCATCACTTTCCTGCACTTTCCATGACTTCCAGCTTCTCATTTGTAACCCACACTGCATGCATCAGTGTATGTGCACTTCAGCTGGGCTGATTTCACCCCTGACTCTGGCTTACCACCCTTGGGCTCATCTCTGGAGTGCCTGATTTGACCCCCTTCCCCCTTCAAACCCAGTTTAAAGCCCTCTCAATCAGCCCCACCAACCCACGGGTTAGAATCCTTTTGCCCTTGTTAGACACATGGAGCCCATCTGACTCAAGCAGGCCTGGTGCTGTAAAAATTGCCCATGGTAGAAAAACCAAAATTCCTCTGATGGCACCAGCCCATAAGCCATTCATTGATAATGTGGGTTTTCCTATTCCTTTTACCATTGATTCCTGCTCCTGAAGGAGCTGAGCAGAACCACACCTGTGCTCCTGTCCCACCAACCAATCAATCCAGAGCCCTGATGGTCTTTTAAATGACCCTGGTACCCTTGTCAACCTCATCACTGCCAACCTGGACAAGCAGCAGTGGGTAATAATCAGAGGGCTGAATTAGTTCAGGGAGTCTCCTGCTGACATCCCACACCTGGGCCCCAGGAAGGCCGCAGACTTCCCTGTGGGATGGGTCTGATTGACATACAGGGTCCTCAGTTCTCCTCAGAAGGGAGTGACCTACTACAACTACCTTTCTTTTATTCCTTATTTCCTGAGGTTGTGATCCGTCTGACAGATGAAGCACACCTGGAAGACTCTCCAGACAGATTTTTTGTTTACTATCATCTGCCTGAGCCTCTGGACCCAGGCCTCATACCTATTCTGTGAGAGCACCTGGGAAGGTGATAGGGGTCAGGAGGGAATTTTACTACCTCTCTGAGTAGGTACCCATTTCCATTCCCCCCATCTGCTAGGTCTCCTGCCTGATGGTAAGAGGCACAGGGCTCCTCTGACTCCTGTCGAGCTTCTCTCAGGGTTGCAGGGCCCTACCTCCACCAGTCGATTTCTTTTTTGCTCTCCCTAATACTCCTTAGCCTTTCCACTTCTTGCTTAAGCCCTGCCACCAGACAGATCAGATTATTCACCTGCTCACACCACACACAGGTGCCTTTTGCACTGTCCTCTGGTACTGCCCCCAGGCTCAGACACTTCCCGCAGCCAGGGGTCTGGACAGCTGTGTCCTTCTTGGGAGGTTGGGTTTGGCTTAACACACTTTTGCTGGCAGCAACAGCAATGGCTTTTAACCATTTGTAAACAGTTGCTGGATCTAGTCAAGTTGGAAAAGTTTTGGGGAAAAAAACCAAACCAAAACAAAAAAACCCCCAAAAAATCCCAACTAAAACTCACCCATCTAACATATAACCCTCCACCAGGAGCACAGCTGCACCCCTCCAGTGCAAACTGCCATGCCACACCCCTGTTTGCCTGGTTGGGGTAAACAGGCTCCCTAGAGCCAGTTAAATCTCCTACTCATGGTCCTGGCACACCCCTTGCTTTCCTGATTGGCTGTTTCCTTGAGGTGCTTTATTGAAAGAGATAATATGTCATTCATTTGGGGGAAGAGACTTAAAAATCCTAAATTCATCTGTGTTGCTAGCAGCAGTACAGTCATCCTTTGTCAAATTTCTTTGACAATTTTAGCTGGAATTTACATTCAGAAGTGGTAACTCGGGGGAGATAGATTCCCTTAAACTGTGCTGCCTAACTGCTGCCCAAGATCTTGAGAAAAAACCCTAAGAGTTTAACCTATGAGGAACATGACTCTCTTCAATAACAGCCTCAACAGCCTAAGTCCCAAAATGCCAGGCAGGAAGCAGGAGATCTAAGTTCTAAGCTCAACTTGGCTTCTGAAGGAGCCTTTCCGGTTGCAGCTGGTTTACTGTTATGTTGCAGCGATCACGAATAAAAGTAAACTTTTATTAGAACCATAGAATTATTTAGATTAGAAATGAACTCTTGCATTTATAGGCACTAAGAATAATGGGCTTATTAAGAAAACATTCTAAATGGAATTCTTGACTAACTTTAACCTTCTTAAATGGAAGTCTGGATGTACTCCTTGTGAGGTTTATGATTTCTATATTAGATCGTCATTATATGAGTAACAAAAACTGTGCAAGCTGCTAAATCACTTATTTATCCCTCAAGCAAACTGCCCTCACAGATTAAATCTAGGCTCCTTAATTTCTTTTTTTAAATGTCAGCCAAAGAAAATGAAGACAAAGAAATGAGAAAAACCTCTCAGTTTTTTACCTGCTCCACACAAATTGATGGTTATATTTAACAATAAAAAAGGAGTTATAGCACATAAAAATAAGCAGATTTTAAAGTACAATTATTAGATTACAGAAAAAAACCCTAAGTAAGTTGATAAAAAATGCTGTAAAATGCAAAATGTTATAGAAACTGAAGAAAAAATTATGCAAAAGCTAAGAAAATTTTGCTGAATTGGAATCAAGATGCAGATCACTGTTCAAAACTAGTCACATGGTGTAGTCATATATCATAAAAATGTGTTTTAAAAATAAAAGTTGTTTAGCTTGGTCAAAGGTTTACTTTGAACTGGAGGCAAATGCTTTCCAATGCCTTTCGTCTTTTTTGGCTGGTTGAAGATGTTTACTTGTGTGCTGATATAGATTACTAGATTTAAATTAATCTTTTAAGTAACAAATATCTTTATTTATAAGAGTGATAAGGATATTTCTAATTTATCTTGACATTTACATCTAGATGTGAAAAATATATAAAAAAGAGACTATATTGATGGTTGTATAAATATCACTAAGTAATTTTGAAATACTTAGAAATAATACTTTTAGCAATTGTCTTTCACTCATCTCTTACAAATACTGGTAGCTGAACAAATGGTCGATCTCAAGACCAGCATAAAGGATCTGCCTTAATTACCCAAATTCCTGCACTGACTGGGGTGTGAAAGTGCACAATTAACTCCAGTTAACTCAGATTTAGCAGTGTTTTCCTTGGTGGCTTAACTTTGCTAGAGTCCTTGTCCCAGGAACTACTTACTGGTAGGAGAGGGTCCTTTTCCATCTTTGTTCTGTTCATGTTTACAATTAATTAGTGAAATGAAAAGTGGTGTCATTCCTCCTGACCACTGCTATAACAGCATTTCTATGCTCAAAACAGATGAAATGGGAGACTGGCGTTTAGAAGGTAATTAGCTATCTGCTTAAATAATGCTCTCCAACAGGAGGCATTTTTTATGTAACTGTTTCTAGAAACATTTTTGGATTCACTAATATGAACACTGAACAGTTACCTTAGCTTTGTGTATAGCTCTTATGATAATCACCCATAACCTGCAGAAAGTGACATCAAAAACTTTTCAAAAATTGCTTGTTTACATTATGAAATTATTTTAGCTCCCAAGCCTATGGAGACATTAAATACATGTTAGTACTTGAAATAAATTCATGGGTGATCCCAGTGTGAATCAAAATGGACATACTCTCTCTGTAAGGTTTGTTTGTTTGGGTTTTTTAGGTAATCTGCACCTTCAAGAAACATCTGCTGGATAACACAGAACAGTTTATTAGCCTAAGCTTAAATATTCCTATCTTTTTTTTTTTCATTTTCATTTTCATTGTCCTTTCTGTGTAGGTTTCACTTTGGCTATCATCTCCCACCTTTTCTGCACCAGGTGTGCCATGTTTGCAGCTAAGCTTCTCACTCATATGATGGTTGCTTGTTTGAGTACTCAGGTAAGAAAAAAAGCTGATGTCTCAAAATGCAGAGTAAGTACATGGTTTGCTTTCCTTTTCTTCACTTTTATGGCTATGTTTGAACAGACCTTCTTCAGTGTAAACGTTTTTGGAAAATGTAAAGTTCAACATATGACACTAAAAATTAATCCAATATTCATATCCAATTAATCAACATATTCATTAATTGTGTTGGGAGTTCAAGTGAACTTACACGCTGTCTGAGAATGTTTAATGAAAACTGGTGGATGATATAACAACATTAGAAGACAGTCCCATGAGTGGAATGCTGTGCTCAATTCTAACTTCCGAAGGATTTTGAAAGTTATCTTCTGTTTGGGCCCAGAGGCTTTTCTGTCTGTGACCTGTTTTGTTGTTTTGTTTTGTTGGGGTTTTTTTGGTTTTGTTTTTTTTTTTTTTTTTTTTTTTTGTTTTTTGGTTTTTTTTGTTTGTTTGTTTGTTTTTTGTTTGCTTGTTTTTGTTTTTTGGGTTTTTTTTTTAATACACTGCATATTACCTTTTATATGTAATTCTGATCTCTGCAGAATAATTCTTGAGAACAGTTCCATGTGATGTGTAAATGTAATAATTTTAATTACAGAGGTACAATTTGAATGGTTCTAAGTAATTTTGTCATTCATCCTCAATCCTTGAAATACATGGCTTTCCTAATCTCTTTTCCTTTTGCCATGCAATGATTTTGAAAGTTTAGAACAAAATTTTTGAAAGAGGATTTTGGTAGGGCAATTGCTTAGCTAGTGAGCTAGTCTGGAGAGGAAGTAAAGAGTTTGGCAGCACCTGTCAGGTAAAGGAAAGTGGTTTTAAGTCAGAATGAAAAGAGAGTGTTTGACAAGGGAGAACCGTACTACTGCGCTAGCTGTTCTGAACAGCTGAGAGGAAATCTTCATACAGTTACCTATATTGTGGCCTGTTGCGAACTAGCCTGATTAGGTAGCCAAAATTTAACTGAAAACTCTGTGTAGATGATGCATGTACACCTGTACCCACATAAAAGCATTTGGTCACTATACATATTATTAGAAATTCACAATGTAATTGAAAATTCCATGATTTTGCTAACTAATGACTGTATGAGAGAAGCTATTTAAGACAGTTTTAACTGAGAACTTACTATGTGAAAATCAGCACTTAATTCGTAGTTTAAGTACAAGGGAAATGTTAGTATTTTCCATTTCTATCTAATAATTTTTAGACAGTACTGGATGCTGGATTTGTAACTATTAGCTCTCAAGCTGCTCTAGAGAATGAAGGAAGCTGATGTTTCTCTGTGTGTTGATATTTTTATGAGGGGAGAAATGAACAAAGAAAAACCAAAACAAAACCCACATCCAACTGGGAAGCTTTTCACAGTAGCTCCACTGTTTTATACATACATAAATAATTTTTGTCTAATATCTGTACTGTGCATTTATTAGGTTTGTAGTTCCTGCATTCTTTTTAAGTTGCTACCAGTGCACTAGTTACGTCTGTAGATGGCAGTCAAATCTTTTCAGCACATTGCTCAGAAACTTGCTGTTCGAAGGCTATGCATGCTTTGTAGTTGCTCACAATAGTTCATTTCTCTTCAGTGATGGAAAATGGTGATTCACAACATTCAGCCTTCATTTCATTCTTGGTGTGTCTGGGGCTGCCAGCATTAATGGAGCACTTGTAAAGCATTCAAGAGTGGATGTTTCACCATGTGTTTGGTGGAGCTCATTGGAAAAACATAAAATATTTACATAGATATTTGTAAAACATTTTTTATACCTTTCAAGCATAAGTTCATGCAACAATGCCCTAAATGCACAAAGGAAAATATTGCTGGGCTGAGATTTTCAGTTTTGGAGAAAATTTAGGCGAATTTTTGAGTATTCAAAAAAATTAAAGTAATATGAAAACATACTTCAGAGTGTCTCAATACTGTCATACTAGTCAATAAAATTCTTTTCAGAGCTATAAACAAAAACCTAGATTACAATCTTAATAGGAATCATTGTTACGGCTACCGTGCTTTGCCTGAGAATTCCCAGACAGAATGCATGAATAAGCACTTTATACATGGATTGTTTGGGTATACTCAGCTTGATGCATCTTGTCCGCATTAAATTTCGGGGGCCATTTCCACAGTACATGCTGAGTATTTCAAATGACATGAATGTATGCTAAATTCTCTGTTTAGACTTTTTGTGAGTGCACTGTCGAACTGTATGCAGTAGCCACTTCTCTGGAATATTTGAACAGTCACAGTGTGCTTATAGCAATTACTGTGTACAAATGGCCTTTCATTCTTATGGCCAGCAAAGCAAAATTAAAGTCTAGTGGTCAAAAATTTAAAAAAAAAAAAAAAAAAAAAAAAAAAAAAAAAAAAAGTTTTCTAATTTATCCTGTCCTCAAGCTTCTTATACACTACTGTGATGCACTTAACATCATCACCCATCACTGCAATAACTACCAGACTGCCAGGCCAAGTTGATCCTACCACTGACTTTGATGAAAATGCGTCATGAAGAATTATACTTGTTCTGTTTAAATATTTGTGTTATTCAACCTGAGCAGAAATACAGACGTACACATCAGTTACGTTTTTCAAGAAGCAATAATGCATACCATATTCTTTTTAAAAACTCATAACACTTATGAAAAAATTAGAAATTATAGCCTTGGTAGAATTGTTGCTTTATTATTTTGACTCTTTCAGATTTGGACAATTCTGTCAGAAGATAAATTTTAAAGATGTGATAAAGTCTCCAAGACATTATGAAGGAGCAGGATATGAATGAATGAATGAATGAATGAATGAATGAATGAATGATCGTAGAGCCTGCAGCTTCTGCCATCCTATAAAAGTGAAACCTTTACAGAAACAGTGAAATGGTGCTTCTGGTGTACTGTTTTAACTCTTCTCTTTCAAAATAAGGAAATTATTATTTTACCCTACACATAATCAAAGCCCAAAAGAAATTGATATATATACCTTGATGGGGGAGCTTTCGAAGCATGTTCCAAAATGAGGTGTTTAGAGTGATTCTCTGTACCATCCACCTCAGAGGCAACTTGTGACAGTGAGTGACTGCCTCTCTCCTGGCAGTAAAGTTTGATTTTAATTCAGTCTTCCCTTATGGTAAGCCTGAGCCTTTTAGTCAGCTGCTGGGAAATCCTAGTTAAAGGACTGTTTCTGAAGAAGCTGGGAGTTACAGAGTTTCACTAAACTCCAGGTCCATATGAAATATGAAACTTCTATGGCATGGGAAACAACAAACATTTTATGCATTACTTTAAAGTTAGAGCCCAGTTTCCCACATTGAGGGAATTTGTCTTTGAGGAAAATTAGGCCTGAGATTTCCTTGCTCTTGATTTCCTCGCTGTAACGTGACACTAGCAAATAATGCTGATGAGATACCAACAATGCTTACTCATAAGATTTCAGAGGACACAGAGGAAACAGAAAAGAACTGTACAAAGTGATCTAGCATTGGTGCTCATTTTAGAAATTTGGGTCCATGGTGATGTGTTTTGTCCTGTTACTTTGTGATATGAAATATTTCAGGAAGAATTATGGGTAGTATGTAGTCTTCTTCTACCCTTGATGTCAGTGTTCCTGTCTTTGGGATAATAAATTCTAACATTTCTCATTTATAGAAGGAAAGATTCTACAGATGTCACTAAGAATGGAAAGTGGAAAAGATTTTCACTTTTACCTGAGTATTGTAATGCACAGCTAGCTGAGACATTTGTTGGATATGTCAGAAGGGAAAGATGTGGCAGTAAAAATGTTTGTGTGGTTAAGTTGCTTTCACCAGTTCCCTGCATATCATTTGTATGATCACAGTAAATAAATTTTATTTACTTTATAACAGTCGTGCTGTTCCAGGGGATACGATATATGTTCCCTAGTCCTGCTGAAAACATGGTCCCCTATAATACAGCAGGCAGTGACTCCTGGAGTCTTGCCTATTTTCTTTGTTATCATTGCAAGAAATAGGACCTAACCCTTTTCTCCAGGAGATATTTTATTAGGTTTCAAACTGACTTATTTAGTTATTTCCTGGCTGATTTCAGCATTCCCACCAAGTCAGAGCACAGTTCATGCAGCGTCTTTCAGAAGAAGTTTCAATCTAATCGTAACAGAACTATTTGGGAATTGGATTTAAGTAAAAGACAATTTCAGAGTGGACTAACATAAATCAAATGCCTTTATAGCAAAGCAATACGTTTTACGATCAATGAAGATTTGTGGGCCAATCTCTATTACCCTTAAGTTTCTATCTTTGATCTGCAATATCCAAGAAAAATCAGTCAAAGTTGGAGCTAGTCAGAGATTTTTAGTAGAAGAGATTATAGTCTATATAAGATTTCAATGACTTTATAAGTTGTGTACATTGAACATGTATATATGCAGATATTTTAAAGATGATAGATAGATAGATAGATAGATAGATAGATAGATAGATAGATAGATAGATAGATAGATAGATAGATAGATAGATAGATATTAGGTGTCCTCAGGTGTTAGATAAAGTAAGGTGTATGAGGTCCTTCAGAATCTGAGAGTCAAGGAATCCTTACCCAGAGAAGTGTGTAGAATCATCAGAATATATATTATGCACAGTTAAACAGTGAGGAAGGACTGCTACCATAAAACAGTAGTAGATCAGGTCTACTGATCACCCAGATTTTCTCTGAGGAGCTAGCTACTCATAGAACTCCTTATTTTCCTTATTTCCCAGAATATTTCCCTTTTCTCCAGCAGAGGGAGTCAATTTGCCTTTGAGTTCTATCTAGTGCCAAGTTGCCACGGCTCCAAGAGATTTTGGTAAGATGATGCCATCTGCAGATACTTAGAGCTAAAGCACAGACAAAAGTAAAAGGCTCTGGAAATGCTCTAAGAGTTTATCTTTACAGTCTCAGTCTAGGGAGTGTGGAGATGTAGAAGCAGTTGAAAAACCTATATCCCATGAAGAGAGGGTAGTAGTCATGGCCAGGTAAATGAGTGTAAGAAATAAATTGGAAATATTCAATTTAAATTTTATGTTACTTGTTTTCATCTGCCAACACAGGATTTTGGTCTTTCACTGATAATCTAGCACTATGGAAGTACCCATATATATTTACTTTTACAACCTGTAGGGATTTTACTTCTACCACCCTTGTTCATTTTTCTCATGTTGAGCCCCATGTAGTGTTATGCACAAGCTGTTAGGGTTTTTTTATAGATTATCTCCTAGGGTTTGCCAAAACTCAGATATATGAGCAATGCTATAGCATATGTTAGAATGCTGCTACATTACCTCACACCTCCTGTCCTCACTACAAACAGTCAAATGTTCTGTTTATCACTTTAAAGTATAAGAATATGGGATTTCTATCAGCTAATGCCTTCCAGCTCTTTTTTATTATACTCTATTTTTTCCCAACATCAGAAGCAGTTGGGGACCACACAGATAGAGGAACAGATAGAAGCATTCCCAGGTTGCCTATTCACTGCTGTTCTTGGTATCTTACTGTGAAGCAGGTTATACTGCTGCCTCTCTCTATTTCATGCTTCATTGTAATTTTTCAACTCTTTCTTGCATTTTCTGCCTCCTTTCTTCATCTGTCTTTGTTCTATTCTCTCATGTGTGCCATTCTGCTTTAATAAAAAAAGTAGTTATCTATTACTTCTAATTGGCAAATCTCCTGTTCCTCTTTTCCCTGCTGAAGGCTTTCCTCAAACCTGCCTTGATGGAGAGAAGGACTGCAGCAGTTGCTGTTGCCCATAAATTCAGGCCATAGCAACAGCTGTGCTGTGTTAATATGAAGTTTCCAAAATATTCTTAATTTAGCTTATCTTTTGGAGGAAAAAAATCTATAGGGTTTTATGAACAATAGCATTTTAGTAGTTTTCCTTTACAGCTAATAAAAATTATACTAACCATACTGTCACTTTGATTGCTTCCACATGCAAGGAAGTTTTGAAGGGGTCTTTTTATCGTAAAATCATAAAAAAATTCTATTTTTGACAGTTTTCTCATGAGCTACTTCATAACTTTAAGGCAGCTAATGTTCCATACACCGTAGATTAACAAATCCTTTTCAGGATTTAATTGGATTATTTGTACGCATTAAATCAGAACCTGACCTTGCCAGGTTCATATGGCAAATTTAGTTTTACGTGTACTGGGGTTCTGATTGCTTTTAAAAATAACTGAATATTATTTTCATAAATACCAGCTTACTAATGATTGTGGTTAACTATGATTAAATGCTTTTTAATAATGCTTAATTTAGTAATGCTTAATGCTTAAATAATTCTTGATAGTTTAGTCACTTGGCTGCGGTTGAATTTTATATGTTGTTAGATCTGATTTTGTTCCCATGGTCATTTTCCCTGTTGGTATTGAAGGTGCCTTGTGAAAATGATGTTATAGAGATTTATAAGAACTAAACAAACAGGTTATAATATGACAGACTTTTAAACTTTTTTAGTTTTTATTTTTAAGATAAGTCAATCTTTTAAAAATATAATTTGAAAGAAAGACACTAACACTAATGTAGATCTGATTAGATTCTGAAAAATTATCATGAAAACCTTAAATGCTTGGAACGGCAGTGAATAATCAGTGAAATGATTAACCAAGAGTTTGGGGTGTATATTAGCCGGAGGGAGAAACCAGAAGCATATAAATTATATGTCCGTATGCCAAAAAAACCCCAAACTGCATTCTGTCATGAAATAAGGTTTAGAAAAACATGACCCTCTATTTCCGTGTTTCCATTTCAAAAAAATGAAGAAACCAGGAAGCTTCTTTTGAGCAAAGATAGGTGAACAAATAGAAATCAACTAAGCACAAGGCATGTGCATCATTAGAAATTAACTTCTATAGTTGAAACATCTGCTGGCAATAGTGGAGTTTTATGTAGGTCTCAGAGACCAGAGATGGGAGAAAGTGTACAGGAGATAATTAACTACATTGTTTTACTTCACGGCTGAAATGGGATAGGAATCTTCCCTTAGTCAATAATTATGGATCAGCTGGCAAGAAGTAGCTGGGAAAGCACAGGAATTCAAAGTCTAAAGATTATCTCTGTGTGAGTAAACAAACAGAATTGAGTCAAATGAACACCTAGCATCTCATTTACCCAGGGAGACAAAATGTCTGTTCCACTCGAAGGATAAATATTCTGATGATAATTGTTAACCCTTTCCCCCTGTCCCCCCCAGTATTTATATCCCTGGTCCTTGCGCTGTCCAGAGACGTTGCATTTTATTGTGTCCTGCAGTAGTTTTGGACAGATACTGCTCTAGTCTGTGGTGTGGTGGAGAACTGCATGTTCCAGGCAGTCCAAGCACAGGTCTTCCACCATTTTGTAGAAGTAGGTGGGAAACAAGGGACATACAAATGTTTTCCCTGTGTTGTACATGTTTAAGTGGGAGCTTTTGACCTAACTTCTAGGCCTCTTGTGCTCTACAGTATCCAGATTAAAAAACACAAAAACTCAGCCTTGAAAGTAAGCTAGTAAATACTTTGTGGTTTTGAGACCAAAAATAAAAGAAAAACGATTCTCAAATAATTACTTAAATAACTGAAGCTTTGCTTTGGGATAGGTGGCCTTTTATTTGTTTTTGATGTGTTCCCATAGTGAGAAAAAAAATTGGGAAGAGAGGAATCAAGTAGGTATACAATATGAGCACATCCCATGAAGATGCATCAGTCCTCTAAACCTAATATACAGAAGTTTTTTTTGGACTTGCCACCACCTCTTTCATAGGTGTGCATGACTCAGCACAATGTAAATGAGAGAGAGATAAGAGAAATATGTAACTGAAAAGTACAGCTACAGACCTGTGTGTTCTATGTAAATTCATAATCAAAATTGGCTCATAGTTACTGCTATGTGTTACTTCTGAAGTATTTTAAAAATATTGCAAATCATGCTTGAGTATAATCTGTGATCCAGATACAGCAGTGTACTTACAGACCATTGGAGACAGTTACATGAAGACTTTCAAAAGATCTCCATGGGAGATAAAAGAGAGAGTGCTATAACAAAATCTATCCTCATGTTTAAGTGTGCTCTTCAGTTGTCACAAATCCTTGCAGCCACTCACCTTTAAGCAGAGTTTTGGGTAGATGGGTGGTTAATAAGTTCCTAAACCCTCATCTGAACATTTGCCAAGCCATTAACTTACAGCGATATACAGTGTCCTATCCTTGATGTGGGACAGGTTAAAACAATATCCATATATTAATCTTTATATTTTATATAAACTTGTACCTTTAATTTTATGCAGACTGGTATTAGGCATTAATATGTTGCAGCTCATTACTAACTTCTAGCTGAGATCGGATGTGATGGCAACTAATCTCGTCAGGATAATTATTAGTTTGGGCATCCCAGCTTCCCACCTTTGAAGAACAAAAGCTTTCAGGATATGTTTTATAGTAAATCCTAACTATTGTTAAAATATATTTTGTTAACATCAGACTGATTTCTTAAACTCTTGCATAAATGTGGTTTCACACATGGAGAAGGAATGAAATAGAAGCAAGAAAGGAAGTTGAATGAAAAGACTTTCACCATGTGATCAGTAAGTCTGAAGCACTAGCTCTTCAGCCATTTTCTGTGTTATAAAATTCTTTACATTAGTGATCAAAAGATCACACTTATCTTACTCTAACTTTATGAAATATTTCTCTGTAATGTGTTCTTGGTTGCATTTTTGTATTGGTTTAAAATGAAGCTAGCTTTGGCACCTTTAGCATTTAGAGTGTATTCTGTCTTTTTTTCTGTGCCTGTATGCTCAGTACTGCAAAAGGATAAAATCAAAGGTTATCATTTGCTCTTAATTGCAATAACAGATCATTCCTGATATATGAAGCAAGTGCCTATTTTCACCTTAGAAGCATGAATGGAAAACTGGTCTTTTTATCACAGGTACACATAAGAAGTCACTCCTTAGAAATCTAGTAGTAAGTGCAGACTGAGTCTGTGTCTGAGCTTGGCTGGCTCTGGCTGGAAGCAGAAGCCACTGGTAATGTCCCACCAAACTCTCATTCTCTTATTCCCTGGAAGATTTTCCTTCTGATTTATAATGAACTTTTACTAAGCTCAGTCTAGTTTAGGCATCCAGAGAGTATGCATTGCAGAATAATAAAATGTGATGAGATGTCTCTGAAGATAGTTGTTCACAGCTTTTTGTTCTGAAATCCTGTGCAATGTGTGACATTCATCCACACATACAGAGCTGGCAGCTTTCACACAATGGTATATTTCATAACATTTGATGAAGCTTTAGACCTTTCAGGTTATTTTTTTATTTTATTTTTATGTTTAGACCATTCACCTTTGATGGAGGAAACACAGCATATCAGTTTTCCAATATCACATTTCTGCCCAAAGACATGTATCTCCCTATGCTCCAGCTTTCACAAATTTCCTTATTGGCAAGTGTCCCTATTAAGCTTCACCCCAGGAAAAAGCATCTTCAAAAGATTCTTTGTCTGAAATGCTGAGATGTACAGGTGTTGTTACTGAATTTGACAAATGTCAGATTCCAGTAGACAAGTGTGTTTATCAAAGGAAGAAAAGGGCACTTTATTTTTCTAACCTCTTGAATTACTGACATGTTACCTTCAAAATGTTACAATATTCTACAGGATTCTGCTAACATTTAGCTTTGTATAGTTGTTCTCCTTTCAAAGTTGCTGCCTAATTAGTTAGTATAGCTCTACAAAACTGGAAACATTTTTTAAAGCAAAACCAAATAAATGTATTTATTTCTCAGTTGTATATTGCCGGCTTAGTTCATAGTTGTATATGTGTTCCTCACTTGCAGCTTTACTAGTTTATAAAGTGTTTCACTATTTGTAATGCTTACAGTATACTAGACATTATAAATAGAAATTTGAAGAAAAGAACTGCCCAAAGGAATTTTTAGTATAAAGAGTCCCCTTTCCCATTTGCTCCAGCAGATTACTTTCCTGCCTGAACTTTCCACTGAACATTGTATCATACTACCCTTTCAAAATATTCATAGTTATTGGGGGCTTTTGATTGAGATACAGACACAGCATATGACTTCAGCTTTGGAAGTAATCACTTGCCATCAGTAATGAAAATGTAAGTGTTGTAGTTCACTTGGTTTATTTCATAATCCTGCACAAGAATCATCCACAAGTTGTAGCGATGATCTCCTAACATGCTGAAGAATCCTAGGCAGGTCTGTTGCTTAGCAAATCTGATATACCACTATATAACTTTAGTCAAACACTGAGAGGACACCAAACTATAAAAAACAAATGCTTTGTAGGACTTCATTTGTACTGTCCTAATTTTGAGCTGCTATAAAGGTAAAGAATTGAAGGATTTGTAGCTATTATAGATAACTTTCAACCAAGATCAAATATTATGCTTACAAAATGCCAGATGAATTTATTGTATTTATTTAAGGGCAGAGAATCATGGTTTTTAAATGGTATTGGAATTCTATGTAATAAAATAAAAAGATAGATTCCTTGTAATTAAATTTTCAGCATTTTTGGTCTGAAGCAAATGGAGTTGGGATCTTATCTAAACTCAGGCTTATCATTCTGCTTCCTCATATTCTTTAATGCCCATTTGTCAACACTTTCAACTAAGCACTGTACCTTACTTTCTTCAAATGAAAGAAACAAATTCATGAGGTTAAGAACATGTTCTTGTTTGATAACTACCAAGTAGTGTGCTTTAAATAGTCTAGTAAATTATGAGCTGCCATTTATTCATTAATTAAATGAGTTTTCCTAAGATGAAATGAGATAGATGGATTAATTGTGGTACATTTCCCAAAATAAGTTATTTCCTAAGTCACGTTGTTGAACATAATTTTTAATATGGCCAATGCTTTCTAACTAAGATTTGCAAAGCTTTGTGTAGTAACATCCTATGACAGACAGAACTATTCAGGAAAGTCAAGTGTCACTGATAAATTAGAAACATTAGAAATTAATTTCAGACTGTAAGGTTTTTTGAGGGTTTTTTTTTTCCCCTTCGTTTCTCAGCAAGACTTCCCTGCACATCAGGTGGAAATCTGGAGACTCAAAAATTTTTCTTGTAATTTGCTTTTAGCCTCAGTTCAGCTGTGTGGTCAATTCCATAGCATGATGGCCTTCTCTTTGTCTGTCAGAACCCATTAGGCTGTTGCTATACACTCAGGTGGTACGGAATTTCTAAAACTAATTGTGACTTTTCAGAGAGTCTAGAAGTCTGTTAATAATAAGAAAAGGTTCTGCAGAATCTACTTAATCATTTGAAAAAAAACCCATGTCATCTGTATTCAGAATTGACTCTCCTTTCCTCAAGGTATTGAGGGTTTTTTTTAACAGTAAACCCAAAGAAAGAACCTGGTATTTGTTTATCTTTTAGGTTTGGGGGTTGGTGTTTTGTGTTTCATTGCTTTTCTTTCAGACTTTGTTATTGGTATAGGTCATCATAGCACTTAGTGAGTCTCAATTCACTTTGGGAATGGAATGCTAGTTCCCCTGTATGAAAAGATTGTCATAATTTTTTTTCCTTGTTTTTATTTGTTACTCACATTTTTGCATTTCTGTATAAAATCATGGAAGTTGAAACTCCGTGTTTCTCATCAGTAGACTACTTCTCTTTCTGTTCATTTGCTGGTGGTTGTTCTAAAAAAAAAAATCAGTCTGTGAAATGTCCCCCTCTTGGTCCAGTGCTTAGTAACATTTGAGGTGACATAAGTATGAACAGAGTGGCCCAAATACAGCTGCTGAGTAGGTATGCATCAGGGTAGAAATTAACTGGTCATTAATAGCCAAATCACAGCACAGAATAAAAGAATAATTAGGATGAGAGGACCTCTAGAGATCATGTAGTCCAACTCCTTGTTCAATGCTCCCCATTAAAATGAGAGAATACAGAGAGAGCTATTTAGATTTCATTCTGGTCAGCCAACTATATGCTAGAAAGTGGCTTGTATCTTGCAATTCTAGTATTTCTGTGTGTATTTGAAATTCAAAATGGGATTTGGAGAGTTTTTTATATATGATATTTATATGATATTGAACTCAGATTGTTCCAAATTATAAATCAAAGGCTTCCAATTTAAATGGATCATAATTAAGCTCTAAACGCTCTAAATAGTCTAAATTATTCCAACTAGCAGGTATTTTTCAAAATGCTACTTGTGCTGATTACACTTGGAGATGTGATTAAAGATAATTCTTATGTTTTAGCTCTGCAAATCATATTGTTGCCTCCTGAATTTTAGAAAACACTTTTATTTGGTTGATCTCAATGGTTATACTGAAGGTATGTTATTGTATGAGCTATAATTCTGGGTGATATCTTCACTTTGGTTTCAGAGGTATATGCTTTTTACTTACGTTTTATTGAATTAAAAAACTTACAGTTACCAGCTACATGAACATTTTAACATTATTTTCCAAACTGTTTTCAAACAATTCAAGTGAAATAACCAAACCAGACTTTCTCTCACAGTCTAATAAATTTCCCAGATTAACTATGTGAGTGTATGTGTACATGAAATGGAAAGTCTGAAATATTATGCTAGAGGTTCTTCTTGCAAAGCAGGTTTGACTAAGGCAAGACTACTGTATATCTCTCATAGAATCCTTTAGAAGCCTAATCCCTACCTCCATTTAATTATCCAATCTGTTTATCACATGGCCTCTATTGATGTGATCAGTTGCTCCTCTCAAATTTAACTTTGATTTAGAATATGGATCAAGAGATTTAATGTCAGGTCAATTCCTGCAAATGAAATCCCATATATTAAATGAATATATAGTTGATATTTAGGCATATCAGTTATAATGCCTTATTGAGCCTGTTATTTTCATAATATTTCCTTTATTTTACTTAGAAAAGTGATGAAAAGCAATGCAGTGTGGTACAGTAAGAATACACGTTTTGTTCATTAAAAATAATTAAAAAGCAAACAAGTTAAAAAATGATCACATGCTTTATACATTGTGTTGAAAAATAGTAAAAATACCAAGAATAACATCAGAAAAGACTTCTTGGAAATTGAACTGTGTACAGGAGAGCTGAAGCTTTATATGTGACAGCCAAGTTATATCAGCTATTAACTGCTAAAGTCTGTAGAAATACCTTTTCTATTCAGATTCTTTGTCAATAACTGCTCACAGGGAATGAAGACAGCATATCCTTATGCAGATCTTTGTTATAAACAACTATAAAAAATTGTCAGCAATTAATTAATAAAATGTGAATGGAGAACAAAATTCATTTTCCCATTAATTCCCATTTTCCTGTAACAAATTTAGTCTATATCCTTTGAGTATTAAGCTAACAAAATTGTACAGTAACCTGTGTTAGCATAAGTTCTGTCTTTTCTGAGTTATTGGACAGAGATGGAGCTCCATGAGCATGTGTCAGAAGCTTTAGCTTTTCAGCAGCTGTTCTAGTTGTAACGGCTCCACAAAAGCTATCTTCAGTTCTGTCACCCTAACCTCCTTAACACTCCCTTCCTGCAACGAGAAAGTCTTTCCTCACCGTGAGAGCAGCTGAGTTAGACTTCTGCTTTGGATAGTTTTGTGAGGGAAGCTATCACTTTTCCTCGTCTACAAGGAGATTATATTTGCCACAGTGAATTTAATTTTTCTAAAGGGAATTCCTCCTCTTCTCTTTAGTGGTTTCTTCATCCTGCTGGTATCAAAACAAAGCAGAACCAAAGCAGCTCTTGGAGTGCTAAAGCATATAAACAGAAATGAGCAGTAGTCACAAAGTTGTCCAACAATATTTCCTTTTTCTTTTTGTATAAATTCAGGAAATTAAGGCAGTTTCTAAAATGTTATAAGAAGAAATACATAGTTTCTAGATCAGTATCTTGGATCAGTAATTAGAATGTTATAATAAATTACAGGATCAAGACTCAAATTACATATAAGAAACTTCTTTTGTAAAAGGTTATTTACTAGACTATGAGAAAGTTACTAGGTTGAGTAATGGAGTTAATACATTTCTTTAGCTGTACAGGTTTTTGTCATTAGGTTATCATTTCATTTCTTGAGAAATAATGTAGAAATACATAGAAATTAGAATTTCTTCTAAAAGCATTGGTTTGAATTTCTTTCAAAAATGCACATATTTGAAAACAGGAAAAAATTCCTTTTTCGCAACTCAACAAAACAAAAGAAAAATTTCTTTTGGTTGGTTTTATATTGGTCTGTTATCTAAGTGGCATCATGGTGTCTAAAATAAGACTTTCTTTATAGAGATAAAAGATGAATTCATTGATAGCAAACTATATGAAACTACATACGATAAACTATTTAGGTCATATGAGAAAGTGCTAAAAACTCAGAGTGTAGATTTTGTCTTTGGGTTGATAATTGCTCTCAAATTCCATATATCATCCTGCTTGAGTCAGCTGGCCGAATTGCAGTCATTTCCAAGACGAGAAAAGCACAATAGTAATTTTTTATGACCACCTGGTCTAATCAGAGGTAGATGAATGTGGGGTTTTTTTCTTGGAATAAAAATTAGGTGGTAAAGCTGCAGTGTCTGTGGTCTCACTCATTATTTCTGGCTTATTTATGTTTAGAAAGTAATAACAACTAAGAATAAGACACTATTCAGTAACTTGTATTGCCGGAAATGATGACAGTGCTAAATAGATTTTCTTTTTGTAAAAGGGTCCAATTACTCATTATTAATGACATTATTTAAGTACTCATTAAATGTGACATTATTTAATGGGTTCATGTTAGTTTAAAACCTTCATTAAAGGATTGCTGTGGGGAGCTTTGTAATCTTGTATTTTTCCATCCCTCCAGTGTTATATTTCCTACTGTCGCTATAAATTTGGGAGCTTTTTCATTTGAACAGTTCATGTGGAATCTCGAATCATTTATGAATGTAAAGATTATGTACATTTCAGATGATAGAAGAAACTGGAAACAACTAAGCTTCATCAGTTTCCATTGTCCTCTTTGAAATTATTGTGTGATGTCACAGTAATGTTTATTTGTTTTGTGGGTCTTAATATCAAGCGGCAAATTGCTGTCTTGATAAGAGTGTCCCATTAAATAGTACTAATGTTCACAAGTGGTCAGTGGCAGAATGCTGTTGCAATGTGAGAAACAGGGCAGCCAGGAAATTCTGCTTAATTGTGAATGCATCTACACTTTGTAGTTAGAGAAGGAAGCATCAAAATACAGTTGGCATTGCTGTTATTCCCTTATTTTGGAGAACTTTTATTTTAATATACTAAGATTGTAGGGAAAATTCATTCTTATCTAAAGCTATTTTCTGTTGAAATTTTTTGTAGCAAGCATTCTAATTATATATAAAGTTACATTGGTAATGGAGATATTGCCAAAATATTTCTTCCATAGCTTAGAAAATTTAGAAGTTTTAATTAAGAAATATTTTTCATCTGATTAAAGTTTTATGTTTCGAAAGAGAGTGTTTACATCTACAGTCAGTAGTCAATTTCTGTCACTTTTCCACTTACTGTAAATTACTTTTCAAATATTCTCATTTATTTAATGAGACCTGCTTAGGAATAAGTATCTCAAAATATCTCACATCTCAAAATGTGAAAATCTAGTTCTAGAATTTGTTTCAAAACTGAACTACTGATTTTAGTACACTGATGTTGGATGGATCTTGTATTAAGGATGCTTTGGGGATCTTCTGTGTATTGTCATTTCTCAGGGATCACCATGTCAGTGAAAAAAAACCTATAAAAGGGTCAAGATGAAGTTAATGTTCTTGATAAAGACTCTACAGTGCAGTGTTGATAACAGACTGGTGTTCTGGCTGTTTCTGAAAAGGTCTTGTATGATGCCCAGGCTTTCTATTTTTCCAACTGCCTCAATGGCAAGTAGGCTCATGGTGGGAAAGGATCTAGGAAGGGACAGAAAAGAAACAGTTAACCCAGGTGACCAAAGAGATACTCAATACCATGTAACATCATATTTAGAAATAAAAATTGAGGGACAGGAGTACCTTGCTTGGAGATTGGCTGGGCATCTGTCTGGTTGTGGAAGCTGGTAAATGATTGCTTTTGTATCAGTTGTTTGATTCCCTTTCCTTTGCTTACCAAATTGTCTTTATCATGATTAATTTTTCATTCATACGAATATTATTCACATCGCTTTCATATGACCTAGTTAAAAGCTAAGGAGGAAAGTGTTTTAAAAATTTATACCAATTTTATAATTTTTATTTTTAACTTTTCCAATATCTCGAAGCAGATATTTTGGTTAAAGAAAAATTATTTTTTAGGAAAAAGAGTAGCATCACGTAAGGCTTTCTTTCTAACACAGAGCTATAACATCACTGAAATACTGCAGGAGCAAGCATTTGTCCTATGGAACTATTCCTGAAAAAACAAATAATTATTGTCCTAGTGACAAGTATATCATATTTCCTGTCGAGAAGTAAACAGTCTTCCTGGTGAAATTATATGAAAACTGTGAGTGGATTTTATATATGTGTTTATCACATAATTCTTTAATATTCTAGAAAAAAAAAAGGACTAAAAACTACCCTAATAAGTTTATTATTATCCTGTTTATGATTAATTTTTATGTATCAGTGAATAATTCTAGCTAAATACAAGTTTTTGAAATAACTTCAACAGAATTTTCTCACCAGATCTTTGACCAGCCATACTTGGACATGTATTTTGCAATATTTCAATATGTATTTTCTACTTTAGTGAAGAAATCTTAGTTTAACAGTAAAGGCCACCCACTCCTTTTACTCATTATATTTCTGGATTTTCAAATATAACTGTAATGTATTTGGCCTTGTCAGAAATGCCTCAGTTTCCCTCAGTCTTCCTCTGCCCAAGGGTTATAAAATCTCTTTTTTAAATTTACCTACAATGCAGTGGTTTCTTTATTTGTTTCAAGGTCCACTTCTGCCTGAAAAGTAGAATACATGTAATTCTCCAGGACCTTTCCCCACCTTTATTACTATTTTTACCTTTACTTTACCTTAAGTGGCTGTAAAGTAAAGTTAACAAAATTAGATTTTTATTTGATGTAATACTAGACAGCGGAAATAAGTTGCCATTCTGTTTTCGAAACTTGTCTATCAAAACATGGATTAGCAAAACCCTGATCTATATATCATATATCATATATATCATATTTACCACATATATACCATATATCATATATAATATATCATATGCAGATTTTCCTTATTAATTCTGAAACCTGCAAATAATTACATAATTGCTTGATAAAAATAGGCTTAAAATGAACATAATGTTGATTTAGGAGTTAGATTAATAATAAGCCTTGCAGTGTATTTGAGGGGAAAAAGTCTCACCATTTTTTTCTTAATTTCTGGGTATTCATCTTCATTAAAAATTAGAGAATGTAGGCATTTTCTGAAAACTCACTGTTCTATATTTAAAATTAAAAACTTTGATTTATTTCTGACCCAAGTTACTGAGAAAGGCAAAAACTGAGCCACAACCTGGCTCTAATGAGCATTATTAAAGAATTGAAAGCTAAATCTGAAAAGACTTTCAGGAGCCCTGTGCAGAAGGTAGAGACTTGTTAGTTGAGATGCCCCTCTGGGATAAAGAATGGCTGATCAGACAGGTAAATCTCATTCTGTTCTCATGCTTTTACTTTCATTTGCTCTCGGAAAGCACTTCAGATGGTCTTTGGGTTGGAAGTATTTTGAAATACAGTTTTTTTCATTTTATTTTTGCCTTTTCATCAAAAAGATGGGGGGGCGGGTTTGTGAGTTCTACATAAAAGTCTGTTTAATGATTGTTTCTGACCTACAAATGCAAGAGAAGCTTAGAAATTATCCAGGTGCTTCTTTGACAGTGTATTATCTGCTCTTAATTTTGCCAGATAGCTTTAAGTGAATTTTTCTGACTCATTCCTTGGATGTGTATTGTCACTAGTATATGAGGAAATTGGGAGGGGTTTTTCTGGGAGGGTTTTTTTATCCAATGTCCATATTGGATAAGATAGCACACATTGTAGAGGGATATTAGAAGCAGGTAAAACTGGAAAGAATGCTTGTACTGCACTGTGACATGCTTTGCTAACTTGCCAAAATGTACAAGAGATACAAGAGTTTTTGTTACCTGTGGAAAGTTGTGCTGGGGTTCTAGGTTAAAGGGGAACATACAGACATAATGTTCTAATGCTTAATCTTTCTTTCTCACCTTGGATTCGAACTTTTTCAAATTTTTTCACTCAACATGTGAAATACTGAGATACTGTGATCTGATTTTGACTTGTTTCTTTTTTCTTAAACTTCTAGCATATATGCCTCACATATGTGTCTTCATATGTCTTCATCTGGTTATTATCTGTTCTCTAAAAATGACAACAAGAATAACAATAAAAATATCTACCTGTCTCCAAAAAATAAAATTAAAAAACAACCACAAAATACCAACCCCAAGGTGTGCCACATTCTGTAAATAAGAGAGAGATAATAAGGTTCAGAGTGTGTGTGCCAATGTCTGTAAACAAAAGCTGCCCCACCTTAAACCTCAACCACTATTCACCTGCCAACATCACTAACATTTAGCATACCAGGTCTTGTTTATTCAAACTGTTGCCACAGGAGCTAATATTTCAGTCGTGTTTACCATAGACAAAACGCGCCAGTTTTCAACTTATCTTCCTTTCCATTCCAGGCGTTACACTTGTAGAAGGACTTTGTCAACAGTGCTGAATTCTCTGGCTTTATCAAACAGTGACTTTGAGGGAGGTGCAGCAGTAAAGATGCTAATGTCCCAGTGCTGCTATTGAAACTGTACCTGTTTGATTTTTCTTTCCGCTTCCCCACGTACCTATCAATAAGCAGGTTCATTTTTATAACCAGCATTTTTTTCCAAGCAAGGATTTGTGAATGTTGACAGTCATAAATAGCCAGTTCCCTAAGAGTGAGACTTTAATGTGGAGACAGTTCCATATAAATTACACACCCTGAGATGTTTTGGCATACCTTGTTCTCAGTGTGAATAAAGATGGTTCATTTAATTTTGGAACCTGACTACCAGGCTATAGGCTAGTCTGGGTGGGAGGCTCTCTCCACATCACCTTTTGATGCTGTGCCAGCTTGAAACAATAATATCAGAATTCCTTAGGTCGAAGAGAGGGAGCAAGAAGGGAGCATGACTGTGGCTAAATGCATTGGGCACCTATTTAGAGGAGGGGAGATCCCAGTTCTGATTTCTGCTCGAAAGAAATGCATGAAAGCCTTATATTAAAGAATTACTGGAGTTCAGAGATGTGTGTCTGCCCCTCACACCAACTCACAGGTTGAGGAGGGCATGGAAGACAAATCTTTCCAGTTCCTAATTGGATCCGGCAGTCACTGACCAGTTATATAAAAGAAGGTCATTGCTACCATCTGAAAATGTGTGGGGTGTTAACAAATAAGTCTTCTGGCAAGTACAGAAGAAACAGTCCATCTGTGAGCCCTAATCAATTCCTGAATACGTTATATAGAATTATGGAGTCATAGGGCGTTGAGGGTTGGAAGGGACCTTAAAGATCATCTAGTACCAACCCACACTGCCATGGGCAGGGACACCTCCCACTAGATCAGTTGACTCAAGGCCTTATCCAAACCGGCCCCGAGCACTTCCAGATTTGTGGCATCTGCAACCTCCCTGGGCAACCTGTTCCAGTATTTCACAACCCTCGCAGTGAAAATTTTTTTCCTAGTATGTAAACTAAATTTGCCCTCTTTGAGTTTGTACCCGTTATTCCTTCACTACAGTCCTGATAAAGTCCTATCACTACAGTTCCTGATAAAGAGTCCCTCTCCAGCTTTCCAGTAAGCACTCTGCCATGATTTTGCTGGGAGGTCTCTATATAACTTTCTCTTTTCTAGCCTGAACATTCTCAATACTTCAGAAAGCCACAACTTTCTCAACCTATCTTCTTAGGGGAGATGCTCCAGTCCTCTTATCAATTTCTTGGTCCTCCTCCTCCCAAGAGTTCCATGTCCTCCTTCTGTTGGCACACCAGAACTGTACACAGCAATCCAGGTGGGTCCCACAAGAGCAGAGCAGAGGGGCAGAATCACCTCCTTTGCCCTGCTGGCCATGCTCCTTTGGATGCAGCCCAGAAGGCGTTTGGCTCTCTGGGCTGCGTGTGCACGCTGCTGGCTCATGTTGAGCTTTTCATCAACCATCACCACCAAGTCCCACCTCAGGGCTGCTCTCAGTCACTTCTCTGCCCAAGCTGTAGGTGTGTTTGGGATTGCCACAACCCAAGTTCAGGACCTTGCTCTTTGCTTTGTTGACCTCCATGAGGTTTGTATGCACCCACGTCTCAAGCATGGCAAGGTCCCTCTGGATGGTACCACTTTCCTCCAGCGTGTCAGCTGCAACACACAGCTTGGTGCCACCAGCAAACTAGCTGGGAGTGCACTCAGTATCACTGTCCCTGTCACCAACAAAGTCAATGCACAGTATCAGCCCTGGTACTCCTGTACTAACCTCTGAGGAACACTGTTCGTCACTAGTCTCTATGGGGACAATGAGTCATTGACCACAGCTCTCTATGAGGCGATACAGATAGTTCTTCATCCACCCAGTAGTCCATCCACCAAATCCCTGTCTCTTCAATGTAGAGACAGGGATATCATGTGGAACTGTGTCAGACGCCTTGCATAAATCCAGGTAGACAATGTCAATTGCTCTGCCCCATACACCAATGCTGTAGCACATCATAGAAGGTCACCAGTGTTGATCTTTGTAAAGCCATGACAGCTGTTACCAACCACTGCTTTGTTTTCCATGTGCCTAAGCATGGTTTCCATGAGAATCAACTGTTCTGTACTTGCCCAGTTCTTGCACTTTCCCCTTTTTAAAAATTAGGGTTAGATTTCCCTTTTTCCAATCATAGGGAACTTATCCTGGTTCCCACAATTTAAAAAAAAAATATGAGTAGCGGCTTAGCAACTTGTCTACTAATTCCCTCAGGACACATCTGATCTGATGATATCAACGCATTCCTCAACACAGCTCTGAACTGCAAGCCTAATTTCTGGTAAGAGATGAGTTCTCATGGAGGTTTCCCCCTGTTTCCATATTTCCTGTTGATAGAGTATATGCTAGGTACGGTCTGTGCTCAAAGTGCTGGAGAGGTGTGAAGTACATTCATGGAAGAGTGTGGCAGTGATGGGACCAAGACCCACCACAGCACAGCCTGGTATGCACCAAAGTGTGTTCTTTTCTCTTGATTGTCCACTTTGGAGAAACATTTGTAGCGTGTCTGTTTGGAGCTATCTCCCTGACAGAGGGGTCAGACACCTGTTTCAAAGTAGGGACCCAGCACAAGATCCAGGCAGCTACATCTTAGGGCTGGAATCCGGTTCTTAGGTTTTAATGTTATGTTGCCTGCCAAAGATTATGGACAGTGGTTATGGTATGGTTATGGTATGATATTGGGCATTTGCTGAACTCCTAGACCTTAAACTGGCATCTTAACTGTACTGTACTTTCCCCATAACACAAAGCATTGCATTAATTGCATTTAAAAGCCTGCCTTTTCCCACTCTGGTGAACACTTAAACAGAGTTATGAAGCCTAGTTTTGCAAATGTTTGGCAGTAGTGTCTATGATCAAGTCTCCTCAACTCCCTCTCCCAAAAATATCAAGCTGTTTAAAAAATGCTGCTTTATACACAGAAATACCTGTGTTCATGCATTTCAGTAGCTATTTTTTATATTATGAAATCAGAACAAACTTCATCCCTTAAAAACCAGTAATTAAGCTCTAGAAAGTGTTAAGTAATTTAAAGTAAAATTAACTTCCCTAGAATTCACTGTCAAGGTTTCATTCTCTCAGCTAAAAAGATCATGAATCATCTCTTTACCATTATAACCTAAATCAGTAGCATTTTTTGGTAGAACAGAAAAAAATCCTAGATATGCAGATCATTCAATTCTGTGTAATGTGTGTAGCTGTTTAACCTTTAAGGCCATCACATGGCTTTGTAAGTGATATATTAATATTAAAATATCAAAAATAACATTATGCTATAAAATCAAGCAACTTATGAAAATGAAAACCGTTACTTAACTGTCTCTGCTAAATATGTACTTTTTTTGAAAAAAAAAGTTACTTTAAAAATCAATTTAATGGAGAAAATAAGCAAAAAAAAAAAAAAGAGTACTGTTTCTGATTGAAATGAGTAAAAATAATAGAACTATTTAGGATGGAAAGGACAAAAAGATCAAGTTCTACCATTAACCAGCACTGTCAAGTCCACCACTAAGCCATGTCCCTATGTGCCATATCTAAATGTCTTGTAAATACTCCCAGGGATGGTGCTTCCACCACATCCCTGTGCAGCTTTTCCAGGGCTTGACAACACTTCCAGTGAAGAAATTTTCCCTAATATCCAATTAACTTCCTTTGGCACAACTTGAGGACATTTTCTTGTGTCTTGCCACTTGTTACCTGGGAGAAGAAGCCAACCCCCACCTGGTTATAAGCTGCTTTCAGGCATCTGCAGAGAATGACAAGGTTCCATCTTACCATTCTTTTCTCCAAGCCGAGCCACACCAGATCCCTCAACCTCTCCTCATTAGACGTGTTCCTTCTCCAGCTCCATTTCTCTTCTCTGGACTCACTCCAGCACCACTTCTTCTTTGCAATGAAGAACCCAGGATTCAGGATGTGACCTCACCAGTCCTGAGTACAAAGGGGGCAGTCACTGTCCTGGTCCTGCTGGCCACACTATTGCTGATCCAAGTCAGGATGCCACTGGCCTTGACCACCTGTGCACAGCTTGCTCATGTTTAGATGCTGTCAGCCAGCATCTCCAAGTTATTTTCTACTGGGCAGCTTTCCAACCACTCTGCCCCCAGCCTGGAGCTCTGAACAGGGTTGTTATAGCCATAGTGCAGGACCCAGCACTTTGGCCTTATAGAACCTAATTCCATTGGTGTTGGCCCATCAACCCAGCCTGTTCAGATCCCTCTGCAGAGCTTTCCTGCCCTCCAGCAGATCAACACTCCCATACGACTTGGTGTCATTCACAAACTGTCTGAGGGTTCATTTGATCACCTCGTCCAGATTATTGATAAAGACATTAAAGACACTTGGTCCCTGTACTGAACCCCTGGGAGCACCACTTGTGACCATGTGATGACTAGATGAAACTCCATTCTCCACTACACTTTGGGCCTGGCCATCCATGCAGTGTTTCAATCAGTGAACAGGACATCGGTCTGCTTAGCTTCAGTTCCACAGCTATCTCTCCCACAACCTGTGCCTTCATTCAGATTTCCTCTTTTGCCTCCATAGATGGCATCTTTCCACACCATTGTCTTGTACTCTCTTTTCTCTAAAACCCTTTTTTCTGTACTGCCAATTTACTTAGCATGAATCCCATGTGTTCACCATGTAATGGGTATGTCATGGATCAAAAGCAAACATTTTATTATGGTCCTGGCTTCAAAATAACCTAGTAATAATATGTTAAAAGAAAAATCTAGTATGAAAACCAAGCAGATTTTCCTTCATTCATTATGACAGGATTTTTTTTGTTGGCAGGAAGAGAAAATGTTACTGAAGCAAACTGTGTTAGCAAAAATTAAATATAAATACTTGGAATTGCAATCGCAGCGTGTTCAAAATTTTGTTTGCAGGTAGTCTCCTGAAGTTTCTATTTCTGATGATCAGAATAGTTCCTAGATCTTTGATTTGACAAAATTAATACTGTTTCCCTTCCTTTCCCATGCCAGGCAAGCACATATAGAGGTTCTTCAATTTATTTTTATTTTTATTTTTATTTTTATTTTTATTTTTATTTTTATTTTTATTTTTATTTTTATTTTTATTTTTATTTTTATTTTTATTTTTATTTTTATTTTATTTTTATTTTATTGTTATAATATTGTTGCTTGGGGGAAGTCCCTTTAAATCCCTTGAGTACCGGTTACATGATACCAGTTCTGCTTCAGCCACATCCTGAGTGGCAGCTGATAGCACACTTTGCTTTAATTATGAACATGGTTATCTGAATACAGAATATATTTATCTCTGCTGCCACTCTGAAATTTGCCTTGACCTTCATGGTGTTTCCAAGCTGCCTGTCTTGCACAAATCTATCGAGGGAACAGCTGAGCTTTAGGATGGCTTTTCTCTTTCAAAGTGAAGAAAAACCTGTGTTGGTCTATCATACACTGCTCAGTAGAGAGGATATGCTCAGTTTTTCTGACACTATGTAGCAATAAGCTGATTAGATTTATGAAATATATTTGATAAAAACATAAATATGGTAGTTTCATAGTTTCTTACGTTTTTGTTATGTATTTCTTGATGTGTTAGTTGGTCTTGCTGAAGACTGAAAGTAGAATATGCTTCTGTTCAGGTTTTTCTAACAAAAATTGTAAAAATCCAAGAAAAGCATGGCATCTTCTTGATGATCTAACAAAGCAGCAAATGGTAGCTAAAGTTGCTTCCTGAAATCTGTATTTCATTGACTTATGATGAATTATTAATCAGTAATTATATATTTAATTTAAAATGTTGTAATTGAATACTTCCCATGCTTTTCCTGCCAATTATGCAGTATCTCAGAGCAGACCTTTTATACTTTCTTGGTAGAGGGAGTACCAGAAAATGTGGCACTTAGTTCTGCAAGTCAATACCTGTTGGCTTACCATGGAGTCTGGCTTACTGCACAGTTATACTCCACACATAAGGAATAATACCGAGATGAATCCATTAATCTGGTGCAGGGGTGCTTAAAAATATCATTAAGCATAATAAAACTGCCTCCTCTCATTCTGATAACTGAATAGGAACCAGATGCAGTTTCTATATAGAAATACAGAAAACAGGAAAAGATACCTAGAAATAGCTGATGGTGAAAATCAGAGTAGACTTAGAACATGTGTCAGCTTAAAATCATTATTGTTGCAACTTCTATCCGTTGTCTAGCATATAGGTACAATCCCATGCATTTGAGTCACATAAGTATTAATAAATGTAAGGATGGTAAAATACACACAAATACATATGCATATCAAATAAATGAAGAAGTGAAGGACAGTCTAAGCTCTTCATACTTTTGCTGGTAATATATCTGTCATGCAGATTTTGCTGCTGAAGTCAAGAGGATAACTCATGCAGGGAAATAAGGCAGTGAAAATCTGGCCCTAATTGAATTCAGATTGGACTTTCCTGTATTGAAATACTTAGAATTGCACAGTGGCAATGTAGCTCTAAAAATGTTGTGTAAAACTGCAAATGAACTGAACTGTGATGTGACTAGCTTAAGTTTAAGGTATTATTTAATTACTTAAAAAAAAAAAAAAAACAAAGTCTGATCTCTAGTTAAAGTTTTAAAGAGTTCTTTAAAGCTGAGGGTCACTCACTGGAACCTCACAGCTGTGACTTTGAGTGTTCCTCCCTTTTGACTGCATTTCTACTGTATATAGCATAAGTTGTATTTAGCTTAAGAATTTGTTTGAGGAAATTTTTTTTCAAGAGAAGTAAGTTTTCATACAACTGACATGTACAGCAAAAGTGGCTCTCCTTCTCTGAGGTTAAGCTCTTCTGCATAAAATGTTTTGCAGCTCGTTATTGGTGTATTAACCTAGATGAATTAGTGCTATTTACTGAGAAAGAGCAAGATGTTTGTACCTTTGGCTACTGTGTCCTAGCTGAACATATACTAGGTTATTAAATATTCCACAGCTGGGACTCACTTATGTTTGAATAGATTTTTTTTTTTTCTTGCCAGCTGTAGTTCTTGTTTCAGCAAGCAACAATGGAAAATTCCTGCATGTGGAATTTTCCAGAAATGGGGATTAGAATTATTAGTGCTCTTTTTCTCCAATCAGAAATAGCAAATTGAATCCATTTTTGAGGATTAGGTGACATTGGAGACTGTGATAAACAGAAGTACTAAAACTGTTACCAGCAGTATATTTCAGGTTGTTTTTCACTAATGAGAAAAGCCTGATCTTTCCATGAAGCTGCACTTCATTACAAAGGAGATCGGTTGTGATGTTGATGTTTTAGAGTTGTGAGCACAATTTTAAGTATCCAACATGTAAAGTAATTCGCTGTGTTTGATTTCTGGGTTATGTGCCTCAAAGTTTGGCTAATAGCAATAGGCAAATTCAGGGTGTGCTGTAGACTAAATTTATTCCTTCAATCCCTTTAATAGCATTATTTTGTTGTCAAACATTTCTAAGTTGTTCTTGCAACTCTGTCCCTGGTGCTTTTGATGAAACTTAATACATCTAAGCCATAGTCTTAGATTCACAGATTAAATACAAAGATCAAGAATTTTCCCATGTTTAGGCAGATAGATGCATGAATCTGCAAACAAAACATGAGTGTATTCAGGCTGCCATCACTACTAAATGTGTTCTCTGGTACTATAATGCTTTTGAGAATATATGTGATATATGCCCTGCTACATGGCATTCTCACGAACAATGTGAAGTCTTATCAGGACACTGTTGTTTTGCACAACAGTAATGCATTTGCTCCTTAGGAAAGAAGTTAGCTAATCTTAGAGAGGGTCAAACAAATAGGCCTCACCTTAGACCTTAGAGCCTTACCTATTTGTCATACTTCCATTGCAAGCATCACAGAGAGAGAGGTAAAAATGGGGGATAAAGCAATTTCTGCATCATGAATATTTCAAATTTCAAAAAAAATTAAATATTAAATATTAATATTAAAATATTAAAAAGAGCATCTTAGGTAGTTGTTCACAAGCAGACAGGTTGGAAGCTGTGCAGTTGGCATTATTACCAACATTAGTAAATATAGGTGTGTGCCAGTGTGTCCAGACCCAAATATTGTTGTTCAGCAATCATATGCTGAGTGCATGGGCAAGTCACCTTTGTACCTTTCCAGAGTTCAAGCTGAGGTCTGCTTTGTGTTCAGTCTTATTGTGTTTCCTGGGAAACAGAAACCGTGTAGGATAATAGTGTTTTCCTAAACAGCTGGTAATATCGTGATTGATGGCAGACTACATTGTGTGCCCATGATGTTGTTTTTTCCTTGGCTCTGTATAAGCACCATTCAAGGGTTTTTTAAGGACTTCAAATACCACATAACTGTTTCTGTTGGAAGTCAGGAGAAATGTAGGAATTTTTTTTCAGTAAGCACACACAGAATTCCATTTTGACTTCTCTTACAAAAATATGCCACCAGTCCTTCCTGTGTAGTTGGCAGATGTTGCCCTACCTGTATTCCTTCTGTGATCCTGACTTATATTTCCAAAAAGAATATGAAGATAAAAGTATGAAGGGCAAAGGTAAACAAGAATCAAATCGTGCTTTCCTGCTTTATTCACAAAAACAAGCAGAGGTGGAGGGATTTTGAACTTTTTTTTTTTTAGTTTACCAAGGGTAATTAAAAAGAGTGCAGTTTTGAATCCTAACAGACCACTTTTCAGTGAATTTATGGTCATGCTCAAAGAACTTCCATCATTTTAGAAGAAATTAGAAATTAGCTGGTTGTTCACACTGTCAAAACAATGAAATAACAATAGAAGGAAGGATGTGTCTACTCCATAAGCTGAATTTTTTGTTATGAATTCCATCTATATTTGGAAAAAAAGTTTGCTTGTGTTATGTATTTATTCAGGATTGTTAAAACCAGAAAACCACAGTGAAAAATCAGAGATTTAAAGCAGTGAAGTAGGGATTAACAGCAATGGAATAGATAAGATTAAAAGTCAAATGAGGATAAAGTGAGTGGTTTTTTGGAAGATAATATCTTTCTGTGAGTCATTCTGGAAGAGAAAGAGAGGAATTATAGAAGCATGGGGACAAGCATGAGACAGCAGTTAGCATTTTTGGGTTAATAATAAAAAGCATAACTGGATAATAAATTGAGTTTTGTTTAAATCCATTCTGGTCCCTCAGTCTAGTACCAGAGATTTTTAAAGGGAGATGCTCCTGCTTTCTGTGGCTTTTCTTTTGTTGTGGGATAACTAGAATCTGCCTGCTCAAGGGGGTTCACCCATGTGAATGGCTGTTAGCACACAGCAGCTTCTGTGTTGGATATGTGACACAGACATTGTGGTACCCTTGAACAGCCATTCTATTCTGCAGGACAAGAGCAGCACTGCTTAATTATCTCCAGAAGACATTTCTTAAAAGCAGGGCTCTCTGAAAAAAAATTAGTTAATCATTTTCTCATCAAAATACCGTGCCCAAAATTTTAGTCAAAGTTTTTTAATGGGTAGGACAGTTTATTTAATTGAATCAAACCAGCCATTGTTGGAAATCTAGAGTTGAAAATCTCTATATAAAGAATCTTCATGGCAAGACTCAGATATTTATCTAGTGGACTTAGATCATGTACTACATGTTCATGTACACTGTGATTTGTTAAGGTACTTTCCTCAGACAGGAAAAGAAAAATAATTTTTAAAAGATGCTCAGCATCCTTACTCTACAGAGCTGTAGAGAGCTAAGCAGCAATGAAACAAGACAACTATATCTGAACCTTCCAGACTCATGAAATTGCTCAGCAAGGGGAACTCATCAGGTCGCAGCACCAACAGTGACAACATTCTGACCATCAAGATTCATCACTTCTTGGCTCTTTCTCTGAGATACTTACCTTATAATGTGTCACCATTCCCTCTGCTGACCCTAGTTATCAATCAATCAATCTCTACACTACTTACACCTTCCAAACTCAAAATACATTACATGAATGCCTTTTTCTTGATATTGCTGTGTCAGCATAGATTTTTTTTTCAGTGATGCCTATGGTACTATGGTAAAGGTAACTCTAGAAAAAAGCTGATCATGTGTTTTGGCAAAAAGTTACATCCCATGGGGTATCTCTTGGGTCAAATACTATGAAGAAGCTAAGTGAAAACCTCCCAGCATGGAAGGCCCTTGATATCTTCTTATTGCTATGGCAGGAAAAACAGAAGTGAAAGCACCACTAGGTAATAATATGCTAATTTTTATAAGCTGATGTTCCAAATAGTATCAAAAGATCTGTAAATTGTGAGCTTCTAGCATAGGGTTTAACATTCCAGAAGAAGAGTACTTTTTTTTTCCTCATAACCAGATTTAATGTTTAATAACAAACAGTATGAATGTAGCCCAGTGAACTTTAACAAATCAAGGAAAACATTCATAAAGTGACCCTCAAAGGTGACAGTGTTTAGTTCTGGTCTTGTAGACCTTTGAAGTTATTTTGTTTAATTTGGGGCAAGTTTATATACACAAAAGAGAGCTATATTTTGGCTTTGGAATCTAGATTGCTGTTTAGCCACTGTTCATATTATAATATTACTTATTAATCTTCGTAGCGTTAAGTCAGTAGAAGTGTGAAATACAGGCTTGCATGGCTCAAGCATGACAGCTTGTCTCTTTTTATTTCAAGTGACAGATGGCTTTAAAAATAAGCACAACTACAGCATGTAATACTTTGTGTAATTTTTTTAACATCTCACTGCAAAGTGCTTAAGAAAATACTTGGAGTCTCTGTGTTGCTGATAGTGAGAGGCAGAGAGGCGTTCTTTAGCTTGTTTGAGTCTTTACATTGGGATTGAGAGGAACCTCGATAGATTAAAACCTGGGTTCCTTCAGCCCCAGCTTCAATGCTCTATTTGTTTAAAGAGAAAAGGATCACAGTATAAGAATATTCTTAGTAAAAAATCTCAAGTTTTGTCTACTAAGTCTATAATCCCACTTTTTCTTTGAGACAATAACCAAAATTATGATCTGTACTACATTCTGAGTTGCTTTTCCAGAAATTTAGTTCTCTATCAATCAGGATTTTCTTTGAAAGATCCCACTCTGAGGAGGCATTTCTACCTTAAACTTTAAAAGCTTCTCACTGACAACAGCTCAAATTCTCTCTTAAATTTTCCATTAAAAAGTAGTTTCACTCTGTGAGAGTATCTGCTGGAGTTCAAATCTGTGAAGGTTTGTTCAGGGTTAGTATCCAACAGGCAGTATTCTTCTTGCCTGTTTTTAAACTGTTGTTATATATTCATTGTTAAGATGTTAATAATTAAGCAAGGTTGCTTAAAAAATAGTAGCCACTTTGAAATTTAATATAGGTAAATATAAATATAGGGGAGTTTTTATATTTCTCAAAATAGTTCACTTGAAAGTATTTCAAATTTTGCCTGCCTGCAGAGTTCTTTCTCATTTTCTTGTGTATTTTCCTAGGTTTTTCCACAGTAGATAGGATGCTAAATTCTTACCACAGGGCAGACACTTTGTAATTTTCCATGTGCTACTGAGAAGTTTATTGGAGATTTAGAATTAATCACTTATACAGTACTCATAATGTGGTTTTAGCTGCTACTGATTGACCGGGATAAGTAAAGAGTTCTTAAACTATGCATGATGCCTTTCTATAAATTAACAATGCCATTAACCTCCACTCAAGCAATGAATTATTTTCCTGAAAAATCTCTCCTTTGAGAAGGAAGTTGAAACCATAAAGCCCAAGAGGTTTTACTTATGGTAGCCCTTGCGATGCTAAACACATGCTGTGGCTACATATAAATATCTCCTTTTATTTCCTCATATAAATTTATGGAGACTGAAGTGAGTAGTTGAATACTTTAGGGACCTATAAAAAATTATACTTGAGCCAGAAGCTTCAACCTTTTTTTCCACAGGAAAGAAGACTTTTCCTTTTTCTTAGCAACTGGAACAGAAGCAGGAAGAATTGGTGCCAGTGGTTCCATTGGTAGTTTTCCCATTAACCAGAGAAGGAAGAGGGGGCAAAAGGAGGTGGAATAAATAATTTTTAAGGAACATTAATTTGTGTACACAATCATAATTTTTCAAATAGTTTCTTGTTCTTCTCTTATGCTGGAAAAGACAAGCAACTCCAGTAAATTTATGTATCTTAAAAACTAACCATATTTTCAACTTCAGTAGTGGAGACTGGAGTTCATGAGTGAAACAGCCATAATCTCCAGTCTCCAGATAAATTATATGCCAGTAGGAGAAGGTATGAAATGATGAAAATTGTTTTCTGATTACACTTAATAACATTTCTCTCTATGGATTCTGCATATAATAATTAGAAAGGAGTTATTAACTAAAGGAGTTATTAATTAAAGGAAAGGAGTTATTAACTAAATACTAGGAGTATTTAGTTAATATTGGATTGAGAAAGAGCTCTTCCACTTTTTCCTTCTTGGAAAAAAAAAAGAAAGAGAACAATTATAATTTACTAGGATGAGGGCAGGCATGAAAAGGAGTTTTGCTGAATATTTAAGACTTATTTGCAGGTTATATAAAGAGGTCAAAACTGAGTAGACTGTGCTCACTGTCTCAGCAAACTACTCTGTTCCTTAGCAAGTGATGGCCATATCTTACCTGTAGTAGAAAACACTAGTCAGGGGAAAAATGGTGTTAAAGAATCTACTGTTTATACCAGCCTGTGTAAAAAGCAACAGACTTATGGGTTATGTTTTGTAAATTGGTAAGCAAAAGCCATATTTGAAGTCATAGTGCAGATATAAACCAATCAAACTTTCATGCAAATCTTTCCTGGAATCTGAGAAACTTCACTCATTCACTGAATTTTTAGGTGAGATGAACTCTTTGTCTGGCACTGACAGCATTCACTATTATAATTTCAATTCCTTTCACTTTGATACCTGTACTCAGGGCATATTACTGCAAGAATATTTTTTGGTCACTTGGTCTTTCTTTCTTTTGTAAATCATCATTCATTTCAGTTTTCTCATGGGGAGAAATGGAAGATGGTTCAGTAGAACGCTTCCTTCCTTTCTTACATACTACACTATACTAGGCTACCTTGCACCATACCAAAACACGCAGTACTATGCCATATTGTAGCTTATGCTCTTCAGATACTTGTGTTTATACCAATCACCCATAAACTGTATTTGTCATCTCTTTTGTGTATGAACAAATTTCTGTCTGTTGCTGATAGCTAGGGTACTCTTTTGTACCCAGAGCAGCACTAACAGACTCAGTGTCCACTCCTTTGGAAAGTGTTGTCTCTTAGCAGTTAGTGTTCTTTTCACCTCTACCTTCTGCTTGCAAATGATACCCAAGTCCTTTGTAACTGGTCTTTGTAACTTTATCTTCCCTTTAACAGCAAATAAAAGTAGATTAAAATTCAGAAAGAAAGAAATTGAACATTGTTGTTAAGAGCATGAACGATATCTGTATGGTGGCATTCATGAAAGATTTATTACAATGTCTCAAAACTGGCAAACCAGCCTCCAGCTGTGAAGCAATTCTTTTTAGTGGGACAAAAAATGTGAAAACTATTTAAATGTACTGATTGGACAAAGCTAATAATATTGCTTCTATACTGAAGATTTCAAATACATTTTGTAGCATAGTTGTCTGATTATCTGGCAAAAATATTTAAGACAAGTGGAGAATATTTTAACTTGGCTAATAGCTGGCAGTTCTTCCCACAGAGAACACAAAAGATTCTCAAATAAAAATAACTTGAAGCTCCATGTACAAAGACTAGCACATCTCTGATGAGCATAGGTGCCAAGTGCGGACTCACAGCATGGCAATGTTTTTACTTAGCTGTCCTCCAACATTATTCTGCAAGAGTGGAAAAACATATTGGGAATTAAACCTTAGCTCATCAAGCAACTAATAAGTTAGTAATTTTTTTAAGAAGAAAGTCTGTTGTGGTTTTTTTTTTTTTTAAACTAAGATGAAGCACAGTTTTTAACTTCCTGTGACATTGCAAAAAACTTCTTGTCTTAGAGGATAGTCAGTTTGAGAATAAACTCTTTACTAGGTTGTTTAAACATGAAAAGTGACTGTCCCTACTCCAAAATATTAACTTGTTGCATGCAATGGTACTACTTCTGTATATTTTCATCATTTTTAAGGGCTATGTAACCTTTTATGCATGGTTCCTCAAAACATGAATGATATTTATTTTCTGTGTTGTTTGAAGCTGTTTCTCGTTTATTTCTTTGTAGCTCTTTCCTTTATCTATGTCTGTGGGTTTTACACTTCCAAGTATTTTGCTTCTATGCCTAATTTTAATAAAATATTTTGATTGTTAAACTGGATATCAGGAAGAGAATAAATCAATGACTTTAAGTCACGGAAGATGGTGGGAAAAGGGAGAATAAAGGGGAAGCCAAGGAATATTCATTTTCAAGTCAGCTTCTCTGTGACTCATGCTTCAACAGTCTGGCTTAATTCCTTTGTTAGGGTCAGTTCAGGACTAGAGGAAAAACGGTTTTAGAAGACTAAAAAATATGAAAACCTGCTTGACTGCTCTTGGAGCATAGAGTTTGAGAATTCACTGCCCAGCAGTGTCCTAATACTGAGTACATGCTAAAACTGTATTGTCCTCCAAGTTTTATGGCTTGCTAACCTTTCAGAGGTGCAGCCAGTTCATAAACTGATTTTGTCAGTCGTATGCAAAGAGCATAACCAAACTCCATTTCAAAAATGCCTTGTAATCATGGGACTTGAACCTAGAAACAAGTGGTCTTCAAGAAAACAGGTGGGCTTTAAAGATTTCCGTCTTCTGAAGGACATAACCTATGACTTTTCCTGTCCTTCTGTGCTCCGATTAAGACTTTCTAGAAGTACTGTATTGCAAACTCTCCAATTAACATTCCTCCAATTCTATGCAACTTTATTTCACCCTTCAATTTTTTTGATAATGCTTCTTTCCCACATCCTGTTGTTACTAATGGTAACAACAATTTAGTCTGATCCCAAAGCAAAATAGCAGTTTTGGTTTTGTTTGGCATGTTCTGTCATGTTGTTAAAATATAGTCAAGGAAAAGGCTTTGAGTGAAGGTAGATGTTTGCAAAAGTGCTTCCTGAGACTAAGAAGCTGTGCAGGAATGAAGGTAATATAATGAAAGTTTCAAAGCACTACATTTCTGGAAGAAGATAGAGATTAGTGTAATAAAATAGCGATAAACAAAAATCAAAATTTGGAGATAAACACAGGAAAAATAACACTATAATTATAAAAATGTGCCAATTTCCATCTCACTTTTATGTCAATGCTATTGAACTGCTTACTTCAACATGAAATAAAATATGTTGTTCTGTCAAATAGTAGGATATGTTATCAAAGATAATAAACTGCTGTTTGGTCTTTATTTAGTTCGTAATAATCTCTTCAGAATTTTGTTTTCTCATAATCACTTTCATCACAGTCTTACAGAATCCCTTACAGATTTTCTCCTGTTTCTATTTTATTTTATTTTTATTTATTTACTTCCTTAGACTTTTTTGTTGTTTTATTTTTGTTATTTTGTTGTTTTTGATTTTAGCTTTCCAGTCAAAGCAAGCGTCCTTTAATTTTGTTTGAAATACATATAGTGTAAGTTAAGGGTTTTGAGAGCAGAGTACTGGCTATTTACCCATGGTTTTGGTTGGGGGCAAATTAGTTAATACTCCTGGTAAAATGATCAGTTCATGACCTTTTTTCAAGACCTCTGCTGACATTCATCTTTTTTGGGGAAAAAGAAAGGTATAAAATTAGCCAAAGTATACTTGAATATGAGGAAAAGATCATATACACTATTATACACATACACACTATTAAGGTGTGTAGCTGAAAAATAAAGTCTTTTTTATTTGCAGAAAAGCCTCCTGTATTTTAAGTGTAGGAATTCCATTTCTTATAACTGCCAAGTTCTTATAATTTATAACTTGAAAGAAGAACTAAGGCCCAATATAGGAGGTGCAGCAAGACCAATTGCTGGGTCCTGCGCTTAGGCCACAACAACCCGTGCCAAGCTACAGGCTGGGGACAGAATGGCTGGAAAGTGGCTCAGCAAAAAAATGCCTGGGAGTGCTTGTCAATAGCTGGCTGAACATGAGCAAGCTGTGCCCAGGTGGCCCAGAAGGCCAATGGCACCCTGGCCCCATCAGCAATAATGTGGCCAGAAGGACCAGGGCAGTGACTGTCCTCCTGTACTGGGCACTGGTGAGGCCACACCTCTAGTTCTGGTTTCAGTTTTGGACCCCTCAGTTTTAAGAAGGACATTGAAATGCTTGAGTATGTCCAAAGAAGCAGAATGGAGTTGATGAAGGGTCTGGAACACAAGTCCTGTGAGGAGTGGCTGAAGGAGTTGGGGTTATTTACTGTGGAGAAAAGGAGGTTCAGTGGTGACTTTATCGCTCTGTACAACTCCAGGTTTTAGCCAGGTGAGGGTCAGTCTCTTCTCCTGTACAACTTGCAACAGGTTGGGAGGAAATAGACTCAAGCTGCACTAGGGGAGGTGCATTAGAAGGAATTTCTTCACAGAAGGGGTGATTAAACATTGAAATGGGCTGCCCAGGAAGGTGGTTGAGTCACTTAAGGGAAGACTGGACTTAGTGCCATGGTCTAGTTGGCATAGTAGTTTTCAGTCAGAGGTCAGACTTGATGGTGTCAGAGTTCTTTTCCAACCTAATTGTTTCTGTGGTTCTTTGCGATTCTGTGATCCTGTGATACATGATACATGTAACAGTGCACAGAAGTATAGTAAATCATAGGAATTGCTGAATTTCCTGGGAAATACTTGATGGCAATCTTCCTTCAGGTTTATTTGAGACAGTGACAAACTCAATAGAATGCATTTACATTCTAGTGAGGTGGATTTACAGTTACTTAGGTGACTTTCACTTTGACACAAACAGATGTGCCCACTGAGAGGCAGTCTTTACCTACACTCCAATCCAAATGCTCAGAAGACTGACATTTCCTAAATTTCATTCATGTGGGATTTTTATACTTATTCCATGTGGATTTTATTTACGAGTACTTTACCTAAGGAGACAATGAAAGGCAACTTCCTATTTTAGTCACTAAAACATTTTGAATTGATGCTGTGTCTTAAGCAGTCATATCAGTAGCTCTAGCATGCTACAGATACTAGCAAAGTGAGTAACAGGGTTGAGACTGTAAAAGGGAAAAACTATGAACAGAAATTTGGGATCACTTTTTCTGCATAGATACTATTTTTTGTAACATTAGAGCTTTACATTTCTATTCATGACTCAAAATACAGTAAAACATAGAAAAATAATACCTTTTTCAATTATATACATTTATACTTCACAATGATGAATGTGGAGTGAAAAGTAGAACTTAGGTTTTTTGATTACATTCACATTGCTTTCAAGTAAGATTGAGTTTTGTTGCTGTCTGTGTGCAAATCCAAGAAGCAGTGGTAAATCTGTAGTGAGGGATCTGGGTCTGTATAGGGAAGGTTTAGCCTGGCATATGCTGCACACCAGGTCTTTTAATCTATTTGCCTGATTCTGTATTTTCAGAATGTGACTGTTTTATGTTTGACATCCAGTCAAAAGCAGAGATATACATGTTAAGAGGGATATACAAAGTTGTATCGTTTCATGCAGTAATACTGCTCTAGCTGCACTTCGCTCACAGCACAATTTGTAGGACAAGATAATACTTTTTTTCCACCAGCAACACAGTTGGACAATCTAGGTAAGACTTCTAATTTGCCAACATTTTAGTGATGAAGAATTGAAGAATCAGATAGTATCCCTTAACTTCTTAATTTCTTTACTGATTAGATGCTTTACACAAATTTGCTACCTTACCAAATGGTCGGTTTTGTCCATTGCCAGTGACTCAAAGGAGCCATCGTGGAAGCCTGCAATTGCTGGGAAATTTTAGGAAACCCCTGGTTTTTTTTTTTACCCAATACTTCTTGCTGATATCTGTAATGCCTTGGTGCACTTGGCAGGTTTAGAGGAAGGTTGTTTGATTTACTCTGGGCTGTGTCGTAGAGAAACAACAAAATTCTCAGGAGGTTCAAAACAAACTTGTGCTTGCAAACTTTAGAACGTTGAGGTAGAATAAGGTAACTTGGCAAATTTTAAAACAACCCAGAAAAAGTAAGGCACTTCACAAACTTTAACTTATCCAAACACAACAAGGCACTTAACAAGACATTGATAGGAATTTTTTAGTCTGGCTTACAGTATATTTTGAGAAGAGGAAGATAGAAAAAGAGAGAGAGGAGAGAAAAAGGAGAGAGAAATGTGTATACTCACCACCTGAGGATCCAGTATGGTGTCAGCTGCTTTTAAATCCAGGGCAGTGGAACACCCCAGTTTAGCACATATGTCACCATTCTTTTATCTGCTCCTGTTCGCTGGGACTCTTCTTTAATGTTTCCAGCAGGGCCACTGGTTGACATGGACCATTTTGGACTGGAACACAGACTGATTAAAGGCACCAGGGGGCCAGATGAAGCAGTGGCCATCCCAGCAACAACGAACTCACCCCTGTCCTCCCCAAATTCCCACCTTGTTCTTTTGAGCAAGTCCACTGGTCTTCTAAAAATTCCCATCCAGGCAGCCATGCAACGTGAAAAATGAAGCATATGAACCTAATCTTACCCAGGGACGTTTTAGTCATGAGGCCTTGGAAAGCAAGGCCTGTGAAGTCCTTTTCTGGCAGAGGTAAGTATACACTAGCCCTGCTTCAAATGGAACTCAGGGCAGCTCTGTTCAGTTGCAGTTAAGAGTAGCTTTGTGTTCAAACTAATGTGGGGCTTGGCCTTTCAAAAAGACTTATTCTCTTAAGTATTCCACAGTGTTATCTACACTATGCAGCTTTTGATCTGGAGCTAGCTCATATTCAGCTGACTTAAAGCATAAGGCAGATGAAGTCACATCTGTGTAGAAGATACAATACAAATTAAAACTGACCTTACACAACATGAGCTATGGCCATGCATGGCAGAAATTCTCTCCTCTCTGTGTCAAAGGGACATGCATTTGAGCTATTTGCAAACATGGCCTGGAGGTGGGTGGCATAATGGGGATGTGGAAGGAGTAAGAGTGTTGGAAGGTGCCCTCCACAGATGAGATTAACTGAGGAGCTAAGGAAATTGTTTTCTTTGAAATGACAAAATTCATTTTTGCTATGGTGTCAAAAAGCCAGCATCATGTTATCAATGCAAGTTTGGAGCTCAGGAGATATTTCAGTGATGTTTGACTGCATGAACATATAAAGAAGAAACAGAAAACCAAAACACAGTGATGAGGTCATTTCAGTTAATAAATGAATAAGCTGCTTTATGTACATTTGACCTTCTGGTGTTGATTAATTTAACACGTGTAAGGGGTCTGAGGAGAGCAGTTGCTATTCTTAGTATAGTCAAGCATAGGAATCATTTGAAACACTTGGTCACAGCAAAAACATCCCTGTTTCTGTAGGAACAAGAAAAATGTTGAAACTTAAGTACAGGAACGAACTCTATAAAGAGACAGGTTTGAGATGTGTGTTTAAGACAAATATTCTCTGTGTTTGGCTGGCATTGTAATAAAAGATAATATCGTGTTCCTAGGAAAAGAGAGATTGCAGAAAAAGGGCTTTTGTTCCTGTCTTGAAAGTAAATGTGGTTAATTGCTTTAGAACGATCAGTTAAGCAGAGATGGTATTTGCTTTTTTACATGTGCTCCCATATACAAAGCTGTTCTGCTCAGACTGCTTTCATTGTATATGTAATCTAAGAATACACTTTGCAAAGCTGGTTTTCAGAACTCTGTGTTCTGTCAGCTTTCTGCCTGCAGAATTACCACACATGCATGAGCAATATTCATGAATTTTGGGCCTGCTGAACTTTAACAGCTCTAAGTTTTACAGCAACTGACCTGTAGAGGAGCTGCAATCATCTGAGAGAAGGAATGCAAACTGGGTTTGTCTGCTATCAGCTTGCAAATAACTCTTTTTAAAGAATGTGAATCTGAAGTTCTTTTATTTTGTCATGTCGAGTAAAAAGTAGTCTTTGTGCAGTGAGTGGCAGGAGCATATCTGGTATTTAAAACAATCCCAGAAAAAATTATTAAGCCAGGGTGTTTATCCTTCTCATGCTGAATGCTGTGTGTGAGTTATGATTTGAGAGGAATTCTCCAGTGCACGCCAGTATGCAATATACATTCTGTGAAGTCACAGAAGATTTTTCTATTCTTCCAGCATTTTCTGCACTCATCTAGTGGTACATAGAGTGGTCTGGATACCAGTTTAATTATAATTAAAAATGCAGAATGATCATTATATGTGACAAGCATTCCTCACTGTTGTAGAATGTACAGTAGAAGACATCATTCTTGAACTGAGAAAAATGTCCAAATCACCTTCATGTCTTAATCACCTGTTAAATATTTAATTGTCTAAAAGCAATTTTTGTGCAAGAGGGTTGGTTGGAAAATAATTTGAAATACTTTCAGTTTCTTTTTCGGTTTCATTTTTACACAATAAAATAGAAAGTGATTCAGAAGTTGCTGCTTTATTAGGAATAATATTGATAGGAATAGGCACATCCAGTGGGTCAATGTGTGGCTCTGAGGCTGGTGTAATTGGAAAAAAATTTGGGCTTTTTTATCATGGGATGTTCTATTTCAACACCTGGTCTACTGACACCTGATGGGATACAACTCTATCAGGAGGAAGAAAGAGCTCTAGCACAGCAGGTAGTGGAGCTCATTGGCAGAGCTTTAAACTAGCCTGTAAAGGGAAAATACCAGACTTAAGGGTGATGAGCAATAGGATCCCTCAATCTGCTCTAGGGGGTGTTGGCTACAGTATACCACACCTGAAATGTTTCTACACTAATGCACAGAGCCTGAGGAACACACAAGTGGAGCTCCAGGCTTTCACTGTATCCCAGAGATTTGACGTCACTGGCATAAGTGAAGCCTGTTAGAATGAGTCCTGTGACTGGAGTGCCCTGCTGGATGGTTCCAGGCTCTGCAGGAAGGATAGGCAGGGCAGAGGAGGCTGGGGGGTTGCACTGCAGACAATAGAGGGGTTGGAATGTATGGAGCTCACAGTTGTGAGTGCAGTTGAGAGCCTCTGGGTTAGAACCAAGAGGCAAACAAATAAAGCAAGAGTCTACTATAGACCTCCTGGCCAGGATGATGCAACCCTGGATGGACAGACTGGGAAACGAGATGCTGGAAAGCAGTGCCACAGAAAGGGACCTGGGGGTCCTGGTGAATGACAAGTTCAATACGAGTCAGCAGAGCCAAAATGCTGGGAATACCCTTCCCAAGATTGCACCTGACAAGTGTGTCTATGTAGCTTGAAGAACAAAGGGACAAGATGGTGTCAGATCCCTCCCAGGAAGGCAGGAGCTTGCAGAGCAGTTCCAGTGACAGATGAAGACTCTCATCCAGGGTCAGCACCCTCCTCAGCAGGGGAAGCAGGGGGGGCACGGCAGGTGAAGCATGGGCTGGATTCATTCCGTGCTTTCTCTCCCTTGCTGGGCACTGCTGACAAGCCACTGGCAACCCAGACCAGAGAGGGACTACTATTTGCAAGTCCACTTACTTAAAAAAAGAAGATAGTGTGATAATGTGTTCTGTATTCTCATTATATGCACGAGAAACTGTTGTAAAAAAGCATGTTCTGTAGCATTCATTAGAAGTTCTAGTCCCTAAATATCAAAATAATATAGCAGGCACTAATTTTTCAGACCAATTTCATAGATATGTGCTCTTATTCCAGAATAAACACTAGTGTATTTTAAATAACTTAATGTGTGAAGACAATTGGAATAACAATAATTTTAGAATAACTGATTTTTCCTGCAGCTCCTTTTCACATGTTGGCAGAACCACAGGGTACAAGTTCTAGCTAGATAAGGGAGTATCTGTGTTTGTGTTTGAAAAAGTGATTCAGTCTGTACCTCTGAACAAAGTCCGTGGCAGGAGGATTCACCTTCTGAATTCTATAAATACTCGAACCATTTCTGGAATTTATTTTTACAATAATGTTTGTGTACTAAAAGTTGTACTTAGTACCTAATCTATGCTATTGCTTTGGGGTAGATACAGTTCTAGGATCCTTATCTTTTTGGCATATTTAGTGCATTTGTCTTTGTCTGTTTTTATCTAAGTTAATACTCAGAGCATTAGTGACCCAGTTCCTTCCCCCATTTGTTTAGAGATGAGGTGAGTCTGTAAAGAACAGATAAACTATGTCTACTAAGATATTATATAATGCTGTTTAATTTAGATTAGCTGGCATGGTCCCAGTGATTTTATCATATACATTTGAAACCCCTCTCTTCAAGTGGCATCACCTTAAATCTTTACTGCTTGTTAAAGCCCATGCTATTACTAAGTGGCATTGATTATTATGGGTTAAAAATCCAATCTTTCCACTAGCACAACAAAATCTAAAGGATTTTTTTTTCTGTTTCTGTTAGGTAGGGAAACGTTCTGCTGCTCTGTTATTATGAAGCCTTTCAAACAGAGAAAACAGCAGATAAAGTTTCCTATATAATTAAAAAAAATTATACTGATCACTGAATTCACAGAATCACAGAATCAGTTAGGTTGGAAAAGAATCCTGATACCATCAAGGACAAGCTTTGACCAAACACCACTGTGTCAGCTACACCATAGCACTGTCACATTCAATCTTTTCTCTAAGACCCCCAGAGATGGTGAGTAAGCCACCTGACTGGGCAGTCCATTACAACACCTGATCACCCTTTCCGTGGAAAAGTTCCTCCTACTGCCCAACCTGAACCTTTCCTGCTGGAGTTTGAGACTGTGTCCTCTCATCTTGTCCCTAGTTGTGTGGGACAACATTTCTTTGATATCATAGTGTAAAAATAATAGTAGAACTAGGCAACTTACATATTAGACTTCATTGAAGAATTCTTTGTAAGTAAATTTTAAGTAAGTGTGTTAATTTTTTGAAAGCTTCAGCAAAACCCAAATTGTTTCAATTAAATATTCTTTCCTCTCACACCAGACTTAATGTTAGAATAGCTCTTCCAACCAATTGATGAAGACAGATCCCATAGTCTTGTAAAGATCTCTCTATATTTGTAAACCTCTGGGGGGTTTTTTGAGACTGTAGACAGCATGCACTCTACCAACAGAGGTAATGCTGAGAATAACAGCCATTTACTATCACCAGCCTTCTGTTAGGGGTTGCATTTTTAGTATACCTGCTTTTTGATCTGTGTTTGCAGCCACTGATTCTCTAAATATGTCTCAGATTACCTCAAATTAGGAGGGTTTTTGCTTAATCTATTGTATTTTAACTGAAAAAGAAAAACCCTTCAAGATGATTTCAGAGCTGTATAGAGAGGCTAATATTTAGGCAGAGGTTTGCTACTGAAGCATTATGAAACCAGCAGACACTCTTTGTCTGGAATTACATCTTGATTATTTCTTTTTTAAGAAGATAAATAAATAGTTATAGAGTCATAGAATGATTTGAGTTAGAAGGAGCTTAAAGTTTATTGATTTTCAACCCCACTCTGCTCTGCTATGAGCAGAGACACCCTCCACTAGAGCAGGTTGCATCCCTTTCCTCCAGCATGTGACTACAACACACAGCTTATCCTTCACAACTGACTAGCCCTGTGGAGGAACATGAAATTCCTTTTCTACCATGCCTAAAATACTATCCATGGCTGCACTCTGACCCCAGTTTATGGTGAGTCTGCCCTCCCCTGTGCTGTGACTCCTACAGAGGGAAATCTGCAGGCAAGCAGGTAGAGAGTTCCACATTACTCCAGCCATCTCCTGGGGTCTGTGGAGTAATTTTTTATTTCTCATATTCAGGTTATTGCTAGATTACAAAAAATTAGAATAGTTCTGATTGGAAGAAACCTACAATAGTCATTGAGCCCCATGGCCTGATCACTTCAAGGATGAGTAATAGTTCAAGCATTTTTTTAAGGGTTTTGTCCAAATGACTCTTAAACACTGACAGGCTTGGGACATTGACCATGGAACATGGGGCACTGACCATTATGAACTATTAACATGAAGGATCAGAGGTCATCAGATATGTTTCTCATGCAGTAATTTTACTTGCCCAATATCACATTTCATTGGACCTCGATAAGAGTTCTAAATTCAGTTTAGAGTTCATAAATGGTCATGTCATCAAATCTGTATATACTTGTTGCCAGAATCTTATATCTGAACTTCAAGAAAAACTCTATCCAGAAATGTATGAAGTGAGAAGCCATGTTGTTGAAACCTCATAAATGAATATAGGTTCAAACCTGAGAAACCTCTAGAGTAAATTAATACGTCATGGCAAATCTGCTCAGGGTCTTATCTGAGCATCTAGATAGAAAACGATATGACACAGATCTTGTGTCATAGAAGCTTGTTTTGGACCTGCCAAATTAGCACATTCAGAGCAGAACCCTGAGCTCTCTGTGAGTACTTGGACCTGGAAAAGTCTGTAGATAAATTTAGGATAGTTTTACAAAGATTTTTTACAAAGAAGCTTCTCTTTGCATCATTACATTAAAACTGTTGTGTTATTGTGAATCTTGCAGCAGGACAGGATGTCTGACTCTTGTTCTGTCATGAGTAACAAAAGCAACATGTATATTTGTTGCAGATCTAAAAGAAGGTAATAACAAAAACTCTTTATCTGTATGCCAGATACATTTTTTTTCTGAATCTGGGTGTAAAACTAAATGGGTTTGGACCTTCTAAGATGTTAGACAGTGTTAGTCCTTATTTTTCCTCAACATATTCTTTGTAAGTTACACTACGATTGAGCAGAAGACAAGCTGTGTCAGACGACCTCGTGCAGTTGGGTGCTTGTGTCAGGCTTATTTTGAGGAGGGTGTGAGCTACCCCAGTCTTTCCCCAACAGCTAACTTCAACTGCACAGCCAGCTGTGTGCTGCTGGAGTCTGCATCATGGTGCCTCACACCCTGCTACCTCTATCCTGCACCCTCACATTACTACCTTCTTGCTCAGAGAAGCAAAAAAGAAAATGTCCCTGAGCCTAGAAATGGGAAGCAAAGAGGGCAGGGATTGAACCCAGCATGAAACCAACTACCTTCCTGCCCACCTGGGGGGAAAGGAATGAGTCACATATGGTTACTGATGTCTAATCACGGCTGAAAATGGTTGCCAGTTCTGCTGCTGCTCAATAAAGTGTAAACATCTTTACAAAAGCACTGTGGGTCACTGTTGTAAATACATTTTCAGCATTTCAAGGTATTTTATTTCAGTTAGCTGTTTGGCTTTTCTTACAATGTCAGTTTACAATGATAAAGAATAAACAATCTAAGCAAATAAATTGTAAACATAAAAATATCTCTAAAATACAAAATGCACACAAATTATAGAGTAAGACTGTGGTGCTGCTGTTCATAAGGTACTTATTTTTTAATATGTATGTTCACTGACTTAGCTGAAAACACAAATAAAGCTTAACCGGCATATATGAGGGTTTTTTGGTGTCTATTACAAAGCACTCCTCTCAAATAAACTACTTAATGACCAGTGAAGTCATTTAGCATTCACATAAATTCACAAAGGAACTTTATCTGCTTATTTTAGTGATATTAATACAGAATAAATATGACATAAAAAGCTAGTTATTGAACTTTTCACCCAGTTAAATACTATGTTTTGAATCTTCTAACTTATATAACCTTTTCCTCTGTGCTCTGATACATGCTGTATGTTGTATTGTTACTTTTTCCAGAAAGAGTGACTTAGAATATTTGCTGGTGCCCATGAATCTCTCCAGTTTTTGGGGGGTTTTTTTGTACATCCTTGGTTAGTATTTTTGTCCTGGCATTTAATATCAGAACACAAAACATCAGAACATTTGGCTCACATCTGTGCTGTCCTGTCCTACAGAGCAGCAACAAAAAGTATGATTCATATGCACTATTATTAAGCAGTGTCCCTGTGTTCAAGGGGGGAACCCCTTTTTTATCCATATAAAGTAAATTCGAAACATAAGAGAGCAGTTCAGTGAGGACATGAGAGTTTAAATGTGTTTATTTTCCTATGTTATTGTTCGTTGCAATTAAGTCCAACAAAAGGAACAGCTCTTTAAATTATGGTCCTGATACTGTTCCTCTGTTGAGATTGGGTTGGTATAATCATAGATAACATGTGGTTGGGCTCTTTGTTTTCTCTTCTTTTTTTTAATATTGGCTGCATGTAAACCATCTCAGTAAGGCAGACAATTTCCATGTAGACAATTTAATAAAGTTGATAAAAGACAAAAAATTGTTTAATGTGAAAAGGAATTAGATGACCACTGTTAGGATCCATTTCAGTAAGACATATAAGAACACGTTTCTGTCTAGAAGAAGAGAAGGCCTAAAGCTTTGTGAGCTCATACTGTGAAACAGCATTTTACATAAATTGCAAATATGTGGCTTAAGTTACTGACACGTTCCTCACAGGCCCACTCCAAAGTGTTTTAAAAGAGTTGGCCAGTTGCTCTGCTGGTTTCTCCAGGTGGGAAGGATCTTTTTGTCAGCTGCAGGAGACAGAGTGCTTCCTGCTGAAATGGGAAAGTAAAACCGTTGTGAGCAGATTTGTCAGGCCTTAACCCTGTGCCCTCTTCCAGGGCTAAATGCTTGTTGTTCAGCTGCTTTGATGCTTTTGTTTTTGCTGGGATTAGCTTCTCCACAGCTCCTCCCCTAAAGCATTGCAAGATGTTCTTTTTTCTTGACCCATCACAACATGCTGCCTTTTCATCACTTCTTGCAATTGGGAAAGATTATTGCTCTCAGATTTATTCTCCCCTTGTGAAAACATTTTTCAAATCTTAAAATGATAAATTATATTTTACTGCTTTATTATTTTATTTTTTACCTTTCATTTCACTTACTGCCTCAGGGTTCTAACACTTCCAGTATCAGTGCTGAAACTTTCTGTTTTACAACCTGTTTACTTCCTGTTTAACAACTTGTATGGCTAATATTGCATCAGATAGACTTAGTTCTTTGTAAACTATTTTTTTTCAGTATTTACTGTATTGTCAGGCTGAAAAATTGGGACAGAACATTAAGATAGACTGGTTTGAGTTGACTGGAACATGGTTAATCAGTTACCTATGGTTTTCAACAGGCAAACCTTCTGGTCCTCCTCACTGGGTGTTGCTCATTCTCTGAGTGGAAATATTTTATGTGATATGATTTACCACAAAATGCAAGGAAAAAGGTTTTGTTTAAATTTTTTCTTTTTCTTTTTTTTTAAGAATATTCTTTCTTTTGTCACAGTGCTTCAAATTCATCAGCTTCATTGCACTTCTTTTAACAGTTCTGAAGTATTGTCACATAAACCACTTAAAATCAGTACTTTCCAAAAAAGTTCAAACTAGTTTTCAGTCAGCCTCACTGTCTGCATTTCCAGACCATAATTCAACAGCTCATCTATGAATGTCTTACCAGATAAAGAGTCAAAGGCATTACTAAAGTCCAGGTAGACAATATATGCTGCTCTCTCTTAATCCACCAGGCCAGTGACTTCATCACAGAAGTTTATCAAGTCGGTCAAGCATGACTTTCCCTCACTGAAACCATGCTGGCTACTCCTGGTGATTTTCCCATCCATAATGTGGCTGCAAATTATTTGCAGAATTAGCTGCTCTGTCACATTCCCAAGGGTGAAGGTGAGGCTGACCAACTGATAGTTGCCCAGATCCTCCTCCTTGCACTTCTTGACCTTTACTTTCCTCCAGTCTTTGGGCACTTCCTAGTCACCTGATTGTTGAAAGGTTATCACAAGTGGTCTTGCAGTGACAACAACATTCTTGTGTGCATCCCATCAAGTGTCATTGTCCCGTGTCCTAAATTATTCCCAGTCCTGACCCTCTTCCACCAAGGGTATATCTTCCTTGCTTCAACCTTATTCACTAATTTTGAGGACACAGCATCCCTGAAAGCTGGTCTTAACTAGAAAAGTCTAGGGCAAAGAACACATTTAGTATTTCCACATTTGTTGCAATGTAAAGATAAGATTTGTTTCCTTGTGTCATGTGCTGTATCATTACTTTAAAGTCTACTATATGGTAACATTTCAGCACCATGACAAACTGGAATCACTACTGCACTTATTTATTTTTCATACATAATTCCTATTTCAGTTTTCAGATAACTTACTTCTCTGTTGATTTTTTTTTTTACCTGATTGGTATGGAATTTCTTCCATCTTCCAGTCTTTCCTTTTTCTCTTTGTACAATATTAAAAAGACAACTTAGACTCATTGTTATCTCTGTAAATTTCTGTTATGAGGCCAGGTTAAGGTCTGCTAATTCTGAACTTTGAGTTTAATAAATTCTTCAATCATTAGAAAGTTCATTGATTTGCTCACATCATCTATAGTTGGTGTCAGTGAATAAACTTTGTACGTATGGTTTTGTTGACAATAGCGTTGTCTTCTTGTGTGGAATTTTTGTTGAGGTTGGTTGGTTGGTTGGTTCCTTGGTTGGTTGGTTAGTGAGTGGGGTTTTTTTGTTTGTTTGTTTGTTTTTTAAATAAATAAAGAGAGAATTATGTAAAATTTCTGGTAAAACTTTGCAGTGAGGCAGGAAAATTAAATATATTAGATGTGACTCCAAACAGAAAAATGTTCAATCTTCACATTGACAGAGAAGTCAGTGACATTAAGGGTCACCACTGAGATAAAGTCAAGATGGTGTAGCGTTAGTAGCATGGAGTGAAGTTTATGGCTACCAAGAGAGAAGGAACATTCAAAGGATAGGTGCATTCATAGTTTGAAACAGAAAAGCTTCCAATTCTAATTTTGATAAGACTTGTAGAATACCTTGCAGGTTTCATAGCAAGTGCATTTAAAAAATCTTTCACTTCTGAGTGCCAGTATGTGACTGGAAAATAATATATTAATAGCAATATATAGTAAAAAAAAAAATTGGCAACTGGAGGCCCATTAATACAATATCAGAAGCATCTAAGAGTTGTAAAAAAATTCTGTCAAATGTCAATAGTGATAAATGAAGGAGAGAATAGAACTTACATGTGCTTATTCTTAGATCATACCAAACTAGTTCGATAATTTTCTTTGAAGAGATAAATACAGTAAGGTACATCATGTGTCACATAATTAGTAAAATAATAATGGAGGGAGATTAGTCCAGTAACTCAGATCTGAGAAGATACAGACTAAGGGGAAAAGACAACTATGAGAGAGTGACAAAGAGATGTATTGTGCCAGTCCTAAAGCTGTGGTTTGTGGGACAGAAAATAACATGCCTAGGCAAAATGCACCGGTGGCAGAAAGTAGAGAAGCGCTGATGCTAAGGGGCTGTGGGGTAGCATATAGAAAGCTACCATGTGAATAGCTTTGAAGACTGAAGTGTGAAATACAGGAATATTTTCTAGAACAAGCTGAACAGTCATAACCTATAGGATAACAGCAAAATTCTGGTCCAAGAATAGTTGATTAAAAACAAGAAGGAAAGCTGTGTGTACCAGATGATCACTGAGGTATTACCATATATCAGCCTAAAAAGCCAGCTGTATTCTGGGCTGCATCCAAAGCAGTGTGTCCAGCAGGTTGAGGGAGAGGATTTGGCCCCTCCACTCTGCTCTTATGAGACCCCACCTACAATCATGTCTGAGGTCTCCAGCCCAGAAGGGGCATGGACCTATTGGAGCAAGTCCATAAGATGATTAAAGGGATGGAACACCTCCCTTATGAGGAAAAGCTGGGAGAGTTGGAATTTCTCAGTGGGAAGAAGATAAGGCTTTGAGGTGGCCTAATTGTGACCATCCAGTACCTAATGGGAGCCTACAAGAAAGATGGAGAGAAACAGTTTACAAGGGTATGTAGTGACAGAGAAAGAGGAAAGGACTAAAACTGACAGAAGTTCAGATTAGATACTAGGAAAATACTCTTTACTGTGAGGGTGGTGAGGAACTGGCACAGATTGCCCAGAAAAGCTGTAGCTACCCACTTCCTGAAAGGCCTCAAGACCAGGCTGGGTGAGGTTTAAAGCAACCTGGTGTAATGGAATGTGTCTCTTCTCATGCCAGGGATTTTGGAACTAGATGATATTTAAGGTCCCTTCCAAACAATTCTGTAAATCTATGACTGTGATCAGAAGTTTTTTCACGGTATGTAGGGAGGTAAGAAAACTGCTGGATGAGAATCTTATGAAACCTCTGCAGATTTTCACTATCCAACCCTAAGTGTTTTCATGAAGGATAAAATCAGTGTGTCACCAGCATAGGGAAGGACAATGAAATTGGTACATAAGCTGCAAAGACTTTTTGCACAAGGACAAGTTTTCACGTCTGAACATACATTTCACTATATTGGGTTACTGTGAGAAACAAGGTAAATTGATCTAGGCAGATGCTGTATTAATGAAGCTAAACTGCTTTTGCTATCCAGATCAGCTTTAGGCATCTCTACAGAGTACTGTGTTGTGCAGTGGTGGAATTGACCCTGAAAAATGGAGCCTGAGGGAGAGAACTAGTGCTTTCTGTAAATTCATCATAGTACAAAACCCAAGGAGGAGGAAATCCTGTGCAACCTGAGAGACTTACAACAGAAATAAAAACAGATATAAACTGACTGTCTTGGTTTGACAAGACAGGTGTCTGCCAGGGAAACTGGGGTTTCCCTTAGAATAGAGAATGCAAACCCCCCACCCCTGCCAAATTATAAATTTTCAATTAAGGGCTCTCAGGCAAAGATTTGGGAATAGGAATAACAGTTCTTTACTAGGAATATCAATAATACAAATGTGGTAGGAAACAAAACTACCCCACCAAACCAGCAAACAAACAACAACAATTTGGGAAAGCCCTGACAGAATCAGAGCTGCCACCTGGCACCCTGTTAGTCAGGGTGTTGGAAGCAGTCCAGAAGTGAGTCCTGGGATGACAGACATGGCTCTGTTGGAGCAGGGACGATCCTGTAGCCAAAAAGGGTCTAGGACTGATGAGGAAGGGTCTAGGAGTGATGAGGAGGGGTCCAGGGGTGAGGTGATTGTGAGATGGGGTCCGGCGATGATGAGATGGGGTCTGGCGAAGATGAGATGGGGTGCCGTCTTCCTCCCAGGAATCGGGGTGAAGCAAGTGAAGTCTGTCCCCGGCCGGCTCAGTTTTCCCGGCAGCAATTGTAGACTCCCCCCACCGGGCGGGGCATCCCACAATAGGACCATGCATGCAGATGGGGCTTCTGGGGCTCTGGGGGGAGCGGGTATAGTCCGGGGGTATAGTCTGTTGATGGCCCATTACCCAAAAGGCGCCCACCCCTCCCCCCGTCCCCCTCCTTCCAAAGTTACAAGAAATAAAGAACAATTCCCCAACTGCTTTCAGCAGATGAAAATAGAATACACATTTTTGATTCCATAACCCAGGACATTATCCACCCCTTATTCTATTATCATCTGCATCATACCTAAAGCAATGAACTACTATGCAAAATGAACCCCTACACTCAGTTCTTACTTAGGATTAGGTTTTCCTGGGGTACACAACTGGTTTTTCCATCTTTCTGCATTACCCACCAAGTGTATCCAGGTCCTTGAGCAAAAACAATCCCACGGATGGGTTCGCCTTTGCCTGAGGTGGGGTTAATCCAGACAGTCTTTCCTAAAATACCTCTCATGTGCACCACAGGGACTTTATCTCCATCTACTGTGTGCAAAGGGGTAGACTGGGCAGGACCAGCTCGATTGATGGAGCCTCGGGTGTTGACCATCCAGGTGGCTTTTGCTAAGTTCACTTCCCAGTTCTTAAAGGTCCCTCTGCCAAGTGCCTTTAGAGTGGTCTTAAGTAGTCCATTGCACCGTTCCACTTTCCCGGCAGCTGGTGCATGATAAGGGATGTGATAGATCCATTCAATGCCGTGTTCTTTAGCCCAGGTGTTTATAAGGCTGTTCTTGAAATGGGTCCCGTTGTCTGACTCGATTCTCTCAGGGGTGCCGTGTCTCCACAGGACTTGTCTTTCAAGGCCCAGGATGGTGTTCCGGGCGGTGGCATGAGGCACAGGATAGGTCTCCAGCCACCCAGTGGTGGCTTCCACCATGGTCAGCACATAGCGCTTGCCTTGGCGGGTTTGGGGCAGGGTGATGTAATCAATCTGCCAGGCCTCCCCATACTTATATTTGGACCACCGTCCACCATACCAGAGGGGCTTCACCCGCTTGGCCTGCTTGATGGCAGCACACGTCTCACAGTCATGGATAACCTGAGAGATACTGTCCATGGTTAGATCCACCCCTCGGTCTCGTGCCCACTTATAGGTGGCATCTCTGCCCTGATGACCTGAGGCATCATGGGCCCACCGAGCTAGGAACAACTCTCCCTTATGTTGCCAATCCAAGTCTATCTTAGACACTTCTATCTTCGCGGCCTGATCTACCTGTTCGTTGTTCCGGTGCTCCTCATTAGCCCGACTCTTGGGAACATGGGCATCCACATGACGGACTTTCACAGGTAGTTTCCCTACTCTGGTGGCGATGTCCTTCCACTCATCAGCAGCCCAGATTGGTTTTCCCCTACGCTGCCAGCTGACCTTTTTCCACCTTTCCAGCCAGCCCCACAGAGCATTAGCTACCATCCACGAATCGGTGTAGAGGTAGAGCTTTGGCCACTTCTCTCTTTCAGCAATGTCCAGGGCCAATTGAACAGCTTTGAGTTCGGCAAGCTGGCTTGACCCACCTTCTCCTTCAGTGGCTTGTGCAACCTGTCTTGTGGGGCTCCACACAGCTGCTTTCCACTTCCGGTTCATCCCTACGATGCGACAGGAACCGTCAGTGAAAAGAGCGTAGCGTGCTTCTTCTGCTGGCAGTTGGTTATATGGTGGAGCTTCTTCAGCCCGGGTTACCTGCTCTTGTTCTTCTTCCTCGGTGAGACTGAAGTTCTCAGCTTCCGGCCAGTTGGTGATCACTTCCAGAATCCCAGGGCGATTCGGGTTTCCAATACGGGCGCGCTGAGTGATGAGGGCAATCCATTTGCTCCAGGTGGCATCGGTGGCGTGATGGGTGGAGGGAACCTTTCCTTTAAACATCCACCCCAGCACTGGTAGTCGGGGTGCCAGGAGGAGTTGTGCTTCAGTGCCAATCACCTCTGAGGCGGCTTGAACTCCTTCATAGGCAGCCAAGATCTCCTTCTCCGTGGGAGTGTAATTGGCTTCAGACCCTCTGTAGCTTCGGCTCCAGAATCCCAGTGGCCGGCCTCGAGTCTCACCAGGCACCTTCTGCCAAAGGCTCCAGGACAGACCATGGCTCCCAGCTGCGGAGTAAAGCACATTCTTTACCTCTGGTCCCGTCCTGACTGGGCCAAGGGCCACCGCATGAGCGATTTCCTGCTTGATCTGGGCAAAGGCGTGTTGCTGTTCTGGGCCCCAGTGGAAATCATTCTTTTTGCGGGTAACCAGGTACAGAGGGCTCACAATCTGACTGTACTCAGGGATGTGCATCCTCCAGAAACCTATGGCACCTAGGAAAGCTTGTGTTTCCTTCTTGCTGGTCGGTGGAGACATCGCGGTGATCTTATTAATGACCTCTGTGGGGATCTGACGCCGTCCATCTTGCCACTTCACTCCCAGGAACTGGATCTCTCGGGCAGGTCCCTTGACTTTACTCTTCTTAATGGCAAAGCCAGCTTCCAGGAGAATCTGGATGATCTTTTCTCCTTTCTCGAAAACTTCCACTGCCGTGTTTCCCCACACAATGATGTCATCGATGTACTGTAGATGTTCCGGAGCCTCACCCTTCTCCAGTGCAGCCTGGATCAGTCCATGGCAGATGGTGGGACTGTGCTTCCACCCCTGGGGCAGTCGGTTCCAGGTGTACTGCACGCCCCTCCAGGTGAAAGCAAACTGGGGCCTGCACTCTGCTGCCAAAGGAATGGAGAAGAAGGCATTGGCAATATCGATGGTCACATACCACTTTGCTGCCTTGGACTCCAGCTCATACTGGAGCTCCAGCATGTCCGGCACGGCAGCGCTCAGTGGTGGAGTCACTTCATTCAATGCACGATAGTCCACAGTCAATCTCCATTCCCCTTCAGACTTACGCACAGGCCAAATGGGACTGTTGAAGGGTGAGTGGGTTTTGCTGACCACCCCTTGGCTCTCCAGTTTACGAATCATCTCATGGATGGGAGTCACAGAGTCTCTGTCAGTACGGTATTGCCGACGGTGCACTGTTGCTGTGGCGATTGGCACCTGTTGTTCTTCAACTCTCAGCAGTCCCACAGCAGAGGGGTCGTCGGAGAGACCAGGCAGGGTATTTAGTTGTCTGATGGCTTCCGTCTCTACAGCAGCTACTCCAAAAGCCCAACGATATCCTTTTGGGTCTTTGAAATGTCCATTTTTGAGATAGTCTATGCCAAGGATGCATGGGGCCTCTGGACCAGTCACAATGAGGTGTTTCTGCCACCCATTCCCAGTCAAACTCACTTCGGCCTCCAATACAGTCAGTTGCTGGGACCCCCCTGTCACTCCAGAAATAGAGATGGGTTCTGCTCCCACATACCCTGACGGCATCAGGGTACATTGGGAGCCAGTGTCAACCAAAGCCGTGTATTTCTGTGGGTCAGATGTGCCAGGCCATCGGATCCACACAGTCCAATAGATCCGATTGTCCCTCTCCTCTACCTGGCTAGAGGCAGGGCCCCTCTAGCACTGGTTATTCCCTCCCTGAGCATACATACTAGAGGTTCCAGTATCCTGACTACTGACAGCCTGGGCATAGGAGGTTGAGGATACTTTCATTTTAGTGGCACCCCTTTGGTGAGTGTTCCTCTCCTTGAGCTCACGCACCCGGGCTGCCAGGACATAGGTGGGTTTCCCATCCCACACTCCCATGTCTTCCCCATGGTCACGCAGGTAAAACCACAGGTCAGCTCTCGGGGTGTACCCTCTCTCTCTGGCTGGGGGTCGTTGGGCTCTGACTCTGGGGCCTGTGACTCGTACTGGTGCCACACTGGAACTGTTCTTCCTCATCTCCTCCCTCACCTCCCTCATTTCCTCTTTGAGCTCTTTCACCACGGCAGAGATATGAGCCTGCAGCGGGCCATTGATCATGCTCTCATAATTCCTAAGCTTAGTGGCAACAGCCCCCACTGTCACTTGGTTGTCCTCAGCATTAATGGTTGCAATGAATGTAGTATACTGAGATGGCCCCAGATTTGCCAGGTTCCATAACATCTGCGCTGTGCATCTAACCTTGTCAGGATCATTATCATGCTGTCCACTCCTCCCAAAAAGTACCTCTAGTACTGCCACTTCCCTCAGCTGTTGGATTCCCTCCTCCAGAGTTTTCCAGCGCATTCTATGGTGGTGCTCCTGCATTCTTTCTCTGTGGACAAATCTTTCTCTCACACTCGTTAAAAGCCGCTGCCAGAGGGAAAGAGGTCCAGGCTCCCTTACAAATACCTGATTTATACCTGAGTCCTGGGTCAAGGGTCCCAAATTCCTGGCCTCCCCACCATCTAGTTGGACACCTGTGCCCATAAGATCCCAAACCCGAAGTAGCCAGGCAGTGTAAGCCTCACGTCCCCGCCGTACAATATCTTTTTGCAAATTACGGAGACTTTCATATGACAGGGACTCAGTGATGATCTGAACATGTGATTCCCTTGTGTCTTGTGAGGGCCCTCCCTTCTTATCTTTACTCTCTGGGTTTGCTGTTTTCACTTTAGATTTCCTTGTTTCCACAGGGGCAACTGCTGCTGGCTGTGACTGCCCCTGTGTGTCAGCTGGAACCTGGACAGTTGTAATGTCTGCGGGTTCTGTATCAGATTCTCTTTTGTCAGGGCAGGGCGAAGGTTTCTCACCAGCTGGGGAAATGTACTCTTTCAGCATCTGGTTCATCTCATGCATTTCTTTTATCAGAGCCTTCACCCAAACCGGGTGGTTTATGCCTGAGGCTGGCTGTGGGACAGGGGTGGGCTCTTGGGCAGCGTCATTATTCTTTGGGGTAGTTATCAGAGTGCTTACCCAGGCCAGTCTCCCTTTATCTCTGAATACCAAATAGAATAGGCCTATAAGCAGCACCAACCACTGTATGACGTCATTAGCATTCAGAGGGAAATTTAACCCTTGAAAAGCTGGTGGAGTAGACCCAAAAAACTGAGTGAAGGATTGGGAGAAAATTTCCCCAGGTGCCATTTCCTCACAATATGTACCATTATTAAAGTAACCCCAGAAACACAGAGTTAGTCTATGATAGCCCTGAATCCATGTGCCTGCTTTCCAAAGGAAGTTAAAAATCCACGAATTCCTCACCTTATTAACCCACAAAATAAACTGGATGCCAGCCACAGTAGCCTTGGTTATAGGGCCCATGTTTAGATAAGGGCCAGCAAATGGCAGAAATACAGCCACAACCACGTGCCAGCCAAACCAGGGAAAGCTGGACCACATGATTTTGAGCAGTAGACTTCTATCTAGTACACAAGAACTGTTATTCCTCTGTCTCAATGCCCTTGTGCCCCACACTTGGGCGCCAAAATCTGTCTTGGTTTGACAAGACAGGTGTCTGCCAGGGAAACTGGGGTTTCCCTTAGAATAGAGAATGCAAACCCCCCACCCCTGCCAAATTATAAATTTTCAATTAAGGGCTCTCAGGCAAAGATTTGGGAATAGGAATAACAGTTCTTTACTAGGAATATCAATAATACAAATGTGGTAGGAAACAAAACTACCCCACCAAACCAGCAAACAAACAACAACAATTTGGGAAAGCCCTGACAGAATCAGAGCTGCCACCTGGCACCCTGTTAGTCAGGGTGTTGGAAGCAGTCCAGAAGTGAGTCCTGGGATGACAGACGTGGCTCTGTTGGAGCAGGGACGATCCTGTAGCCAAAAAGGGTCTAGGAGTGATGAGGAAGGGTCTAGGAGTGATGAGGAGGGGTCCAGGGGTGAGGTGATTGTGAGATGGGGTCCGGTGATGATGAGATGGGGTCTGGCGAAGATGAGATGGGGTGCCGTCTTCCTCCCAGGAATCGGGGTGAAGCAAGTGAAATCTGTCCCCGGCCGGCTCAGTTTTCCCGGCAGCAATTGTAGACTCCCCCCACCGGGCGGGGCATCCCACAATAGGACCATGCATGCAGATGGGGCTCTGGGGGGAGCGGGTATAGTCCGGGGGTATAGTCTGTTGATGGCCCATTACCCAAAAGGCGCCCACCCCTCCCCCCGTCCCCCTCCTTCCAAAGTTACAAGAAATAAAGAACAATTCCCCAACTGCTTTCAGCAGATGAAAATAGAATACACATTTTTGATTCCATAACCCAGGACACTGACCATGAAAAAGTGCAGGCTGGAAACTAGGAGCAGATCTCAGCTAGTAGAGGAGTGATATTCAGATACAACCTACCACATGGAAACAGCAGTACAAAAATACTCTTCATACAGGAACATATAATTTTGTAAATCATCTCATGTTATTAATTTATAGTTTGGTGTTGATGACTTAGATGGAATATCCTGGTAATAATTTCCTTGAAGTCATTGCTAGACAATTGTCTTAAAGTTTTAAAAGAATTGCAGTGTCCTTCTATTAACTAAGTAAATGATTGTCAGATGGGGACCCTGTCAAAGAGCTTTTTGCTGTTATACAGAAGTGCATTTATGTATTGTATTCTATTTTTTAACTTTTTCCTTTTTTCATTTTGTCAAGGGGAACCTTTTGAACGATATGCTATCACCATAATTTTCAGTGTGGTATGGAACCATCACAGTCAAATTAATAAAAGTACCAGCCTGCTACTTGAGCGGTTTAAGGGATTATCAATTAAATCATTCTGGGTCAAGGCTGATCACCTTGACAAGTATGATGAAGCAGCATTATGTTATCATCTCAGCATACAACTAAATGTCAGTATACAAAGATTGAAAACCATAAGTTCTCTGTAAAAAGAGCTCTGGACAATTGGTATTATAATGACCATATATTTTAAAGATCCAAGAGGGAGCAACTTGTTCCAATTGATGGCACATATTTTTGTTATTAAAATAATAGGTTCCTTATTACAAAAGGTTGCACCCTACAGTTAATAACTAGGTGAGGCACAGAAGACATGAGGGAATTACTCTAAGGAACTCTAACTCTTCTTAGTAGGAAGGCACATTTGTTGGTTTGTGAGGTTTTTGGTTTTATAAACCAACTCTCATTTGTGTCTTCTGACCAAGATGCAAGATAACAAGTCTATGAAAATTTTATATTTTGCCTTTTTTTTTCCCTAAAATACTCTAGGGCTACTACTTACAGTGAATTCTTAGCAGAGGGATTACTCCTGCCATATTACAGTCTTGTTCCTTTAAGAAAAGTCAGTTTCTATCAAAGAGATGCATTTTTTAGCACATATTTGGATTCTTTGCATTGCTTTAATTGGAGAACTGTTGATATAGTGATGTACTCCTCTTTTTTAATATGCAAAACCTTATTTTTCTTGAAGCACAGGAGAGTGTTAGGAATTATAGTTTCTCGGTTATAAATTCAAATGCTTTCAAACCAACATTCAGTCCAAAAGGTGTTAAAAGCGTATTTCCAGGATTCCATCGGTCTGCTTTTGTGTTTGCATCTCCTATTTGTCTCTGTCTCTAGCCTAGCAGTCTGTCCTTGACATATACACAAGGTTTCAGAGAACAAAAGATGGTAAAGCCTTTCCACCCAGACACTTGTTGTCAGTAGAAGCATTTGCTCAAGTTTTAGACTTTTAGACAGAATTACTACTGGTAGTGTTTGAGAGAGCTGCTGCTATGGGGTTGTTTCCACAAACACTTCTTGTTTATCCCTCATGGATGGCAGCTATTGCAGACATATTTCAGTCGTGTTTAACCCACTCCAGATGATGGGATTTATTTCAGCAGTGTCAGAAGTTGGCAAAGACCAGTCTTTATTAAGCTTTGTGTTAACCTCTTAATAACTGAATGGTTATGTGGTCGTGATTAGATGCCAGCAGAAGCTGATAAATACCACATAAAATGCTTAAAGTGTGGGGTTTTTTTTCCTGTAGATATTGAAATGCATTTCATAATTGTTTTTAGTCCACTTGTTGCCCAGTTGCTTATTATTATTCTTCCATTTTGTGGTGAGGTAACATTATCCTATCTTTATAAGGATATGATAAAGAGACTGTGTAAGAGTTACCCAGTACCATGTGAGTATTTTGTTGCAAGTAGTGTTCACATTTATCCCAATTCACTTAATTTACTTTAACTTTCTTACCTATCCCATCTCCTGGTTTTATGTACATAAAATCAGTCTCCACAGCCCATTAATTTCTGTTACTAACAAGTCAATGGGCTGTTGGTCAAAAAAGTAGTGTTTTTTGTCAGGGAAAGAAAAAATGATCAGCACAGTGGATGAATAGAATCTTTCTTTATGTGAACACTTTAAGTCTTGTTTGAATTTTGCTTGTAGAGCCATTTCTTCCATAAAGAAATTTACAGAAGGGGCTTAAGGTTTCTGAGTTGTGTTTTAACTTAAAATGCTATGATATTGTTGAAATTGTCTCGCTACGTTCATTGCAGTCAGAGTTGGAATACCTTTGTTCCTTAGACAATGCATTGGCCACTTATTCAGCCAATATATAATGCCTTTGACATTTGGCATATCTGTGGAAAAAAACCCCAAATTTTAACTGCTTTGTGAATATGAAATCCTGGTAAGGTATTAGACAAAGGAATAGTTGCTTCCTCTCTTTTGTCCAGTATTGCTATCTTAGAGGCTGAGGTATTATATTCCTACATGTCTGACAGCCTGAACACAGTAAATGCCTCTTGAATTTGTTTGTTTACTTGATAAAATATCTGGATTTACTCAAATCAGAAGATAATATCTCTTTTAGTTTTATACAGGAAAATTTCCACCCTCAATTACAAAACCCATGTCTAATGTTGCATGGGAACAATCTTAACCAATAAATATTAAGTCTCTCTGTAGTCTCATCATATAAGGGTGCAGTGTGTTAAAGGAGAGGCCACTGCCTGAACATTCTCACACCACTCAAGGAGTTACATTACACATGCACCACCTGAGAGTGTCACTGCTGGGACCAGGGTCCCTTTGGAGAGGGCAGCTCCAGATGGCCCATGGGTGCCTCTCCTGACTCCTTGCCTGTACATACCCTCCCTCTCAGGTGTGCTTCCTCATTCTTCAAGCTCAACCCAAGCATTAAAAAGCCCTAGACTTAGGATAAACATTACCTAGCAACAACAAGAACATCAATGCAATATCAATATTCTTTTCCATTCCAGCCAAAAATATATCTAGGTGTAAGACCACAGTTTGGCAGCTAAGGCTTCAGCAAATCCAACTGCTAAGCAAGTAAAGCAAAGCAAGAAACATACTGAGTAATATAACTCAATTTAAGTAATTTGACTTAAAACTTAATTTATTGCAGAATATTCTGAGTTGGAAGAGACTCACAAGGATCATTGAGTTCAACTCTTAAGTGAATACAGAGATTGAACCCACAACCTTGGCATTATTAGCACTATGTTCTAACCAGCGAAGCTAATTTCGGGTCATACTAAACAACTATATCTCTCAACAAAGAGATACGAGATGGTCTGCAAAAAGTTTAAAGCTGGTTTAGGGGTTGACAGTGTTTAAGCTATTCTATTTCACTTCTTTTGGGTGAATATTAAATGTCCAAGATATTTTTCCTGAGTCTCTGAAATAGTAATTTAGTGTACATTTTATTTCCAAATTATTTTTCCCCTTATTGTTAATATTAAATTAATTTTGTTTAATTCCAGTGTGCATGTATTCATTCTTTTCTCCGGCAGGTTTCATTTCTGGCCTCTGCTTACATGAGCCAGCATATCTCAGAGGAAAGTTGCTTTGCCCTCGCATCTGTTACCCATTACCTTTACCTCTGCCAGTTCAGCTGGATGCTTATTCAGGTTGGTATCTTAGTCCTTTTTATCACTTCCCCAAAACACCTGTAAAACTAACTGATAGTTAGACTGTATTTCTATTATATTTTAGTGCATATATATACATATCTGTATATCTATGTGTAGAGAGAGATTTAAAGCACTGAAATTTAGTGCTACTAAAAGGCCAAAACTTTAGATGGCTTTTATAAAACCCAGAGTGACACAACTCTAAGGGTAAATATACAAACACTATAAAGACTTTCCCACTCATTTACATTACAACTATGTAAGAATGTCCTCGTCTCAGTTCATCCTCAGAACGAGGAAGAATTTTCTCAGAATAAGTAAGAATTATTTTTCTTACTGTTCTAGTAATAGTTTTTCTGAACATCTCTTATTTGGTCTTTTGAAACAGTCTCTTACAGGTGAAATATAAGTGTAAACTACACTGTAATTTGTTGAGTCGGTGGCAGTTTAGTCATTAAACTTGAATAACATGACAAACATACCTTTACAAGTTTGCAATAAAATACAGAATATATGTATTCATAATTATTGCCAGAATTTTTACAGACTCATAGAATCATTTAGATTGGAGAAGCCCTCTAGGATCATCAAGTCCAACAGTTAACTCAGTACTGCCAAGTCCACAATTAAACCATGCCCCTACGTCCTTTTCTCCAGGCTGAACACCCCCAGCTCCCTCAGCCCTTCCTCATCAGACTAGTACTCCAGACTACTCACAGCTCTGTTGCTCATTTGATATAGATAGAACAGTAAATGGTGGAAAAAACAATTGAACTAATATGGAACACCATGAACAATCAAATTAGTTATGGAAAATTACCAGTTGTAAGTTAATAACAAGCTGTGGGGTTATTTGAAAGAATACATTAAGCCCTTGTCTAGAAATGTATATTTAGCACCAGTATGTGAGTTAAGAAATTTATTTGTCTGTTATTTTAAGAGGATTTGTCCCCAGCACGTTTATTAGAGCATACAGCTGTATCTATGCAGCTCCATATCTTACCATACAAATCCTCCAATATGCAGGCTGTCAGACCAAACCAAGAATTTCAAATTAGGCTGCATCTAAATGCAACTTTCTCTCCCAGTAACATTCATGTGATATGTGGGATTTTCCTGGGATGTGTCAGGCTCATACTCATTGAGAACCCTAGTGGCCTCTCCAACATCTCAGCTGTGCTCATTAGCCTTAGCAAGCTACCTGTAGGTGGCCTCAATACAGAAATTTGTTTGCTTGGCAAATGATGTTCTTGTTAACTACTCTAAATTATTTTGTAAACTGTAAATTATATTCTTCACAGTTGCTCATTCACTTTATTCCTAAATTGCTTCAGAGCTCTTTGCTAATTTGGACAAAGTAACATTTTAAAGTTTCTTTTTTACTGGGATGTCTCAACCTTTGGCAACTCAGTGTTTGATAGTATTTCATCATCCCATTCTATGTGTTTTACATTGCATTGAATTGAAAAAATTACATACAATGAAAAAAATTGTATGACTGTTAACAGTGGGTCATTTTTATGTCTGTAGTTGAAATGCAGAGTTTTTTTTTTAAGTAGACTTTGGTCAAATCCTAAGAATTTGCATAATACATTGCATTTAGTGGAGTCTCAAGCATGTGTTAAACATGAACACTCTTCATGGAAATCTGACAGGACAAAAGTGCTTAAGAGGGAATCCATCAGCCTGCTGAGTGATGAGCTGCAAAGAGTAAAACTCAGAATGAGGATGCTTCTTCTTTTTATAGGAGCAGGTCTTCAGCTGAGAATAATTCCTGAACTTTGAAAGACTGAAAAGGAAAGAAATAATATGACATATAGATCAACCTAGTCCTCACTTTGAGTTTATTCCTCTTGGCTGGGAATAGGTCTTGAATTTCTATATCTCATTATGGAGTGAGTAAGCTATATCAGGGCACAGGAAGGGGTGCTGGGGAGGTCTCTGTGCTTGAACTGGTCTCCACGACAACTCTAGAAAAGCTTGTGGATCCATTTAATGGCATTTTAGAGTTTCTAAAAGTTTCTATAAGTTTATGTCAGACTTGTAAGATATTTACTGATCTTAAATAAGTTAGATGCTTTTCTTTTTATTTTAAGAATAATTTGTGGACTGCTTAACAGCTTCAAAAAAGGAATTATATGAAAGCATACAATTATTATAAAATGACCCCTCCAACTATTTGTAAAAAGAAGAAAGAAGGGAAGTAGAAGTTTTCCTACTGAACTGGAAAATGCTTCATTTAAAGTATTTTGCATGTGTTGTTTGCCAGCTATCTGCAGATTATCACTGGTGGTGGGGCACTGGATGTTGTGGCTACTTCTTCCCTGGAAGTGTTCAAGGGCAGTTTGGAGATGAGACTTTGAGCAACTTAGCTGTCCTCATTTAGGAATGGTATTCTCCAATTTAGTGCTCCCACTGAATCCATGTACTGCCCTCTTGCTCCCAGCCTCCTGCTCCCTCTTCCCTGCTTGGTCTGGAGAGGAGAACTAGAGGCTCAGAAGACAAAGATCATGGGTTGAGATGTGCTGGAAACAGCAATGATATAGGGAAACAAACAGTACAACAACACTGACAGAGGGTAAAAGAAAGAAGTGAATGATTCAGACAGAAACACCATCACCCAACTGCTCCTACATATAGGATAACCTTTGGGTCCCAGCCATGGCTACTGCAAAAATTAACCCTGTGCCTCTTCATGGGACACTGGTCCAGTGGAAAATGTCCCATGGTGGGAGATGTGGAAATAGATGGCCCCTTCCAACACAAAAAATTCTGAAATTCTGTGATTATCACAAAAGATGAATGAATAACTAAAAAAAAAAAAAAAAAAAGTCACAGGTTTGGGAATGTAATTTTGGTTAATTGCCTCATTTTAAAAGAAAAAAACCTTAACTGAAGTTCACATTTTCTCGTTAAAGTGCTATGTGAATAAACAATTATTTTGCATTCTGTATCAGAACAAATCATAGCTTGCTCATTTGTTTTTCCACCTGAGCAGCTGGAAAATGGACTGTACATTTTATTCTTCGGTTGAACTGGTAATTGTTGCAGCATGGCAACAGGCAAGGATTTGCTAAAATTAACTCCTCTATTTTTTAGTTGATTTTGAAGAATCAAAAAGAGGTGAAGATAAGAACTAATAATTATCAAAATACAAATCTGACTGTGCAGAAGATGTGAAGTAGTCCAACCTCACTTACACCTTTACAGCAACTGTGGTGTTGAGTGTTATGCTGTGATAAATGAGGTGATATATCTAAATATGGCTAACCAAACACAAAGCAAGAACCTGAAGTATGATTTCATAGAAAGCAATTTCAGTTGAATGACTGAGAACAATGTTCACAAATGTTCACCAGATTGTCAGAATTAGTAGAACCAACAGTCTCTGAGTGTAATGGCATATATAGTTCAAGGATTTTGCTGTCTGTAAGTGCTTGCAGTGAGGCACAGTCTAGCCAGGACTACAAGGGCATGTCATTGAAGTGTGCTTATTAACATAAAGTGACAAACAGAATTTTTAATTAGTTTTCAATCCCATGTAAAAGTGAACAGAACAACCAAATCCTTCCACAAACCGTGGATTTTTGTCCAAATACCATTTTCATCTGTTTAATATTTTCTTCCAAGCATGTCCAGCAATGGAATTAATAGTTTTTCTGTGTTCTTTCAACCTACATGGGATACTTGCAATTATGTAGTAGTATTTACCTGTGATCTTTTAAGAAAAAATAAACTTTGCCTTTGTTCATATAGCACCAATCATCAAATGAGAACCAAAAAAGGAAATGATTATTATTATTATATAATTAATATAATTATATAGTCTCGATATAGCTATGAAATCTCTTTCTCTAAAAAAGCATTTAAAACACTTACTAACCTTTTTTAAACAAGCTGTTAGCATGCTTTGTGCTTAATTACCAATGAGAGAAAGTATTGCATATTCATGCTGTATACATCACAGAATAAAATCTGAAATGATTGTTAGCTAATGATATCTACATAAGGAATCCAGAAACAACTAATGAAGTACTTGAATGTGAAAATTAGGTGTTCCTGAACAAAGGGATAGACAAGCCCTTGGCTGAGGGAAATGTGCAAAATTTTCCACAATAAAATAATCACATTGTATTGTCTTATCACAGTATATGAATTTTTACTTACCCTCACAGTAGATGGCTGAAAACGAAGCATGTAAATCAACATTATTATATGAAACCCTTGTGTAGGCCATGGAGAGAGATGATTATGCTTGGGTTAGGGTTAATGAGTGCCTGAGGGTGCCTGTCCTGTCTCTGTTGACTGACAAGACGTGCTTAAAGGCACAAGTTCGAATTAGACATCTTATATGCAGAAAAAGACCATTAATCCCTTATTCACCTGTATAAAAGGCCAGAAATAATAATATAGCATGTGGAGCTGTAGGTGGTAGAACATTTTTGAAGTGGAGAAAGTGAAGAAAAATTTTTCAAAAAATATTTTTGTTATGGATAGCTTAGGTGTTTATTAGACAGTAGTATGTAGATGTGCATTAAAAAATGCTCACACATTACAGTGTTTCTACTATGAACATCTTGAAGAAAATTCAAATATCCAAGCAATATGCTTAGTATTCTGTTTTACTTGAAAGGTTTCTTTACTCATACTACCAATTCTTTCAAGGGGTTTCAGTTATTTCACTATTTTGATTCATAAATGGTTTTAAACCAAATTATGCTGTTTGATGATGAGTTGATCATAAGAAAACACCGACTGTTTTAGAGATGCCTGTGAATTGACATTCATTTTTTTGCATTTTTTTCCTCAAAGTTTTATGCATATATTACACAGTATCATAGAGCCATTGAAGTTTTAGGAGTACTTTGAGACTGTCTAGTGCAACACCCTACCTCAAACAGCTAGGGCAGATTGCCCAGGACCGTGGTCAGTTTGGTTTTGATTATCTAAGGACACGTACTCCACAACCTCTCTGGGCATCTTGGCTCAGTGTTTTACCTCCCCCACAGTAAGAAAGCTTTTTCTTGTGTGCAGATGGAGCTTCTTGTGTGTTAATTTGGGCCTGTTGCCTCTTGGCCCTCCACTGGGCATCACTCAGGAGAGTCTGTCTCCCTCTTCATCACTGCCTCCTATCAGATGTTTATACATATGGATATGACCCCCTTGAGCATCCTCTTTACAGGTTCAACAGGCACAGATCTCTCAGCCTCCCCTCATGGGAGAAGTTTTCCATCCCTCAATCATCTTCATGAATGATTGCTGGACTTGCTTCATGTCTTTCTTGTTCTGCTGAGCCCAGAACAGTATCAGGGAACCGTCGAAGGAGCTTAGTGTGTTTCCTACAAGATACATACAGCTGAACAACAACATAAAAATATTAAATACACATCAGATTTAGAAATACTGTATGACAGTCTTCTATGTGAAGGGTAAGAATATCTAGACAAAAGAGTGACATTTGCACCAAAAAGCTATTTTTACATTGCAAAAATAGTGTTCTCTACTAAACAGGTTGTCTCTTCCTCTATGTTAGCCTAATTCAAAATAGTTATATAAGTAAGCATATTGCTTTTATAATTTTTTTTTCATTACTTAAGGAAAAAAAGTGAGGACAAAGTATTTTATTTGAATAGTGTTTATACGTACACATGTACCGGGGCAGAAATATGCTCCATTGTGACTTTCAGAGTGATTTGGTTTTTGGCACAGTTTATCACCAGCAAGTCTACTGATTCTTTTTTTGTACATTATTCTTCAGGCTGTTAATTTCTGGTATGTCCTTGTGATGAATGATGAACACACAGAGAGGCGCTATCTGCTTTACTTCCTATTGAGTTGGGGACTTCCAGCTTTTGTTGTTATCCTTCTTCTAATTATCCTGAGAGGAATCTACCATCACAGCACAGCACAGATTTATGGCCTTGTCTACGGTGATCTGTAAGTGTTTTCTTTAAAAATCATGAACTAGGCATTGTACTCTCTATTTTGGTTTGTATTTAATTTTATTCCATGTAGAGAAGGGGGTATGTCCACAGTCAAATGAAGAAATGACAGGGTACTCCTTATTTGGTGGAGATGAGGTAAGTGTGTCACCCATATGCAGTACAGCACTTTCTGTGCAGTTGGACTTTGCTCCAGTTTCTCCTTCTGGCAGAGCTGGCTCAAGCATGTCTGTTTAGTGACTAAATTATTTATTTTTTTCTGAGAACGTGCAATTCCCGGCTAAAGGACAGAAATGGCTTCTGCTGCAGAATGAGCATAGTTTTCTTCCATTTAATTTCTGTGATAAAAAACCTCAACATCAAGTCAAGCCTTAACCTCCCCATCTCTTCTGTTATTAAATATATTCTTTGCTATGAAGTACTACTTCATGATCATGTCAGATATTTTTACTGTTCCTCTCGTAATAATGAATATGTTATATTCCAAATTGCTCCACATTTGAGAATTGCTGTATTGTTGACAGTTATCACAGCCCTTTCAAAGCCTTTCATAAGCATAGAAAACTGTCTATATTAAAACAGTGTATCTTCATAGAACTAGATGCATTGAAGGAGATACATAGATAAATGTTTTTGCTCTTTCCTACCTTTTGTTTTTCCTCTGGCTCCTTTTCTGGCAAACTTAATCTGTGACGATAGCTTTTCTATGATATGAGGATAATATACTTATTGGTTTTGTATCACAATTACATGCTTCATTTGCAGAAAAGACTGAACACACATCTTCATTTTAAAACAAATGAATTGTATAAATTCTGTTCATGAAGACATCATATGCAGTTGCTTTCAGGATAGACCCGCAGTGGGAGAATATTCATCTGTCTTTAATAAAAGAGGAAGATACAGTGTGCATCATTCCGTTACAGAGAACATAATTTAGTGTTGTGGGTTTTTTTCACACAACGGAAATTCCTGTGAGAAGTAAATACTTGAATTTCATACTAATGTTCAAGTATATGCAAGTATACACACACACACACATATACACACATGGCTGTATAAATATTATTTGTATATACATATCTGTGAATCTGTACTGTGCATGGTAAGCAGTGATACCTGATTTTGATGTAAATGAGTTACACTATTCTGTGTACCATGTTGGCTGAAGTTTAGTCCCACATTCATAGACACCAACTCAACTCAGAAATATAACTGAAGTCTGCAACAACAGACCATTGCTGATGTTCATGTTATATCAGGGAATGCTCCATAGTTATATACCATGCCATACACATCAATATTTCTTCACAGAACATGTCTTTATGGTAAAATGCTGCTTTGTGCATAGTAATCAGAAGGAATGTATGTAACATAACCAAGTTCTCCAACTGCAGCCAAACTGTGGGTTGATGGTATCATTATGTAGTGAAACAGTTTTCCAGTTGTTTTCTTTCAATATCCATGTATCATTCTTTGGAAAACAAGGAAAAACCTTATGTTCTGATAAAATTATTAAGTAGAGGAAAATCACTCAGTTCAACTCATTGCCTAAATTAAATATAAAACTTTTCCAGCATTCTATTACAGTGTGAAAATGCCAGAAATCATCCCAAGCTTAGTGAATGTGCAGCTTATTCCATCTCAGTCAATGTGAACACTGTAAGAGATATCTGCAAGAATTTTCATAAATAGTATCAATGCTAATTCCTGATCTGAAGGGCTGTAAGACGTGCTCTTATTTATACAAGAGGACCTTGAAAGACTGAATGTAGAAAAGGGGACAGATTGAACTACAGCACTTGGTTTGTTTTTTCCAAACAAGAATGCAGTACTGGAAAAAGTGACAAGGAGATTTCCAAATCCAAACTTATACCGACTTCCGAATCAGCCTCAGAAATGGTTTGAGAACAGTGTGCTGGTTAAGAACTCCACATGTGAGAGCTGGAAGACTGGTTAAAGTAATAAAAGTAGTGAAGCCTGTACCCTAACTCTCTCCTAAGTGATCACTCCTTCAGGTTACCCATTTTTGTATTACTGTGGTGTCTGACCAACTGTTTTTTTCTTAACCAGTATGCCATGGGCACAATTAATAGCCAAGAGTATAGCTATGTTTAGAGAAGTTCATTTTATACTTGCACTGAACAAAAAATTAGTTCAGCTGTGTTGGTTTTTATGCTTCAAAGGAAGTATTAGGATAGAGTTTCCCTCCAAATGTGACGAATTCTACACAAAAATACCTGTATTTTATGCTGTGACTCCCATGTCACAATATAAATCAGTAGTATAATCTTGATTACTTTAATAATTAGCACTGTTTATATATAGTATAAACAGTTCTCTCTTTGGCATTATTATTTTTTTTTAATATGGGTAAATTTGTCTGTATAAGTGCCATCAAGCAGCATTTTTTTTTTAAGGTTGGAGTTCAGTGATAAGTGAAAGACCTAAGTGACATAAAAGGGCTCTTTTGCTCCTCCCTTTGCTGATTCTCCCATTTCTCAGCTGCAAAGGTTGAAGTCCCTTTGAATAAGACTAGAAAAGATGCTGATTCTGGACAATTTTTGATTACTATAGGGGTTTTTATAGCATCTTTTGGAGTTTTGGGCAATCTCTTGGGTACAAGTGCAGTGAGTGCAGCATAATTAACCTTTAAACTGAGTTTGTGAACAGAGGCTGGTACTTGTCATTAAATAATTCTGGCTTCTGATCTCAGAAGAAGATGAGTTAGGGCAAAGCTTGCAAATGGGTGTGGTTCACCAACTGCCAACAGCACTGAAATTTTCAGGGCTACATGACAAACTAGAAAGGTACTTTGTTGTCAAAGATGTCTATTTTAGCTCTTTTTCTTGCATCTTTTTTCTGTAAGTGTTAGAGAGTGACAAGTAACCAGGATGAAACTTGAGAGAGATAGATTTTATGTAATTATTCAGATTTCTCCTTCTCTTCACCTCTCCATAGCACTATACATCTCTGTCAAAATCTACAGTTTGAATTTGCCTCCTTATGTTTTTCATCATATTAGGTGAACTGTGTCTTTGTACTTTAAGAGATCTATTAGAAAAAACACCACTCTGTTTAAGATAAAACTTTTCAGAACCTTAACTGAAAGGTTTTCAGAAATGAGGTCTAGCTGTATATACCAAGAATGCAGCACATGCTGAACTCTCTAGAGTTTGGAACCAGAGTAAGCTTTGGAATTTGATTTTAAGGTGAATTTTGTCTTGTAAACTCATCTTTTTTAAGTTTTTCTTTATTTAATAAAAAAAATTTCTTCTGAAAGGTGAGCTTAATCTTTTAACTGCTTGGATGTTTTAAATCTCTTACCTACAGTAGCATATTTTTATAAGCTCAGGAACTCTTGTTGCTGCTTTAAGCTTTGAGTCTGAGTAGATCTTGAAATCAAATTCACGTAAGAATGCCAAAGGACTTTATTTATCAGAGTATAAGATAAAACAGTAACCTTTGAAAATGAGAAAATAGGAAATTATTACACTTGACAAAATAAAATTTAAACGTTTATAAGCAAATATCTCCCTCGCACTGTATCTTTGCAAATGCTGTATTTCAAGCATGACTTTTGTCATGCTACATCCTACCTTTTCTTTTTTTTTAAATTGTGGCCAATTCTAGAGAGTTTCCTCTAATTCCTAGATGGTAGGAGGGTTTTTTTGTTCATGTTCTCTCGGGGATCAGTGTTGGCCCAGTCCTGTTTAATTATCTTTACTGATGATCTGGATGAGAGAATTGAGTCTACCGTTAGCAAATTTGTGACTGACACCAAGTTGTATGGGAGAGTTGATCTGCGGGAGGGCAGCAAAGCTTTGCAGAGGGACCTGGACAGGCTGGGTTGATGGGCCAACACCAATGGAATTGGCCCCATTAGGGCCAAGATGACACGATACCGGAGTTCCTCTGCCCAGCCAGCTCCCGGCACCGTTGCCAAAGCACGGCACAGATGGAAATTGTGTCGAAGGCAGGGACAAGGAATAGGGAGAGGCCTTCTGTGTGATTTCCAAAGATGTTTATTCCCCAAAGAGTCAGGGACAGAAAAAGGCCCAGAACCTGGGCTTGCAGGGGCTTGTAAGCGGGGGAGGTCTTGGGAGAGGATACAATTTCCAGCCACTAAGGGTTACATGGGGGAGGAACATAAGGCAGGGAGTACAAGACCAACGAAAGAACACAAGGGGAGGGAACAGTTTAAACTAACCACTAGGGTGTTGAAGATTGAGGAATTGACAAAGAACAGTCTAAAAGAATGGGAAGGGTTAGGGAAGGACTGACAATTCTGTAGGAGGAGGGAAGGGCAGGTCTAGGGAAGATAGACAAGCAGGGCAAAACCAACAATACAGGGGGGAAAGAACAGTCAATTAGAATAAAAATACGTTATAACAATATACAGTTGGGGGGGGTGGTTATAAAACAGACCATTAAAACTCAGCTGCAATTGGAAATACAATAAAAACCCACTGCAACACCAAGTGCTGGGTGCTGCACTTTGGCTACAACAACCCCATTCAGAGCTACAGACTGGGAATGGAGTGGTTGTACAGTGGCCCAGCGAAAAAGTGCCTGGGTGTGCTGGTTGTCAGCATCTAAACATGAGCAAGCTGTGCCCAGGTGGTCCAGAAAGCTAGTGGCACCCTTGCCTGGGTCAGAAATGTGGCCAGCAGGACCAGGGCAGTGACTGTCCTCCTGTACTGGCCACACCTCAGGTGCTGGTTTCAGTTTTGGACCTCTCAATTTAGGAAGGACATTGAAGTGCTTGAGTATGTCCAAAGAAGTGGAATGGAGTTGATGACGGGTCTGGAGCACAAGTCCTGTGAGAGGCTGAGCCTGGAGACAGCAGAGGCCTTATCACTCTATGACTCCCTCAAAGAAGATTGTAGCCAGGTGAGAGTCAGCCTCTTCTCCCAGACAACCAGTGACAGGATGAGAAGACATAGTCTCAAGCTGCACCAGGGGAGGTTCTTCACAGAAAGAATGACACAGAAAGAATGTGCTGCCTAGGGACATTGTGCAGTCACCTGGAGGTGTTTAAGGAAAGGCTGGGTGTGGCACTTAGTGCCATAGTCTAGTTGATATGTGTTTGGTCATAGGTTGGACTCAATGATCTCAGAGTTCTTTTCCAGCCTAATTAATTTTGTGATTCTGTCTGAGGCTTGGCTGTCTTTTACTTGTTCTTTTCCCTCTGTTAATCTCTCCAGTTTGTAGAGGTGTCTTTCTTCTAGCAGGATCCTGTATTTGCCCAAGGGAGGAATAATCTTCTTTGTCAGGAGAGTCCCTGTTACACATTCATTTTCCTCTTTAAAAATCCCATGTGCAAGCAGAGTACAGAAGAATATACGTGCTGTTACAATACTTCAAAATTGTACATGTATCCATGCACTTAGATTCAGATTCATATTTTCTTATAGCACAAAAAGGGTTAAGCTAAATGTTCTCACATATCTTCTTTGTATTGTTGTCATGAAATAGCTATGAGAAATAATGATTTTCCAGTGACATTCCTTTCTAAAAAAACTAAAATACTTCTATGTTCTCTACAGTACATCTCAAGGCAGAGGTTTTTTGCAGGAAAATCACTGGATCTGTGACTATGGAGCCACATCTGTGGTATGTGCATGAAGCTAAATGAAAGCTGGAAACGATGATCTTTTTGCTGTGATTAAGAGTTACAGCTCTTCTTATTGCTTACAATGCACTTTCTCTGAACCTTACACATAGGAATGGCTCAGGGAACAGATGAGCCCATCATGGTTTTAAGCCCAGCTGGACATGCAACATCATGCTTCACCTCCTTCTCTCTTCCTTCTCTATCCCAGCTGAATGGAGAGGAGAATCGAAGTGAAACTTTTATATTGAGATAAAAATGCTTAATAATTGAAAATCAAATAATAATTTAAAATAACCATAATAATTGGAATCATAACAATGATAATTTTATTTTTCTTTTAAGTGATGCACAGCACAATCAAACACCCATTCCTGAACCCAGAATGATTTCACTTGCCCTTTTATGTACTGGCCATGAAGTTCTGTGGTGTGGAAATACCACTTTGGTCAGTTCAGGTCATCTGTCCCAGCCATGTTCCCTTCCAGTTATTTTGCCTTCTCACTGACAGAAGCATGAGACAAGGGTGAAAAAGTCCTTGACTTAGGGTAAATATGACACCAAACATTAGTGTCTTATCAACACCATTCTCATTCCAATCCAAAACACAGCACTTGTACCATCTAATGAGAAGAAATTAACTGAAACCAGGGCAGAGCCATTGTTAACACTATGGGGATAAAAAAGTCTGTAGAGAATGTGTTTTGGTATCAGGCCTTTCGCAATGAGTCACAGGCACTTTGTGGCATGGTTTCTTTCTAACCGAATGTCTGTCAGTCTGGTGCACTGACCCTTAACCCAGTCAGAAAAATATACTGGGTGCTGCTTTGGGTCTCACCCAGTTGTATGATTGTCTCAGTTTTGGCACACATCCCAGGAACAGATCCCTGGCTTTCTAGATGTTCCCTAAAATGGAGATCTGCTTTCTTTAAACCAAGGACCAATAACAAGAATATTTTAGCTTGAGTGAGCTAATTTCTGTCCAAGCATTTGGATTAAGTTTTATGTCTCCTTTTCCATATTACTTCAGAAGTGCTGAATTTAGCTATGAGCAGTGTTTGAATCACCAGACTTTTACAGGCAGGAATAGGTAAGAAAATAGCTAAGAATTGCCACAAAAAGCATTCAGGGATTTTAATTGAACTCGAAGACATACTAAGAGAAAGAGGTTTGTATGATGAATCTATGAGGAATTATCATCCTCGAATGCCTGGTTTTATATTCTGCATGGATATGGAAGTGTCTCCCTGCATGTCCTTCTCTCTCCAGCTTCTTTTTCATATTATCCCAGTTTTTCCACCTCCTTTCTCCTCAGTTCACTGGCACATCATCTTGGATTTCAAAGCTATTGCAAACTGCTGTTGCTAGATCTCAGCACAGAATGATGCTTGACTATCTGTGTGCGAAGCCAAGTGCTTCACGAACCGCTCAGTCAAAGCTGGTGGGCAAAACCCCTGCAGTTTTCACTGCTGATTTCTCACCATTTGCTGCTTAGTCTTTTTTCTGCACAGTAAATTAAACCATCCTGAGCTCGGTGCTACTGTAGACTAAATATTTCTGATGAACCAGAGCTACTTCAGTTATGTTGACACAGCACCACACTACAGGCATTCTTTAAAATATATAAGAATATATGCATACATACAGATACATACACATTGTCTTGGTTTGACAAGACAGGTGTCTGCCAGGGAAACTGGGGTTTCCCTTAGAATAGAGAATGCAAACCCCCCACCCCTGCCAAATTATAAATTTTCAATTAAGGGCTCTCAGGCAAAGATTTGGGAATAGGAATAACAGTTCTTTACTAGGAATATCAATAATACAAATGTGGTAGGAAACAAAACTACCCCACCAAACCAGCAAACAAACAACAACAATTTGGGAAAGCCCTGACAGAATCAGAGCTGCCACCTGGCACCCTGTTAGTCAGGGTGTTGGAAGCAGTCCAGAAGTGAGTCCTGGGATGACAGACGTGGCTCTGTTGGAGCAGGGACGATCCTGTAGCCAAAAAGGGTCTAGGAGTGATGAGGAAGGGTCTAGGAGTGATGAGGAGGGGTCCAGGGGTGAGGTGATGGTGAGATGGGGTCCGGTGATGATGAGATGGGGTCTGGCGAAGATGAGATGGGGTGCCGTCTTCCTCCCAGGAATCGGGGTGAAGCAAGTGAAATCTGTCCCCGGCCGGCTCAGTTTTCCCGGCAGCAATTGTAGACTCCCCCCACTGGGCGGGGCATCCCACAATAGGACCATGCATGCAAATGGGGCTCTGGGGGGAGCGGGTATAGTCCGGGGGTATAGTCTGTTGATGGCCCATTACCCAAAAGGCACCCGCCCCTCCCCCCCGTCCCCCTCCTTCCAAAGTTACAAGAAATAAAGAACAATTCCCCAACTGCTTTCAGCAGATGAAAATAGAATACACATTTTTGATTCCATAACCCAGGACATTATCCACCCCTTATTCTATTATCATCTGCATCATACCTAAAGCAATGAACTACTATGCAAAATGAACCCCTACACTCAGTTCTTACTTAGGATTAGGTTTTCTTGGGGTACACAACTGGTTTTTCCATCTTTCTGCATTACCCACCAAGTGTAACCAGGTCCTTGAGCAAAAACAATCCCACGGATGGGTTCGCCTTTGCCTGAGGTGGGGTTAATCCAGACAGCCTTTCCTAAAATACCTCTCATGTGCACCACAGGGACTTTATCTCCATCTACTGTGTGCAAAGGGGTAGACTGGGCAGGACCAGCTCGATTGATGGAGCCTCGGGTGTTGACCATCCAGGTGGCTTTTGCTAAGTTCACTTCCCAGTTCTTAAAGGTCCCTCTGCCAAGTGCCTTTAGAGTGGTCTTAAGTAGTCCATTGCACCGTTCCACTTTCCCGGCAGCTGGTGCATGATAAGGGATGTGATAGATCCATTCAATGCCGTGTTCTTTAGCCCAGGTGTTTATAAGGCTGTTCTTGAAATGGGTCCCGTTGTCTGACTCGATTCTCTCAGGGGTGCCGTGTCTCCACAGGACTTGTCTTTCAAGGCCCAGGATGGTGTTCCGGGCGGTGGCATGAGGCACAGGATAGGTCTCCAGCCACCCAGTGGTGGCTTCCACCATGGTCAGCACATAGCGCTTGCCTTGGCGGGTTTGGGGCAGGGTGATGTAATCAATCTGCCAGGCCTCCCCATACTTATATTTGGACCACCGTCCACCGTACCAGAGGGGCTTCACCCGCTTGGCCTGCTTGATGGCAGCACACGTCTCACAGTCATGGATAACCTGAGAGATACTGTCCATGGTTAGATCCACCCCTCGGTCTCATGCCCACTTATAGGTGGCATCTCTGCCCTGATGACCTGAGGCATCATGGGCCCACCGGGCTAGGAACAACTCTCCCTTATGTTGCCAATCCAAGTCTATCTTAGACACTTCTATCTTCGCGGCCTGATCTACCTGTTCGTTGTTCCGGTGCTCCTCATTAGCCCGACTCTTGGGAACATGGGCATCCACATGACGGACTTTCACAGGTAGTTTCCCTACTCTGGTGGCGATGTCCTTCCACTCATCAGCAGCCCAGATTGGTTTTCCCCTACGCTGCCAGCTGACCTTTTTCCACCTTTCCAGCCAGCCCCACAGAGCATTAGCTACCATCCACGAATCGGTGTAGAGGTAGAGCTTTGGCCACTTCTCTCTTTCAGCAATGTCCAGGGCCAATTGAACAGCTTTGAGTTCAGCAAGCTGGCTTGACCCACCTTCTCCTTCAGTGGCTTGTGCAACCTGTCTTGTGGGGCTCCACACAGCTGCTTTCCACTTCCGGTTCATCCCTACGATGCGACAGGAACCGTCAGTGAAAAGAGCGTAGCGTGCTTCTTCTGCTGGCAGTTGGTTATATGGTGGAGCTTCTTCAGCCCGGGTTACCTGCTCTTGTTCTTCTTCCTCGGTGAGACTGAAGTTCTCAGCTTCCGGCCAGTTGGTGATCACTTCCAGAATCCCAGGGCGATTCGGGTTTCCAATACGGGCGCGCTGAGTGATGAGGGCAATCCATTTGCTCCAGGTGGCATCGGTGGCGTGATGGGTGGAGGGAACCTTTCCTTTAAACATCCACCCCAGCACTGGTAGTCGGGGTGCCAGGAGGAGTTGTGCTTCAGTGCCAATCACCTCTGAGGCGGCTTGAACTCCTTCATAGGCAGCCAAGATCTCCTTCTCCGTGGGAGTGTAATTGGCTTCAGACCCTCTGTAGCTTCGGCTCCAGAATCCCAGTGGCCGGCCTCGAGTCTCACCAGGCACCTTCTGCCAAAGGCTCCAGGACAGACCATGGCTCCCAGCTGCGGAGTAAAGCACATTCTTTACCTCTGGTCCTGTCCTGACTGGGCCAAGGGCCACCGCATGAGCGATTTCCTGCTTGATCTGGGCAAAGGCGTGTTGCTGCTCTGGGCCCCAGTGGAAATCGTTCTTTTTGCGGGTAACCAGGTACAGAGGGCTCACAATCTGACTGTACTCAGGGATGTGCATCCTCCAGAAACCTATGGCACCTAGGAAAGCTTGTGTTTCCTTCTTGCTGGTCGGTGGAGACATCGCGGTGATCTTATTAATGACCTCTGTGGGGATCTGACGCCGTCCATCTTGCCACTTCACTCCCAGGAACTGGATCTCTCGGGCAGGTCCCTTGACTTTACTCTTCTTGATGGCAAAGCCAGCTTCCAGGAGAATCTGGATGATCTTTTCTCCTTTCTCGAAAACTTCCACTGCCGTGTTTCCCCACACAATGATGTCATCGATGTACTGTAGATGTTCCGGAGCCTCACCCTTCTCCAGTGCAGCCTGGATCAGTCCATGGCAGATGGTGGGACTGTGCTTCCACCCCTGGGGCAGTCGGTTCCAGGTGTACTGAACGCCCCTCCAGGTGAAAGCAAACTGGGGCCTGCACTCTGCTGCCAAAGGAATGGAGAAGAAGGCATTGGCAATATCGATGGTCACATACCACTTTGCTGCCTTGGACTCCAGCTCGTACTGGAGCTCCAGCATGTCCGGCACGGCAGCGCTCAGTGGTGGAGTCACTTCATTCAATGCACGATAGTCCACAGTCAATCTCCATTCCCCTTCAGACTTACGCACAGGCCAAATGGGACTGTTGAAGGGTGAGTGGGTTTTGCTGACCACCCCTTGGCTCTCCAGTTTCCGAATCATCTCATGGATCGGAGTCACAGAGTCTCTGTCAGTACGGTATTGCCGACGGTGCACTGTTGCTGTGGCGATTGGCACCTGTTGTTCTTCAACTCTCAGCAGTCCCACAGCAGAGGGGTCGTCGGAGAGACCAGGCAGGGTATTTAGTTGTCTGATGGCTTCCGTCTCTACAGCAGCTACTCCAAAAGCCCAACGATATCCTTTTGGGTCTTTGAAATGTCCATTTTTGAGATAGTCTATGCCAAGGATGCACGGGGCCTCTGGGCCAGTCACAATGGGGTGTTTCTGCCACCCATTCCCAGTCAAACTCACTTCGGCCTCCAATACAGTCAGTTGCTGGGACCCCCCTGTCACTCCAGAAATAGAGATGGGTTCTGCTCCCACATACCCCGACGGCATCAGGGTACATTGGGAGCCAGTGTCAACCAAAGCCGTGTATTTCTGTGGGTCAGATGTGCCAGGCCATCGGATCCACACAGTCCAATAGATCCGATTGTCCCTCTCCTCTACCTGGCTAGAGGCAGGGCCCCTCTAGCACTGGTTATTCCCTCCCTGAGCATACATACTAGAGGTTCCAGCATCCTGACTACTGACAGCCTGGGCATAGGAGGTTGAGGATACTTTCATTTTAGTGGCACCCCTTTGGTGAGTGTTCCTCTCCTTGAGCTCACGCACCCGGGCTGCCAGGACATAGGTGGGTTTCCCATCCCACACTCCCATGTCTTCCCCATGGTCACGCAGGTAAAACCACAGGTCAGCTCTCGGGGTGTACCCTCTCTCTCTGGCTGGGGGTCGTTGGGCTCTGACTCTGGGGCCTGTGACTCGTACTGGTGCCACACTGGAACTGTTCTTCCTCATCTCCTCCCTCACCTCCCTCATTTCCTCTTTGAGCTCTTTCACCGCGGCAGAGATATGAGCCTGCAGCGGGCCATTGATCATGCTCTCATAATTCCTAAGCTTAGTGGCAACAGCCCCCACTGTCACTTGGTTGTCCTCAGCATTAATGGTTGCAATGAATGTAGTATACTGAGATGGCCCCAGATTTGCCAGGTTCCATAACATCTGCGCTGTGCATCTAACCTTGTCAGGATCATTATCATGCTGTCCACTCCTCCCAAAAAGTACCTCTAGTACTGCCACTTCCCTCAGCTGTTGGATTCCCTCCTCCAGAGTTTTCCAGCGCATTCTATGGTGGTGCTCCTGCATTCTTTCTCTGTGGACAAATCTTTCTCTCACACTCGTTAAAAGCCGCTGCCAGAGGGAAAGAGGTCCAGGCTCCCTTACAAATACCTGATTTATACCTGAGTCCTGGGTCAAGGGTCCCAAATTCCTGGCCTCCCCACCATCTAGTTGGACACCTGTGCCCATAAGATCCCAAACCCGAAGTAGCCAGGCAGTGTAAGCCTCACGTCCCCGCCGTACAATATCTTTTTGCAAATTACGGAGACTTTCATATGACAGGGACTCAGTGATGATCTGAACATGTGATTCCCTTGTGTCTTGTGAGGGCCCTCCCTTCTTATCTTTACTCTCTGGGTTTGCTGTTTTCACTTTAGATTTCCTTGTTTCCACAGGGGCAACTGCTGCTGGCTGTGACTGCCCCTGTGTGTCAGCTGGAACCTGGACAGTTGTAATGTCTGCGGGTTCTGTATCAGATTCTCTTTTGTCAGGGCAGGGCGAAGGTTTCTCACCAGCTGGGGAAATGTACTCTTTCAGCATCTGGTTCATCTCATGCATTTCTTTTATCAGAGCCTTCACCCAAACCGGGTGGTTTATGCCTGAGGCTGGCTGTGGGACAGGGGTGGGCTCTTGGGCAGCGTCTTTATTCTTTGGGGTAGTTATCAGAGTGCTTACCCAGGCCAGTCTCCCTTTATCTCTGAATACCAAATAGAATAGGCCTATAAGCAGCACCAACCACTGTATGACGTCATTAGCATTCAGAGGGAAATTTAACCCTTGAAAAGCTGGTGGAGTAGACCCAAAAAACTGAGTGAAGGATTGGGAGAAAATTTCCCCAGGTGCCATTTCCTCACAATATGTACCATTATTAAAGTAACCCCAGAAACACAGAGTTAGTCTATGATAGCCCTGAATCCATGTGCCTGCTTTCCAAAGGAAGTTAAAAATCCACGAATTCCTCACCTTATTAACCCACAAAATAAACTGGATGCCAGCCACAGTAGCCTTGGTTATAGGGCCCATGTTTAGATAAGGGCCAGCAAATGGCAGAAATACAGCCACAACCACGTGCCAGCCAAACCAGGGAAAGCTGGACCACATGATTTTGAGCAGTAGACTTCTATCTAGTACACAAGAACTGTTATTCCTCTGTCTCAATGCCCTTGTGCCCCACACTTGGGCGCCAAAATCTGTCTTGGTTTGACAAGACAGGTGTCTGCCAGGGAAACTGGGGTTTCCCTTAGAATAGAGAATGCAAACCCCCCACCCCTGCCAAATTATAAATTTTCAATTAAGGGCTCTCAGGCAAAGATTTGGGAATAGGAATAACAGTTCTTTACTAGGAATATCAATAATACAAATGTGGTAGGAAACAAAACTACCCCACCAAACCAGCAAACAAACAACAACAATTTGGGAAAGCCCTGACAGAACCAGAGCTGCCACCTGGCACCCTGTTAGTCAGGGTGTTGGAAGCAGTCCAGAAGTGAGTCCTGGGATGACAGACGTGGCTCTGTTGGAGCAGGGACGATCCTGTAGCCAAAAAGGGTCTAGGAGTGATGAGGAAGGGTCTAGGAGTGATGAGGAGGGGTCCAGGGGTGAGGTGATGGTGAGATGGGGTCCGGTGATGATGAGATGGGGTCTGGCGAAGATGAGATGGGGTGCCGTCTTCCTCCCAGGAATCGGGGTGAAGCAAGTGAAATCTGTCCCCGGCCGGCTCAGTTTTCCCGGCAGCAATTGTAGACTCCCCCCACTGGGCGGGGCATCCCACAATAGGACCATGCATGCAGATGGGGCTCTGGGGGGAGCGGGTATAGTCCGGGGGTATAGTCTGTTGATGGCCCATTACCCAAAAGGCACCCGCCCCTCCCCCCCGTCCCCCTCCTTCCAAAGTTACAAGAAATAAAGAACAATTCCCCAACTGCTTTCAGCAGATGAAAATAGAATACACATTTTTGATTCCATAACCCAGGACACACATACATATACATATATGCACACATATTTATACAGGGAAAAAACTACAGAATCTGAAGTTAGTGAAGTGCAAAGTTTGGTCTTTTTCTATCCTCTACTTGTGCTTTGTTTTCTAAACTTTTCTTGTGTTTCCAAATAAGCTGCCTGATGTGCTACCAACTGCTAAGGATTATTTAAAAATACCTCACTTCTAAATCGGATGGCTTTAATTACCTTTCACTTAATCCCTCATTACCAATATACATTTTCAGTAGGGGGAAATTGTTGGGGACAGTGGCAGGGGTTGAATGACTTCCATATTTTGGCAAATATTTGTTGTTAATGTTAAACAAATGTTAGCACATCAGAATCAGGCATAATCACTGTACTTTAAAGAACTACAATAATGGAAGATTAATTCTGGCTGCTTTGACTGATGGAATTTTGAAACATGAGTAGAGAAAAATATTTGTTATTGTGAAATTTCCAATCATTATGGGATGGTTAATTTCTGACAAAGCATTGTGTCATGCTGTCGTGGTAAAGGATTAAAAAGATAGGTTGTTATGGGTGAAAGTTGCATCCACTAATGTCCGTGAGGATTGATCCTTCAAACAGGTTGAGATGAATGGATTTTTGTGCCCAAAAATACCTCCAGAATTTTTCTGAAGACTGTATACTATGTGACAGGAGTATCAAAGAACATCTGCAGGATGAAGGCTTGCATCCCTGTCACTGACAGCTTTTAAAAGCTTCATATTTCTTTTCAGGTTGTACAAGTAACTAGCAATTTAATTCCTCCTTCTTTGTCATCTTTAATCAGTAAAATGCAGCCTACTGCTACTAAAACAAATTGTTCTCGGTTTCTGTATTTTCCACCAAATTAGTAAAATCTTCATCTGATATTGTCACAGTTTTGGAGACAGACACATGACCGAACACACCCAAGCTCATGCAACAACAGCCGAAGTTTATTGATGGACGTCCCCTTTTATAGGGGCTTCAAAATTCCCACACTTGCACATTTGATTGGTGGAGTCTAAGCCCCGCCCAGCTCAGTGACCAATGAGATGTCTGCATTCAGGATTGACTGGGATTGGCTGGGGTCCCCTGTTGGTGCTCAGGTCCAGCCTATCACTGTTTTACCCGGGACTTGTTTACTTCTATTCTCTAATGAACCAGGCTGGTCAGGTTGGGGTCTGTTATGGCCAATTTATCTCTGCAGGCTACAGACCAGCTGTGGCTGTCACAAAATAGGCCAGAATAAATTGGGAAATGCTAAGAAAAGGAAAAGTGAGATCAGTATCAGCCACTAGTTCCGACTACCCCGTTAATACTGACGAACTGAGTCCATATGTATATGTTCTTGTATTTGATCATTCAAAAAAAGAGGTGAAAAAAATAGTGGGATTTTTGTTTGGTTGGCTGAGGCTTTTTTGGTTTTTGGGTTTTTTTGTCTTTTTAATTTCACCACAGGACTGCTCTGCAGTAAGTCAGTTTTGTGCTCATATTCTAGTTCCATGAAGTAAGTTTTAGTGTATTTAGTGCAATGAGTGTACTTGGGAAGGCAAGCTCTTGTCCGCTCAGTGTAAGAGCCCCAGCAGATAAAGGTGTATCTCACTGTTAAGATACATATGAGTAAAAGGAATGCAGCTTTAGCAGACTGATTTGTGTTACTGGTATTACGTTTAATTGTCGGTATGGCTTAGAGAAAAACACTACAACTGAAGAAACATATTTTGCAGATGTTATTCTTCTGCCAAAGGGCAGGACTGTGAACATGAGCTTCATTTATGTTTGACAGTTTGCACATGGAAGTGTCTTCAGATAGATTTGTATTACATCCTTGGTTTAGAGAATGCATAGGAAAAGTAAGAAAAGAGTGTCTGCCTTAAAAGATAGTACTAGGGAAACATTTTCTTGCATTAGAAAACTGTAACAAGTATTAAGTAGTAAAAACCAAAAAAAAAGTCACAACAATAGAATGTAGTTTCAAAGCCATTGATAATGACTCATATACATGAGGAGGAAACCTTAGATTTAAACAGGAGCAAGATAATTAACTGAAATCAGACACATAACTCCTTACGTAGTTTTAAAATTGCAATGTTAGCAAGAACCTTGCTCTAAGAGATTTCAAGCAGGTTTCTGTAAGCTTAGTTTCCTGGTCAAATGCTGAAGGCTGCAAGTCTTCTGGGACTTCTGGAATGAGCTGCCTGGGAACTCCAGAACTTCCAGTGCCTTAGAAGTCTCAATTGTATTAATGCAGTGCTTATGGTGGGCCCTTGCTGTGCTTCTTCTTTGGTAACTGTATTTCCTTAGTATTAACTTTCACAGTAAGAAGGAAAAAAGAAAAGGACAAAAACAAAGGCAAAGAAAACAAAAAGATGAAGGTTAAAAAACTAGGTATAAAATTGTTCAGAGAAATTTCCAGGGGATCATATAATGGGAAGACTGAAACAAAATAAACTGTGTTCTAAAACAAAAGCAGATGACCTTTTGGGTTCTCATTGTAGAAAAGCATTGTTTAGACATTTTCATTTTCCCCTTTCTCCAACAGTTTAGCTCTACAATAACAGCAGCAGGAGAGAGCAACAAGGAAATTGGGGTTTTTTGCTTTATTATGCAATAGGTCTGATTTATTGACAAGTCTGTTGTTGCACACACTGAATCTTCTGAAGATTCTGTTCTTTTCTGTTCCAAAACAACATCTTGGCATTTCTTCATCCTTTGTTCATGGAGGATTGGATTTTCCCCAATGTTTTCTATCGTTGGTATTTACTCTGTGGGTATCTCCATTAATGAGTATGGTGATACTCATAATAAATTTTGACATGTCAGTTAAAATGATAGGATCAGATTTCTGGGAGTAATTCCCACGGATGTAGATTTGGCTTTCAAAAAATCGTTGGGACAATCTGTCCAAATGTAAACAAGAATGGGCAAGCCTTGACTTAATTTCTGGCAATTCTAATTCTGCTGTTTCTGAGCTTACATTTCTTAACCAGAACAGTCTATGTTTTTTCTCTCCTTCTCCTCTTTCCCTCATTATTTTTCCTCTTTCTTTTGCTGCATAGACAAAAGAAATGAGAAGGAAACTAAATAATGCCAAAGGGTTGATGCCACATTTTCACTCTATAAAATCTGGGACAACCATTATTAAACATTTTGCATTTCATTTGAAACTTACATGCAAAACATAAGGAAAATAATTATAATGTGGAATTATATGTGAAATAAAACATATGGACCTATCTCTGAGTTAATTTGCATGAGACATAAATTACTTTAAATTCATCAAACACAAATGCAGCTTTCATTTTTCTTCATACCAAACAACCTCCACAACAATTGTAGGGGCAGTAAGAGATTTCTTGGGTTGTTCATTTTCCCATCATCCTGGTGAGGTGACTGAGGCCGAGTGCAGCACTAAGTCAAAACAATCAGTCTAACTCTGTTCAGCTTGGGGCAGTAGTATTTGATTACAGGCATTTCAAAATGTACTTCTACAAGGGTGTGACTTGTTTCACAGCTGCACGGGATTCTTTGGGGCAGCTATTATGAGTCCTCTGAGATTTGCTTAGCTTGACCCATGGGCAGATGGTGTTCAGTGTTCCAGAGAAAATCCCCATGTCCTTTGGAGAAAAAGTGATTAAACAAAAGCAAGAGTAACATCATATTGGAATTCTTTAGATGCAGCTACAAGGAAACCACTTACCTTTTCATTGTCTTTTTCAAAATAATTCCTTAGGTATATACAATCTTTTTCAATCGTTTTGCTGAAATTATAGGTTGTTTTTTTTTCCTCTGAATTGACTTCTTACACACTCTCTCTCTTAGGTAAATAGGGCAAGCTGAACCAGAAATTTTCAACATTTTCACACCAAAATTTGTATGGTTCTTACCATGGAGGAAGATGGATAACATGGGAAATGGCTGGTAGAACATCATGGCTATGTGTTTATAAAGGACTTGCACATCATACAGGGAATAAGGTTTTTTTTGAGGGTACACAGAAGTGCACTTGTAGCTCTAGCCGGACAGGTGTTCTGGGGCAGAGGCTGTGTTTGCACAGGGGGTGTTTCACATCTCTGCACACACAGCTGCAAGGAGCAGCTTAGCTCCAATTCTGTTCCCACAGCACAGCAATGTGGCTAACAAAGCACAAACCCCTTAACAAAGAGCTGGTGAGGCCAGGAGCACTCAAACTGCAGCAAGAGGGGTGCAGCCTCCTCATTCTGCAAGCTCACAAATTTAGGTGTTTGAGGCTGGTTATGAGAAGGCAAACTGGTACTTCCTCCTGAGCAGAACCACCACAAGTTTCCACCCTGCGCTGTGTCCTGAACACGCTGTACTGAGAGATGTGTCTGTTTGCAAGGCAGGGGAAAACAAGGCACTATGAAAACCCTAAACATACATAACTCTACATATTGCAAAAAACTCTGATAACATCCAGGGACAGAGGTTCTGTGGCTGCATTGTTTGATGGTGAGAATTGAGACAAGGTTTTAAAAAACCCTTGCTAATAACAGGAAGGGGTGCCTGTAGTTCACTTATCAGCAAGAACACTTATTTGTATTAGTGTTCTTTGCTTATCAGTAACAGCACCAACGTGAGCTAATGGTAGAAGTTTAGTGAACACTGTATTGTTTAGTTGTGTTTTTTTTTAAAAAAGCAACTCTGAGAAATCTTTTAAAATATGGACACATTTTGTTCAATTTCTAATTTCTTTTACCTGACATTTTCTTAGCTTTCCTAAATGTCTTGTCTGGCTGGTAGAAAACCTACTTATTTTTAGCAAATTCACTGTGTAAAATACAAATAAACCTTTTTCTTTTAAGGACTAGAAGCAGCAGAAACTGACATTTAAATAGCTTCAGATACACATAATGCAGAGAGAAGTGTAATATTTGCAGTTTTTCTGTCTGTCACCTTAAATTTCAGAGTTGCTTTACACACAGTAGATCTTTCCTGGGAACTGGGACCCACTAATATTAGAAAACCTTTTTTCTTCATAAATTGTAGCTCCACCACAGTACCAAGGGGTTTTTTAAAAACTTCTGTAATCATCATGCACCTCCTAATTCCAGTGCAGTAAGATTTTAGAATCCAAATTCGTTGTGTTTTGGACCCAGTTCTCATAGCTGCCTACATTTGTATGGGAAGAGATCAGGAAATTATTTCTCAGAAGAGTGCATACATATATAAATATAATTTAAAAATCTTAAATTGTCTCATTAGAAATTTCCAGTGTATAACAAATACATTTCGAAGATTTTTTTCTAATTAATCTGGAATTTGAAGTAGTTTATAATACTGTACTGCAGCTCAAATTAGGAAAGTCAGACTTCAGCTTAAAATATGATGCAGTCCACATAATTTAACAAACATGGTTTAAGCATGCTATTTGCTTGCAAATCATTTTTAAAAAAAGGAAGTGTAAGGGAAATAAAAAAAAAAATGTAAGAAAGCCTGTGGCAACCATATCCTGCCAAGGCAATGACAGTGAGATGTCGGCTGTGTCATGCCTCTTTGAAAGCTCTCATATCACTGTTTGATTCAGTCATAAACCAGTGCTGCTTTCACCTCCCTATAGGACCATTTTTTGGAGTTGTCTCATGCAAATATAAATCAGATAGCTTCCTCCTGTTATTATTAGCCACTGTCTTGTTGCCGAGTATACAAAACCAAAATCTATTTCCTCAGAGGAACTTCTTGCTAAAAGAGGTTGCACACTGGAAAGTAATCAAAGTATAAGCCCAGAGCACATTTCAGTCAGCTTCCATTGCTTGAACAATTTCCCTAGCCTCCCAAGTGAAATTTAGAGTATTGTGATGCAGCTGTAGTTTTTGCTGACCAATGCAAAATCATTCTTCCCTGCTCAGTCCTGTAGAAAAGTCATCCCAGTCGGAGATTCTAGCTCAGTGTACTCATACTGAACATACTGAGTCATGAAAGACAGCATATTGTGCTCTCCTGAGTCACGATACCACTGTGCTTGCCTTACAGTGTTCACTTTACTCAAGATGTCACTTTTTCTTCTAAAACTTGCCAAGGTTATTCATCATATAATAACTTAGGTTGTTACGCATAATGAGATATGAGAAAGGCAGAATGCATCTGACCATTAATGCTCAGCTTCATATAGTTGCCTTTTAGTCATATTTTGATCAAGGTATCCATATCCTTCCTTCTAATGCATGTCATTATGTAACTGCAGTACATTATATTATTATGACTTTTTTTCTATAGTAAGCTAGAGTTTTCTGACTAGGGGTGAGGAAGATCTTAGGAGGGGACATGGCCAGGACATCTGACCCAAGGGATAATCCGTAATATATTCTGTCTGCTCAGATATAAAACCTATGAGAAAGGAGGAGGAAGGGGGCACATTTGATGTTTGTCTTACAAAGCAAATGCTACACGTGCTCAAGTCCTGCTTCCTGGGAAATGACTGGAGATCACCTGCTGATGGGAAATAGACCACAAGTCTTTTCCTTTAATTCTTCCATATGTAATTTTGTCCTTTGCGTTAATAAATTGTATTTATCTGACCCATGAGGTTTTTTTCATCTTGCTTGCTGTCCCACCCTTCTTCCCTGTCTTGCTGTGGAGGGGAGTGATAGAGCAGCTCAGTGATCACCTGGCATCCTGCCAAAAGGCTCCAAGGCCTGAAGTAGGGTTTGAGTAATGTTGACAGGCTGTAGAGGACAGAAGGAGTCGAATCTTACCTAGAATATTCCATAATGACCTCTTACAACTGCTGTGTTGGCATTGTTTTAAGAGTACCAAATTGGAGTGATGCTAAACAGACTTAGGAATTTTGGATGGAAAGAGGATCCATGCTTGATCATAGATCCTTAGGTCTGTTCTACTGGATGTCCCTGACCAAGTCAGATTCTTGTCTTTCCTTTTCACTTCCCTGAGTAGACAGATTGTGCCAACATTGGACTAACTTTTGGTTGCAAAATGCTGTTTTAAGCTATACTTTTATGCAAATGCATCCACAGAAACAGAGAGACCTGGCTAAATACTTTCCTGGTAGCTGTAATCCCTTTATTGTACTTTTTGACCTTACACTAAGATTCTCAAAAGCCTTGTAAAACTTATTTTATGTCACTAAGTTTTCTTTCTGTGTTGCAAATTGGAAATTTTAACCTCTTTAGACTATGCTTAATATATAATAAGTATAAATAACAGAATGATTGCTCAATGCTACCATTTGCATGATACTATTACTCAAAGCACATCTGAAAAACAAAGTTGTTTTCTGAAGGCTTAGGGGAAAAAAAAGTAATGCTACTACCCTCTGTGGGTACTGTATTGAAATACAATTTGACCTTTTCAAAAGAAACTACAAAAAGAAAATCTTTGCTGATGGTTTGTTTCAGAATTCTTGTGTTTGTGTCTTATGCCAATCTTCAGAGAGAGATTGTCTAACCAGTAGCAGAATGCAAGACATATTAGCAGTGAAAATAAAATTTTTGATAAATGCTATTTTGGGTACTGGTTAAAGTAAGCACTGCATTGTTAGACTTGAGCTGTACATGTGGTTTTCATCCTTGGACACTGGATTACTCTTGGAAGTACATCCTTGGAAAGATTACTCTTTTATTATGTAGTTTGGATTGTGCAATGTTTTAGTTGATAATGGCTATAAATAGCAAAAAGGATGTTAAAAAAATCATACTAGACAAGTTCTCTGTATATATGCAGGTGCATAGCTTATCCATCCCATTCCTGTGCATAGCTTGCAGTTATCGGTAATGAAGAGAAGGAAAGGGAAAAGTAAAGGGAGGAAGGAAGGAGAGAAGGAAAAGAGAAAAGGAGTAAAATTGAGAAAACATTTACAGTGGAAAAGAAGAAAGCTCAGCTGATCTTCATTCTAGGCTATTGCCTAGGAAATGTTTAACAAGTGTTCACCAGAAAAGAAAGCTTAGAACTGAACCTCAGAGTTTTCTTTAGAAAAAATTCTTCAAGTAAAGAAACAAGAGCTGTTTAGCATCTTTCATTCTAAGGCATGTGTTTTAAGTATTTTTTGTGAGTTTTTTCACCAAGCATTATTTCCTGGCCTTGAAAGTACATTTCTAGTTTTTGTTTGGTTACTCTTCTAAGGTGCCCAATCCTGATAATTTTCAGTCTGCTGAATACAGACAATCCCTCCTGTGGCTACTCCGATACCCATCTGCCAATACTGATACAGTTTCAGCTCCTCAGCTTGTGTTTTGCAGCAAGCAAAGTATATTACAACATTTTGCTTTTTGCCTACTTGTAGATTGCCAGTTCCTTGCCTATTTGTCATTTTCCAGTAATTGTCCCGTCCCATTTGGAAAAACCACACAAACCAAACAAACCAAAACATATCAAAAATGTTTTTTTCCCATGTGTTCAGAGCAGAACAAATGTATAAGACCTCTGGTGGCCTTCATAGTTCTAATGTGATCTTTTTTCATTCAGTTTGTGGTTTTGAAATTTGTTAAAACCATATTGTCCTGCACAAAATGCTCTGTGAGAGCATGGCCAGGACAGGTAACGAACTGGCCAAAGGGATGTTCCACACAATAGAACATCATATCCAGTATATGAATAGGGAGAGTCACTTGGAAGGGGACAGATAGTTGTCCAGGAATGGTCTGGGCATTAGTCAGTGGTGATGTGCAGTTCTACAGTGTGTCAGGTTCAGTTACTGTCTCTCATTCTTCTTCTTATTACTGTTAATATTGCTATTATTTTCTTTATTATTGTGCTGGTTTGAAAGAAAAACCAGTGAGACTCTCAGTCAGAGATACAATTTAATAGGAGAAGAGAGGAAAAATAAAAGAAAGGTAACATGAAATAAAAGTAATAGTACAAAAAAAAAACCACTGACAGAGTCAGAATACAACCTGACACCCTGTTAGGGTGGTAGTGGCAGTCCAGATGAGATGGTCTTGTCTAAGCAGTGATCCTGTAGAAGCGTCTGGTAGCTCTTGTCTCCTCTGGGAGTCCAGTCGATGAAAGCTATCTGTGCTGTCCCAAACCCTGGATTTATCCAGGTGGGAATGTTTGGCTCCTCCCCCTGGGCAGAGCATCTCACAATGGGATGATGAGTCATGCAGTGGGTCCTTGATGGCCCATTAAACAGAGATAACTCCCGGAGGGAGTTATCTATGACTCATGTGGCAAGGCATTGTTGGGATCATTAACAGAAGATAAGGAAAACACTGCCCCACCTTGGCTCCAACGGCTCATGGGGATAGAATACATACCTTAGGCACAATTTTACATTGTAACCTAGGACAATTATCATCATCATTGTCATCATATTCAGTATTACTATACTATATACATCATATATTTTACTATATATTTTACATATATATATTTTACATATATAGTACTATACTATTTTATTTCCATTATTAAATAGTTCTTAACTGAACCCACAGGGTTTACATTTCCGTTCCAGTTCTCTCCAGGTCCTTAACTGCTGTCTAGGATTAAACCACAAGACAGGCTCAGCGTGCTACAGTGAGATATTTGTAAGACTGATAAGAGCAGAAAGCTTACTTCATGTGTTTTGCAGAATAAACAATTCTTTCTAGATCTGTGTATGTCCTTTACTTCTTTAGAACAGTGTAAATTAGAATTCTTTGTCATTCTTAATGTGGTCCATAGTAATTTCCAGATTCTATTCTGCAGAAATAAAACTAGCTAGTGAGTGCACTAGGTATGCTGTGTGTGTACATTACTTTCCTTGTATTGCCTCCTGCTTTGTAAATTAAATAGTGTAAGAGGTCTCAAGTCCATTTATACACCAAACCTGTAAATTCATGAAATAATGAAATCAAGTTTGCCTGATGTAGTCTGTTGTCAAAAAGAATCTTGATCATGAGCTGAATGTTTTAGCATGTCTCCTGGTTTTTTGGTTTCTGACTTCAGCAAAGTATTAATATATATCTAGTAATCTCAAATTCTAAGGGCACTGTATTCCATGACATATTGAAAAATACTGTCAACAGTTCTCAGGTTTTCAGAATTCTTAGATGAAATGTTTTAAGGAATAATTACTTTAAAGTGTCCTTCAAATATTTTTCAACATCTGCCTTGGTTACTAATGTACTGGAATATATTATTTTTATTATGTCATATAATATAAACCTGCAATAAAGGAGTTTCCATTCAAACTTACCACAGCACAAAGCTGGGGGGAAAAAAGTGTATTAAAAATCAGTTTAAATTCATAATGTTATTGACATCTGAGATCTCTTCTGAAGAAATAGTACAGCATTTAGAGAAAACATGTGGAAAGAATTGTATCGTCCCAAGAATAATTAGCTTTGCAGAAAGAGGATGAGGAAAATTGGCTCTTTACCAGTTCTCCATGAAAGAGCTCATGTATATTGTGGATGAGCTGAGAATGAGTCAACAGTTTTGTGCTATGGAAATAAAATCAGCCAGAATTTGGACCTCTATGCTAAGCAATTTAATTTTAAGAACACATAAAATCCTTCTGCTCTTGCCATGTACTTAGAAGAAATGCTATCAAATATGCTGTAATCCATAACTTAATAAATACATCAATTAAGTGGTGTGATCAAGGATACCATCAAAAGTCTTAATTAATAAAATACTTCCAGAAAGACTGAAAGATCTAGGGCTGTTCATGTAAAAGAATACCATACAGGAAAATAGTAGGAATTTACAAGTATATGAAGAAACATTGCAGCAAAGGAGGAAAAGATCAGTTTCCCCCAGCCATGTTGGCTCAGATAAGACATAACCTGTGTATACTGCACATATAAAGAGTTTAACATTGGGTAATAGTCTCTCTCAGTAAGTGCTGTGAAGCTCTGATAGAGGTTTATTGGAGAGGATTTTTGTTCTTGATCACTAGACAGTGATTAGGCACCAGTGATGTAGAGTATAATACGGAGAGAAGCTTTTTATAGAGAGCAGAGCTTTCTAGTTCTCAGCCACAGTAGAATTTCCTTTACTAAGAGGCTTACAAGGACAGCATGCCATTTCTGATGGCTCTTCAAAAAGTTTTTCAAGTTCTCACTTGTTTTAAACTATTCCATAGTTGGAATTCCACAGGCCAATGGTTGCTGCAATGAAAGGTAACAAGGTGGCATTGTTACACGTGTAGTTCCTGTTTGTGTAGTAAGCTCATAAAAACCTCCAAATAAATACTAGATCACCTTCCATCCTCCAAGGTAGCCATAAAGTATATCAAATTGGGCCACACTCTTTAATTCAGTCTCACTCAGTCTGAAAAAGTGTGAAGTCAGTTTCCAGGGTATTGCATGAACTGTTGCTAATGTGTGAAGTTGACTGAAGACTACACGTCTAAGCCCGTGTGCCTTCAGCAGTGGGAATTTTTTTTTTATAATGCAGAAATCTCTAGAATCCTGCCTGCTGTAGAAACAGAAATTTCTCTAATGTGGCCTGAATTTCCTCAAGAACTAATGACTACCATCTCAAATGTTACCCATGATAAGCTTAGCTTAGAAGTGTTACCTTTTCCATATGGTTTTCTCCACATCAGTTCATAGAAGCATAAGCTTTTCTCGAAAAGAGAAAAGAAAAGAAAAGAAAAGAAAAGAAAAGAAAAGAAAAGAAAAGAAAAGAAAAGAAAAGAAAAGAAAAGAAAAGAAAAGAAAAGAAAAGAAAAGAAAAGAAAAGAAGACTCAAAAAACCAAACAAACAGAAAATACCCCAAACAAACAAAGACCCCCAATCTAAACAAAACAAAACACACACAAAAAACCCCAAAACGACTAAAAAAACACCAAAAACCCACAAAAATGTCCACATGTTTCTTTTCCTGTCAGGGGATTGGAAAAATAAAGGAGAGAAATAGAATAGTTATTTGGAAAAAGTATTTCTTGTAAAGATGTTAATGAACTGGAACAGATTGCCCAGAGAAGCTGAGGATACTCCATCCCTGGAAATGTTCAAGACCAGGTTGGATGGGGCTTGAAGCAACCAGATGTAATGGAAAGTGTCCCTGCCCATGGCAGCACAGTTGGAACAAGATGAACCTTAAGATCCCTTCCATTGCAAACCATTCTAGGGTTCTGTGAATCTATTGTCATATTGTTGTTTAATGTATTTATGGAAAAGGATAACTGTTTACAACATAAAAGAAAGAAGAGTGGAGCTCCGTAATCTGATCAAGATGATTCATCAGGTTGAATAGGCTTTGGCACTGCAAGAGTCAATATGTTCATCTCCTTGGAGGGTTTGTCCACCACTGACTTGGTCTCAAACAGTTGTTAAATCCATTGTTTTCCTGAGTGCCATTTCAAAGTAAATGTATATTATTCTCATTTTGCTATACAGCTCAATGTCTCAGAACTCCAGATGTTTGATAGATAAGGACACTTGCAATTTTTTGTCAAATTTAGCCTTTTATAGTTTCAAGATAAAGTCAAAAGAGATTGTCTATGGAATTCAAGGCTATGCAATAATGGAATGAAACTGTTTTTCCACATTGAACAATTTTAAAATTTTAAAATCGAAAAGCAATTTAACATTTAAAATCTGTGTTGCTCAGAAGGCAGCAAAGAATGTCAGTCCTTCCATATCTTAACAACTGTTATTTCTTTAACAATGTTGCTTGTTATTTATTTTTGTTTTCCTTTTTTAATATTAATTATGTAATTGTGCTAATAGTAGTTTTAGTATACATCTTGTCAGTTGTTTCTTGTGTTTCTTTTAAAAGTATTAGGGAAAAAAATGGCCTTCCATATCATATGTAGCTGAAATACCTCTCAAGATTTTAGGAAGTGTGATGTTTTAGATCACAGAACACTTTACAAAAACAATTGAAGTGTCAGATAGCATGCTTCACCCTCTTGAGAAGGATCTGCTTTAAAGATTTGAGAGGGAAAAAAGGAAAATCAAGGTAAAGCACTGATTTTGGCTAGGAAGTGAGGTAATTTTTATCAATGTCTAGATTTAAATGTATATGATTTTCTGAAGTTACCTATTTTCCAAGAGGTATGGATTTTCCATACCTCTTAATTTCCCCTAATCTTTCAGTGTTTGTTACATTTGAAAGTATCAATTTAAATTAAATGAACCCTTGCAGTAGTCATCAGTGAGAAAACTATTTTAAATTACATATTAAGGCTACTTCTCATCATTCTAGGCCTGAAAAAAAACCAATATGCAAATTAAATGTCTTATTAATTAGAATTGAAGAAAAATAGCTGATTAATTTCAGTATCATGGGTTTTTTTCCAGTTCTAAAATGATTACCAAATCGTTACATACTAGTATGGAGTTAGACCTTGGAGGAGAAGCATACTAAAGCCATTTCTAAATCTATTTTTAGGCTCTTTCATTGAACAGACCTTTCACAGATACAGACATACACAAAGCTTTACACATACACATAAAATATGCTTTATATTCTGTTCTGTTATGTTAGAAAAACCTGAGATGGAAAAAAAGTACTATTTAAAGTGACACTATGCATGATATATGAAGGATACAGGGGGAAGGTTTGAAGATGATAAAATTTTATGAGTTTAAATAGGAGTAGTGCAAGAGAAACAACCAGTGGGAATATCTTACTGTCAAAGTATTATGATATGATTATAAGAGATGCTTCTGCTCAAATTAAAGTGTGAGACCATGCGCTGAAGTCAGTAGTACAGATTTAATTTAACAATAAATGTGAGGTAGAGAGATAGAAAAAAATAGAAAGGTGTGGGGGATGGGGATAAGGAGGTAAGAAACAGAGTGAGAGATTAAGCAGAAGGTAAAAAGATACCATATTTACCAAATGGAGTATCCCACTGGTCCTTCTACACCCTAGTCTTCAGTGGTGGGGGGTCTCCCTGTTGCTCACCTGAAGGTAAAACTTTTATGCAGCCTGAGTCTGGGGAATCCAGGGGCATAGATGCTGTTTCCACAACTTTTGCTGACGTGTGCATCCTTTCTCACAGTTTTCACTCTGTGTACTTTTTGTCCAGATAAGTCTTGAATCTCCACAGTCTGCACATCGGAATTTTGTCTGATGTACTAATTCCAGAACTTAACCTTCGTTAGGCCTCGAGTTAATGTCTTCCTGTTTTGTCATCTGTACTTATCTCAGACTCCAGTGTGGTGGCTTATCTTATGGAGACAGCGTCTTGGGATAGGTGACTGCATCCTTTAAGGCCTCATGGCTCAAATGCTGTCTTCCAGGGACTTTTCCTCAGTTTGTGGGTTAACCATGGGGGTGATGCATACATAGAAAAGACAAAGGAGAAAAGACAGAAACAATGGAAGAAATAATGCCAGTAATCATAAAATGTACAACAGCTATTCCTATTATTAAATATACAAATCCAATTGTAATCATCAACCCAATTCTCAGTAGCCATAGCTCCCAATTCGTAAGTCCCAAAGATTAGAATGTGGACTTTAGCTAGGTATTTGGGCTAATTTCCTGAAGCCAGTCTTAGGGTTAAAGTGATTGGAAAATTTCTGATGTCTGATTAGCCATTTCTTTTACTTTGGCTTAAGCTTTTTCAGTTGATGACATCGCATCGTGAATGGTAATAGTGCATTCAGTTTCAGTAAGATTTAGCATTCCATATACCCCTTGTTCCTTTAATAGTAACATGTCTAGCACCAACTGACTTTGTAAAGGCATTTTTGACACTTGTTGGAATTGCATATTAAGATCTCTAACTCATATCTGGTCCATTACCGAAGGCATGTACCTGCTACACAGTATTTCCTAGGACCCACTGGTGCTGTGTAAAAATCACCTTAAACCTAAAACCTGTCTTTTGCCCCATTGTATCTGGGCACATATATTTCTGAGCCATTCTCAGCTTTGCTCAGGAGAAGAAAGTTCCTGTCATGTCCTTCCCACTGATGTGTAGTGAAAGACACAATTTGGGCAAATGGATGGGACTCTATCCTGCACCTTTAGACCAGTGTGCGGAGTTAGGCTCAATCACTTTTCATCAGAATATCCTCAAACTAATCCAAGTGATGCACTATAGTGCTTGTCTTTCAAGTTCAGGTGTCTGTCAAGTACATTTGGGGCTTGAAATTAGCCATAGAATTACACAGCAAGTGTTGATTTTTAAATTCCATACAGGGGTATCCCAAACAAGTACACATGTCAAGTATTACAATGTGTATTTTCTCAGTCAGACAAGTCTCAAGGGGATGGCCAGGTCTGCCAGCACTATTGATTACCTTTGCGCAGTGGAACAAGTGTGAATGGGTTTGTTGAGCATGTGTCTTCATGTACTTTAAGGGCTTCAAAATAGGGTTTTTCTCAACTCCATCAACATTGGAGGAATTTTGTAGATAATGACAAAATTACAGAATAGTCTGACTTTGAAGAGATCCACACTCTTACCCACACTTGGTAATTCTACACACCATGAGAAATTAAATTTTAGCACAAAGTTCTCATACAAAATACAAAAGATTTCTCATATAAAATAGGTTCTTATATAAAAAGGTTTTTAGACAAACACATCTTTAAATGGAGCCTATACTCAGTTCTTCAGAGAATAAATCAAAGCTCTGTTGTGATTTAATTTTGACACAAAACAAAAGCTGTGGCTTCTGTTGGTGGGGTCATAAGTGAAATTAATTCCCTTTCAAATTCAGTTGTTTTTTTCTCTCTTATTTTTCTTTTGTTGTTATTATTTCTTTATTTTATTTTCAGTGGGCAAATTGATCTCATTACATTCCTTTGCAATTACTGGTACAGGAAATTGCACCCACAAGTTGGAAGCATGTGTACTAGCACAGTATACTGTAGTTACCACATTAATTAGATTAGATGAAAGAAGTGAGGTGAGGCTAAAATATTCTCTTAGGACACATGCTAGGAAACATAACAGTAGATCTGGCATATTAGGGTGAGTATAGAAGTATTTTCTAAAACAATTAGAGGTTTTGACAGCTGGCAAAAGGCCTTTCTGAATTTTATCCATGTCCATTTTCAGTCCATGGCTGCCCATCATTCTAATTTAGGAAGGGGAACTCAATTGTTTCCCGTGTAATATTTTTTTTTTGTTTTGTTAAGATAATTTAGGTTATTTATTAATATTTCTGATGTTTTTGAAAAATTTTTGCCAAGTCATGATAAAAAAAACCTTCTGGGGCAGAACTTGGAAGGTTAATCCATGTGTTTGCATGATTCCGATATGCGTAAATTCTTGTACCAACTCCCATGCTAAATTTGGATGAATTTTCTAATTCTCAATTGGTTGAAGTAAAAGAATACATCTAGATAAAAGTAAAAGCTCTTTCCACACCATTTGTTTTTTTCAGTAAAAAGATGAACTCAGCAAAAATCAAACTAATACATTAAGTGGGTTTTTTTATATAATCTTACTAATATTTGGTCTCCCAACAAGTTCCTGTCAATGAAAATACAAACAAATCACAAAAATTGATAAACTGAAAATACAAGCAATTATGGGGGCTAGTCCATCAGTTTCTGTTATCAGCTTTCTATAAAAAGGTGCTTATCAGTTCCTGCTGTGATGTGTTTTCTTATGGGGACAGTGTTTTGAGACATGCAATTGCATTCTTTAAGTCCTCACACAAAGTTAACAGAGAAATGTATAGCAATCAAAGCAAAATTAGACATCAATGATGATCAATTGACCACTGACTTAACAAAGTCAGTGGTCAGAACAAAGTCATCAGCCCAGAATCAAAGTTGGACTCTCCAGTCAGATAACAATAGTCAAGCAGGGCAAGACTTGTGGCATATTGGGACAAAAGCTAAATAACTGTCTTTTCAATGCTAGGAGAGACCTAAGCTGTGAGCAAAAATTCTCAAAGGTGTGAGGGGAAAAAAAATATACATTTTGATAAAAGAAAGTGTTACTAGGAAATCACAGAATCTTTGTAATAAAATGAGAACCTCTGAAGAAGCTAACAGTTGGTTTTTTGTTGTCTTTTGGGGTTTTTCTTTCTTGCAGAAGGCAGTATTTTAATGGGTAGATTTTTTTGGTTGGTTGGTTAGGTTTTTTTTTCTGCTGTCACTCAAATTCAAAACAAAACAAAAAACTTACAGAAATCTAGGACCTTAAAAACAAACAAACAAACAAACAAACAAACAAACAAACAAACAAACAAACCACCTGCAGTATAGTGGAAGGCTATACTGCAGGAAATAATGCTCATCTTCAGAAAAATAAGGTTTGAAATTATGTAGTTTTTCAAGTTTCTATATCAGTCATTCTAGGCTTTTAAAGTAGAGTAGTTGTGTTCTGAAACATTAACTCAGCTGGTATTTTGGAGTATTTTTTAATATTCCTGTCCAGTGCTAGGAATATGCAATACACAGTAGTTCCATGCGACAAATGTGTCATGATAATGGAATAATAGCTGTGTCCCCAGTATTAAGTATAATAAATAATTGCAGTTGGTCCCTATAATTTTATCCCATCTGATTTCCATAATAAAATATATCTGTCAACATATATCGTCACATTACTATATAAGAATAAATCTTACAGGATGATGTGGTTGTCATTGACTTGCACACCATTGCTTCAAGAAAAAAATATCCAAAGTAAGCTGTGGAGATTAATATGGCTTTGTGTATTTCTTTACATAACATTCTTTTACATAACTTTCCAGTGTATTTTTTAGAGCAAGTACCTAAAGGTATTAGTAAAAGTGATCCATCTCTGTAGGTTTTCATTTTTATGCAGCTTTTATTAACTGAATATAAAGGAGCATTCACGATAAAGTTTCAATAAATTCTGGTAGTTTTTTAGAGTATATATTATCTTTGAAATACAGAAATGCATCAAGCTGAAAAAATACAGATTTCAGAATATAAATCTGATTTTATAAAAGACTATTCTTGTTCTAAGATTCTTGCCTTCAGTTTAATCATTAAAAGCAGCATAGGTTGTGATAATATGATTTCATTTCTTAGTGCTAGTTGAGCCAACTCAAGAATGCATTTGGGGAACAAAAATAACTTCCATGCCCAAGAAATAGTAAAAATTAGAAAGATGAAATGTATGGGATGTTGTGTCCCATATCAACCATGTTGAGAGCAGGGCAAGGGAGGCAATCCTTGCCCTCTGCTCAGCACTCATGAAGTCACACCTGGAGTGCTTGCACACCTGCACTCATTTCTGGCCTTCTCAATACAAAAGGGACATGGACAGACAGTACAAGTGAAGGCCACCAAGATGAGTAAAGGACTGCAGTATCTCTTCTTTGAGGAAAGAAACAAACACTTTGAATTGAAGTGCAGAGTTCCTACTTTCCCTGATGCTTACTTGTTCAGTTATGTTATCAGATGATATCTGTTTGATGTCTCACCAAGCCTCTACATTCTGCAGAGAGCAGTGAAAGGTTTCTAGATTGTGCTGGAAAATTTTTGGGGATTCACTGAGTATGCAATACTGCTGCTCTGAAAGAGACAACACGGGATGCAATCTTGGCTTTCTGGCAGTGTATGAAAGTACACCTAAGCAAACCCAGAAAGTTTATCCAACCAGGCATGTCAGTGAAACATGTACCTAGGCCTCTCTCAGACACACATCAGCATTAACAGTAAGCTTACTTAGACGGGCTGACCTGAGAAAGAGGAGGGCTGGGTAAGTTACACCCTCTTGACAGGGATAGCAGTGACCACATAATCTCTAGACATACTGACTCCTGCGCCGTCCCTTGGGCTGCTCTGTTGTGCGTCATCTCTAGAGTAGGTCAGTGGCTGTAAAGCACATACTGGTCTCCAGGGAGAGTACAGAAAACCCTCATCTCTCATACCCCTGAGAGCTCTCTTTAACTATCATCTCCATTTTCTTCAAGCCATCATCATATATATGCATAATTTGACTCTTTCAGGGATAAATCATGTTTCTGACACATCTTTAAAAAGAATTTTAACTTAAATAAATGAAAAGGGCAAGAAGACACTGAAAAATCAGAGGAAAAAACGGGGGGAGGGAGTGAGCATTTGGCTTCTATGACCAAATGACATGTAATTTCCAACAACTTGAGAAGGAATAGTTATGTTGTCTTTAGGACTCCTTAATTTATTTTAAAAATATATTTTTCAAAATTTAGTTTGTGCTTTCAGGAAGTAAGTGTAGAAAATTGCAAAATGTCCTTTTAGAAATTGGTGAGTAAGAATGATCAATTTAAATGGATATAGCAGCATGTAGTTTGTTAAAATACAATTTTTTCATTGCAAGTTTAAATTTTTCCAACGTTGTTTAGGCTAAACATAACATGCATACTGTAAGAGCAAAAGCTGTACTCCTTAAGATATGATGATAAGTACCAGCAGAACACAAAGGAACCTATCAAGGTTACTCTGGGAACAGAGTTAAAGAATTTGTGGTTTGTAAAGCACAACCTTTTTCAAAAATAATTGTTTCTATGTTTTATTTATAGCCTTTCAAAGTGTCTCTTATGGTTATCAACAGCATTTTTTCCATTTTTTCCATCAGGTGTTTCATTCCAAATGCTTATGCTGCTCTCTTTACGGCTGCTCTGGTGCCATTAATGTGCCTGGTGGTGGTTTTTGTGGTGTTCATCCACGCCTACCAGGTGACTCCTCAATGGAAGGCATATGACGATATTTTCAGAGGAAGAACAAATGCAGCAGGTAGGATTTGTTGGCTACCCCTGTGCAAACAAGGTGTACTTTTGAATGGTACAGACTGTTCTCGCCAGTTCAGTACCTACAGTTTCAGAGAACCCCACCTGAAACCATGGTTCAGTTTGTTAACCTTTGCAGTTAGTTTAAGGTTAAGCCTGCTAGTGTCCCTTTGAAGTCTCTGAAAGTACTTTGATGATCAAAGCTATGCAGATGCTTAACGGTCTGAGGGGGATAAAAATATGTGAAACCTAGAACAAGAAATTAGTATCACTGGCTTTGTGACTAAGTTTAGTCTAGCTAAAGAGAACAGAAATAAAGTGCTGCCCTGCTTGGAGCATGTCCCCATGCTAGATTTTGGCTGGGGGTACTGAATGTCCTGTCCCAGGGAGGGGTGGGGCTGCTCAGGTGCAATGACTGCCTGCTTGCAGAGCGTGCTCACCTATGGATGCAGGCTGTACTCCTTTGCTCAGCTCCAAGTGATGGGCACAGCTTTGGGTCCCTGTGCTTTGCAGTGTATTTGGTAGCTTTAAAGCTATGCACAGGGCGCTTTGTGCACTGGACTATTTGGAGTTAATGCCTCTGTTTTGATATTTCCTATGCTGTTTGCAACTGAAAAGTGCTTGAAAGGAAAGATCTGTCTTGTACAAAACAGGAAGTTTCAGTCGACCTCCTCTGTCAGAACAACTTCAACTACAACAATGTTCCCAAAATAAAGTTGCAGCAGTTTAGACCAATACTGTAATAATAATAGGACCCTCTGTGGGAAGCTTAGAATATTTTTCTTGTCTTCACGGTATTTTGTAAAAAGAGAATTAGTTTTATAACCTAGTGCAAATAATTTTTTGAGATTTGGGTTGTAGACATACATTCCTTTCTTGACAAGATGATAATGAACATTAAGTATTTATAATCTGGACATTTCTGCAAATATTTCTGTCCTTTTTAATGACACAAAGTTAGCTTGCCTGAGATCTGTGTGAATTTGGGTACAGTCTGATGATATTCAAGACCTTAGTTACACTTTCATTTCTCTCTGCTATGAATGCACAGAGGTGGCTCCCCTTGTCAGTTTTTCAGCTAATTTATTTATAATTAACTTTTTTTGGGTATCTCCAAGGATATTCTTTAATAATATGTTGAGAGTTAAGGCTTGTCTCAGAGCAGTTAAACTAAAGGAAAAATGTAAATTGAAGATTGAAATAATACCATAAATAAAGTTGTCATGCAAAATTGCAGAAAGTACTAATAGAAGTTACAACTTCATGACATAAAGACATGAAACAGTAGGATTGAAACAGATCTTTGATTTAGCATGGGATTCAGGATGTTTTCTTTCTTCAACTGAATCTAGAAAATAGGGTAGAGAATGCCAAAGTCTCAGAAGAAAAAAAAAATCGGGGAGAGAAAAGTTCAGCAAGACTCCTTCTTCCTTTTTTTTTTTTAAATTTTTTTTTAAGTCAATTGTAACTTCTACTACTTGTGCACCTGCAAGGCAAACTGCTGTTTTGCTACCAAAGAGTTTTTGTAAGCACAAATTAAATACTCCATACAGTGATGGGGAGAGCAGGTTGGAGAGAGGTGTTTTAGAGAGGGAAAACAAGCTGTCTTCTGCAATTTATGGTGTCTGTAATTGTATAATGGGTCTATGTGTTCATGATTTAAGGTTCTAGAGAGAAAATATTGTGATTTCTGTAGTTTGTAACATTGCCTATAACTACATAACACTACTAACTGTTGACTAAAGGCCTCTGACTTTTTTGACTGAATATTTGTCTTCTGAATTAAAGTTGGTGGTAGTATATTTACACAGTTTTTAATGTCTTCTGGGTATATTGTGCTTACAAGACATAGTCAAAGGCAGCTTGCAGTGGTGAGGCCTAGTATCACTTACAAATCTTGAATCTTGACATTCACTCAGCTGACTCTCTTAAAAAATTTCTGGGAGCTGCTCCTGCTCCTGTTATTGTAGCCATGTAAATGGCCGCTGTGGGAAACAACATTTTTTCACATCAGTAAATTTGTCTGCAATCAGTTTCATGATGATATTTTACTTTTGAAACATAGAGGAGGTCTATAATTATACCTGCACCAAGTTCTGGCTTACAAAGTGTTAGGAAGGCCTTTTGGCAATGTTGCCTCCTTAAGTTGCACAGACATATATTATTTTTTTCTCATGGCAATCAATATGCCAGGATTTCTCTGTTTCATCCAAAACCAGAGGAGAGGTGGAACCACCAAGTAACAGTTTATCTATGCCAAAGACCTTAGAGAATTCAAGACAGATAACATCAGTTACTCCTCCATTTTCTACCAATACTGTCACTCCATTATAGAAGGCCACCACATTATTCTCCTACAGCTATTAGAATAAATTCTGTAAACTTTGTAAAGCATCTTGCTGAACTTAGATAGTAGCATGGTATTTTACTACTTCTTTGTGTCCTAGGAGCAGAGTTTGTTGCTACCCACACTAGAGGAGACTCCTGTGTATTTTTTTCTTTCCCAAAAGCAGAATAACAATGATGGGTTTCACCATACATGCCTAAAAGAAAACATTTGGTAGCTGCGAAGAGGATCAGTTTGTAGACAGATAAATATTTTCTTGGAAAACTATAGGATATAATTGGAGGGTTTATGACTTTTATTTATATGCAGAAGCCCATTTTTAATTGTACCTCCTTTTCTGTCATGCATATATTCTTCCTAGTCCTCTAGATTTTTCCTGGATACCCTTAAGTGAATTCTCATCTCTCATACCCTATTTTGGTAGTTTCAAGAAAATACCATGGCCCAAAGAGGCTAGCCCAGCAAAAATCTAGTTTTAGTAATTAGTGTCAGTTCCTTTGGCAGTCGTCTGTGATCTTCCCAGAAAGTGTTTATACTCTACTTGTGACTAGGCTATCACTGTAAAAGAACATGATTAAAACAAGGTTGTAGTGTAGAATAAACGCCAGTGAATAGGTTTGCCAAATCTTAATTTGAGCAATATGCACACTTCTCATTACCCTGTCTGGAGCACCAAATACATGAGTTTGCCCTCTGATGCTTTTTTTTACTGGTCATGTTGGTTCACATGGTGATTGATGCAGTTTACTTAGCTCAGGGAATTTTCCTCAACAGCACAGGGCTCAAGAAAGGGCAGTGGGAGAGTCAAGAATTAGTTAGCTCTTAGAGCAGTCAGCTTTTTCTTCTCAAAAGTGAATCTTGGAAAGAAAAGTGTGAAAGGTTGGAAAAACTGAAGGCTAATTTTCAAGGTATGCTAGCTCTACCTCTAGTGTAGTCATTCAGAGATAGGCATTGAGTTTGCTTAAAAGGAGTTTTCTCTTTGTACTCATTCTGTTTGTCAGCCTTTCAGCAAACGTGTTCTCTTGGCTGACTGTCCTCCTATATATAGAAACTACCTTCTCAAAAGTTAGCCTTGACAGGAGCCAAGTCAGAAGCATTCATTGCATAAACAGCCATTGGGCTAACTAATATTTAAATTTCCATCCTAGGAGACAGTTGTCCCTCCTGGCTGCCAGGGCACTGCTGGTTCATGTTCAATTTTCCATTGACCAGGACCCCCAGGTCCCTTTCCATGGCTCTGCTTTCCAGCATCTCATTCCCCAGACTGTCCATACATCCAGGGTTGCCCCATCCCAGGATCAGAATCCAAAACTTTCCCTTGTTGAATTTCACATGGTTGATGATTGCCCATTCCTCTAATTTGCTGAGGTTTCTCTGCAGGGTCTCCCTGACTTTGAGGGAGTCAACAGATCTTCCCACATTTGTATCGTCTGTGACCTTGCTAAACATTCCTTCCAGGCCTGTGTCCAAGCCATTTATGAAGATGTTGAAGAGCTCGGGACTGAGGATGGAGCCCTGTGGAAACCCACTAGTGATAGGTCCTAATATACAAATGCAGAAAATGAATAGTAACAGGACAGCAATCCAATATAAATGGATTTTTCTGTTTTATTTTCTGTTTGCTAACTTTTTATAATTTCACAAAAAGATTTAAAAATGTAACAGAACCACTTGTGGTTTTTTCCCTGATAATTGTAAATACATGAGCTTCATTTATTGAATTAGTCTTGAACTGACATAATTTTCATGCCCTACTCATAAATATGCTGCACAACTTACCTGAATCAGATATCATAATCGTTAACGTGACAAAATCAATGTAAAAGATTAAAACTTCATGTTGCCAAAATAAAACTTCATGTTGCCAAAATAGAACTTCATGAAGAATGCCTTGGATATTCAGTTGTAAAATTTTGACTGCCTACTTTCATCTTCTTTCATATACATTTCTTAATATAAAATCATAGAATGGTTTGGGTTGAAAGGGACCTTAAAGATCATCTAATTCCAGATTCTAAATATATTTATCGTGTTAGCAGTATGCAATTCCTAGTCAGAACATGTTGAATAGTCTGCATACACCTACTACTATCTGATGTTGTCAAGAAACAAATAAACCCACAAAATGCAAGTGCAGGACATTCCAAACATGCTTCTGTGCTCAGGAAATGATGCTGAGGACAGGGACTTTGATTTCAAGTGAGAATGTATGTCTAAACATGTAGTAGCATGTCTTCCCTAACCTGTAAGATAGATTTTAAAGTCTTTATCTAGAATCCTAAGATAAATATCGTGTTTCCAATACGATTAAAGGAATAGTGAATTGCAGGAATGCTTTCATCTTGAAATGGCAACATGCATCTAGAAATCAAGAACCAGATTTTAGCTACTTCTGAACTGAGAGTTTTGGACAGTATTCACAGTATTTATTCGTCACACACACTGCATATAATATTTTAGTCTTCATAGTGCTCCAGGAATTGAGGGTTTTTTTGTAATTAGGAGAAAAACAAATCTTTGCCTTCAAGACTTTTTACAAATACTGTTAAGACCAAATGTAAAAGCATAATTAGAAGCTGAAATAAAGAACTAACATCTGAATAAAATAACCTAATTGCATCAACTTCACTTGTGTAATTTAAATTGCACACACTGCGCTTCACATGTCAAATTAGCTGTTTTCCTTCAAAGAAATCTGTAGAAGCAAGCTCATGTACATGAATGACTGCACAATTGTAAATTTAACACTCATTTAATATTTTGCAACTGTGCATCTAAATAATTTTGTTATGTGGAAGTAAATGGGCTCATATTTTTCTTTTGATTTGCTACTCTTCTGGGATTTGCCATGTTCCCTGAGTAATAGTAATAGCATATGCTCAGATAAAATGCCCTTTTTTTCATTTTATTATAACTCAAGGTGTCTTAAATGTGTATGTGAAAGTTTGCCAAAACCCTGAGATTTAGTTCAAAGGTTAGAGAGGCTAGTGTTTTATGATTAGTGATGTATTTTTTATGCTTAATGGGACATGTGCTTTTCTCTTAGAAGGTAGCCTTTAATTTCAAAACTTCCCTTGCCACAAGGATCAGCAGATCAAAAAATACAAATTAACAAAAAATAATGTTTTGAGACTTTTTATCTCCTATTTCTACAAACTGTTGATGAACATTTTTTCTAGTTCGATTTCGTGGACATGGAGCTACCAGCTTTCTGGTCTTCGGTATCTGACACTGTTAAATTCTGCACATTTAGCATTCCCAGTCAGGAATCAGTGGTTTTGTTATGATTCATTGATAACATGTTCTTGGTGGTGGTATTTTCTTCTTTGAACTTTGTGAGAGAAATCTGTTTCGTTTGTTTAGTTTGTTGGGTTTTTTTTTTAACTTTGGCCACAAAATCCTGCAACCAAACTCCTTTTTTTTTTACTGCAGCTGTCAAAAACAATTGGAAACAGAGCCAGCAGGTTTTGGAACACTGCGTATTTAAAAATAAAAAAAAAAAAATGTTTTTGTGGCATTTTTATATTTACATTGCTGAGTTTAACTGATGACTTCTTAAGCAATAGTCTGTAAATATTTTACTAATTTAGGTCTCCCACAAATTGTTGAAAGTCTGTGAAGCAACACACGCTCCCCAGTCATCTGGGAAAAAGTGTTTATAAAGATCTTTCAGGTTTTGCAATAAGTCTTCATGTTTAGCTAAGAGCTGCTAAAAACAATTAAAGTTGCATTATCAGTTGCAGTTTAGCAGCTTAAGGAGAAGACACATAGTAAGTATTTACAGGTAAACTCAGAAGATAATTAAAGCTGTATTATTCAATTGTTTCATGTATTGAATTTCTTATTTATTGAAAAAAAAAAGGAAAAAGGAACAAAAGAAAGAAAAAGGCATAATTTGGACCAACACAGTGGTGAGAATATAGACATTTTGATACACTATAAAAGCACAGTTCATCCTTTATTTTCCACAGTTAAATCATATATATATATTTTCTGCAAAGCCACATTCTGCAATATACTTCAAAGCATCATTTTTGTGAGCCATTCAGGAACGAGGGGTGGGAGCTTCCTTTGCTGCAGGGTGGCTGATTATAAGAGGTCTCTGGGGAGCGCGGCGAACAGGAGCAGGCAAACAGGGGCATGGCTCATCTCGGGGCATTGGACAAGGCAGTTTGCGTGGCAGTTTGCACAGGCAGGGCAAGCAGGCAGGGTTGCAAGTGTTCTTGCGAGCAAGGTGTGCTCTGTGTTGTTTTAGGTGTTACTTCTGGTTGCTTCCTTTTGGTTTCTGTTAGTAATGGTTTTTACAAGGTCAAAAACTGTGGTTGGTGTAAGTGTATGTGACCAAGTGGAGCCTTCCAGAAAGGATGTGTCTGTACAGATCCATTCCTGCCCAGAGTGTTTGAGCTTATCGGTGGCTTCAGGCGGTGTAGGGGATGAGGCCTGCCTGCGATGTGAACAGGTGAATGACCTCCTTTCGCTGGTGGCTGAGCTTAGGGAAGAAGTTGAAAGATTAAGGAGTATCAGGGAAAGTGAAAGGGAGATAGACTGGTGGAGTTCAGCCCTTCCATTTTTAAGGGAGTTCTCTGACTGAGAGTCTGAGGACTCACGTAACTCCCACTCTCAGGCAATAGAAGGGTACCTGGTAGATGAAGAGGAGTGGAAATGGGTCCCAGCTTGGGGAGGTAATAACAAAAACTCCTCCCCATCCCCCAGCCAGGTGCCACTTCAGAATAGGTATGAGGCCCTGGATCTAGAGAGCTTGCCAGATAATTTAGAAGAAAATTGTCTGCCCAAAGAGCCTCTCAATTATGATTCATCTGTAAGATGGATCACCACCTCTAACACCAAGAAGAAAAGAAGGGTAATCGTAGTAGGTGACTCCCTACTGAGGGGAACTGAGGGTCCCATATGTCGACCGGACCCATCCCACAGGGAGGTCTGCTGCCTCCCTGGGGCCTGGGTGAGGGATATCACTGAGAGACTTTCTGGGCTGATTCAGCCCTCTGATTATTACCCACTGCTGATACTCCAGGCTGGCAGTGATGACATGGAAAAGAGGAGTGTCAAGGCAATTAAAAGGGACTTTAGGGCACTAGGACAAGGAGTTGATAGGGCAGGAGCACAGGTAGTGTTCTGCTCAGTCCCTTTGGTGGCAGAGAAAAATGACGAAAGAGACAGGAGAACCCACATCATCAACAAGTGGCTTAAGGGTTGGTGTCAGCGGCATAATTTTGGATTCTTTGATCATAGGGAAACTTTTATGGCACGTGCTCTGCTGGAACCAGATGGGATACATCTCTCTGTTAAGGGCAGAAGGTTTTTAGTTCAGGAACTGGCATACCTCGTTGAGAGGGCTTTAAACTAGGTTTGAAGGGGGAAGGGGATGCAGCTGGGCTATCTGGAAGCAGGCCCAAGGGTGGTAAGGCCGAGTTAGGGGAGAAGTCAGTAGCCCAGCTGAGGTGCACATATACCAATGCACGCAGCATGGGGAACAAACAAGAAGAGCTGGAGACCGTGGTACAACAGCAGAGCTTTGATGTAGTTGCCATCACAGAAACGTGGTGGGATGACTCACATAGCTGTAGCACTGCACTGGATGGCTACAGGCTCTTCAGAAGAGACAGGAAAGGAAGAAGAGGTGGAGGGCTGGCCCTTTATATTAAGGAGACTTTTGATGTTGTAGGAATTGAAACTAAGGAAGATGGAGTTGAATGCCTATGGGTAAGAATTAAGGGGAAGGCCAACAAGGCTGACATCCTCCTGGGAGTCTGTTATCATCCACCCAACCAGGAAGAAGAGGTGGACAACTATTCTATAAGCAGCTGGAGAGTGTTTCAGGATCATCAGCCCTTGTTCTTATGGGTGACTTCAACCTACCAGACATCTGCTGGGAACTGAATACAGCAGATAAGAGGCAGTCCAGGAAATTTTTAGAGTGTATGGAGGACAACTTTTTGTTGCAGCTGGTGGGTCAACCCACCAGGGGAGGGACTATGTTAGATCTGCTGTTTGCAAATAGAGATGGACTGGTGTGAAATGTGGTGATTGGAGGTCGCTTGGGACAGAGTGATCATGAAATAATAAAGTTCTCAATATTTGGTGAAATCAGGAGGAGCACCAGTAAGACTTCTGTTTTGGACTTCCGGAGGGCAGACTTTGGTCTTTTTAGGAGACTTATCCAGAATGTTCCTTGGGAAGCAGCCCTTAAAAACAAAGGAGTTCAGGAAATGTGGGCATGACTCAAAACAGAGATCGTGAGAGCACAGGGACAGACTGTCCCTGTGTGCCGAAAGATAAGTCGAGGGGCTAAACGTCCAGCCTGGATGGACAAGGAGGTTCTGGAGGAACTTAGAAATAAAAAGAGGATGTATCATCTTTGGAAGGAGGGTCAGGTCTCTCAGGAAGTATTAAAGGGGACTGCGAGAGCATGTAGGAAAAAAATTAGGGAGGCCAAAGCTCAGTTTGAACTTAGAATGGTGACTGCTGTAAAGGATAATAAGAAATGTTTTTACAAATATAATAATGGTAAAAGGAAGGGTAAGACCAACCTTTGTTCTTTATTGGACGAGGGAAGGAACTTAGTAACTGCAGATGAGGAGAAGGCAGAAGTGCTTAATGCCTACTTTGCCTCAGTTTTTAGTGAGAAGACGACCTGCCTTCATGACGACTGTCCTCTTGGGTTGGTAGATGATGTCAGGGAACAGAATGGTCCCCCCATTATCCAAGAGGTGGCAGTCAGAGAACTGCTGAAATACTTGGATATCCATAAATCTATGGGACCAGATGGGATCCATCCCAGGGTGATGAGTGAGCTGGCAAATGAGATTGCAAAGCCACTCTCCATCACTTACCAACAGTCTTGGCTCACCGGCAAGGTTCCGGATGACTGGAAGCTGGCCAATGTGACACCCATTCACAAAAAGGGTGCGAAGGAGGATCCTGGTAATTACAGACTAATCAGCCTGACTTCAGTACCTGGCAAGATAATGGAACAGTTTATATTGAGTGCCATCACACAAAATTTACAGGATGGCCAGGGTATCAGACCCAGCCAGCATGGGTTTAGGAGGGGTAGGTCGTGTTTGACCAACCTGATCTCCTTTTATCACCAGGTGACCAGACTGGTGGATGCAGGGAAGGCTGTGGATGTTGTGTACTTGGAGTTCAGCAAGGCCTTTGACACTGTCTCCCACAGCACACTCCTAGATAAGCTGGCAGCCCATGGCTTGGATAGGAGCACTCTTTGCTGGGTTAGGAACTGGCTGGATGGCCGAGCTCAGAGAGTGGTGGTGAATGGTACTGCATCCAGCTGGCAGCCAGCCACCAGTGGTGTCCCTCAAGGGTCTGTGCTGGGGCCAGTTCTGTTCAATATTTTTATTGATGACATGGATGAGGGTATTGAGTCCTCCATCAGTGAATTTGCAGATGACACCAAGCTGCGAGTGTGTGTTGATCTGTTGGAAGGACGGAGGGCTCTGCAGAGAGACCTGGAACAGCTGGATGGATGGGCAGAATCCAGTAAGATGCAGTTTAATAAATCCAAGTGCTGAGTCCTGCATTTTGGCCACAATAACCCCCTGCAACGTTATAGGCTGGGGATGGTGTGGCTGGACAGTGCCCTGGCAGAAAGGGACCTGGGGGTTCTGGTGACAGCAGCTGAACATGAGCCAGCAGTGTGCCCAGGTGGCCAAGAAGGCCAAAGGCATCCTGGCCTGTATCAGGAATAGTGTGGCCAGCAGGAGCAGGGAGGTCATTCTTCCCCTGTACTGGGCACTGGTGAGGCCACACCTTGAGTATTGTGTTCAGTTTTGGGCCCCTGAGTTTAGGAAGGACGTTGAGATGCTTGAGCGTGTCCAGAGGAGACAATGAGGCTGGTGAGGGGCTTGGAACACAAACCCTATGAAGAACGACTGAGAGATCTAGGGTTGTTTAGCCTGGAGAAAAGGAGACTTAGAGGTGATCTTATCACTCTCTACAACTTCCTAAAGGGTGGTTGTAGTCAGTTGGGGGTTGGTCTCTTTCTCCAGGCAGCAACTGACAGAACGAGAGGACACAGTCTCAAGCTGCGTCAAGGGAAATATAGGTTGGATGTTAGGAAAAAGTTTTTCACAGAAAGAGTGATAAAGTATGGAATGGCCTGCCCGGGGAGGTGGTAGAGTCACTATCCCTGGGTGTGTTTAAGAAAAGACTGGATGTGGCACTTGGTGCTGTGGTCTAGTTGAGGTGTTAGAGCATGGGTTGGACTTGATGATCTTGAAGGTCTCTTCTAACCTAGAAATTCTGTGATTCTGTGATTAACATGTAATAATATTCAGTTTTCCTAATTTCTATTTGATTTACCATTTTTCATTGCTCAGAATTGTTCTCTAATATTAAGGAAGGAAATAGGGAAGGGAAGTTCCAGGAAGGGAAGTTCTGAGAAGGGAAGTTCTGGGAAGGGAAGGGAAAAGCTATAGTAGATTTTCCAAGTGCTCACCCATTTCTTTTCCTAACTTTAAAGAAAAAGACCCTAATAACAGGAAAGCATTTTTCAAGAATTTTTCACTATGTACCATGAGCAGTTGTTGACTGAAATTGTAGAGGATGTTTTCTGTTGCTTCTTCCCTGCCCGGTAAAATATGTTGTAGTAGGCAGCATCAAACTATTCATTGATAGTCAGTGGACACTACACAGGGGTGAGGGGTTAACCATGGGAACTGTCACTTCATTAGTGAAGTTACAATTCCGTATTTGAATCCACCTCAATCTTCAATTTGCTGTTAGTTGAGCTATCAGAAGTGTAACAGTGCGTCATGGTGCAAGGCTCCTCCTCATGTTCCTGCTCATCTGCACAGTTGCTTCCACTTATTTCTTTTTCAATGCTTCTCATCCTCCCAGTCTTGGACTTCCAAGGGGCCACATGGCTCTTAGTGCTCTCAGATGCAGAGACTGTCAGACATCCCCTTCCCATGATTTCCAAAAGAGGTGTATCGTGTATATGGAGGGAATTGATGGACAGGATGCTCTTGGTACTGAAAAATAATTTTTCTTCTTTTATTTTTTTAGGCAGTTTCATGCTGTGTTCTAAAATTTAGTATCTATCACCACTTGTCCAATCCTTTCAGGCACACAAATGTGACAAGTGGTGCAGTTCTCATTTCTGAAGAAGCATGCACAGGCTGCCTTGAACCACAGTCCTGTGGGGTTGAAATTCTTCATGGACAGTAAGCAGACTCCTTAGGTTGCAGCAGGTGTAGACATAGGAATGTAGATATAGGAGATAATGAGATTATTTTTCTCAGTAGGTCGTTACAAACCATGGAATCATAGAATGGCTTGGGTTGGAAGGGTCTTTTAAAGGTCATCTAGTCCAGCCTTCCTGCAGTGAGCAGGGACATCTTCAGATGCCTTATAATGCAACAGAAGACAAAACTTTAAACTGCCACAGTCTTTATTTTCTTTGTGAAGTTTATTTCAGAAATATAGAATTGTGAGGATTTCATTTGTTGCAAACTTAAAAACACTGTAGGTGAAATCATAACTGTTTGGAAATGTTCCATGTTTCATTTCCTGCTCTTTCTTATTCTTGCTTCTACTATAAGGAAACCGAACAGCAAACACAAGGCTGACAGCTTTTTCAACTGGGCAATCTGGCATTTTATTACCTGAACCTTATGATGTTACTGTAGAATTCCTTGCACTGATAATTCCTCTGAACTATCAAAGTTCAATACAATTTTGTGAAAGAAAAGTCCCAACTATGTGATAGAAAAGGCCAACTTTTTTGGCCCTTCTTGAAGGCAAGGCCAGACAAACTTTTCATGTACCCAGTACAGTTCCTCTTGGGTTCTTGATGAGGTGATTAAATTTTTCCATCATCCTCATATTTTTCTTGGTTCATGAATTTTGTAATCTAATCCAAACCCATAATGAAAATATTGCAGCCTATCTTTCAAATTCTCATCATCATTGTTTTTGTGTGAATCACTTACAGAATCTTGTGTTCAGTCTAAGGACTACCCTACTGTAGTAAAGTACAGTTTCACTACCCTTAATAACTTATTACAGTGTACTGCAGCCCTCAGAACAGAAAATTAATCTTATAGATCAACAAGGAAATTATCTTTTCTCAGCAATGAGGAAGGAGTGACAAACGGGACACTTCCAGTTGTTTGGTAAATTAAGTGTATGCAATGTGCAAAAAAAATTAACCTAGTTAAATATCAAGCTGGACTCTAGTAAGTTTTCAAACTCTAAAAAACTGCAATTAGAGCTGCATAAACTGCATTTGTCTGTTTTGAATTTGTCAACTCTCTCAGCTTATAGTAAGGAAAAGGGGAGATATTTCAAGAAAAGACATGAACAGTCAGGACAATGATATACGCATGCGTATATACGTTTATATGTATTTAAGGAGGGTGTGGACTACCTGTTGCTTAAATAAAATCTTCCATCACTCCTAGTATTAAAAAAACTGTTATAAGTGTACAAAAAATGTGTATCGGCATGGTTGGATTGTATAGTACCCAACAGAACTGCTTGTCAGTGTCTCACTTACATCACAGTAATGTTGACATCTCCACATTAGTCTTATCTACTAGTGTTTATCCAAGTACTCAAGAGGCAACTACTTACACTTAGACTGAGAGTAAAAGTCGTATCAGTGAAGGTTCATCTGCTCAGAATAACCCTTTGGGGTTTCTTTGGGAGGGGGTTGTTTGTTTTATTTTCATATGAAGAAAACTACAAATAATTAGACTACTCTGGTTCATATCAAGCCTATTTATTGGCATTTTCCTTTGTGCAATTCTGATTTTACAAACTTAAAACAATTTGTTGCTAATTTTCTGATATGTTTGCTCTAATTATTAAGCTTTTGTTGGATCAAAATTCAACAAATGGGTATACAGAACTTGAACATCCAAGGCTTTAAATGCTGCCAAAGTTTCAACTCTGTGTTAGCTCTTCATGATACTGATAATTAGGCAATTGTGACTAATGAAGAAAAAACCAGAACCATAAACTGTACCAATATACAGTATATGGCAAAAAGCAGCTTTTTATTGTTAAAATGTTATGTCTGGATGACTTGGGGTATTGCCTACACTCAGAAGCCCCTTGCTATTTGTACAGTATTAAACAAAATGGCTAAAGGGCTCCCAAACTGCTGTTTCTGGAAAAATGCCTGTCAAAAACACATCCCCATTCTTCGCTGATGTTGCATAACTGATGTGGAGAGGGACAACGCCTGGCCAAGCACCTCTGCCCCTGAGGTGTGCAGACCTGGCAAACATGGACTTTGAAGTCTGCTGCAAATGTGGTAACACAGGGGCTGGCTCTTGTCAGTAGGAGAAACCTGTGGGGGTGAAAACTAGCTTTGTTTTCCTTATTGCAAATTTTGTCCAGGCAGACATCTTCCTGCCAACATTCCCTGAAACTTTTATGCTGTAAATACAGTAGGGAACATAAAATGGAGATGTGTATGTGCATCCTTAAAGACAGATTCTGCACAGATTTTTGAAGGTGAATGAAATTAACTGGTTCAAAGTCTATCTTGGGGGCCTCCTGGGCTGAGAGGAGGTTTTCAGTCTTAAGTTTTATGGGGTCAGATGTCTTACGTTTGACTTGAAGGGGAAAATAACAAATCAAAGAATAAGCTATTCCTATAATTTCCTAAAACCCTATAAGGGGCCAGAGCTGGGATTGTTTATGTATCCATATGTCATGGTTTGACACTGGCTAGAAGCCAGGCACTCAAGAAAAACCATTCATACATACTCCTCTGCTGTAGTTGAGCAGAGGAGAGAAAAAGAAAAAAAACTAAAAGACTCATGGGCTGAGATAAGGATTAGGGGAAAACACTTGAAGGGCAAAATAGGCTCAAAACTTAAAAGGTATAGCAAAAAAAAAAAAATATTAACAGAATTAAAAGAGGATAGTGAGAACTAAAATAAACCTTTAGAACATCTTCTCTTCCTCCCCCCAAGCTCTTCCTTCCTTCCCACTGACAGTGCAGGTAGACAAAACATGGGGGGTTTAGCTAGTTTGTCATTCTAAAAATCTTTCTTCAGTCTGCTTAGAGAGAGGAGTCTCTTCTGTTATGTTCTAGTGTCTTTCTCACAGGAAATAGTTCTCTGTAACTTCTCTAATGTGGTTCTAATTTTCATGAGTAGCAGTCCCACCGACCTGCTGTGAGTACCTCCCACGGGCAAAGCAGTCTTCCCGCAACTGTTTGCATGGGTCATTAGTTCATGGGGTGTAGTCTTTTAAGGATGAGCTGTTCTAGTTTGGAAGCAAAGATCCTCTTTATCTCTGGAAGCAAGGGTCTTCTCTCTCTGTTCGAGTTTCCCACTAGATTACACTTTCAGTATCCATGCACTCCAGCATGAACCCCTTTTCTCACGGGCTGCGGGTGGACCTCTGCATCCCCCCATGCACTTCATGAATTAAAGGGAAACATTTTGTTTGTTGTATTATGGTCCTCATCATGGCTTGAATCTCAGCTCCGATGCCCAGAGCACCTCCTGCCCCTCCCTCCTTCCGCCCACCTTGGTGTCGCCGTGGTGTTCTCCTCACGCGTCTTCACCTTTTCCTTTTCTCTGACTCAGGAGAAAATTGGTGTCCGTAGGTTTGTTTGCTCTCAGGTTCTATCAATTGAAAAGTTCTAGTGGGGTTTAGCAGCGCAGAAAGGCTGATCCCGGCCGGGCTCTGCATCAGGGAATGGCTCCTCATGCCCCTCGCTGCTGGCCACGCGGTCCCTGCCGGCTGCCGCAGCGCCGGCTCCGTTCAGTGCCTCTCTCCGTGCGGGGCACCGCAGAGGAGAAGCTGCTGCCGCCGCCCCGGCCCTTCTGCCCTCAGCAGGGCGAGTTAAAAGCGGCCGAGCAAGCGCCGTTCGCTGCGGACCGTGCCGAGACAGCCCCGGCTGCACGGGCGCTCCCGGGGCTGGCCCCGGCCGCGGGGTCCCGGCCGCGCTGGGAAGGGCCCCGGCGGCCGCTCTGGGAGGAGAGGAGGAAAGAGGAATTGCGCGCATATTTTTCTTTCTTAAATATGTCATCACAGAGGCATTATCAACTACTTTAATTGGCTTGGCAGCATGTTTGTTTTCAGAGCCAGCCCGCGATTGGCTTTGCCAGGCATGGAGGGAGCTTCTAGCACCTTCCCACAGAAAAAATCACTTCTGTGGCTGGCTTCTTCCCTCTGCATCAAAAAATTAACCCATGCAAAACCAACACAACATAATAAACCTTATTTTCCCTTTCCTCCCAGTTCATAGAAATCCATTTTCTCTCAAAATTTCTAGAGCTCGCCAAGAGTTCTTCCATTCTTCTCCAAAGTTCAGCATATTGTTTTACTTCATCAGTGCTCTTCCCATCACTTGGTTTGCTGAGCTGTGCTGTGCTTCTTCTGCCCTTCATACATTCCAGACCCCTGACAGTGCCCTTCTGCTGGTCTTCTGATCCCAGGGCGGGGTCATAAAAGCCCTGGGACCCCCATCCAACTGGATCAGAAGGGCTGCCCACCACTGCAGAACAAGCTCCAGGGTTAGCAACAGGCAGCAAAACTCTGTCCTGCATCAGTAATGCTTTAAAAAGTGTGGGTTTTTTCCAAGAGTGCAGCAGCTGAAATGCTGTTTGTGGTTTGCAGAGATCCCCTTGGTATTGTACCTGTTTGCCCTCATTTCCATCACCTGGCTGTGGGGAGGACTGCACATGGCTTACCGGCACCTCTGGATGTTAGTCTTCTTCATCATCTTCAACAGCCTGCAGGTAAGAGACAGCATCTGGTCTTTTGGTCTTCTTGCTGACCTGGGGGTGTCTTTTCCACTCACGTTTGTCATTTTGGCTTCTCCAGCTGAAAAACATGTAGTAAGTCACTGTCATGGTGTGGAAGTGTGTATTCTGTTTATTTCTCAGACTGACATATGGAATGCATGTTAGAGCAAGGGATTCATTGTTTTTAAACAATAGCACTATAATTGCATAGATTTCATTTCACAGCTAATACACTCAGAAAGAAAATTGCTTGCGTCTGTATGTAAAGTGTTATCAAGATAATTATACCAGTAAAACTGAAGTATCTGCAGCCTTTGCAAAATCAGAGTATTTCAATTTTCTGTTTATGTTGTTAATCATCATCATCATCACCACACAAATATTTTAAACTCTATAGTCCTAAGACTGATTTTTTTTCTATTGTAAGAAGTGAGCCTTGAGGATTAGCTTTTTCCATATAGCATATATATTGGTAAAGTGAATGAATAACTTTTATTGAAAAAAGAAACAAATAAAGACTAGGTCATCATTAATAATAAAAAGCAATAGCTCTTTCCAAAACTTTACCCATATAAGTGTTTCCACTGGGTTCTCTAGTGCTTTGCACTGCATTTATCATATTACAGCATATTGCAGAATTATTTATAGAATAATGGTTATTATATCACAGATGGAAACATACCTCTGATGTCTCAAAACAGTGAAATCAGCAGGAGATGTAAAATTATATATCAAAATCTTTGGAGGACAAGTTCTTCTGGACTCCACTAAGCCCTTCTTATTTTTTTAGAACAAAAATATCTGTGGCATCTTTTATTTCCCAATATTAAACATCATTATACCCCATCAAATAAAAATGAATTAATTAAAAAGGCATATGTTCACAAAATGGATTTATTTCAAATTCAAAATGTGGGCATTTCCTTAGGCAGTGTTAAAACACTTTCAAAATTACATCTTAAAAATGTGGTTTTGTTTTTGTTTTTTTTTTTTAATTGAGGGAAAAATGTACTTTATTCTCCCTGTAATATATTTGATTTTTCTGGATATATTTCATTTAATTATTAGATATATATTGACATACATTGGCTCTGCTTTACCAATAGATGTCTTTTTTGGCTTCTTGCCTTAATGATAGTTACAAATATCTGGGGAATAACTGTATATGTCAACAGACCTGAAGTAGTTAATGCAGCATCTCTATTCACATTACATCAGTATTGATCTTCCACATCAGGAAGAGAAACCTGTTACTTTTGTTACTTCTAGCCCTAGAGAATCAGTTAAAAAAAAATACATATATATATATATGAAATATATATATTTTTTTCTTTATTCAAAGGAGGTAAAACATTTCAAATGCATAGTCTCCTCCTGCTTATTATTTTAAATAAGGACATGCATGTGTGGAGCTCCAGCTCAAACAGTAAAAAAACCCCTTTATTTTCAGCTATAAGTAGCTTAATAACTTATACTCCATACTTTAAAAGTGGATTTTTATCCTTTGCTGGATTTTTGTCCTGTAAAATGTAATAGCACAGTATCCACTACATTTTATAACTATTAACTAACTGCTTTTTTAAGTATGAAGCTACAGTGTACTTAAAAGGAAAAGAGCTTTTTGGTGTTGCATACCCCAGAAGAAGACAAAAAAATAGAGTAGCTCTGTCACAGCTCTTCACCTACAGTTTTTAAATTTGTTTTTGTAGATGATTGTCTTCAATGCTTTGTAAATCTCCATAATAAAACAAGTTTTTAAAATATCTCCTAGAAAGCCCCTACACTTTAAATAACCATCCCATACAGACTATTCTCCTCTTTTAAAGTTAGGATTTTTCTAGTCAAGAAACAGAAAAACTAATGTGGGATTTAGGTGACCAGACATGTAGCATGAAATGAAAAACAGGGAAGGAACAAGGTGAAAAGTCTGTAAATTTCTTTAATCCATCATTTTCATCAAATAATCAGATAAAACTAACTAACATTGAGAAAATATCAATATGCAAAGTCCTTGTGTAGAACAAAATTATGCATTACAAATACTGAAGAAAAATGAGGGTTTTGCTGGGGGCAGGTGTAGCTTCAGAAAGGATTTTTAGACCATGTTCCACTGGAGAGGGGCTAGTCGTGGGGAGTACACACTTCCTGCTGAGAGTCATTCTGACCCACAGGCTATGCAGAGCCACGTTTATCCAGCTCATGCACAATCATGTTCAGTGTCCTTTGAAGATTTAATCTCGGCCCATCTATTTGTGACTGGGAAAGGAAATGGAACTTGATAGTGGCTAACACATTTTCATAATGATAACAGTAGAAACTAGCTGTGTTTGTCATGCATTCTGTTGGCATCTTATTCTCATGTCTTTGTCAGCTCTCAGAATTGATGATTGCTAAAACAAGGCTGTTTTTCTGCAATGAAAGGTGGGTTTACCATTTATTGGTGAGCATTTCTGTTATACAACATGCCCTGTTTCAGCTGGAAAGCAATTAATTTTTCATTAAGAGTTTTTTTCATGACAGAAAAGAGGAGATGAAATAGTTTACAAGAAGCAGAGGCCTGTTCCCTGCTGCTCAGGAGCTATGGACTGTGTGAAGAAGCAGAACATGATACATTAAAATGTGTTGGATATCTGAATAGATTTAATGCAGGAGATTGAAAGGACACTGAATATTAATATTATCCATTGTGTTTGTTTAGCCTTATGACACGCATTTCCCAGGAAATGCACTTGCTTGAAAAGTCATCCACTCAGTACAAATTGTTTCCAAGCACTTCCTGCAGGAAACAGTTCCCATCAGAGACAAGTTTATAGTAAGAGGTGTTCTAGCACATGGAGGGGAAAGCAACCCTTTCCCTGTAACTTCAGGAGTAAACATGCAAAATGGGAGGGCTTTTTTATTTACAAAATAAAAAAGTACATTTAGAAAACCATGAAAGAGAAAGAAGTGTGTTTGGAATATCTGGTATTTTGAATTCCTTAGCAGTATGCAACTAATTGTCCTACCCAATCAGCATCTGTGATGCAGAAACATATTCCATTGCTCTTGCATGATAAGCCTTGGCTCCTCATCTTTCCCTTCTGAAACAGAAAAAAACGTTTACCTCTTTTTTTTTTTAACTTATGATTGTCACAGTGGATTTATTCACAAGATACGTGTTTTTCTGGGGTCAGGAATGAAATAATAAGCTGCTGTCTTGAGTACTTCTCTCAAATATTTGGAATTTCATGAGCTCTTTTGCATGCACTATACCCATCTAAACGATCACCGTGTTTTTCATGCAGTTAGGGGAGTGTTTCTGATTTGTGTAGCTGATGTCAACAGAGGCATATTTGCGTGCGATGGATCCAAAGTTCAGGGCAGTGGGTGGATCTCTTCCCATTGTTTGCAAAGGGCTCAAAACAAGGCTTCAGGCCTGTTCCTAGACTATTCTCTGCAGCCGACTTTCTTTGTGTAATCTAGAGATTTCTTTGGCTATATTTCCAGCAAACTGCACTACGCACCTCCATCCTCTACAACCTAAGTTGTATCTACACTGTAAACTACAAGGCATTAGGTATGCCACAGCTACCCCAGTCACAGTTTCCCTGTAATAAGCCCCACCACTCTCCTCTCTCAGCAATAATTTTATTCAATTTTTCAATAAGTAATTTTGAATCTAAATGTTACTCTCATGAAATACTGTGATATTATTACCCATCAACAGTATAAACCCTCAATTTTTCAGGAATATCAGGAGAAAAAACAAATGGCAACTAGTAGGTAACCCATTATTAATGACAGCATTCAAAAATGCTTTTGTGTTTGTTTTGGATGATGCAGACAAGGGTTAAATGTCTGCCTGTTCTGTGTTTGAAGATACTAGAAAAAGCATCAGTGTTACATGCAAAATACTTCTTCCCAAGAAACACAGGAAGAGTTGACTGGTGGTTTTCCAAACTCGGCAAATGGGCTGCCTAACGCAATGTCTCAGTTTAGAGACAAATTTCACAAAAAGTTCTAAAAGTCTTATTTTAGTAGATTGCAATAAGAGGAGATTAAGAAGTTCAGGTACAAATGCCTGAAAAGACTTTCACAAGAAATTTGGCATACAGGAAACAAGTGAACAGGTGCACATCTAAATCTGACATTGACTGGAGAAGATGAGATAAACCAAACTTCATTAATTAAATTAATTAAAGTAATTAAAATAGCAGTGACAAGCCAGAATGAGAGGAAAGGCTAGCTTGAAAAGAAAAGGAGGTAAGATATCAAGGAAAACTATTAGGGATGTTGGCAAAAAAAACCCCAAATATTACAGTGAAAGAATAGAAATATACTAAGAGAAATTAAGATGAAACAGTTTTGGAAGGAGAAGTAAAATTTAAAAAATACCACATACTGTGATAGTAAAAAGCAAGTAGATATACACTGTTTTGTAAGTTGCTGCATTATATTATGCAGGAAAGAGTATAAACAAAAGTACACAGTTTATAAAGCTCATGCCAGTATCAGTCTCAAATGAAATATGTATTTTTTCCTATAACATACTCAACATATTCAACTCTGGGATGTAGCCAGGGGACACGGAGAGGGCCACTGCTATAAATAGGCTTGCTTCCTGTGTCTTACCATATCTTCCGAAAGCTTCTGCTCTCGCGAGTCAGAGGTAGACTAGAAGATCCCATGCAGCATTTCAGATTATCAAAGCCATACAAAACTAAACAAAACCCAGTACTAGATAGACATGAGATGCGAGTAAACGTGGCAGGCTGTAAAAGGCTGCCTACAGATTTTGCAAAAGGTGATTCTACACTGCAAATAAGCCCAACAAAAGGCAATGAAGGCCTCATAGTGATGCCAAGATAAGATGAACTACAATTTAAAAAAGGATATCTAGAAAAGAATGTATGCTTGTTCAAGCAGATACGGAGTCCAACCAAATCTTCTGTCAGCTGAGTGCACAAACCAAACACAGTTAAACACAGGCCAAACAATTAAAATGCTACCCTAGACACAAAATAAAATACACATCCAAAGCAATTCACATCTGAATTTTGACATATGTTCAAGAAAGCTGTTTCTGGTGGCTTGGATTCTTACCCGGAAGGAAAGACAATAGTATACTTAAAGCCGTTCACTTCACCTTGAAAGTTGTTCGCTATGTGCATTTTTTAAAGTAAAAATAACTACAATAAAACAAGTAAAGAAAGCATGTCCCTTCTGAGACTTCACACCTTTTGACATCAGCTAAACTTATAAGTTGTAATCTTGATTGGACAGTAGCATTGGTATGCATTATAGTAGCTGTGCAAACATACAAAGCTGTCCACGAGACTTGATTATACCCTGAATTAAGAGAAGACAACAATTTTATATCCCTTTTTCTGTTACAACTTCTTTCTTAAAGAAGAGCCCTCTCTGTTCCTAGTTACTACCTGAAACACGCTTTAACACATTTTTCTGTAATTAGGAAGCTACAGTAAAAGATTCCATTTAGCTATTCAAGTCCATATATAATGGACCCAAAATCAGTCTATAAGCTGAAGACAAAACAAAGAAAAAAGTGTGCAGTGTCAAGTAAACATAGGAATCATTGTTAGGATAGAACTGAATATCTTTTAAATGTACATGAGAAATGGATGTCAGAAGAGTAGTTTGTTTATAATGTATTTAAATAATACACAGTGAGAGAGTGTACTGAAGTGGGCTTTGATTTACTGAATTTTCAACTAATCACTGAAAAAACATTTAGACTTTCAGTGACACACTTAAAATATAATTAACTATAATACATAGTATTAACTATAATACTAAGTTAATTAAATATAACTTAACTATAATACATTTTTTTAAAATACAAATACAGTAATTAAATGACATTTTAGATCTTCCAGCATGTCTGAAGTTCCTTCATCCATTCTTGAAGAATTTTACATTAATAATATATTTCAGGAAAAAAACAGTTTCTTGCAACAGAAGGTGAAAAAGCAGTTTTAGCCTTTCTCCTCGGGAGGTGTTAGTAATGACCAGAATTATGTAGCACATAACAAGTAAGAAATGTAACTATAACTGCTGCAATCAGTGCAAGTATATCTACTGAAAAAGACTTGGGATCAGGTGTGTTCTGTTCATTTTCCACCTCTGTTAATATGAGCTGACTTTTCTTACTGTGAAGAATAAAATAAAAACCAAGTTAGTTTGGTATTTGCAACAAACCACTCATCTTTTTTTTGTTTTGTTTTGGTTTTTGTTTTTTTGCATTGCTGCCAGTGTCTTTATGTTACCATAAAATAGCTTCTTTCCTCCTTTTTTTTTTTTTTTTTTTTTCTTTCCAATAACACAGGTACAAGAAGTATCTTGGTATAATCATAATGTAGAATCAATTTCTTTTTTTGCCTTTAAATTCGAGGTACTAAATTCTTTACTGTTATGTTAAGACCATTAATTGATGGAGTTGAAAGGGCTTGATCCAAAAATGCTGAGGTGACTGAGGATAAGCATGATAGCAAGGAAAAGATAACATTGCTCTCAAATTTTAGGAAGGCAGAGCATAAATTTAGAAAGTTGGGGACTGACAGTACTGGGCAAAATGGAATTCCTCTAGGAAATTTGGTAAAGCACGTACCAGGCTTCATCAGAAGGAATTTATCCAGCAGATTGAGTTATCATGCATGTCCACTCAGAGTGAAGCCACACGCTGAAAATTCCATCTGGTTTTGGAGTCTCCATTTCACAAGACATGGAGAAACTGTAGGTGTCCAAGGGAAGGCTACTACCGTGGTGAGAGGCCTGGATGGAGCACAGCTAAGTTTACTTAAACAGGTGAGGAGGACACCAATGGAAAATGTAATACCAGCATGCAAATATTTGGAAGGTGGTTAAAAAATTACATTTTCATACCCTTCCACTCTACTCTCTTCATAGCCCCAGGTAACAGCAACAAGGGCACGTGGCCACAAAACTGTGGTGTGAGAGGTTCAGACTGGATATCAGGAAAAATAATTCATGAGAAGGAAGTAGGGAACTGGAATCTTTCCCCAAAGAAGTTTGGAATCTCCACTGTTGTAGGGTTTTAAAATTCATCTAGACAAGGTTATACTGACCTGATTAGTGGACTCTGAGTCTACTGAACATCATACATCCCATCTAGCCAGTTTTTCTTTATTCACAACTGATTCACTGTGATAGATGAACACTAGTAACATGGACCAAGCACATTTTTCAGGAAATATTTCAGAACTAATGATAAACCCCAAACATCTGGGAATTATATAGGTAAGAAAGTTTAGATAAGACTTCGTCTGTCCTTAGGATTGGCTTGGAAGCAGTGGATCCAGTTTCTTAATTTTAAGCACTGCAGATTGGATCCGGTGCATACATATCTTCCTACTGAACATTGTTGCCTTATGGAGGCTGATCTGAATTTTTCTATGAAATAAATGCATGTGAAGTTTTAATACTCTCAGGAAAAGAACCATTCCTTTTTCTTCCACCCACACATTTCCTGCACAAGGACCATCTATACTGCACAAGCCTGATGTTTCACCAGTATGAGAAGGATATTTTCTCATTTTCTTTGTAATAAATATAGATGAAGCCTTGTTTGGGAGTTTGCAAAATTAATGTAAAAAATATTAAATATTTTCCGTATTTTATGTACAGCTTCATTGGCCTTCAAGCAAATATTGTAGAAAGAGTGAATGCTCTACTGATTTTATTTCTCATAATTTCATTATTATTCAACGTATTCATGACATGCAATTTTAGTAGAAACCATGATAAGCTGATTTCATTAAGTGTTTCATGAAGTAACTCTGAAATAACTGGAATTCCGTAAAGATTGGCTTAATAAACTTTTTTTCCCCCTGAAGTGTATGCAACATAAAGACCTCTTTGTATTTTATTGTATCCTTGACTTAGAATACATTTTAAACAAGTGTCACTTTGGAAACAGTTTCATTTCTTGTAATGTCATCTATCTGATGAGTGTGGAAGGAGTATGACTTAATGGACCACCACACAGCCATGATTTGTAGATGTCTTTTGAATTGGTAAGAGAAGAGCACAGGAAGGGGTATGAAAAATGTGTAGAGATTGGGAAAAATAAAATCGACTTAGTTCGGTTCTCATAGAATGAAATCACATGGTCCTTATAAAATAATGCATGGAAGAATTTCTGTCGTGTATGTAAAGTAATTGCATACAGCCATCAGTGAGTTCAGAAGGAGTTCCAAACTTAAAAAATAGAGACTACTTAACAAGTTTTCTCAGCTAGACACAGTTAAAATCATCTTGAAACCATCCATGAGACCAGTCTCTGGCAGCTTTTCCTAATAGCGGGGAAAAAAAAAAAAGAAAAGAAAAAAAAAAAGAAAAAAAAATGGCACTGATATTAATCTAAGTGCACATAAACTGCAAATGCTTATTTTACAGTGAGGACATAGCAGTTCTTTAAGTACAGCTAATAACAACTTTGCTAGCCTAAGAAATAAGGAATCAGAAGTTGTCCAAACCAGGACAAAATTAGCCAAAAAAGAATCTCTTAAATGATTCTTTTTAGAAGTGCTTTCCTCTAAAGAATCACAGAATCATCTAGGTTGGAAAAGCCCTTTGAGATCATCGAGTCCAACCTATGACCCAACACCACTTTGTCAACTAGACCATGGCACTGAGTGCCACATGCAATCTTTTCTTAAAACACCTCCAGGGACGGTGACTCCACCACCTCCCTGGGCAGCCCACTCCAATGCCCCATTACTCCTGCTGTGAAGAAATTCTTTCTAATATCCAGCCTAAAACTCCACTGGCGCAGCTTAAGACCTGGTTGTTGGTGTGAACTAAAGAGAAGGTAACTGGCCAAAAGAAACAGTGATACTTTGAAACAATGGCATGATATGAAAATAGTTTGTCTTTAACTCAAAAGTGGTTTGGAATAGAATGAAGA